>CM040398.1:29555219-30155219 GCA_022702515.1 Ilyophis sp. 1 JC-2022 | reverse complement strand
AATGGATTACCAGATAATTATCTATCGCCCAACCCTTCTTTCAGTGTTGCCATATTTATTTTTCTCCTGCCAGCACACTGCAAAAAAAAGTCTGTCTTAACAAGTGTTTTAGGCTTGTAATGAGACAAGTAGAAAAGATTATCTTGTTTGCTAGACAAGTGAAATTTTATTATCCCATTGACAAATCTTGAAATTTCTCAAACTGTCTCATTGGCACTATCTTATTTAGCAAAAAAAGTAATAGAAATAAGATTTAAATTCTGAATATAAGACTAAAATACTTGTTGAGATACAGCTCTGCTCTGCTGTATCCCTGTATCTAACCTATGTCTAAATGTTTCTGCGTTTTATGTCCAAGTTTTGGGCAGTTTGCATCCTGGTTCATATTCTTTCCTTTGCTGCAGATTGATGTGCTGAACAAATATCTGCTTTTGACATCCAAGCCCATGATTTACCTCGTAAACCTCTCAGAAAAAGACTACATCAGGAAAAAGAATAAGTGGTAAGTGAAGAGACCAGAAGTAATATGGACTGTTAATGTGCTGCTGCATTTCTGCACTATGCGTGAGTGGTGCGTGCACTGGGTATTGTGGTTAAGGAGTGTGTTGAACTTGTACACACTGTATTGTGGTTGAGTAGTGTGTTGAACTTGTACACACTGGGTATTGTGGTTAAGGAGTGTGTTGAACTTGTACACACTGGGTATTGTGGTTAAGGAGTGTGTTGAACTTGTACACACTGTATTGTGGTTAAGTAGTGTGTTGAACTTGTACACACTGTGTATTGTGGTTAAGTAGTGTGTTGAACTTGTCCACACTGGGTATTGTGGTTGAGTAGTGTGTTGAACTTGTATACACTGGGTATTGTGGTTGAGTAGTGTGTTGAATTTGTACACACTGGGTATTGTGGTTGAGTAGTGTGTTGAACTTGTACACACTGGGTATTGTGGTTGAGTAGTGTGTTGAACTTGTACACACTGGGTATTGTGGTTGAGCAGTGTGTTGAACTTGTACACACTGGGTATTGTGGTTAAGGAGTGTGTTGAACTTGTACACACTGTGTATTGTGGTTAAGTAGTGTGTTGAACTTGTACACACTGGGTATTGTGGTTGAGTAGTGTGTTGAACTTGTACACACTGTGTATTGTGGTTGAGTAGTGTGTTGAACTTGTACACACTGAGTATTGTGGTTGAGTAGTGTGTTGAACTTGTACACACTGTGTATTGACAGGGTCCCTACAGTGTCTGGAAAAGTATGTAATATGATTTGGATAATTTCCAGGTCTGGATAAGTATGAAAAAAATTGTGAGTATGAAAAAATATTTCTGTTGTTTTCATGTTGTGTCTGCTATCGGTTGAGCAACAGCAGACCTCTAAGTCTATAGTGGGTAGGTCAATCGAACACATTCATACTTAATATTACCTATTATTTTCTTTTTCACTTCAAATATTACTTCAGTTTTCCCGTTTGTTTCATCACATGACTGAAAACCTAAATGAAATGACATAATAAGGAAGCCCAAGTGTGTGTAGTGCAAAGCTGTGTAAAGCTGTAAGGATAATACTCCATCACGCATACGACTGTAAGGATAATACTCCATCACACATACGACTGTAAGGATAATACTCCATCATACATGCGACTGTAAGGATAATACTCCATCATACATGGGACTGTAAGGATAATACTCCATCATACATGTGACTGTAAGGATAATACTCCATCACACGTACGACTAAGGATAATACTCCATCACACATACGACTGTAAGGATAATACTCCATCACACATGCGACTGTAAGGATAATACTCCATCACACATGCGACTGTAAGGATAATACTCCATCACACATGCGACTGTAAGGATAATACTCCATCATACATGCGACTGTAAGGATAATACTCCATCACACATGCGACTGTAAGGGTAATACTCCATCATACATGCAACTGTATGGATAATACACCATCACACATGCGACTATGGATAATACTCCATCATACATGCAACTGTAAAGATAATACTCCATCATACATGCGACTGTAAGGATAATACTCCATCACACAAACGACTCTAAGGATAATACTCCATCACACATGCAACTGTAAGGATAATACTCCATCACACATACGACTGTAAGGATAATACTCCACACATACGACTAAGGATAATACTCCATCCTACATGCGACTGTAAGGATAATACTCCATCACACATGCAACTGTAAGGATAATACTCCATCACACATACGACTGTAAGGATAATACTCCATCATACATGCGACTAAGGATAATACTCCCATCATACATGCAACTGTAAGGATAATACTCCATCACACATACGACTGTAAGGATAATACTCCATCACACATACGACTGTAAGGATAATACTCCATCACACATGCGACTGTAAGGATAATACTCCATCATACATGCGACTGTAAGGATAATACTCCATCATACATGCGACTGTAAGGATAATACTCCATCACACAAACGACTGTAAGGATAATACTCCATCACACATGCAACTGTAAGGATAATACTCCATCACACATACGACTGTAAGGATAATACTCCATCACACAAACGACTGTAAGGATAATACTCCATCACACATGCAACTGTAAGGATAATACTCCATCACACATACGACTGTAAGGATAATACTCCATCACACATGCGACTGTAAGGATAATACTCCATCATACATGCGACTGTAAGGATAATACTCCATCATACATGCAACTGTATGGATAATACACCATCACACAAACGACTGTAAGGATAATACTCCATCATACATGCGACTGTAAGGATAATACTCCATCACACATGCGACTGTAAGGATAATACTCCATCATACATGCGACTGTAAGGATAATACTCCATCACACATGCGACTGTAAGGATAATACTCCATCATACATGCGACTGTAAGGATAATACTCCATCACACAAACGACTGTAAGGATAATACTCCATCACACATGCAACTGTAAGGATAATACTCCATCACACATACGACTGTAAGGATAATACTCTATCACACAAACGACTGTAAGGATAATACTCCATCACACATGCAACTGTAAGGATAATACTCCATCACACATACGACTGTAAGGATAATACTCCATCACACATGCGACTGTAAGGATAATACTCCATCATACATGCGACTGTAAGGATAATACTCCATCATACATGCAACTGTATGGATAATACACCATCACACAAACGACTGTAAGGATAATACTCCATCATACATGCGACTGTAAGGGTAATACACCATCACACATGCGACTGTATGGATAATACACCATCACACGTGCGACTGTAAAGATAATACTCCATCATACATGCGACTGTAAGGATAATACTCCATTACACATACAACTGTAAGGATAATACTCCATCATACATGCGACTGTAAAGATAATACTCCATCATACATGCGACTGTAAGGATAATACTCCATCATACATGCGACTGTAAGGATAATACTCCATCATACATGCGACTGTAAGGATAATACTCCATCATACATGCGACTGTAAGGATAATACTCCATCACACATGCGACTAAGGATACAGCTGGCCCATAGTCCGTGCTTATCTGTGCTTTTGTCTGCAGGTTGGTGAAAATTAAGGAGTGGATTGACATTCACGATCCCGGCGCCTTGGTCATCCCGTTTAGTGGCGGTTTGGAGAGCAAACTACAGGACATGAGCGAGGAGGAAAACACAAAATACTGCGAGGAGCACAAGACGCAGAGGTACATTCACTCGCATTCATGCTCTTCATTATCAACTGCTTTCTCATTTCATGGCTTGTGCTTATAGAATAATAATCGGCAGGGTAATTTCCACAATAAAGAAAGGATCCTTCTTTTTACTGTGTCTCTATCAAAGGATTATATTCTAAATTAACTTCTTAGTGTTACTGCCATATCTGGGAAAATTATCGTCTGGACATTTTGAGTTACATTTTCCGGGCAATACGACTGCAACGTGTGTTTCTGAGGCAAAGTCGGGAATGTGCTTGCTAGTCAAGCAAAACACAGCCGTCTTCACACCCAGAGCTTTACCATCAGGTGTATGTGCATGCCTGTGTGGTTGCGTGCGTGCGTGCGTGCGTGCGCGCATGCCTGTGTGTTTGCGTGCGTGCGTGCCTGTGTGTTTGCGTGCGTGCTTGTGTGTGCGTTCGTGCGTGTGTGTTTGCATGTGTGTGCGTGCGTTTGTGTATATGTGAGTGAGTGTGTGTGTGTTTGTGCATGTTGGTGCTAACGTGTGTGTGTGTGTGTGTGTGTGTGTGTGTGTGCACGTCTTTCTTGGTGATACTGACGCTCAAAGCATTGTGTGTGACAGTGTGCTGACCAAGATCATCAAGAGTGGCTACGCAGCCCTGCAGCTGGAGTACTTCTTCACGGCGGGGCCAGATGAGGTGCGCGCCTGGACCATTAGGGTATGTCTGCCCGACCCTGCGTCACCCTCACGGCACCTTACCGGAGTCTCCTCAGTTACCAACCCATCCAGCACTCACAAATGATACCATTGTAGATGGTCTTTTCTAGGTAAATAATGACTAACATGCTGGCTGTTATGGTATATTTTCATTGTTGATCTTCCTTTGCTGTTAATTAGGGTTTTTGAAAGGAGTTTAACCACGATTACACTATTACACTACTGCCCCACACTCCTCGCCCTATGCCCCACACCCTGCGCTCCACGCCCCACCTACACCCTGTGCCCCACGCCCCACACACACCCTGGGCCCCACGCCCCACCTATACCCTGTGCCCTATGCCCCACCTACACCCTGTGCCCCACGCCCCACACACACCCTGTGCCCCACGCCCCACCTAAATCTTGTGCCCCACACCCTTTGCCCCACAGTCCCTTTGCGATCATTCACTGTGTTTTCTCTCTTCGTCTTCTCTCTGGCAGAAAGGTACAAAGTCTCCTCAGGCTGCTGGGAAGATCCACACAGACTTTGAGAAGGGCTTCATAATGGCGGAAGTGATGAAATACAACGATTTTAAAGAGGAAGGCACCGAGAATGCCGTCAAGGTGAGGAGATTGGGTGTGAGCTGGGCGTCAGCGTAAAAATGAAAAAACATCATGTCCCAGTCACAGCAGACTCTGGCATTTTTTTCTCCTCAACTAAACTGTTTAGTTTCCAAAGTGTCTGCATAACGCAGTGTCTAGGCTCTTAATTGTCTGCATAACGCAGTGTCTAGGCTCCTAAGTGTCTGTATAGCACAGTGTCTAGGCTCCTAAGTGTCTGTATAACACAGTGTCCAGGCTCCTAAATGTCTGTATAACACAGTTTCCAGGCTCCTAAGTGTCTGTATAACGCAGTGTCCAGGCCCCTAAGTGTCTGTATAACACAGTGTCCAGGCTCCTAAGTGTCTGTATAACACAGTTTCCAGGCTCCTAAGTGTCTGTATAACACAGTTTCCAGGCTCCTAAGTGTCTGTATAACACAGTTTCCAGGCTCCTAAGTGTCTGTATAACACAGTTTCCAGGCTCCTAAGTGTCTGTATAACGCAGTGTCCAGGCCCCTAAGTGTCTGTATAACGCAGTGTCCAGGCCCCTAAGTGTCTGTATAACACAGTGTCCAGGCTCTTAAGTGTCTGTATAACAGTGTCCAGGCTCCTAAATGTCTGTATAACACAGTTTCCAGGCTCCTAAGTGTCTGTATAACACAGTTTCCAGGCTCCTAACTGCACATCCTCTCCCGTTCCATCACTCCCCACTGCCCCAAGCCACCCTTACTAGTGCTCTTACTGTTATTATAGGTAACCTTGACACTATAGGGTGTTTTTATGAGACTGTGGTCTCAAACACCCTAGGGTGTTAATTGTAGCATTTATACTGTATGAACAACTTAGGCTTGGCTATAATTATATAAGATATAGTAGCCTACACCTACTTACCCATGCTGTCAAGACAAAAGAATGCCTGTTTTCGCCAGAGTAATTTTGTATATGGCTTGTCACAGTTTTCAGTTTAACAGATGCAAAAGGAATAAGCGTGCATTTGCAGAGCTTCAACATTGACGTTATTGAATGAATACAAGCACATTATATACGTGTCTTTATCACTGATCAATGACAGTGTTAAGAGTTGGTGTTGGGAACACTCAAAAAGGGATACAGAAATTATTTAGAGGACTGGTTATTTTTTGTATTGACATAATCTGCTTCTTTCGCAGTCGTATCCGTGCGAGTGTCATTTTGAGACCGTTTTAGCTGCCCCATAGAAATTAATGGAGAGCGACAAATACCCTATTCTTGATTATCACCGCAGGGGAGCACAGAGCAATTGACAAACATCGTTTGCCACTATTTGAACTCATATCATGGCCAAGTAACTTTACAACCTAAGTTCTACCAAAGTTTAGTTGTGCTTTAAGCAGTAACCGTACTCGGGGCAGGTGCCAAAATAATCTTATAAAAAATCAGCACTTCTGGTGTGACGAAGGTATTCGTTGATTTTAAACCACAGAAAGCAAAGATGGCACTTCTTAATGAGAGATCTTTGTCAAACAAGACTTTAATCATAAATGATTTAATTAAAGGATGTTCAGCCTTGTCTTTTATGCACAGAGATTTCTCCTGATTTTCGGAATCTTTTAATAATATTATGGACTGTAGATGGGGAAATCCCTAAATTTTTTGCAATCATGCATTGAGAAATGTTTTTCTTAAACTGTTCGACTACACGCAGTTTTTCGCAAAGTGGCAAACCTCGACCCGTCCTTGCTCGTAAATGCATGAGCCTTTATGGATGCTCCTTTTATACCCGGTGACAATGCCGGAGTGGCTAATCGAGAGAATCAGGAATAATCCCGGAGGGCCGCTGGTTTATGGGCTGCTGGCGAGGATCGGGAAACACAATAATTGTATTATGGTTCATATACTTGCTGCAGTGTGGGCCGCGTGAGAACTCTCTCACACCAAAAACTTGGATGCTGATAGGGGGGGATGAGAGTGGCACCTCCCGAATTCCATAATTGGTTGAAAGTTGAAAGTTTGTTTTAGATTATGATTGATCATCTGATGTAATTAGCTTAGTTTACGAGTTTGTGCCAGACAAAGATGCTAAAAAGGAGGAGCAGAAAAGGAGAGGATAAAAAAAGAAAAGCACTGGAAGAAGAAGCGGCTAAATGTGCCAAATTAACCGACATATTTCGAACGCAAACGCAGCTGGTGACTCAACGTTAAACGACAATGGCGATGAGAAAGGTAGCGTATAGTGTTAAGATGTCATAGGCATGTAAAGCACAATAGCATTGCATACAAACCACAATTAAAGTTTATCGTCAAGGAATTTTAAAGCATGACTGGCGTATTCACGAATATCTGTTTTGATGAATGCAAAATGGTTATGGGATCATCTAACTGTGAAAGGCATTTTGCTCTAGCAGCCAAGATTATTTTTTTTTAGCAAGGGGGGAGTTGTGTTGGAAATTATTATTCTTGTATATTATTATTATTAAGCAATGAAAGGTATTATTCTTATTTATTATTAGTAAATTATTAAGTAACTCTATTATAGAGGTAGCAAACTTAGCTTACGTTACGCTTAGCCTACTTTCTGTATCTTGCTGTCGCTGTTGCTTCTTGTTGGTTTTGTTAAACGTTAACTTTTTATTTATTTGGCGTCTAACGTCACCCTTCAACTGTTGGGTAACGTTAGCTGTCAAGCAAAAGTTAACAGCCAAATTAAGTTATTGAACTTGATAACTTACTGGAGATTTAAATGTTACATTCAGAGAGCATCGACATGAATGGACGTTTTATATCTTTCTGGGCATTGTCACGAACGTGAACATCTGCCAAGTTAGGAGTGTTTATTTACTAAATTAGCGAAACGATGATTAAAACTGCAATTAAAGGCCTTATGATAACGATGACTTTTTAATGGTCAAAAACAATAGTTAACCACAGTTTTTATTAATAGTCAGTGTTAACATTATTCCAGTGAGTCATATATTGTATGTGATTCAATAACAATTTCATATTGAGGTCACCTGAAAAATATGGTTGTATTACTTTCCCGGATATTAAATACCTAACAGTAGGACAATATGTTTTATTAGCCTACTTATTGAAGTTGTACATTATTATTAGCCCATGAAAGGTATTATTATTTATTATTATTATGTTTTCAGTGACAGAGCAGAGTCTGCTCTTAGGCCAAGTCATTGATGAGGCAGTGCCAGGACCAAGCCATGAGCTCAGAAGGATCCCTGCTGTGGACAGCACAGATAGAGTGTGTGCAAAATCCAGACAATTAGTTGTAATATCACCACTATTCATACCTATGTTTACGAGTTATATATTGTATATATCTTATAATTTTTCTATATAAAAAAAAGGATAATAAAAAGTGAATCAAAAGAGCTAAATGGTCTATTTTTAATTGTGGAACACTCAACCCCCCCCCCCCCGAAGTGGGCTACTCTGAGACATGAATTGGGCTGAAAATTAGTCCCACCTCATCGGCCCTGCCCAATGATTGCATCACTTGTTACCCATTCACCTGTTTACACCTGTGGAATGTTTTTTTCAAACATTTCAAAAACCTTCTCAGTCTTATGTTGCCCCTGTCCCAACTTTTGGCATCATGAACTCCATGCAATACCAGGACATTTTAAATCTGAATCTGGCTGCCTCTGCCAGGAAACTAAAACTGGGTTGTCGTTGGATCTTCCATCAAGACAATGATCCAAAACATACATCCAAATCAACACAAAAATGGTTAACTGAACACAAAATCAAGCTTCTGCCATGGCCATCTCAGTCCCCTGACCTAAACCCCATTTAAAACCTGTGGGCTGAGCTGAAGAGGAGAGTGCACAACAGGGGACCTAGGGCTCTGGATGATCTGGAGAAATTCTGTAAACAGGAATGGTCTCAGATTCCTTGCTCTGTATTCTCCAACCTTATTACATGTTACAGGAGAAGACTCAGTGCTGTTTTATTGGCAAAGGGAGGTTGTACAAAGTATTAAATGCAGGGGTGCCAATAATTGTGGCACACATGGTTTTGTTAAAAATAATTATTTCTTTATGAGGGATTTTCCTTCTCAGAATAAATTTACTTCAGTTAAAGGTTGGAGATTTTTCAGTGTGAGATTAAGCTAATTTATAACCCTTTTTACTCATCTATACCAGGGGTGCCAATTATTGTGGAGGGCACTGTATATTGGCAGCTGAAACTGAAGTCTGTTTTCTAAATGGTGTGAGCGGAGGTAGAGAGCAGAGCTTCAGGGTATCGCTTGCAAGCTCTCCGAGGCTGGGCCCTGTGACTCCATAGCAAAGCCATTGGCCTTTAATGTCAGTGGTAGGAAGTAGGCATCTGTAGTGGCTAAATGCGTTCTTGCTGATTCTTAACATTTCTTTCTTAGTTAACCACTTCCATACGGGAATAACGAGAGACTACTGGTGTTATGATTAAACAACCGTAGAAAACGGTGGGCTATTCCCGTCTCTTTATTCAGAACTGAGCAGGACAAGACAGAGCCAACATTTCCGCCTGACTAGCCTGACCACTTAAAATATCCCTACGCTAGGCATGTAACTAGGTCCTATCTAAGCATTTGTCATTGTAGGCTAAAAACAAATAACTAAACTGATATTCTAAACTATAAAATGCAATTATTAAAGCAATTACTGTAAATATCAAATCTAAATAATAAATAGAAAATGGCAGTAACATTTCCGGCCCCTAATTGCTCATCTGTGTGACAATTACTAAACTGACTATAAACTAAAAGTCATTTTTTATTCTACGCTAAATTCTATTCCTATTCTAAAACTTAGGGCTTCCAGTAAGGTTTCAACTAAGAAAAGTAACAACCTAGTCTTAATCTAGGCGAGGCCTCCTAATAGGCTACTGTATAAATAACAAAGGTTGTCCTAATAATAATGTCCATATGTTCATGAGATTTTCTTTTATCTCAAAAAGGATATGTGACTCGTCTGCTTCGTCTCCACCTGGGTCTGGGGCTCCTGGCTGCCCGCCCGGAGAACGGATCTTTCTCAAGCAGGAAACACAATTGTCTTCAATGTACATGAGATTCTTCCATCTCAAGCAGGAGACACAACTTGTCTATAGGTCTCTCAAGGCTGTTAGTCTTTGTTTTCACAAGGACCCGGCGGACGAATCCTCTGGCGTCTGGAAAGGTCTTCTCCACTTTTCCCATTAACCAGGACCCTCTTGGAGCCCTTTCATCTACGATGAGCACGACGTCTCCTTCTTTCACGTTCCTCTTCTTCTCCAGCCACTTCTGCCTTTCTTGTAGGAGGGGCAAGTATTCTCTGGACCAGCGCTTCCAGAAGATGTCCGAGATATACTGCACTTGTCTCCATCTTCGCTTGGAGTACAGATCCTCCTTCTGAAACACGCCTGGAGGGAGTGCTGGCTTTCCCTTGAGTAGGAGAAGATGATTCGGCGTCAGTGGCTCGAGGTCGTCCACATCATCAGATGACTTGGTAAGGGGTCTGCTGTTGATCACTGCCTCTACTTCACACATCACGGTTTGCAGGCATTCGTCGTCGAGAGACTGGAGCTTCAGAAGGTTGGTAAGTATCTTCCGGACTGTTCTTATCTGTCGCTCCCAGATACCCCCGTGGTGCGACCCGGCAGGAGGATTGAAGATCCAAGTGATTCCTCTTTGAAGTAGAGTCTCAGAGATCTTGGACTGGTTCCATTCTTTCATTGCTTGGCGGATCTCGCGTTCTGTAGCGACCAAGTTCGTTCCGTTATCCGATCTCATAACCTGGACTTGTCCTCTTCTGGCTATGAAACGTCTGACTGCGTTTATACACGAGTCGGTATCCAGAGAGTGTGCGATTTCTATGTGGACTGCTCGTACTGTAAGGCAAGTAAATAAGACTCCATATCTCTTGACTAGCCCGCGTCCACGCTTTGCTTCAAAGGGCCCGAAATAGTCTACACCCACGTTGGTGAACGGTGGGTTGTCAGGAAACAGACGATCCGGCGGTAGATTTGCCATCTTCTGTTCGCTCACAGCAGCTTGACTCTTTCGGCATCTTACACACTTCGAAAGCACACTCCGGACAGCAGCATTTCCTTTGCATATCCAAAACTCTTGTCTCAGCCGGGCAAGGGTATGGTTTCTCCCACCATGTCCGATTTCCTTATGGGCGTTCCTGATGATCAGAGCTGTGATGTGATGATCCTTGGCTAAGATAGCAGGATGCTTCGTGTGTTCTGGCAGGGCTGCCCGATGCAGTCTTCCTCCAACTCTTAGAACCCCGTCTTGAAGGAAGGGATCCAGTTTCACGATAGGACTGCTCCTCTTGATCTTTTCACCCTTCTGCAGTGCGCGAAGCTCCTCACGGAAGGTTTGACTTTGGCTGAACTGGATGATCACAGTTTCTGCTCTCCTGACGTCCTTGACTGTCAGATGGTTTCCTTTCAGCGTTGATTTCCATTGTTGCATCTGGTTCTCAACTGTCTTGATCCTCACATCTTGATCCTTTGAAGACTGGACTTGAGACTCGAACGTCTTCCTTGTTTCACACAGACTTCGAAGTAGCTCCTTCAGCCTCAACATCCAAGCAACCGCCTTCTTCAGGCTGTGCCAGTCCGAGTAATGATGAATCAGCTTGTAGAGAGGGTCTGTGCTTGAGTCTTCAGTCTTGATTATGTTCAGGTTGGTTGTACGCTTCACTTCAGTGTCATCTTCACTTATCTCTCGAGAGAAGTCTGACAAGACGGGCCAGTGAGACTCACTCTTGGCTAGGAAGTCGGGACCTTTAATCCAGCTCTGACATTTGATGAAGGTCTCTGCGTTCATTCCCCTTGACGCGTGGTCCGCTGGATTAGAAGATGTGTTGACATGCTTCCACTGTGCTGGCCTTGTGTTCTCTCTGATTGTCGACACTCTGTTGGCGACGAATGTTTTAAAACGAGCGCCGTCGTTGTCAATGTATCGCAGGACGGTGGTGCTATCTGTCCATAGCACGGACTCTGTGAGATCCATCCGAAGCTCCCGCTTCATGAGCTTATCCATTTTCACTGCAATGGTAGCCGCGGCGAGCTCGAGGCGTGGTACTGTGACTGGGTTAAGCGGCGTCACTCTTGACTTTCCCAGAAGAAATTAGCAATGGACTCGACCGTGGCTGTTCTTGATGCGGAGGTAAGTGACGACGCCGTAGCCCTTCTCGCTAGCATCGGAGAAATGGTGCAGCTGCGCTGATGTAACCGGACCAAATCCCTCTGGCTTGATGCATCTCTTGACAGAAAAGCTGGCGAACTGGCTCAGATCAGACAGCCAGGCGTACCATCTCTTTGCAATGTCTTCTGGAATCTCTTCATCCCAGGTAAGTTTCAGTCGACAGAGACTCTGGACGATGGTCTTCGCGAGAAGGATGAACGGAGACAGGAATCCGAGGGGGTCGTATATTGAGCTTACGACTGAGAGGATGCCCCGTCTGGTGATGGGCATGGTCTTCACATTGATCCTGAACTTGAAGGAATCTGATTCTATGCACCAGTCCACTCCAAGTGCCCTTTCCATGGGTAGTTCATCTGTGTCCAGGTCCAGGTTCTTGATCTCTTTTGCTCTCTCTTGTTCGGGAAGTGATGATATCACTTGACGGTTGTTGCTTGACCACTTAGTCAAGCGGAATCCTCCACTCTCACACAGTGCGATGAGGTCTTTAGTCAAGGTAATGGCTTCAGTCTTGCTGGACGTTGAGACCAGGCAGTCATCAACGTAGAAATGTTCTAAGACTGTCATTACCGCTTCAGGTGATGACCTGTCTTTTCCATCCTCTGCAGTCCGTCTTAAAGCGTAGTTGGCGCAGCTCGGGCTGGACTTGGCGCCAAACAAGTGGACCACCATCTTGTACTCACGCAGAGGCTGGCTCAGATCCCCCTGCGGCCACCAGAGGAATCGTAGAAGATCTGAGTCCTCGTCGGGAACTCTCACTTGATGGTACATCGCTTCGATGTCGGACATGATTGCGATGTGGTCGCGTCGAAACCTCGTCAGAACTCCAATCAGACCATTAGTAAGGTCTGGACCCTGTAACAGTTCTTCGTTCAGTGACTTCCCTTGAAACGAAGCGGCACAATCAAACACAACCCGCAACTTTCCTTTCTGTGGATGTGTCACGCCGTGATGGGGTATGAACCACACTCTGCCGTCGTTGCGGTTGCGCTCGTCTTCGGGTACTTCCACTGCGTAGCCTTTGGTCAGCAGGTCTGACATGAAGGTCTGGTAGTCCTTGTGGAAGCTGGAGTTCTTGCTGAGTTTTCTCTTTAGATTAGCTGCCCGTTGCTCGGCAACACATTTGTTGTTTGGCATTACCACATTCTTGTTTTTGAGAGGCATACCGATGCTGTAGTGCCCGTCGACTTTCTTGATTGTCTCAGTCACCGACTTCATGAACTGAACGTCCTCTCGCGACATTTCTGACTTCTCTTCGCAGGCTTGCTCTGGAAAGTCGTGATTGTATTGCTGCAGCAGCATGCTGTCCACACCACTGACTGAGATACGGTTGACTGAGGCCTTTTGACTGCTGTGGTTTGACTTGTGGTGCTCACCACCTTTCTTGAGAGGGCCATTAACTACCCATCCAAGGGTCGTCTTTACGGCGTAAGGCCCGTCGTCTTGGCTGTGGATTATCTTCCACGGCTCCATAGCGGAGCGAGCGTTTGTTCCGATGAGTAAGTCAACATCTGCGTCTATTTGAGGTAGTCGTACTTCTTTTAGCAGATACGGCCATCTTTTCAAGTCCTTTTCAACAGGAATGTTGTCCTTTGTCACAGGTATGTCTGTGTGAGTGTAAACATCTGGCAGGCTTATGTACTTGTTCTCTGTCAGACCGCACACTTCTAGATTTGAGAGCACGTAGCAGGACACAGGCTTCTCCTGGCCCATAGTGCGGAGTAGCAGTTGAGTCTTTTTACCTTGAACGCTGAGCTGTCTCATCAACTTCTCTGAGCAAAACGTAGCGGAACTTCCAGAGTCCATGAACGCGTACGTTTCCACTGCTGTGTTGCTCCTCTTGGATTTGATGCGCACAGGCACGATAGACAGGATACAGTCGCTGCCTCCGGCCCCGGTGACTGCTGCCACTTCTTTCTTAGCTGAAGCATCTTCTGGTGGAGTTGAGGTTCCACTATTGGAGCGTTGTTCTTTCTCAGGCTTGGCGTTCTCTTGATCTGTGCTCTCTTCCCTTTTTGTGTGAAGCAGACTTGGGTGTTTCTTGCTGCAGATTTCACATGTGGCCTTCTTCTTACAGTCCTTACCCATATGTCCCTGCGTAAGACATCAGAAACAAAGTCCTTTACCTTTAAGGAATTCGATTCTCTCTTTGTTTGGCAGACTTCTGATTTTGTTGCATGCACTCAGAGTGTGTCTTTTATTGCAGTACAGGCATGGCTCTTGGAACGCGTTGCTTGTGTGCTGGTTCTTTCTTGTTTCTGAGGCATCCCCTTCATCTGGCTTGACACTTGTAGCAAAGCCAGTGGTTCTTTTCAGTCCACCTCCCTTGACAGCTCTAGTGCTTGACTTGACCTTGCCTTTGTCATCTGAGGATTCTCTGACATCGCCGAAGAGTGGATCTGTAGCTATCTTAGCTTGTCTGTTGATGTACTTCACGAGATCAGAGAACTTTACTCTTCTTTCCTCTTTCTCTTGCACGTCGAATGCAATGACTCTCCATCTCTCACGAAGTCTGAAGGGCAGCTTTGAGACGACGATCCGGAGGTTACTTGGGCTGTTCATCTCCTCGAGGTACTCCATGTCCTTCATGACATTCTTACATCCAGTGAGAAAGATGGAGAAGCTGTGAAGTGACTTGGCATCTTCTGATTTGATTTGAGGCCATTTGACGGCCTTGTCGACGTAGGCCGCCGCTATTTTCTGCTCTTTGCCGTAGTGGTAGGTCAAGAGCATTCTTGCTTCACTGTAGCCTTGTTGTGCGCTCATGTGCTGGCAGCTTCTCACAAGTTCTTTTGGTTCACCGCTGGTGAATTGCTCTAGGTAGTACAAGCGGTCTTCGTCGTTGTCTGTGCGACTGTGGATGATGTGCTCGAAAGCCTTCAGGAACGGCAGGAACTCAAATGGATCGCCACTGAACACGGGAACCTCTCGTTGTGGTAGGTTGGCTAGTCTCTGTTGCGTGACTAACATCTCTGTGATATCCTTCTGCTTCAATAGCACTTCGCCGAGTTCAACTTGCCTTCCTTCAGAGCTTGGGCCAGTGTTGTGGTCGTTTTCATTCTTTATTTGCACACGAGGCTGGTCTCTAACTTGATTGTGAGGAGCACCATTTTCTTGGCTAACTCGAAGACTGCTGGTCAACTTTGGTTTGACAGCTGGAGCGTGATGTTCGATGGTTACCACTGCAGGCATGCTCTTCGCGAAGTAGGAGTTCATTCCGTCTTCTTCCATGTTGTCGTATTCTCCTAAAAATTGTAGCCTTGCATTAGACTCGGCTAGAGCAGTTTCAACATCTAGCTCCTCCATTTGAGCCTTCAACTGAATGTCCTTGGCTTTCAGCGTGGATTTCCGCTGTGCATCTTCTAATTGCAGCTGTGCCTCTTTTAACTGCAGTGTCTCTTTTTTCTTGAGTGCAGCCGCGCGTACGAGTAGAGCTGCGCGGTTAGCTTCCTCTTTTCTGAGCATAGATGAAGCATGAGATGAGGCTTTGGATGACCTTGAGTGTTTACTGTGTATACTTGCTGCTTTGACTGAGACACATTTCACGTTTACAACAGATATGCTGTCGTCTGGGCCCACGCTTTCTGCTGCTGCATCGGCTTGCGGTGTAGTCTTACCTTTTGGAGTCACCTGCTCAGCAGCAGCCACAGCTCGCTGTCTCGCCTCTACTATCCACTGCTCTATTTTGGCCAGAGAGTCAACAAACTTGGTTACGTTTGGCTCCCTCCAGTATTTCTGATCAGGTTCCCTTTCATCATCTGGTAACAGTTTAATAATTGCGTCGTTCACTTCAATAAAGTCTTTCTGTAATTTTGAGTAGACACAGAGATGATCCTTTTCCACTAGGAATGCATTGGAATCATTTTCCATGAGAGTTTTAATTTCCTCTGCTTTGGAGGTAAGCTGTGTGAATACACGTTTCCTCCCTTTCATCTGCTTGTCAAGTTTCTCTTCTGCAGCCTTTAATGTCAACTTAGTCTGTCTCTTTTCTAGCTCAACAGTGTCATCCATGGCTGTTTTATTCATTTCAGACATTTCAATGGGCAAATAGTGTTAGACAGTCTTATTACTGCAAACTCTAGCTGACTTCAGAAATCCAGGTTAACAGTCCTTTAACCTCAAAACATGTGTAAATGCTTTCCAATAAAAGGTTCCACAAAGGGCTGTCTTTATTTTCAGAGTCAATCACGAGTTTCTCTTGGGCTAGTATGACTAGCTAGCAATAGCTGGCTACTTCGATTTGTCTGAAATAGTTCCACTGGCTAGTGACGCAAACTAAATGTGGAACGTCGTTAACGTTAGCTGCGTTCTGAGGTCGAGATTCCAGTTACGTGAATTTATCTTGAATTCTTTATGACTAGCAGGGTATCGCTGTCTAGCACATCCATTCATACATTGTTCATTTGTTAACTTTGTACTCACTTCGTAGAAGTGTCGGGCTCTGTTCGGCTAGGACCGCATGCTGTCCGTGGTTAGCTACTTTCAGCTGGCTATAGCTTCATTCATCCGTACGTGGTCCAACGATGCACTTTCTCGTCCGTGTAGCAAACGTTTTCTACTTAATGTAGTGGCTAAATGCGTTCTTGCTGATTCTTAACATTTCTTTCTTAGTTAACCACTTCCATACGGGAATAACGAGAGACTACTGGTGTTATGATTAAACAACCGTAGAAAACGGTGGGCTATTCCCGTCTCTTTATTCAGAACTGAGCAGGACAAGGCAGAGCCAACATTTCCGCCTGACTAGCCTGACCACTTAAAATATCCCTACGCTAGGCATGTAACTAGGTCCTATCTAAGCATTTGTCATTGTAGGCTAAAAACAAATAACTAAACTGATATTCTAAACTATAAAATGCAATTATTAAAGCAATTACTGTAAATATCAAATCTAAATAATAAATAGAAAATGGCAGTAACAGCATCTGTGTTGCTTGGTACTGCCTAGTGCACAAGGATATCACATCATTCATAATCATATCTGCTTAGCCAAGGCTTGCTCTTCCAGATGGCTGCTTTCAAGTGCAAATTAATCCGTTTGACTTCTCTGGTTTGATACATATTGAGGAATCCTCCCTTCTTCTCTGCTAGCCTCGGTTTCTGCTGCTACTGAGCTGGGATTAAATGGTCCCCTGGGCTTTCAAAAGAGAAACATTGTTTCTTGAATTAATTGTATACTTTGCAGAACCTGAATATAAAAACCTACCACTTCATTATTGACCAAGAGATATAACAAATGTATGAACCTTTTTCTGCTTTGTGAAGTGAATATAAGTATAGTTTTAAATTGAAATGCACTTCATGAGGTATAAATGTACTGAAGTTAAGCATTTTATTGCGCTTTGTTTTTGCCGGAAGGAAGTTTGTTCACTCTTTGGAACCATTGTTTTTCTGTTTGCTCATGTTTTGCTTAAACTTAGTGTATATTTGGGTTGACTGTTGATATGCTCTATCTGACATTAATTTGAACTAAATGTTTACTTCTCTGACCCTTTCACAGGCTGCTGGGAAATACAGGCAACTAGGTAGAAACTACACTGTGGAAGATGGAGACATTATCTTTTTCAAATTCAATACGCCGAACCAGCCCAAGAAGAAGTGATCAGACACCATTGTCGAGCCGAACAGAAGAAACTGGTGTGAGGGAGGGGAAAAAAGTGTCCTTTGTTTCAGCCAAAATGTTACAGGGAGGCTTGATTGGCACCTGCCAGCCCTCCTTCCTGTCTTTCTTTGGTTTCAGTCTGGAAAATACAGACCTCTCTCCTGTTTATGATTAGGATCCCCACAAAATTGTGAGTATTTGAAGAAGCACATTACTCTCCAGGTACTTCAGTAATCTCCATCACCAGAGCCAGACCTGACACACAGACCACAGGGACAATGGGACCTGCTTCTCGTCTGCATCTCCTGATAGTGCATGTTTTACAGTAGCCCAGATGTCTACACTCAATAAAACATTTGAGAAAACCAGCCTGTGTGTGTTTGGGGATGTCTGCATCGACTGGCGTGTGGCGTGCACACCCTGGTATGGGGATCTGCTGGGCACTGATTACAAAATTAAAGAAATGGGGACAGTCTGTAGGTAATAAAAGTGATTGTTTTAATGAATCAGAAACAGCAGGGTCATGATTATGCACACACAAACTTATTTCTGTGTGTATGTATATACAAAGCCCAATTCCAAAAAAGTTACTTTGTAAATTCTCTTTTACATATATTTAATTGAAAACAGTACAAAGAAAATACAGGTGCAGCTCAAAAAATTAGAATATCGTGAAAAAGTTCAATATTTTTTGTCACTCATTTCAGAAAGTGAAACTCATATATTATATAGATTCATTACACATAGAGTGAAATATTTCAAGCCTTTATTTCTTGTAATTTTGATGATTATGGCTTACAGCTAATGAAACCCAAAATTCAGTGTCTCAGAAAATTAGAATATTTTGCTTTAACATATTTTTAAAGTATCATATTTAATATTTGGTCGCATATCCTTTGCATGCTGTTACTTCCTGAAGTCTGTGACCAATCAACATCAAAAGACTCGATATCTTATTTTCAGGTACTGTTACAAGCGATACTATAACCTCTCTGCATTTGAACTGATCTCTATGGGAATTGGGGGGTGAGACTAGATTCAGCTGTTAATTACACTGGTACAGTATGGAACACATGGCTGGCTAAATGGCTGTAAGTCATCAAGGGTCTAAGCTATCGAACGAGCCCCAAACCATCACTCTGTTGCCAGATATGGAGTAGATGTGGATGGATCACTGCAAGGGTTATTTCTCCTGACTCATTTTCCTATAGAACTCTATGGGGGGAAAAGTCAGGAAAAACAACCCTTAAAGGTGATACCACTGTGATATCACTGATAGAAAGGAATAATATTTGAAAAATCAGCAATATGTCTTTCCAAATATAATGACGCGGTTACTCACAAACATCTACAGACCTTGTTTTTTTCTAAAACTACTTTCTACTGAAGTACACCAACTGTGTATACCCATGGCCTGGTATCTTTTAAGGCATTGTTCTAGTGCAGGGGTGTCAAACTCCAGTCCTGGAGGGCTGCAGTGTCTGCAGGTATTTGTGGTTTCCTTTCAATCAGCAGCCGATTAAAGCCTTTGGAAAAGATGTGTGGATTCTTAGCCAATCAATGATTTAAACGAATCACTCATGTTGAAACACATCGAAAACCAGCAGACACTGCGGCCCTCCAGGACTGGAGTTTGACACGCCTGTTCTAGTGTATGGATGGGCCCAATGGTTTGGTATTTGTTAAGGCACTATTTTCATAATTGTTGCCGCCCACAACAGAAATAGCCGGGGCTATTTTATAATAGCCAAAAAATGTTGGTAGCAATCATAGAAAGAACTGTTCTGAGAGAAATCCAGCACCATAGACTATGTTTATACTCTCAAATTCTTCATTCTAAAACCAGCAATTCGCTCCGAATTTTGTTTTCAAAACAAGTTTTCAAAACGGTGGCTTAACCATGACCACATCGTGGACCAATCAACTGTGAGATTGACTTTGCCAGTAGCTAACAAGTTCACCAGCTGTACGTTTCACAGCGACCCGTTACACTGGCGCTATTTCACAGAAAATAAAAATAAAAGCGAATTGGATAAAGCTCGCTCGAAAACAGAGTAAACATACATGCTAATTTCAGAAGGTGGTGAGATTTTCTTGAACAAATTGGTTTAAAGACAGACTGGACAGGTAGGTCAAAAGTTTCAACATGAATGGACTTTCTACTTGCCAGACAACTGTAATTACTTATAATGAATAGTAGCTAGATTGGTAATTGGTATTAGTTGTTGATCATTTTACTTTATTCGGCAGCTAGTTTTTGGAAGAAGGGCATGCTTGCTAATGTTATATGTCATATAGATCACATTAGCTCGAACTGGCTACGCGGCTATAAGTTACCAAAGCGTAGCTACCAGCTGTAGCCAGATAATGCCTGGCTACACAAACTCAGTCCGGCAACACCTGGGATTTTAGATGACATTTTTACTGTAAAATACCAATCTGTTATGGCACTGTTGTAATGCATGGATGAGTCCCACAGTCTGGTATCTTTTATGGCACTGTTGTAATGCATGGATGAGTCCCACGGTGTGACATGTTAACCCCGTCACGCAGAGCCCCTAGTGGCCATGGCGCCGGCTCCATGAGATTGATCAACTCATACTCATTGCTCCTGCAACCAAATGAATGGAAACAGCGAACTCCCTGTTCTAGCTTTATTAGTACATGATTTGTGACAACTGCTGAATACGGAGTTTAAGTGCCACTATTGTTGGGTAGCTAGTCCATTTAACAAGCAAACCCCCCACCCAGTCTCACCTGCAACTATACCTACCCATGCGTGATACAGTGGACAATAGCATCTATCTGTGAGTTCATAAGAAAATATTTTTTCATCACCAAAAATTTGTATTCCGTCATAGAAACAAGATAAAGCCAACAGTAGCCCGAATGTATGCCAGAACAGCTGTGACAAGTGTGCACACTCAAATGCAAAATTCTTGTGTAGTTATACCACGTCATTCTACTGTCAATATATACTCAGGATGTCTTTTGTAGGGGGGGTTGCATATTTATTTTTAATGTTTCCTTGTGCTGGCCCTGATGCAATTTGCCGATGTTTAATTTTTCCACTCCACAGTATTCAGACTAGGCACCTCAATAAAATTTCTTTCTGCCATGCCTCTTCACTGCCTGCTTTTGCCTACACAAGTAGCAGAGCATCCCTACAACAATCAGAATTCCATTATGGAAAGTGGAAAATTACATTATAAAATTAATTTGGCTTCATGAATAGGTGACAAATGCTTAAAAATATATATAATATCAGAGACAAAGAAAATAATGTACCGGAAAATAATTTTAAAATATGCGAAGAGAGAGAATAAGATGTTCAGTAAATAAGCTTAGCGTTATGTTAAAAACGCTGGCTAAAATAGCATTGTTTAAACACTGTGATTGGGATATTTAGAAGTATCATTATCTAAGGAAGATCGCAAACTTTAGTTACGAGTTAATTACTCTTCTAGGCTTGCTTCATAAAGCCATGGTTTCTAGCGACGGGTCCTCAAGCTAGGCCGGGTTCCATACAGACTCCTGGTGTTTTGACAGCCTGCACCTTTATTGTTCACGTTGGTTTCTGTGTAATCAGAACGGCTCCCACTGTGCCCATTCTCTCCGATCTCACATTTACATGGAAGAAAGAGGAGATTTTTACCTGCAAATTTTTGGTGGCAAGCTCCTCTTATTAGCTTATTAGCTCATTATCATTTAGCTAGGTTACTTATTCGCTTTCCTGAGTTAACGTAACCTAAACAAATCTATTTGCACATAGCCACACAGCCAGTCATAGTGAGATTGCCGCCAATCAAAACACTCATTTCATGTACTCTGCAAATTTATTAAATCGTTAATCATTTCTGAAGACGATTTTTAAATGGTAGTACATTGGTTTTCAAATAATGCAATTTTATATTTTTAGGCGGGGCGGCAAACACTGGGCGGGGCAGGCAGCCCCACCTAATGTTTTGAAGGGGAAACACTACAAAATACTACAAAACATTAAGTAAATATGCAATCCTACCATTGGTTTTATGCATAGAGATGTCCCTTTCAAGATTCAGTGGTCATGTATTGTCTTGGACAATCCGCTTGAGAAATACACACCCCTTTATAATGCTAGTATACCTATTACATGCCTATATCACCTATAATGCTTCTGAAACCCCCACACGTGAAACCCGGCATGTTGTTCAAACCTGTCTCATGCATTCCAGTTTATTCATTCTCTTTTCTCCAAAATAGGACATTGTAACCTTCACAGCGGTGTTTGCAATGTCTTATTGGATGCTTTGACCAATAAATTACAGCCGGGTGTAACAGCATTTTTTGTTTTATTAGTTTAGTTTTACGCGAACAACTCAGATTTTACATTCGCTCACACAAGCATAATTGTTGTTTTCCTACTATTTTCGCTATGTTTTTACTAATTTACTAACTCGTCAGCATGGCTAGAATCAATTCTCGTCTGCTTTTATGGATTTTGGGAGTGGAACAGAAGATACCATAGTGACCAAGATACCATAGATACCATACCTTTGATTCTATCGGAGAATAGGCCGATGAACATGAGGGAGATCTTCCTCCACGATATGTAAGTATTACTGCTTTTGATATTTGAAATACAGTGCCCTCCACTATTGGCACCCCTGGTAAAGATGAGTAAAAACGGTTATAAAAAATTTACCGTTTGGTGAATTAGCTTAATCTCACACTGAAGAAATGAGAAAGATCCAACCTTTAATTGAAGTAAATTTATTATGAGGAAAAAACATTCCTCATCAAAAAAGAATTATTTTTAACAAAACTATGTGCCACAATTACTGGCACCGCTGCATTTATATATAGAATAAAGTAATCATTTTCAATATTTGGTCGCATATCCTTTGCATGCCATGACTTCCTGATGCAAGGGTGCCAATAATTGTGCATGTGGTTTTGTTAAAAATAATTATTTGTTGTTGAGGGATTTTATTTTTCTCATAATAAATTTACTTCAATTAATGGTTGGATTTTTCTTTATTTATTTCAGTGTGTGATTAACCTAATTCACCAAACGGTGAATTTTTTATAACCCTTTTTACTAATCTTTACCAGTGCCAATAATAGTGGAGGGCACTGAATGTACGTTAGTTTTTCCACTCCACCACAGTGTTGTGCAATATGTTTGATATTATTATTTTCCCATTTTGAGTGCATTTCACATACTGTAGTGTAGGCATTCATAGGTGGCTCAGTCATGTCTTATGTTAGATTTTTTCTGAAGCTAGAACATTTGCTAGCATTTTTTGTGATGGTGGAATATTATTTTATTGCAACCTTATCGTACACAATATAGACTATGGCTATAATATACACTATGTATTAGTATCTCCCTGGGCTATACCCGTCACTTAGGGCATGGAAAGTACTCATTCCAATTTTCTGTGCATATATGCTAGATAAATGTTAAATTTTCATTGGAGTGAGTATGAATGTGTATATGCTTTATAATGGACAAAAAATATGACCGGTTTTGGAGCGGTTTTTGGACCCATGCATATCTGTCCCCTATACTGATTAAAATATAGTCATTCCCACTTGAAAATCATGCAAAGGTGAGTTTTATGAGCAAAAACAGTTGATTTGTAGTTAAATATATGATTTTTTTATGATTTACAGCAGTGCACAATTTAGCCATTTTGGACAGATTTGGAGAAACTAAGGGACAACAGGGTAGACTGCCTACATTTTGAGTAATAGATAGAGTAGTTCTGCATATCACCCTCTATAATGCAGGAAATTTACAATTTTACCTGTTTTAGATATGTAGCTCTCCATATTTGATTGCACTTTTTTTGTTGTTGCATTTTTCCAAGATTTATTTGCATTTGTGGCACTTTATTTTTACCAAAATTATGAAAATAAACAAATTTAAGTTTTGTAAGTGGTAGAACTGTGTTGTTTAATTTTAGCCATTTTCCAAGTTTCTGTGATGCTCACATCTGGAGTTATAAAGCCTAAAATAGAACACTCCCTAAATAGACTCACAGGTGAAACCCATCACAACAAAAATGTAATTAAACATTTTTTTAAAATTATTTTAGCAACAACAACAACGTGCATGTTATGCTTCAAAATGTAAGAATGTGACCATGTGAAAACCTTGGCCAGAATTTCTCACTGTTAACTTAACTCTTTAACCAAAACATGGTGTAGCCTGCTAAGTAGCCACATTATAAATGCAACTGGCTGGCTATACCTGCCTGACATTCATTCATTTAAAAATTAAACTGCTTAAGTGTTGCTGGCTATATTCAAATCATAGGCGTCATTTCCACGGGGGACGTGTGCAATTGTCTGTATCGAGTCTTTGAAAAGCACAGCATGAATAAAATGCATAATAATAATATTATTATTATTATATTATTTATTTAGTTGGAATATTTGTATTTGAATAGAAACCTGTGTGGTCCTACAGAGCCTAGTCCACAAAAAACATTTGTTATTATTTGACCTGTTAAAATAATTAGAACTATTTGTTATTTGGCTTCAGCTGACCCCCAAACATGCAGTAGCCTACATTAATGAGGCAAACATGTCTGGATAAGTTTGTCAAATTCAATATTTAGGGTATTTACTAGGTGTAAATATTTCAAATTTGTATCTGTATGTATTTATTAATCTCCCCCTTTCTATATTGTAAATTGTGTTTCTTGGTACAATTGTCAGTTTCTAGCAGCATAAAACATTTAAAACCTGTACATTTTCTAAAATTATATAGTTTCTCAAGGGTCATTTTTCCTCGACTGTTTAAAACATTAATTGAAATTATGTGTTCTTCCATGAGGCAATTTTTGTTATTTGACAAAATAAAGTTGTTAATAAAGTTTGAGTGACCACATTCTCTTCAGATGGAAAGAGGAAAAAACGCAGGGCCAAGTTACATTAAATCATTTAGGAAAAATTTGGTAGCATTGAGCTAGTTTATTTAGTGTGAGCTACGATAGGCAATATTGTTTGTTGTAACTTAGCCTCATTTTGATATCAATACTTTTAATACAATTAATGACTTGCAGTGCTTTGTAGGCTATGTGTGAGTAACTTGCCATTTTGTTCATATTGTAAATCCTGCATTAGTGCACATTTTAAAACTTTTTACATAGTTCAAGACAGTCTTGCGGCACCAATAAGCAGTTGTGCGCTTTCCTGGCCTCAGGCAGTGAATCGCATGGGGGGAAATAAAATAAAAAATATGTAATAGGCTAATTAGTAGACTAAGGTCATTTGCAGGCTGGAGTGAAACGATGTATTTCAGGTTGATAATATTGACAAAGCAGCGAGCGAGGATGAGTTGTAGCCTATTTTGCACCTAGGCTATTTTGGACAGTGCTATTGTTTTCAGTTGAGGAAGGTTAATGCAGGGTGCTGGCTAAACATATACAGTGCTCTCCAAAAGTGTTAGGACAGTGACACATTTTGTTGTTGTTTTGGCTTACATCCATATTGAGTGAACCGTGTATGCTAGCAATTGTAGCCATTTTTACACCTCCCCGTTTTAGGGCACAAAAAGCAATAAACTAAGTTAAAGGAGACATGAAGCACTCGATAAAGTGGCTCAGGTTAGTTAGCTTTTTACCGTAAATTCGTTATGACCGTGCGTTAAAATTTCAAACTGACCCATATTTGCTGGAAAAAAATAACTTTTTTTCCACTAGGGCACAGCCATTTTGGACCAACTGCGGTCGTGACGTAACTAGGTTGGTTGGTCTCGGCTGCTCAATATATTACTGTGGGAAAATAGCTGACATTCTTAATGGTCGATGTATCTTGAAGAAAAAATAAAACAACAAATGCACAGATGGTCCTTTTGTTTTGCCCAGAGGTGCTCAAATGAGTAGTAGTACAGAACAAAACTTAATTTAAAACTCAATTTCCACTAACTGCTTCTGACCATATTGCCTACCTAATGCTGTGGCCTCTGACGAGCTGGCAACTACTGCACCGCTGCTAACGTATTAGTTAACAGCCTGCAAATATATACCTACCGCAAACTAGCATCACAAGCTAACGCTTATTTATATAGGCAATATTAGCTAGACATGACTTTAGCTCCCAAATCGTTTATCAAGGCAAGGAAGCGGCGCAGCAGTTGCCGGTGTTGTGCCGTAGAATGCACCCCTGCCGTGGATTGCACCCCCTGACGGGAGCGTGCGTGCTTACGTCATTCGGTTTGAAAAGTTTCTGAATTCGCTTCGTTTCATTATCGTGATCCACGGTTATCATATGCAAGTCATATAGCTAAACTATACTGGATACTTGGCAGGACCCCAACGATCACCGTTCAGCAATAATAAATTCCACAAAATCAGTTTCCAAGCCAATGTCCGGAGGGGGTGCATTTCAAAGAAAGGGAAAAAGCAGCCCAGCAAGAATTTGCACCCCGATAATAATGTTAGTGTTGACCTTAGCATAAAATGCTTTTTGCAGTGTACAGGTGGGGCCACTATGTTTCATCTGTGTGACTGTCATGGATGAGATGCCTTCTTTTAAAAAGTTAGGAAGCGGTGCATTTTATGTCAAATGGAAATTTACAACCCACCAGTAATTATGTTTCTGTTGACTTTAGCATAAACTTATTATAGTGTACAGGTGGGGACAAAATGTTTAATTGCATGAGATTCATAGATGTGAAACTCATGCAAAGATAGGAGGGGGGGTGCATTTCACGGCAAGCAGAAATGCAGCGCTGTCGGAATATTACCCCCTTGTAATTATGTAGTGAACCCAACATCAAATGCTTTTTAGGGCATGCATATGGAGCCAAAATGAGTTACCACTGTGAGTTTCATGGATGTGAGACCTTCATAGCCAAAGTTAGGAGGGGGTGCATTTCACGGCAAGCGGAAATACAGCCCTGCCGGAATATGCACCCCCTTGTAATTATGTGTCTGGTGACACCAGCATCAAATGCTTTTTAGGGCATTCATATGGAGCCAAAATGAGTTACCATTGTGAGTTCCATGGATGTGAGACCTTCATAGCCAAAGTTAGGAGGGGGTGCATTTCACGGCAAGCGGAAATCCAGCCCTGCCGGAATATGCACCCCCTTGTAATTATGTTTCTGGTGACCCCAGCATCAAATGCTTTTTAGGGCATTCATATGGAGCCAAAATGAGTTACCACTGAGTTTCATGTATGTGGTAACTTCATAGCCAAAGTTAGGAGGGGGTGCATTTCACGGCAAGCAGACATCCAGCCCTGCCGGAATATGCACCCCCTTGTAATTACGTGTCTGGTGACACCAGCATCAAATGCTTTTTAGGGCATGCATATGGAGCCAAAATGAGTTACCACTGAGTTTCATGTATGTGGTAACTTCATAGCCAAAGTTAGGAGGGGGTGCATTTCACGGCAAGCAGAAATCCAGCCCTGCCGGACTATGCACCCCCTTGTAATTATGTGTCTGGTGACACCAGCATCAAATGCTTTTTAGGGCATGCATATGGAGCCAAAATGAGTTACCATTGTGAGTTCCATGGATGTGAGACCTTCATAGCCAAAGTTAGAAGGGGGTGCATTTCACGGCAAGTGGAAATACAGCCCTGCCGGAATATGCACCCCCATTTCACGGCAATTGGAAAAGCAGCCGTACCAGGAAATAAAACACTCTTGACTCCAGCATGATATGACATACATTTGGGGAAAATATACGTGACCGCTGTGTGTTTGGAGGGTCAAAGCATGCAATAGTCAGTGATATATAGGGGATACATTTTTATTTGCATTCATTTAGCTGCAAGAAAACATTTAAAGAAATACTTGACGGTGATCGTTGGGGTCCTGCCAAGTATCCTGTATAGTTTAGCTATATGACTTGCATATGATAACCGTGGATCACATTTAATTTTCAGTCGAGCTGATCTGCTGGGTAAGGAAGCTGTTATTTCCCCAGCTACGAGTAGCTACATACAGACTAACCCCCGTAAAATTACAGCTAATTTTGTAATTATAGCTGGGCTATATTTTAGCATAATGCGATCGTACCATAAGAAAAGTAGCTATGGATTTGCGTCAAACATACCCCTGGCCATGCAATTCCGTGTTTTGAGTCTAAATTAAAATGAGTATAAAATCGAAGGTTGCTTACCATCTTTAAAACAAGGATACCCTTCACAAAGCATTATATTACAATAATATGAATACCTGTCCTTCATATTATATTGGTACGATAATGAAACGAAGCGAATTCAGAAACTTTTCAAACCGAATGACGTAAACGCGCGCGCTCCCGTCAGGTGGTGCAATCCACGGCAGGGCACAACACCTCTTCTATGGCACAACACCTGGTCGTCAGAAGCTACGGTCACCGAACTATATAGAAAACTAGAAACAACAAGCTATATCTGTTATGACTTCCAAAACTGGAATGGACCCAAATGCAGGACTCGGAGACAGACTCAGGAGAACTCCGGCAGGAGTAATAATTTATTTAGGCACAACGAACCTACAAACAAACAAGCAGGAAGGGTGATGGTCAGGATAGGGGTTGGCGAGAATAGCAGGGCAGGACTGGAGAAGAACTGAGGCAGGGGTAAGGAATGCAGGCTGACTGGAACAGGGAAGCAGACTGGACGAATAAAACTGGAAAGAATCTAGACAGGTTTGCACAAAACAACAATGGCCGAGTAACACAACAAACTGGCAACAAGACAAACAGAGAAGGCGATATAAATAGGGTGAAGAGAAGGTGAATGCGGGATTACTAATGCAATGAGGCGTGAAGAATGTATACCATCACATCCTCTGAACTTTCTTTTTGAGACTCTTCCATCATGTCGAAGATTAAGGTCCTTGCTCTTTAAAACAAAAAGAGCCTGAAACAGCTTTGTCTCTGTTAGACTGCTTAATGACATTGGACATCTCAAGACAAAGGCAGATGAAGAACTGTTATTGCTTTTGATGCTAAATTTTTCATCATAATTAATATTTAATGGATTTAAAATAATATAATTTTGATAATAATACTACTAATAATAGTAATTTAATCATAATCACACATACCTTCACTATAATGTGAAACATCTGATTCAATTTAATGTTTTTATTTAACATGTTTGTTTGTGTTTGTGGGTCTGCCCGACTGTCTTTTTTACTGCTGGAAACTACTGAAGTTTCCTAACGGGAAAATAAAAGTTATTCTATTCTATTCTAAACCAAGAGCCTAATCTGAGTGGCAGGTATATTAAACATAATTTGTCCTCTATTTATCTGTGATAGGCTACATCGTTTATGTTGTAAAGCCATTGCCTATTCTGTAACACTTGCTATACTCGTTGAAGTTTAGTTGGAATAATTAACAATGCAATTATCACTTCTAATGAACTGTAGAGCATATAAGGATATTGTCCAAAATACAATTTTGACAGAGATTTTGGTTAATTATCTGATAAGTAATTAGATGATGATTTGAAGGAAGGGATTTCTGGGAATGTTACAAATAAATTATGGTGATAAATGCTATTCATTTATATTCAAGTTTTTAATTAGCACAGGGTTAATAAATAGAATATAGTTTTTTTTTTATGATGAGAAAATAGGAAATAGATTCCCGACTTTCCAGTTGGTGGTGGTAATCCAAAACGACATAAACAATATACCGTGAATAAAACCAAAAATTTGCTCCACCTATTATTTTTGATAAAACGCATAGAAGAATAAGAAGAGAAAGGATGGCTCTAAAGATTCTCAATCAGGGCACACAAGCGCAGCATTTGGGGTGCCTTTATTCAGGGTGGCAGTGAGCAGGAGGGTGACCAACCATGTGGCAGTTTTTACAGTGGAGCTAATAGCAATATGTCTGGCCTTAGACTGGGTAGAGGAAGTGAGGCCAGATAGAGCAGTAATATGCTCAGACTCAAGCGCAGCACTGATGTCTTTAAAGTCTGCCCAATCTAAAAGCAGACAGGATGTGGTATTTGATATACTACAAAAAGTATATCAACTGCAACAGGGAGGGATACTGGTGAGGTTCCTATGGGTGCCCGCCCATGTAGGGATTGAGGGGAATGAAGAGGCTGATCGCTTGGCAAAAATAACCCTGAGGAGAGCAGCACCAGACATAGAGGTCCCTCTGAGTAAGGATGAGGCAAAAGGGCTAATAAAATCAGAGATCAAGAGAGAGTGGCAGAAGAAGTGGGATGGAGAGAGCAAGGGGCGGCATCTATATGCCATACAGAGAATGGTGGGGAAGGGGAGGGCTTCTGGAAGGCATAGACGGGAGAGGTCTATAATCTCAAGGTTAAGATTGGGACATACAAGACTTAATGGGACACTGAAAATAATAGGGAAACACCCAACAGGGAGGGAAATGTGAGCACTGCCAGGAATGGGAATCTGTCTCATGTGATAATGCACTGCAACAAGTATCAGGGGGAGAGAGAAAAGATGTGGGAAGCCCTGTGGAAAGAAGAGGTTACAGGATGTAATTTGGGTTCAATCTTAAGTAAGCCATTGGGGAACCAGGTTTATAATCACATATTCCAGTTTTTCAAAAAGACAGGACTGATTACTAGGATCTAGGTTCTGCACGCAGGATGAATTAAATACATAATCAGGTTTTTACTAGTATACAAGGTGATTATTAGCACTGGCAGTGAGGTAATTATAGTTTTACTTATTTATTAATTTATCTATTTATTATTTTTATTAGGTTTTACATGTATGTGTATGTATATGTATATACATGTATATGTAATATTTATTATTTACTTACAATATAAAATAGTATATTTTGGGAGAAAGAAGGTAAAATCTTTGGACCACACTCCAGCCTAAGAGGTGGCGGTAATGCACCAATAAAAGCTGAAGAAGAAGAAGAAGAAAGACCACCAATCAGAATGTGAGAAGGCTGGTGGAGTTGCGGAGCGGACACGATGGGTAGAAAGGGAAATAGTTAGCTACAACTATAGGCTACTCACAGTGTGTCTGTATATGTGCTTTATATAAATAACCAAATATTTTGAGCGGGAGTTTCGGTGGCGGATTCGCAACAACTGTACCGTGAATGTGGTGTCATGGAAGGTAGTTCAGATGGAAGGGATTCTGATAATGGTATGGTGTGGTCAGAGGCTCAGAGTCATAGATATAAAACCATAGATGTAAAATATGTCATAGTTAGTGGCACAATTTTTGAGACCATACCCAGGTAAGATGATGGCCAGTAACCATGGTCTACTTCTGAGACCCGATTATGACATCACAGTGGGCTAGAAAGTACATGACACTGCCATAGGTTCCTATTATAGCTGTACCCAGGTAAGATGGCTGCCAAATTGTTCCATTTCAGAATTACAAATTACTATTACATTGCATGATATGTCATATCTATGGTTCTATATCTATGCTTGAAGTGTTGGGAGAAAAAGGTTGGAGAAAAGAGAGAAAGAAAGAAAGAAGCTTGTCAGATCTGAGTAGTTCAGGACAAGGGGGTGCTGCTGAAAAGGCACGACCTAGCCAAGATAATAACGGACAAAGGAAAGGAGGATACGTTTTTCAAGTATTGAGACGCATCCCTGGTGTGATCTGGGCATGTCCCCCCAGGCAGTGTGCTGTGAGGACAAGATGCACTGTAGTCCCGAGGGCTCCACCCGTGACGCCGCGCACTCCAAGTGCAACTCGCCAACCTGAGGGGATTCGCCTATGTGAGCTAAATTTACCAGACAGGTAAGCCTTCCCGCTGTGACCTGCCTCTGCTCGCTGCATCAGGAATACCCATGATTCCCATAAGTGCGTATTACAAAATAAAAGCCAATAATTTTAAAGTTCTTGAAAATAATCCTGTGGGTCAGAATCAATAGCCTATTCAAAATAGTGGTTTGGATTGGGTTTAAAAGAGTGCACGTTGGGGCAGCATTTCCCAGATATTAGGGCTGTTTTTATATGGCTTTAACTAAAAAATATATAAAAATGTCCCTCATATCTAAGGAATGTTGTCCCAACTTCCACCCTGTGCAGACTGTATCTGTGTTAGTTAGATATGGTCTGCTGCTGTATAGTTTTATGGCTCTTTGAAGTTTTGGGAATTAACCTTTGGAAGGACTTGGTTAATGGTAACCATATAGCACAGGTAAGGGTGGCAACCCCTTCCTGTGGGCGGAGCCCCAGCTCATCTACCTGTGTGTGGTCTTCCTCTCTCTCTGTGTGTGTTCTTCCTCTCTACCTGTGTGTGGTCTTCCTCTTTACCTGTAGCTCTCCAAGCCCTTAGGGACAACTCAGACGTGAAAGACCCGCACACCGTGGACGAGACGCCCGTTACCTGTCCAGAGGGATCGATGTGCCCAGATCGCACTACCTGCTGCCAGCTTGCCAACGGCACCTATGCCTGCTGTCCCTTCCCTAAAGTGAGTTGGTCTGTGAGTGGGCAGAGTATGAACTCCATTTCCCATGATTCTCTTCTTTCACATGATTATGTATAATTGTCCCTGTTGAGCCCATATGAACTCTGCTGTCTGAGGATCATAAGAACGTAATAACCGGTCAGAACCGCGTTCACACGAGCTAGAGGCAGGAACCTTCTGGACAGGTCACCAATCCATCACATGGCACACACACACCTTTCACTCACACATTCATACCCCAAGGACAATTTTGAGTCTCCAATTAACCTAACCTGCATAAACCTGGGCACACCAGGGTAGGGGCCCACATGTATAAACAGTGCTGAGCAGAGAAATGCCCTCAGAAAGCTGCGAATGAGAGCTTTCATGCAGAAATTCAGTATAAAATAATATGTGCTGTGAGAATCTGCGTACCTCTAGGAACACTGGACACCATGCGTACGCAATGGAGGTCCTTATCTGGAGCAATTTAGATTGCATATTATGTCTTTAACAGCCACTCGTTTCCTGGAGGGATTTGGGTTGCGTGCCTTATTTCTCCCTCTTCTGACTCAGTTGTTTGCCCTGACAAGCAGACCAAGTGCTCAAATGATGGCACCTGCTGCCGGATGGCCAATGGCTGCTGTCCCATGCCAAGAGTGAGTTTCCCAAGTTCACTTTTTTTTTCTAATTTAGAAGTAAGACAGTGATGGGAAAGATGAGACACAAAGTGTCCCTTTAAACAGTCCGATCCCTAGTCCTAGTCCTAGCTATTGATTCATCATCCAATTCATCTTCAGACCAGAGAATCTATGCTGGGTTGTTTGCAGGGTGTTAAATTAACTGGTGCTGATCATTTTGATTGTGGCTGGTAAGACTGGCAGCCACTTTGGCATGTAACCAACCAGGTTGTGTTGCATTGGAAAAGGTAATTTGGCTGATAAAATGTTACAAATTGCTAGTGATTTGTCAACTCCGCAAGCCACTCTGGCCAGTGGGTGTGAGAAAGTTAATGTCATGCCCCGGTTGTTAAAGAGGAGGATGTGTGTGGTGTTCCCAAAGTTTTCCAAAAGAAAAAAACACCTTGAAGAATGTAGGATGCAGTGACCTGTGCTTCTGTCTTGATGAGGTTGACCAGTTGGAGAGGATCTCCCTCCATCTTGATCCTTCATAAATCTGAACACATTTCAGTTGAATAAAAATATTTTCTTGGGCTCCCCTCCAGGTGGTGTGCTGCGGAGACCGGAAGCACTGCTGCCCCAGTGGGTACACCTGTGACCCCTCGACCGGGTCCTGTTCCAAATCAAAGGAGCTTTGTTGGGACAACTGGGGCACCTTCTTCAGGAAGAAAAGACCTTTAATCCGCCTGCAATTCTGACCCAATCCGGCCCCACCGACCAAAATGCCACGCCCATAATCCTATGCAACACGCCATTGGACATTCTCACCCATTGACCTACACCAGGGGTGGGCAACTCCAGGCCTTGCGGGCCGGTGTGTATGCAGGTTTTGCTGCCACCAGTTAACAATTATTGAATTAGCCCAATCGTTTACATGATCTGATATTTTAATCTACATGTCCGTGATATGAGCAGCAGCTGATGAATGTTCTTGTGCTGGTATGCGTGTATTGTAGCGTTTTATCGTTCTATAATTTACGAGTGAATCAGTGATTGTGTGTTTGACTAATTAGCTGATTAAGCCATGGTAAGTGGTTGCAGTAAAACATGCATACACACCGGCCCGCGAGGCCCACCCCTGACCTACACTGTACCCATAATCTTATGCAAGACGGCTTTGGATATTCTCACCCACTGACCTACACCACGCCCGTAATTCTACACAACACGGCATTGGACATTGTCAATAATGTTTTATTTGTATGTTACTTTTCAAACATGATGCACACGGTACTTCAAGAACAGTAGGAGCGAGTATATAAATATATATACATATATACAAATGTATAAATCAATGCACAGCTACTCAAAAAGGATTAAACTAATTTTTTTTGTCAAAAATCAAGCTTAAAAAAGGCTTTAAAATGTAGGGACACATAATATATTTTATTTTATGCTACTGATCCTAGCAGTTATTTAAAAAAGATTTTTCCTCAGAGAATGGTGAATGAAATTGAAGGTTTGTGAATATAACGGTTTGTGCAGGTGTAATCTGGCAGATGTTTTTAAATAGTTATTCCTGCTGACCTCAGGTCCTTAGCCTGAAATATAAGATGGAAGTTTTGCATTTGATTTCAGTGATGATACTCACTGACCATTAAGTTCTCTTTTGACTGTGACTTTAATACACATGTACAAAAAAAATGTGTGTGTTCTTCCTTCTTTTTTTGAAGCCTTGAATTTGGTTTCAATGACTGCGCTGTTCAAATTTGACTTGCAGATTCTGTATTTTAATAGATTTGAAATGGGCTCTGATTCCTCTATTCTCTGCTTTAATGGGGGGTCCACAGATGTAGCGTGATCGCACTCTCTCACACCCACCCCAAAATCTGCCCTCTGTCGGCCTGCGATCGCATCCTGCTCTCCCGGTCTGCGTGCAGTCTACTGCATTATGAACAGCCAGAGGCGTAAATTCCAGGTTCAGAAAGCAAAAGTCCTCCCTGGTATTTTTTCCAAGCACCTGGATTTGCTAATTAGCACAATTCTTCAGCGAGGAGGTAGAACTAATTAGTGAAACCAGCTGGCTGAATTCATGGGTGGAAGAAACGCACGGCAGGACTTTTACTTTCTGACCCCTGGATTTTAACCTCTGAACAGCGATTATCAAACTTGAGTTTTGTTTGTTTTGTTATAGAAGTGGGGGCCAATTTTCCTCAAAACAGCCAAATAAAGTGAATGATGGAAGAAGCAAAACAGTGGTCACAGTGCTTTGTTACAGTAAAACTGACATTTCTTAGAAATTACTTTGCACTGTTAAAAAACTGACGTGTACAAAAAGCATGACCATTTGCCATCCTCATGACCCGAATTAGTTGCTATTTTAGGTTTTAACATGTATTTGGAGACCGGAGGAAGTAGGATCAAACGGGTTGTGCAACTTGGATCCTTTTTAGCAATTTTTTTGCATTTAACAGTCAAGTACAGAAAGAACTGTTACATATTTCAGAAAACAGATTTTTATTAATTACCATATCCAGCATTGTATAGAGAAGAAATATAACACAATGCATTCTCTTTCAGCCACTAGATGTGATAACACAATGCCTTCTCTTTCAGCCTCTATCACTGATATTTAAATATGGGTATTAATCTGAATTATGGATTATTTATCAGGCGAGGACAAAATTAGAAGTGAAAAGGGTTCAAAGGTCACAAGGGAGAACATCCCCATTGAAACAGTCAATTGGGCTTAATTGGAACAGGTGGGCTTAAAAGGGAACATCAGTGATTTAATGGATAAAAGACAGAATATTTTATTCCGCATACATGACATTAAAAAAACAATGATATGAGATAAATCTATATATGGTGCACTAACATAACATGAAAAGTAAAAATTGATCATGCAGAGAAGTAATTAACTACACTCATTTACATCCACCCCAAACTGTGATTTTTTTGCTAGTGTCCCATTTAAGCCCACCTGATCAAAATGTTAATTTAAGAAACAATTAAGATAAACATACACATTTATTGACCATTGAACTGTATAATAATATAAATTGCATACAAAAATGTAAACTATGCATGCTTATCATGCTTTATGTCATTGCAAAGAACCATACTATGCAGCTCCTGTATGGTACCACTATGTGGTCAGTTAGTTAGCATGCTAAAACTCATATTTTAATAATTTTTGATTACAAATGAGTGCTTACCAAAAACAGGAGTAGAAATATGTTTAAAAAGTGTTCTTCTGAGGGTACCCACAGGACAAAAGTTTTTTTGTAGCTTCTTCTCAGCTCAGCTGGCACATATCACACATGTACTTCCCTAACTCAAGATCAGCTAATCTGATTGTTTTACAAAAAAACTGGCATGTAGGTAAGAAGCAGCTTCAATGGAAGAAACATTACACAGCACAAAATGATAATGCATTTTTTTTATTTGACTCGGGCTTATATGATAAGTGGGCTTAATAGGGATGTTTACCCATTAGTTTGATATCAAGAGTAACAGGCAGATGCTTGTGAAAGAGGACACAAACATAAGTGACAGACAGAAATTTAGAGAGTTAACCTCTGGGAAATTGCAGCTGTTGTTTCAGGCGTAGCGTGAGGTGGGTGATGGCTGCAGCAGAGTGTTGATGTATCTAATGCTTCTGGGAGCGAAAAATGCCGACTCTGGAAGGGAGAAAAGCCACAATGTTTAAAACACTATATGCTTTACATCTGAGAGAGAGTATGTGTCTGGATGTGTGACTAAATAAGGCAGTATGTAGACCTACTTTGGCTAGAGTTGATGATGTGCTGTTCAGATTCAGCGGTTGTTTTGATGCCCTCGTTCTGCTGTTGGGTACTGTGGCTCCAAGCAAGGCGTGGCCCCCCACGGCTCTGACGTTCCACATGGTTCCACTGCTGTTGTCGACTGTGGCCATGCTGTTCTCCACAGTTCCACTGTTCTTTACCGTGGCCTTGCTGTTCCCCACGGTTCCACTGCTGTTGTCTACCGTGACCTTGTTGTTCCCCATGATTCCTACGTTGTTGTCTACCGTGGCCTCGCTGTTCAACACGGTTCCACTGCTGTTGTCTACCATGACCTTGTTGTTCCCCACGGTTCCAACGTTGGTCTTGACCGTGGCCTCGCTGTTCCCTACGGTTCCAACACTGGTCTTGACCGTGGCCTTGCTGTTCCCCACGGTTCCAGTGCCGGTGGTCCCAGGTGCTCTTGGATTGGAGCTGCTGCTCCACCTTCGACCTCTCCAGCTTAGTCTCCAGCTCGGCCTGTTTGTGGACCTGACTGATGGTTTTGGGCCCCTTGTCACTGCTCCTAGGGGCCCAATTATTCTGGGAGGGGGAGAGCAAATGAGACATCTGCCATTTAATCTTCTACAGGCAGATCCATACAATGTTGCCAAAAAGTTGAAAATGGAAAGGCAGTCGAGAGGTATGACAGTAGCAATATTATTAGGCATTTAGTAGCTTAACCGTATAAGGGGGGAAAAAGCGAGTAGCCAAATACAGAGGGGTGGGGCTAAACAGAAGAGGGGTGGAGCTGAGATGATTAGGGGAGGGTTTCGATAAGGCGGAGTTGTGGGGAGTTACCTGTCTCAGGTCCATAATATCTTTGACCATAAAATGGATTCTGGAAGAGGTCTTCCCTGCCTTGAGGATGTGCTCCATTCGCCTTGTGTATTGGTTCATATGGCACTGCATGTACAGGGAGGAGAGGTGTAGTCGGTGCGTGCGTGCGTGCGTGCGTGCCTGCGTGCATCTTTGTAGATACGGCTATTCTCTGTAGTACCTTGGCTTTGTCGCAGTCCAGCTTACTGCCGATGGTGGACAGCAGGCAGCATAGGCACTCCAGTGCCGCCTCCTCCTGGCTGTCCAACGGAGTGTTAATGCACCTATGCATAAAGGATTCCTCAGCCATTTCCAGCTTGAACAGCTCGCCGAGGAACATCATATTCCCAACCGAGCGTCGGCGTTGGGCAGTGACATTGGCCTTTTCTTCAGGGCGCTGATTGAACTGCATCCAGCAGCGATTGAGAATCGCCAGCTGGAAATGGAGGGTCACTTCTGGGCAGTCGTTAGTGGGGGCATGGAGCTGAGGGATAAAGGACACCACACTCAGGATTGGATCCAGCATTTTAATAATGATACTCACAGGTAGGACAGGCGAGTTTGTGTAAGTCCGTACTGGCGGACGGAACATGGGGCTTCTTACTTTCCCATTAAGAATATATCAGCATCAATGGTCTAGACATTTGATACTGGTACGACAGTCACAAGACACTCACCTCTTTAAGGCAGTGGCACATCCGAGCATAGGTGCTTGCAAATTTTGGCTCACAGATGGCCTTCTCACAGATAATGTCCACAACGCCCTGGAGGCGTTCTGTTGTGTCTATCTGGAGCTCGGCCACCTGTTTGACCAGCTGCTCAAACTTTTCTGGCGTCAGCTTGTTGAGGATGCTGCGCATTCGGCCAAACAGCTCCTGGGTCGCAGTCATCTCCGGGTCCTGCTCCACCTTAGCTTGCCTAATGGAAGGCCTCCAGGCATTTTTTACCACATGAAGCTTCACATCCTGACTGAATGAAACTGCTGATGATTCTAAATGTTTCAGTGCCCTGGACCTGCAATGAGATTCCATGAACAAACATCTCAGAGGGCTGGGAGGACTCATTCTCAAAATATATATTTTATAGCCCTGGCACAGGGGTCTAAATCCCTGTTGACCTTTCCCCAGTTCCCACATAAGTATTCATGTTATTGAACAAGAAGCTGATCACGTCTGGTGAGATGTTAACATTATATGCAAGCAGAGAAGTTAGAATAAAAAAATCTGTTTGAATTAGGACCTGAAACATCATTTGACATACTTTCTGTGGCTTTTATATGAAAGTTCAAAAATGAGGTTCTGTTCTTACCATGGGAGTGGAGATGGTGCTCTGGTCCTGCTCCACCTGGGTTAGCTCAGTAGAGATGCTCTGGTCCTGCTCTGCCTGGGCGAGCTCAGTAGAGATGCTCTGGTCCTGCTCTGCCTCGGCGAGCTCAGTGGAAATGCTCTGGTCCTGCTCCACCTGGGCAAGCTCAATGGAGATGCTGATCTGGTCCTGCTCTGCCTGGGCGAGCACAGTGAAGATGCTGCTCTGGGCCTGCTCTGCCTGGACGAGCTCGGTGGAAATGGTGCTCTGGGCCTGCTCTGCCTGGGCGAGCTCAATGGAGATGCTGATCTGGTCCTGCTCTGCCTGGGCGAGCTCAGTGGAGATGCTCTGGTCCTGCTCCGCCTGGGCGAGCTCAGTGGAGATGCTGCTCTGGTCCTGCTCTGCCTGGGCAAGCTCAATGGAGATGCTGATCTGGTCCTGCTCTGCCTGGGCGAGCACAGTGAAGATGCTGCTCTGGGCCTGCTCTGCCTGGACGAGCTCGGTGGAAATGGTGCTCTGGGCCTGCTCTGCCTGGGCGAGCTCAATGGAGATGCTGATCTGGTCCTGCTCTGCCTGGGCGAGCTCAGTGGAGATGCTCTGGTCCTGCTCCGCCTGGGCGAGCTCAGTGGAGATGCTGCTCTGGTCCTGCTCTGCCTGGGCGAGCTCAATAGAGATGCTGATCTGGTCCTGCTCTGCCTGGGCGAGCTCAATGGAGATGCTGATCTGGTCCTGCTCTGCCTGAGCGAGCTCAGTGGAGATGCTGATCTGGTCCTGCTCCGCCTGGGCGAGCTCAGTGGAGATGCTGCTCTGGTCCTGCTCTGCCTGGGCGAGCTCAATAGAGATGCTGATCTGGTCCTGCTCTGCCTGGGCGAGCTCAATGGAGATGCTGATCTGGTCCTGCTCTGCCTGGGCGAGCTCAGTGAAGATGCTGCTCTGGGCCTGCTCTGCCTGGACGAGCTCAGTGGAAATGGTGCTCTGGGCCTGCTCTGCCTGGGCGAGCTCAATGGAGATGCTGATCTGGTCCTGCTCTGCCTGGGCGAGCTCAGTGGAGATGCTCTGGTCCTGCTCCGCCTGGGCAAGCTCAATGGAGATGCTGATCTGGTCCTGCTCTGCCTGGGCAAGCTCAATAGAGATGCTGATCTGGTCCTGCTCTGCCTGGGCGAGCTCAATGGAGATGCTGATCTGGTCCTGCTCTGCCTGAGCGAGCTCAGTGGAGATGCTGATCTGGTCCTGCTCCGCCTGGGCGAGCTCAGTGGAGATGCTGCTCTGGTCCTGCTCTGCCTGGGCGAGCTCAATAGAGATGCTGATCTGGTCCTGCTCTGCCTGGGCGAGCTCAATGGAGATGCTGATCTGGTCCTGCTCTGCCTGGGCGAGCTCAGTGGAGATGCTGCTCTGCTCCTGCTTTGCCTGGGCGAGCTCAACGGAGATGCTGATCTGGTCCTGCGCTGCCTGGGTGAGCTCAGTGGTGATGCTGCTCTTGGCCTGCTCTGCCTGGGCGAGCTCAGTAGAGATGCTCTGGTCCTGCTCCGCCTGGGCGAGCTCAGTGGAGATGCTGATCTGGTCCTGCTCTGCCTGGGCGAGCTCAGTGGAGATGCTGCTCTAGCAGCCTTCTGCGGGCGTCCATGTTTTTTGCCGCTGACCATTTGAACACCTTTACCGTATTATGGAGGCCAGTTTGCACCATTTACTTTAAGATTGTGGGCAGCCCCTGCAGCCAATCACAATCACGGCTCACTTGCTTCACTCACGGTGTCCGTTGTGGTCCAAGAATCGCGGCGCCCAGCAGTATGAGAATGTCAACTGGGAGTAAATGGTACAGTTGCCTAAAGAAACGTAACGTCATAGTATATACTTTTTCTTAGAACCTAGCAAGTTAGCTAATTGCATTCATAATATAAATAAATATGTGATTAGCAAATGTGTGTAATAGCATGTGTCTTGGTGAATAAAGACTATTTTGAATAATATGTCCTGGTTTAGTAATTCATCATTGCAGAAAGATTTTAAACTATAACTATTTGGCAAAATATGTTTTGAATATCTTAAAGGCCCACTTTGGGTAATTTTGGTTGCTAATCGACGAAAATTACGTGCATGGCAACTATAAGTGGCAACCATAACGTTAGTTCAGTGGTTCAGCTGGGCAATGAAATTGCAAACTATAGCCTAAACCAAGTTGCTTTTGTCTATATGTTTCATCCAGTGCTAGCTAGTCCGAGCTATGACAACCTGCTGGATTGTGCAAGAGGCTTTTGGTATTAGTATAGTGAAAAATGAAGAACCTGAAATCTACTCCCCAAAACTTAGCTAACGTTACTACAGCTTATTCTGTCTTCAACTGTAATGTTAAATCAATTCCCTGACTGACGAGTATTTGCAGTTAGTCAGTTATTTCTATAGAATTGGACTGTTGTCCAAAAGAAAGTGTCCTCTCCAGAACATTTGGTGTGAGCATATAGAACATTAAGGTAGAACCACCAAGTGATAAGTCATTAATTTATTTTAAAGTATTTGGATGTCTTTTGATGGGAAAAAAAACTTACCTAATCAATATTTCTCTTCGCCATCCTTGTTATCAGTAAGACACCTTATCAAGATCTGAAGGTATGACCTGCTGTCTGTCATCGTGTTGAGAAGTGGAGTTTTCCCTATATCCAGATGGGACAGTGTATAGCCAGGCCTCTGCATGTCACATGCCAGCAGAGGGGACCACATACAAACAACCTAATGCCATAATAACATGAAGGGTATTAACAATTAAACAATATTAAGCAACACAACCTGGGTACAATGCTGTACATCCATTGTGCAAATTCTTGTAAGATTAATGATTGAAATTAAAGATCTAACACTGTTATTATGGCAATGGGTTGATTAGATGTGGGTGGTCTGGTCTCCAGAACAAAACAGATAAATTATACTAGCCATTAAGCAAAGAGAACATTTTCATAATATTTATTTCACACAATATGGTGACATTCACAAAAGGTAAATAAACTGTAGGACTCCCCTCCACCACCATTCAAGCCACAATGACACTGGGTTATTTATGTAATTTTGTATGTTTATTGTCAAATCAAAAATATATGAACAATGATTAGTGACAGGTAAAAGGAAGATGACATGTTGATGTTGGAATACATCTTATGCAAATACAATTCTATTTATCCATACATTACCATAACTGGCAAGAAAAATTTCCTATTTCTTGACATTGTTCCCTCAAAACACATAACGACTCCCAGTATCCTAATGTCCCTATATGTACTATATTAGCTATTCATTCTATTCATTCGTACAAACTCAATCTATCTTACATCGGATGGCATTTAATTCAATAAGTTCATTGTCAGGGTCCAAAGGGACCACCTACTGTCATGTAATTTTAATAAATCATGAACACTGACATTATGAGTAGCTGAATCATGTATGCTATGTGATGGTTTAGTGTGAAAATAAATCTCAACAGACTGGTCAAGTAAAGGATATATACAGTGAACAGTGGAAAAAATGTTTTTCCTGTGTTTTAGCTCTGTACTCCAGCACTTTGGATGTGAAATGATACAATGACTGTGAGGCTAAAGTACAGACTGTAAGCTTTAATTTGAGGGCATTTTCATGCATACTGTAACTGAAGAAGGCTGCAGTACAGGCCTGGTATAGCAACACCAGTGAAATCCAAATACTTTTAAATAAATTAATGAGTTATCATTTGGTGGTCCTACCTTAATGTTCTATATGCTCACACCAAATGTTCTGGAGAGGACACTTTTTTGGGACAACAATCCAATTAGGATTTTACACTTCAACAAGCTGTTGCAAAAACAAACCACTCCTTATAACAAAGTTGAATCTACTTTTCTATAGAATATGGTATAATTACAAATATAGTTGAATAAGGTATTGAATAAAACATTATGTTCCCTATATTTGGACAGGCCTTTTTTGTTATTATTTCTTCATACACTTTTTGGTTCAGTCAACAGATTTTATGTAGGCCTACAGTTAGAGGTAATTTTTTTCCTAATTTATCTCAAGGTAGATGGATTACAGAAACAGTCAAGAATGAGAATTACAGAAACAGTCAATAAAAGAGAAAATAACTGAATAAAATAAAAAATTTGAAAAAAAATATTGTAAAATTTGAAAAGAGAATTTATCAATAAGAAATAAAAATACTGCTATTGTAGATAAATAACCTTAGGGAGGGGTAAATTTAATTTAGATCTTTTTTTTTTTTGAGAGTAGAATCAATACGCCGAGATAGGTGGCGATATTGTGAAATTATCCGCATGTGTCATGACGAAACGCCTCTCTCTCTCCTCATTCAAACCTTCCAAACAATTCTGTCGTTGGTTTGTTTGAAGGTGCGGCGATGTTGTTGAAGGCGCCCGAGAGCTGCTGCACCGCTGCTAAGGCGCCCGCATAACCTCCTGTTGTCATTTCCGCCTTAGTTCACGCAGCACCGATTTTAAGGCCATCTTTTTTTTATTTTATTTTTTTATTTTTAAATAATTATAGCACTCACACCATTCACTTACACATTCATACCTATGGGCAATTTAGAGTCTCGAATTAACCTAACTTGCATGTTTTTGGACTGTGGGAGGAATCCCACGCTGACACGGGGAGAACATGCAAACTCCACACAGAAAGGCCCTCGGCCGGGATTCGAACTCGTACCTTCATGCTGTGAGGCAACAGTGCTAACCACTGCGCCACCGTGCCGCTATTTTTCGGCCATCTCGGACAGTTTCCGACGCAGATATGACGTAAATCGGCTCTTGGCGAACACGCCCATATATATTGCTTTGGCCTTCCATAGTATCGAGCGTCACATCCCTATGTTTCGGGACTAGCGTTCCAGACCGCACAGCTACATCGGGCTGACGTAGGCGCCCTATCGCTGCCTGTCTGCGGGAGATGTCGCTTTGGCGAACTACCTCCATCTCCCACAGACTGAACGGTGCTCAGTATGCTGTCTCAGTATGCTCAGTAACAGTTACAAAAATAGGTTTTTATGGCTTGTAGTCATGTCATGAAACAATATTATATGGAGGTTTCAATTATGTGGTTGACTAGGAGGTGTAATGTGATAATTGTCTAACACCTGAGATCAATAAGACATCTTGCTGAGGGATGCCTGAAATGAAGGTGAGAACTGTTTTGGTGGCCCTAAATGTAACTATGGCAAATTCCAAATAGTACACCTACCTACTTAGGCTGTATTTGTAAGCTATGACGACATCAGAACTACACCTCTCCGGTCCTAAATCCTATTGAATCTCAGCAACATTGTGTGGGGTGTGAAAATGGCAAAACCCTTAAAAAAACTTTTAACTACCGTTAGCTGTGAAATTTTCTAGCTAGTTTTATGAAAACAGTTTTGCAGTGTAGGCTACATGCCACACACACAGCTAGGTCAAATTATCACAATTATGAACTGAAAGGCAAATGAACCGGGATATAACAGTAATGCTGTATAACTCAGTCTATTCACGACATCAGTAATGGCTGAATTGCTTTGTGAACTGACATGACTTCCTGATATTTGACTACAGCACTACCAGCGTAGCATCTCAGTTAATCTCTTGTGTGAATTAACAAACAGGAATCACGGAACTGGAGAATATGACAGACAAGCTGTCTGGCTATTGATAAATCGGGGAATTAAACCTGATGCCCAATCGCTTTAGAGGAGGAGGGTGGGACTTCCTGTGCGTGACGCAGGGTGGAAGCCCCACCTTTTGTGTTTCCCGCACCGTCAATCAAAGTAAAAAAAAAAATCCACTCGAATCACCGATCGCTGCCCGCCTTTGATTAAAATAATCATGTTTGGCGTTTAAATAAACTGAGAATATCCCGATTAAAGCCACTCACGCTATGACTGGTACGTAATATTTAACCTGTTTCAAGCATAGCACCGCCGATGAGTGCAATGTTGATAACTTAGCAGCTAGCTTTAGCTGAGTCTGTGGCTAATTTCTTCCAGCGCAGCCAGTAGTTTAGCGAAACACAAAGTGAACATTTGCTGCGCTTCTAACCCTTCCAGACCGCTGAAATGGAGGCCAGCATGGGAGTTAAGGGTGTTATGTTGTAGTTCAATATCTGTTTTGTACGGTTTTGTCGAGCAGAAACGGGAGAAATTGGTTGTTTTTATACGTTTGTCTCTGCCTTTCTGTAGCCCCTGAACAGCCAGTGAAACAGGAGGAAATGGCTGCCCTGGACGCGGACTACCTGCAGGCTCAACACAGCAGCGGCGGAGACAAGGTCATTTCCCCCGCTTCCCAGCTTGCTCTTCCCCCGGGTTTGTTGTAAATGCGTGGTGTTTTGTGAAGTTCACACGTTTTAAAATTTGATGTTGATAAAAAGTCGTACTTCCTGTGTAGCTCCGGACTAACGGCCACCCACTTTCTTCTTTTAAAACCCGCCCATTGTGGGTAGGACACTCAGCCGTCACCGCTCGCTTTGCTGGCTGCTACCTGCAGCAAGATCGGGTCTCCGTCGCCAGGGAAGGATAACGGTGCTGCCGTTGGCGTGGTAAGTCACCGCCTCGGCTAGAACCGGAGCAAATTTAAATCTAGTGTAGCCCGAAGTGCTAAATCACGGGAGCGGTGTCGGCAGAGCTGTGGATCGGCCGTTGCGACGACTTTCTCGGCGTCCATAATATTAGGTTTTAACGTTACTGCATTATAAGCTCGGCCACTCAAACCCTGAGGTTTGACATGGACACGAGTTTGGTGCAGGAACGTTCTGATAAAGATCTTATCGGGTAAATAATCTGATATAAGAAGTTATAAAGACCCTGGATTTTTTTTGCCTTTTTCTGGATTTTTTTTTTATCGCTTGGCGAGGCGGCCTCGATTCCGAAAGAATAAATACCGTGTGAACTTCAATTGTCAGGGTTTCTAAGCGTTTAGCGTCCACATTTCATGCCCCTTTACAAAATATGTCTAACGCTGTTCTCCTTCTGCAGGGAAATGTTCAGCACAGACCCGGTTTTGATAATTGCTGTAATGTAATAATCACAATGTAGCTGCCTTAACGTTACCATAATCTAATGTTATTTCCAATTTTGTTCCCTAGAGGTTGTCCTGGCATGACTGAGATAAAAGTACCGCCATGGTTCTTTTTAAAATAAAAGGGCTAGATGCACATCCTGCAATACTTATTTCACAGCCATTGTTGATAAAATCCTTATCCTGGAAGTGTATTCTTGCAGAAATATCAGTGTACTCAAATCTATACACAGTTGTGTTCAAGGTATGAAGGAAAAGCATCTACTTGTGTTGCAAGTTTTTTGTTCAGCAAGATTACTGAAAGCACATATTATGTGACTGTTTAAGTTTTAACGTTTTTTTGTTTTTCTCAATTTTTCCTCAGATTGTGTCGCTGGAATTTTTCCCAATTTAAATAAATATTTCTTTGCTAATTCACACTTGTTACAGCTTTCCTTGTCCACATTCATATTCTTCAGAAATATGTTTTTCTGTGTCTTGTCAGTAGCAATCTAGATTTGAGCATAGTTTGTCTTTCAAGTAAAAAAGAACTCATAGTGTATCAAATATTTATTTGAAGTTCACATATAATAACATGGTTTTGTATAATGTGCTTATGCAGAAATATTACTTTGTTGATAAGCAGTTGTTTGTATCACAAGCTCTACTATCACAGTTCAGCATGATATGAAGCAATCAGGCGTGTTGTGTTCAGCAAGATGTATGTATTATGAAACTGACCACTGTGACAGGCGAATGTCAAGCAGGACCACACAATGGGGACATCAGAAAGGAGAATTCAGGTACACTGCACTGCATTGTGCCAGGATCATCCAGGACAGTTTTCACATCAGAATGTCCCAGTTTTCTTCCGCTGCAGAATCACATCAGCCGTCGTGGACTTCGGTGCAGTGCAGTCAGGGTCATTCCACAGATCAGTGACAGATCTTGTGTTTCCACCACGGCGCCTCCCTCAGTCAGGACGCCTCGGGACAGATCCAGATCCTGCATGATGGGGGTCTGAGCATAAGTGCTTCTGCGACTTCTGCCGACATCCTTACCAACCCACAGAACCTCATATCCCAGACTGGCCATATTCAGCAGATACAGGGAGTTTCTATTGGTAGTTCCACATATAATAACCAGGGTCAGGTTGTCACTAATGTGCCTGTTGGACTGCCAGGAAATATTACCTTTGTTCCGATAAGCAGTGTGGACTTGGACTCCCTGGGGCTATCTGGAGCCCAGACGATAGCGACCGGCATCACTCCTGATGGGCAGCTCATCATGGCTGGCTCAGACTGCATGGATAAGGTGCGCGAGCACATCTTCCAGGCGCTGTCTGTGAATAACTCCAGCACTAACCAGGACATGTACGTGCCAACCACTTCCTCCTCCCACCTCCCCGAAACGATAGACGGCACGGGGGTGCTGACCCAGGCCACTGCCATGTCGTCCACCAGCCAGCAGACCAACACCGCAGGCCTCCATGAGAGCTACATCCCCCAGAACCAGGTCCAGAACATTCAGGTGTCCTCAGCCCAGCCCGTTCTGCAGCTGCAACAGGTGGTGGCGCAGGATGGCGATGCGCAGGCACAGGGTGTGTCCCAGCAGCAGACCCTGCAGAACCTGCAGCTGCTGAACCCAGGGACCTTCCTCATCCAGGCGCAAACCTCACAGCATCCTCAGGCCGATCCAGTGAGCAAGACCTCCAGGTTAGCAGTCGTGCAGAACCATGCAGAACCTTGCAGCTGCCCAAATGCAGCACACAGCAGAATCACGCTGCGCCGCGAGAGGCAGAACTCTTGTCCCATGGGGCAGGGTGGGGTATTGGGGTCCAGTCCCATCAGCATCAGCACCAGTCAGATCCCCAGCCTGCAGACGGTGACGGTCAATTCCGCTGAGACGGGCATCCAGTTCCAGCAGGCGGATGACACCGGCAGCCCGGGAGGTAGAGTAGAGTACAGCGCACCTCTCTACACCGGGCAGGGAAAGTTCCACTCTCCCAGCCACTCACACTGTCTGTCTAATCTTAGTTTCTCCACAGTGCACCAGTCCTCAGTTATTACTGAGGCGGCAGGGTAGCATAATGGTTAGCGAACTGGGTTTATAACTCAGAGATTGCAGGGTTTATTCAAGGCCTGGGACAGTGCTGTTGTACACTGGAGCAAAATACTAAACCTGAATTGCTTGACTAAATATCTAGCTTGTTTAAATGGATTGCATTTATTATAACTATTTAATCCCCCCACATTTTAGTTAGCGAACTGGGTTTATAACTCAGAGATTGCAGGGTTTATTCAAGGCCTGGGACAGTGCTGTTGTACACTGGAGCAAAATACTAAACCTGAATTGCTTGACTAAATATCTAGCTGTGTTAATGGATTGCATTTAATAGAATGTAGAGATTGCAGGGTTTATTCAAGGCCTGGGACAGTGCTGTTGTACACTGGAGCAAAATACTAAACCTGAATTGCTTGACTAAATATCTAGCTGTGTTAATGGATTGCATTTAATAGAATGTAAGCTGCGTGAGTCACTCTGGATAAGAGTAGGGCTGTCTGGCAACAGCTTTGCTATTTATGTGGTGCAAGTGAGCCTTTCCCGGCAGTTTATGTTTTGCTGTTTGTATTAACCTATGACAACGTGATGCCTGTTGTACACTGGAGCAAAAAAGAAAAAAAAATAACCCCCTTAAAAAAAACCTGAATTGCTTGACTAAATATCTAGCTGTGTTAATGGATTGCATTTAATAGAATGTAAGCTGCGTGAGTCACTCTGGATAAGAGTAGGGCTGTCTGGCAACAGCTTTGCTATTTATGTGGTGCAAGTGAGCCTTTCCGGCAGTTATGTTTGTGCTGTTGTATTACTAGACGCGCAGGATTACAGTTATGTTTGTGCTGTGTATTAACTATGACTGCAGGAGTTTACACAAACTTTGGTAAGACTGCAGTGTAACTTTGTAGAACATTTTTCAGTTAGTCTGCGTCCAGTGTAATGCAGAACTATTTTTCAGTTAGTCGCCCTTTAGTCTGGAAAACACTTTTTTGTTGGAGAAAAAAAAGGCATTGACAGCCAGTATAGTGTTTTGTTGATGAGTGTAAATGAGTGTTGAAGGGATCGTGTAACCCTCAAATCGGGACCTGGCTCGTATTTCAGATTATCTGGAGAAGTTTACCTTTTCATTTGAGGAGTGCACCCTTTTCACTTGAGGAGTGTACCCTTGATTCTGCACAGTTTTGTTTCCAATGCCAGCTTATATATGTTGTGTGTTTTGTTGGAGGGAGTTGTGATGCTGATGTGATGGGTCTTTTGGGACTAACAGTACTTTCAAATGGCTTGTGTTCCTTGTGCACGTCTGTTTTCATGAAGCACTCAGTGCCTTTTGTGGCCAGTGGAATTGGGAACAGGGATTCTCAATACTTGTCTAGACTATTTTATATGATGAATATCATTGCGACTGAGTTCAGTTACAGTAGGTAGTGTTGTTGAATACTAGTCTGTGTTTGGCATTTTGTTTTTTGTTTAGAAGCATTGCTCTGGTGTATTTCTCCCAGAGAGGGTGTGAAATTGTCATTTTTGAATGAGGCTGGTAAGACTTCTACTCTTGCAGCCAGTTTGGCAGGTAACCAACCAGGTTGTTTTGTATTGTAAAAGGTAATGTGGCAGTTTGACAGGTAAAATGTTGAAAATAGCTGATGATTTTTAGAATCCACAAGCCACTCTGGCCAGTAGACGAAAAGGTTAATTTCATGCCCTGCTCACAGACATCCTGTGCTAAGGGTTATAATTCTGTAATAAATCGATCTGAATACAACATGCAGTGCAATTGCCTGGATGAATGTCTTTTTATCTTGTATTTCTGGAAAGAGAATGTCGAGAATGTAATATGTGTGTTCAGGTAAAGACATAAGGAGGTAGGAGCTTGTGTGCACTCAGGCTTTCTTTTGGGAACTCGAGGTAGAGAGGTTAGTCGGGCCTGCAAAGATGCTTATTGGCTGCTTCGATAGAGCAAGTTTTCATGCTCAAATAGTCAGCTTTTTGCATTTTCCTGAGCTTATATTATATTTAATCATAATAATGTATTTTAATACTCTTTTTAAAAATATATGTATTAAGTGTGTACACACACATGCATGCAGTAGCCTTCAACATTATTGCCACTCTTTAAAGTTTAGCAAAATATGGGTGTAGAAAATGGGCCAAAACAATACAGGTATATTGTATGCACAAAAACTATATTCTTTCATGCTACCACAATTGCTTATAGAAAAAGTTTTGTAACAAGTCAATTTTATTTCCCAAAAAGATGTGGGACCCTGATTTTCTACTCTCTGCAGCCTGCCACCTCTTAGACAAGTGGAGTATTTAAAAATGTGCCTGTAACTCGAACTGGGCGATAAACCATATCAGCGATTATCCACTGCTTTTTTTTGTGTGTAATAACAGCCATCACTGCCATCAACTTTCTTTCATCTTGTTTTTCTTAAATCACACCGGATGCGGTAGTAAACATCCAAACTTCAGAGGCCATTTGAAATGATTATGGGGGCAAGGGGCAATACCATTCCTACCTATTGGGTGTTGATATGACATCCACTCAGCAGCAAGGACTTGCAACTTCCGTGTGATTGACAAAAAAGGGGCATTCTGTCAGTAATCAATCACTTTCTGACCACCATTTTGATTTGAACAAATGTTTATTTTTTTATACATGATATATGAGAGAGTGTTAGAATGTGGTTTGATTAACCAGAATGACCAGCCCTTGACCAGTGGCTTCAAAATAAAAAGTAATGATCTTCACACCTTCACATGGCTTTGCATTACACACAATTGGGCTTTCTTATTATGTAATTTCATAGGTAAAGTAATATTTGAGGTGAATAGACAACATTAAAGATTCATGTGTTAGACTGACCTACCCACCATATACTCGGAAGTCTGCTGTTGCTCAACCGATATTGGGCACGACATAACTTCAGGAGATGTAAATAAGTGTTTACCCTATAACATATTCAAAAATGGAATGTATGCATTTTTTGCAAATTAAGGTTTCAGGACAAAAAATCACCTAATTTGCATATTTATTAATTTAGTTTATGTACCAAAAGTATTAAAATTGCTTGTAACCTTGCTTGTAAGCTTTCTGATAATAAGAGAACCATACTGTTATTTTTATTTTTGAAAAAACTAGGTAGGTCTTTAGGTAGGGGGGAGGTCCAACTTTGGGGGCCCCTGTCTTCTGAATGGTTGATCATTCTGGTTAATCAAACCACATTCTAACACTCTCACAACATCTATTAAAAAATGGTTAAAATCTAAAAGGGTGAGGTCAGAAAGTGATTGATTTCTGACAGAATGCTCCAAAAACATTGTCACATTGAAGCTGTACGACCTTTCTGCTGATTGGCTGTCTCATCAACGCCCATTAGATAGCAGTGGTAATGTTTTTGATTGGCTGTCTCATCAACACCCATTAGATAGCAGTGGTCATGTTTTTCCCTGGAAGCATTTCACGTGGCCTCTGAAGTTTGGATGTTTACTACTGCATCAGGTATGTTTAAAGGTTAAAAAAAATTTTTGATAATCATTTAAATGGTATCACCCAGCCCGACCTGTAACTATGCCAACTGTCATTCAATTAACAGAAGTAGCTCAACTTGACATTTTAGCAGGGTTGTATGTATTTTCCACGTTGTTGTTGGAGCCAGTTTGTTTGTTTGTTTGCCCTTCTCCTTAACATATAGCAGTAGTTAGACTGGAACTTAGGAAAAACTCAACATGACAATTCCTCAGCCGTCCATTTCTTCCCCCGCAGACATCCAGATCAAGGAGGAGCCAGACTCTGAGGAGTGGCAGCTCAGCAGTGACTCCACCCTCAACCCCAGCGACCTATCTCACCTGCGTGTTCGACTGGTGGACGAGGAGATGGAGCCACACAACCAGGAGGGCAAGCGTCTACGCAGGGTAGCCTGCACCTGCCCCAACTGCAAGGAGGCCGGCGGGAGGTAAGCGTGGTGGGGAAGTTCTGCCAATTTTCTAGAGCTTTATATCAGTGGCTACTGAACCCCTAGAACATAATGTGTACATGTCCTGTTGTCATTCAGTGCAGTTTAGTGGTCACCATTGACTCATTTGAGGTGTAAAGGTCACAGCTCATCAGGTGTGAAAGGACGTTTATTCTTCATGGCATGCATAGCTATTGCTTACATAGTGTGGCTTAAGAGGGTAACTAATCCCTCTAAACATGAAAAACATTGAATTCAGTAATATTAACAGCTGTTAAAATTTTAAATTCAACAGTTAAAATTATTGGATTGCAATTGTGGTTGGAACAAAAACCAGCATACACAGGGGGCCACCAGGATCGAAGTTGAGAACCACTGCTGTTTGGTTTGGTAACTGTTAAAGCACTGTTCTAGTGCATGGATATGTTTTATGGCCTGGTAATATCCAGTACTGACTGGCTAGCAGCCCCACAGGGTGATGCTTAATTTACTGTTCTCCAGGGATGGGGGGTTTCAGTTCCACAGGCATGAATGACTGACTGTAGCTGGCTCGCTGCCTTACACCAGGGCCCACATGTATAAAACTCTGAGTAATAGAATGCGTAAAAGAATGCTCAGGGTGAAAGTCGGAAATCTGCTTAAAAAAAGTTTAGCATTTTCTACCTCTGCCTTTCTGTCACGGTGTCGCCATATCACATGGACTCCAAACATTGCGTACATATGGTGTCCATCGTTTGCAGAGGTATGCCGATTCTCACAGCACGTATTATATTATACATCTGAATTTCTGCGTGGAAACTCGCTTACCTCGCTTATTGCTAGTAAGTCCTCTAAACGGTGCTTATTGTCTCTAGAATCCACTGATTTGTGTGTTTAGATGGCCGCTCTGCTCTTTTCTTGCAGCTTGCTGCCTTAACAAGAGCAGTTATGAAGCGTCTTAGCGATAGCAGTTATGAAGCCTCTTAGCGAGAGCAGTTATGAAGCGTCTTAGCGAGAGCAGTTTTGAAGCATCGTAAGGAGAGCAGTTAAGTGTCACTGCTCTTTTAGCAAAATGAGCAATTGTTAGCCAACCCAGCAGCCGCAGTCAGTGTGTGTGTCAGCCTAATGGATATATCTGAAGATGCAGAAGCTGTACATTCTGTGGAAAAATTCTGTGGATACTATAACCTCTCTGCATTTGAATGGATCTCTATGGGAATTGGAGGGTGGGACTAGATTAAGCTGTAAATAACATGGGAATAGTATGGAACCCATGGTTAGAGCTGGGACAGTACTGCTTTTTTTTCTTACCGCATGAATTAGTGAAATCAGTTTTACCGCAGGGATGTGCGCGTTTAGTCGACTAGTCGATTAAACGTTGCAACCCTCGCTAGTCGGCACCAGAAATACTAGTCGGTTAAACTTATTATTTTATTAATGTACACATTTAAATTACATATTGACATAATTTGCACTGAAATGTCATGTTTTCCTGGTCAAATGTTGCTTTATAAAAAAACGAGCATCCGTTACTAATGTTAACAACGGCGGATTTAAAAAAAGTTTTTTTAAAACGAAGGAAAAAAACAAAACGCATTAGCCTGTTCGCCCTGCAAGTTAAACCAGCGAGGTGGAAAGAGTAAGTAGGCCTATCGCGTTGTTGAATAGCCCAATAAAACTCATCTAATGTCACGTCGATCAGTAGCCCTAATTGTTTTTTTTTTGTGGGCCTATGATTGGTAGTTTTTCTGATGACCGATTATTATCTTTTAATGTATTTTCGATATGATTGCGTTCACCCAATGAAAATGGCGTTGTAATAATCAGGCACGTTTCCTAAAAATGTTTTGTTACGTTGAATATTGTTTTCAATAAATGTTATTTGTTAACTTTTATTTAGTGAGTTGTTGTCGTGTTTTGTAGGATAATGTGCAATGTTCATAATGCAAGGCGCAAAGTGCCACACATTTCAGCGGCATTTAAAATACGATTTGGTTATTGAAGTATGGGATTAACGGTTTCAAATGGCTCATTTCTTATACGCAATATTTTGGACAATGTTTAACCTTATAGATTAAATTGTGCTAAATTTTGACTGTTTTCTGAGTGTTTTCTTACTTTTAGACTAGTCGACTAGTCTAGGTTTAAACTTCCGTTTAACCGTCAGGGAAATTAGTTGTTAGGAACATCCCTAGTAACTACCATAAAATAATGAAAACGTTTTAAAATGTTTAATTGGTTCCTAAATATAAACTTAGTGAATGCATTAATTTACGTAGTAGTCTATTTTGTATAGATTCCATAGTTAAATGTCTATCTTTGTTCCAATTTAGCTCCTAATGCTAAGCAACTGTCTTTGTAGGATTTCTGGTAAGTGTGGAAATCAATAATTCGCTATTGGAACAGTGAGACGGTGAACAATTCCGTTTATTAACGCTAAAAATGTACAAATGCAGAAACAAAAACGGAAACAATAGGCGACAACATGTCAGCCTAAATTAACTGGAACATAATTAGCAATTAGGCTATTTACCGGCAGCTTTGCATTTGCAATAGAACGTAATACAATACAAACTTGACGCTTTTTTCACATTAAAATTTTTCTCTCCCTCTGTCTGACTATGCGACTGACTTATTTCTTGCAACAAAAAAAAAAAGTTTACCTTTTCGGGTTTGAGAGATGCCCTCAACGGAGTGACAACAGCCCCGGCTGTACTGAATAAACCTTGCAATTGTATTGCCCTGCAGTGCTGGAGAGGCTGAGGTTTCCGCAATCCTGCATGCATCACAATTTACGGGGATTTTTAAAAGCTGTAGCTTAGTTTATCATTTTAGACAAACATGAATAGCCTTCTGTAATTGAGATGGGTACAACTACCACGAGGGCCACGTGGATAGTGATATTCTTGCCATTTAATTTCAGGATTCGTTTCATATTAGCTTGCAAAAAAACTCCGATGTCATCAAACCGATGTATTTTTTTTTTTTTTTTAAATGACAAGGTTATTTAACTCACCACAACTAAGCTTTGTTTTGAGCTCATCCTGTGCTTGCTGCAGTTTCCTTTTCTTCTGCCACAGCAACAGGTGGCGAGCCCTGACAACTTCTGTAACGAGGTATTAGGTTGAGGAGACGGTGCCGTTCCGCACAGTAGAAAAGCCAGCATTTCAAGCCGTGCTCCAGACTTTTGATAAGCAATATGAGCTTCCAACCAGACGGTTGTGTGGCAAGACTTGTGGTGTTATTCTCTTGTAACATTCTTTTCTACCCCGCATACCCGACACACAGCCTCGTCCAAATTTTTTGGATTACCATTGTCGTCTGGCTCGAAGCCAAAATGCTCCCATATGAGCTGATGGCCATAACCAAATAGCCTATACAAGTGTCCGATATGAGTACTTATTATAATAACTCCAAGGACAACACTTTTTACCCCCTTATCTTGTTTATGTATAGCCTATGCTATGTTGTAACATATCACAAGTAGCCTGTAGCCTACTCAAGCCTATAAAAAACTCCACAAAGCAACACACTCAAAACGAATCCCCCTATGAATAATGAAGATGACCCCTTTGAATCCCCCACTCAGGATGTTAACTTAGCAAATGTGCAGACTATAGCGTTCGGCGCTATTGCCTAATTGTTTAAAAAGATGTGGTGCCATGAAGACAATGGGGGTAGCCTTGTAGACTATGATAATGATTTATTTAAGATCACATAACTTTCAAAAGCAAAAATTGACAGTTAAATAAAGCAAAATAGACAACAACAACAAAAAACAAGCAGGCGGTAATGCAGTGACCAACTTGGCTCTTCAGTGAGCATGACGTGACTGCAATACTGCGGCATTTCGGTAACCATCCCAGTCTTACACATGGTTGGCTAAATGGCTGTACGTCATCAATTGTCTGAGGTATCAAACGAACCTCAAACCATCACACTGCTGCCAGATGTGCAGTAGACATGATGGATCATGTTAAGGGTTGTTTCTCCTGACTTATTTTTCCATAGAGTTCAATGGGAAAATGAGTCGGGAGAAACAACCATTAAAGTGATCCATCCATATCTACTGCATATCTGGCAGCAGAGTGATGGTTTGAGGCTTGTTTGTCTCAGACCCTTGATGTCTTACAGCCATTTAGCCAACCATGTGATCCATACTGTTCCAGTGTAATTTACTGCTTAATCTAGTCCCTACCCCCAATTCTCAGATCTATTCAAATGCAGAGAGGTTATAGTATTGCTTGTGAGAGTACCTGAAAAGTACTTTTTCAAGAGTCTTTTGATGTTGTTGGGTCAGACATCAGGAAGTCATGGCATGCAAAGGATATGCAACCGAATATTAAATATTCAAATCCAATGTGCTGGAGTACAGAGCCAAAACAACAACATTTTTAAGCTAATTACTGATATATTTGGACATATCCATGTGCTAGAGATTGATCCTGTTGCAAATCGCAATGTTTAGCATCATATAGGAAGAGTAGAACGAGTGCCAGGGTGATGAAGCGTAGGCTATTGCAGTTGTAATTTACTATTGGCTGTTGTACAGTATATGTGACGTGGCAGTATGCCCTTCCACCTTACACTATAAATACGTTATTTTATTTTTTTCAAATCGAGCAAGTTGTGGAGAGGAGCGTTTGTGTGAGCGACAGGCTATTGATAGTGAGAGGATGGCATAGGTGTCAACCCATACAGTTTTCCCATATGAAATACGGTTTTTCCAATTTTTTCAAAATGGGCGCCAATGGCTAAATCTGGCACATTTACATTTATTAATGTGCATTGTCCCTTTCTTAAATAAATAGACCTAAACCTATAATTTATTTAATCGCAGCAATCATTTTCTTTCTCCCTCTCGGCTATTCTCTTGCTTTGTGAGGCCACGGGAAAAACAAGTAGCAGGACTGATCTAAAAATGCACTTTATGACAACGAACCACAAAGACACAGTAGCCTACAAGATACCTACGTTAGTTAACTTTGCTAACGGTTAAACGGTTATGGCGGGTCAATGTTCATGTTTATGCAGTTTTGACCGAAATTAGATCATGTTCCTTGATGTTTTAATGTAGCTATATGACTCAATTTAGTGAAGTTACTGCAAGTTTTATTGTATATTAATTTATGACTAACTTAGCAGTCTTTAATAATGTTAACTGTTACTAGAAAATGATCCAAATTAAGATGATAGCTAAGTTTATAACTATATGTAGCCTACATGAATGTTAATGTAGCCAATTTGTATCTAAGGCTATCAAAGCTGTTATGTAGTAAGATAGCAAAACTTCAACAACAAAAAAGATTTTAATAGATAATAGATAGATAATGTTCTTTATGGTTTTAGTGAATTTATACAGTTTTGCAGGCGGCAAAGGGCAGCTCTCTCCAGAGGTTGACAGCTGATATGTGATGGGCTACATAGAAAGTGGGGAAACTAGTAGGCCTATGTGGCATGGGCAACCCAACAGTCTGTAATTGTTGTTTGAAAAGTCTCTTCTAATCGCAAACAGGGTTATCCTTATCGAGCATCCCCTACCACTCCGAAACCTCGCCCATTCTCCAGTTCTCTGCCTCTGCCACAGCGGCTGCTCCAGGTTCAGCAGCCGGAGCGAGTGGCTCGAACAAAACAAATTATGGCTGTGAATAAGCATATACGTGAAAAAAAGGGGCCGTGGTTTTCTAACTCGAGCCCAACCCTTTCATGAGTATCTTTCCCCGATTTTGCCATTTTTTGAACCGCAAACAGGCGTGGTCGCTCTGAAACAGCTCGTTTAGTTACCCTTTTAAATATGTGAACGTAATATCATAGACCTATTCAATCACTTATTGATGTATTTACTGTTTTGTTTTCACATAACATTGATTGTGATCACAACACCCACTCCGTGGTAGGAGGTCTGGGCAGGCGCTGGAAAGAACTTTGTTTTAATACAAGGGAAGGGTTGGTGGATCCAACATGTCATTAACGTTAGCTGTTTACCTTTTTATCTTCAATATGTGTCGTGTAGAAATCGCCTATAATTTGTCTAACCACATGACACGGTATGCGAGATGTTTGTGAAGAGCAAATGCTCCCCGTTGCCTATAACTTAGTAGCCTAGCTGGGCTATGTTGGATAGTGCATTGTAGCTTTACATAACGTTACATGAAAAGTTTTTGTGGCTGCATTTACTATTTTACGTTGCTCTTGTATGTCGGTTTACATGTGTGTGCCCTCTCATCGCTCAAAAGACATTTTGTTGTGATTTTGCCCTTTCTCATCATAAAATACACCCTCAAACCAGGAACTATTGTATGAAATTATATTTGTGTAGTCCATAACCCACTGCTAGCTATGATCTTGAATAAGTTTGATTATAATAGTGTTTAAACTATAAATTTATAAAAATATGAAAAATACATACATAAGGTTTAACTTCTGATTTGTCTTTAAACCCTGATCCTTTTTCATTCTTCCACTTCCATAATTATTTTGGAATGACTCCCCCATAAGCTCCGCCTATTGAAATATCGCAATAACACTTCGAGGAGTGGCCATACATTTTGATAGCCCTCATCAACAGGTAATTACGTATTGCCACGTAGCTATCCCACAATACCTTGCATATGAATCCTAGGAGGAGTGGCTGCTGGCTCTCTCTTGTCTGCCCCCAAACTCATTTGTATCTGTATGTTGGAGGTCTAATGGCAGATTAAAGGTGGAATGTGTCAATATCCTCCTCCTATCTATCATGTGACTGTTTTACATCAGTGGAATGATTGAAGTTGGTAACTGAATGGGAAAACTCTTGAATACTGAGTTTGAATCTTGAATAAGTTGAGGAAAAAATAGCTTTATTCACAAACATTATGGTTAAACCACCCGAAGGCATTGTGTGAAGTCAGATCAGTGCCATAGTAGAACACTAAGTGCCATTAAAAAATATATATATATATAAAATAAAAATAAAATAGATTTAAAAAAATAAATACAACATAAATACATAAAAACAATCAGTGCAGCGACATTGTGGAAATAGTTCCTCAAAACAGGTCCAAGTCGGGGAAAAAAACATTTAAGTTAGCATATCCTGTAAGCGATTAAAAGTTATTTGCTCAAAGGGCATTTAATAGCCTAGCTGTTCTTAGAAAAATAGGAAGTAACCTTCCTGTATACAGTATAGACCTGCAGCTGGAATTGAACACCACTGACGCAGCGCGTCTGAAAACAAGCTGGACACAAGGGAAATGGGAGGTGCACTTCTAGTGCGGTAAGCTTCAAGACTTGCATTAAACATATAAAATCGATATAGAAGTTTAAGAAATAACTTGGGGATGAGGGCGCTCCTCTTCAATGTGTCTCCGGTATAATCGTCCTGTGCGAGAACTCCGGGCCCGGGTCACATTTTTGGTGAGTCAGTTATTTCTTATGTGTGGCGGGCTCTGGAGGTCTTAACTAGTCCCTAGATTTAACAAAATGTCACCATATTTACACAATTTGAATTTTGAAATTTAAGTGAATAGTAGATTTGATATTCAGGAATGCCATTCTGGAATTAACTCTATTTTGACCGGACACTGATTTTCTAACGTTTTTTGCCTCTCCTGTAAAATTGTCCTCTCCGTTAAACCACCGGCCAATGAATAGAGCCAGGGAAGGTGGAACTCCAAATATGGGTGTAAACACAGCCCAGGTGAAGCTACCCCCCTGGATTTTTGGTGAATGAAGAGTGAGGAAAGTAAATCTATTTGGTTTACGATAGCATAAGACTTTATTATATGTTGTAAAAGACATGACACTAGTGCGTAAGTTGGCTCATTTGCCCGGAAAAGCTCAAACAAGCGTAAATTTCATCTGGGTAAGGTGAACGAGCATAACACCCCCTATCACAGATTGTCACGAGACGTGCTTTAGGAGAAAGAAAGGAATAAGATTAGCATCCCTGAAACATTATTTTGTTGAAAAATTATTTGGTTTAAAGGAACACGCCAACGTTTTGGGAAATAAAATGAGACATTGTAATTTTCGAAGCAGATACATACCCTTCATTAACTATTTTCTTCTTGCCGAACCACCGCTAGTAAACCACCGCTGCCTGGGCGCAGTGATTGCACGCAGCACCTCTGTTTGACAGGTAACGCACGCTCAGTGAAGTGAATATCATCAGCTAGCTAACAAAAATTGTTCCGGGTATGCATCTGCTTCGAAAATTACAATGTCTCATTTTACATTGTTATTTCTACACATGGTAAATACACAAGTCACAACATGTAAATAAGAAAGTTTTGGCGTTGTTGGAAAGTGTATTTCGTAACTTTTGAGGGAGCTAGGCTGACGGGACTAACCCCCTTCCAGTGATTGCGGCTAAGCTAGGCTGGGTGCGGGTCTCTATGCTTCTTACTGCACGTACAGAGAAGAGAAGGGTATCCATCTTTGGGGAAGATGGCATATAAGCCAATTTCCCAAAAAGTTGGCGTGTTCCTTTAAGGGAAATGTTTCTAATTGATCACATCCAGATAGAACCTTTTTCATGCCATAGGAATCATATGATATTTATGGAATATAGGTATGAATATTCGATTTGCACCAACATCTTCCCTGATAATGTTTCAGATATGAGGAATCCATCTAAATTGTCAAAATACACCCAAGGACCCCCCCCACAAACCCTACTACAATCTCACCCTTATAGACGGCATAGAATGCAAGTTATCTATGTGGGACACATGAGAAGCTGTGGCTTTAATTATTGTTTCTTCATACATTTATAAATATGCACAGTGAAAATGTTGACCATTAAATCCCCCCATGAATTTGAATTAGTGGTTGAAGTTGGCCGTTTCATATCCTTGCATATCACATAGTATTACCATATTTTGACCACAAGGTGGTGCCATTTCAACTATCCGTCATTCAGTATTGATTGAAATTCCAACAAGAACCATCAGGAGCACAAATTGAACAGTTCATTGACCTCAGCATTCTATTGGTTCAGAATCAATTGGATGCATAGCCAGTTAATTGAAAAGTTGCCTGAATCATTTTGTTGAACAAGTAGACTAGACTACACCTGTTGTATCACCTCTACTGTTCTTCCAAGGTAAACTTTTCTAAACTTTCCAAGATTGTGTTTACTTGTAGCTAAATATAGTACATTAAGATATATTTTCAGATTGTTTTGTCTTAATAGGAGTTCTGCACACTGCAGATAAATGTACCATAGGCAGAGCCCTATCAGAGACCTGTCGAATGTTGGAAAGTTTAGAAAAGTTGGAAGATAATACCAAAAGAATTCTAAAACATTTTTAAATGGCACAGGCTAGAATAACAAAACTCGCTTCACTACCATTTTTTAGCTTGCAAGTTAACAGTAACTCTCTTTATGTAAAAGCATATAAATGCATTTATTACATAAATTACATTGAGTCTCATAGAACAACTTGGCTAATTTAACATGCATAGATCACGTTGCCTAAATAGCTAGCTAACTTGGAGTAATTGTTAATGTAAAACCAAAGGTTTGTTGACATAAATTTAGTCTTAATTTATGCTGGTAGCATGTTGTCCCTTACAGAAATATTGGCTTTGAAGCAAATGTGCAGCAAACCTTTGGCATTGTTGCCACATGTTTGCGGCAAGCTCATATTTACACATGCAAACTAGCTTTGCGGGAACTGCCATTCACTTCTGGCAAAGTTTTTAGGTCACCACTACTGGCAAACTCTGACAGACTTCTGGCAACATTTTGTGGGAAACAATTTAGTTTGCGGCAAATGCGCTACATATTAGCTGCAAGTTTGCGGCAAACTATCCAGTTTTGTAAGGGGTTGGTTAGCCCGTGAGGAACAGGTAAATTCGAGAACAGCTTATATGTTTAACCACTCACTCTGTGTGTGTGTGTGTGTGTGTGTGTGTGTGTGTGTGTGTGTGTACACACATGCGTGCGTGGGTCTGTGTACATGCGTGCGTGCGTCCGTGTGTATACATGTGTGTGTGTGTGTACGTGTGCATGTATACGTGTGTGTGCGCATGTTTTGTGTGTTTCAGAGGGTCCAACATTGGGAAGAAGAAACAGCACATCTGCCACATGCCGGGCTGCGGGAAGGTTTACGGGAAAACGTCCCACCTGCGGGCGCACCTGCGCTGGCACTCAGGAGAGCGGCCCTTTGTCTGCACCTGGATGTTCTGTGGGAAGAGGTTCACACGCAGCGACGAGCTGCAGAGACACAGGAGGACACACACAGGTACGCAGTCAAATTGAAGAAGAAGCTGACAGAAATTTGCAACAGAATACATTTGTTTCAGAATCGTCACATACAGTATATACATAATACGCATAAAATAAGTAGCCTAATGTATTTAAATAAGTTTTTTTTTTTTTTACTTATAAAAACCGTTGTAACTTAATACCAGGTAGGATATTTTTTTCATAAAACATTTTTATACCACAGATTTTGAAGAATAAAATTAGGTCTCTACTAAACCGAAAGTACAGCGGGTACTGTACATAGTACAGTAAGCAACGGAAAAACACAGAATGCTTATTTGTACAACTTTTTAAATATATATTATTGTTTCTATATCAGAAGTTTTTTTTTAGCGTGTATAAAAGGGCGCATTTTATTGTCTGTAGCTATGGAAAGATGAAGGTTGTAAACGTGGTTTGGTCTATTAGCACCCTGCTGTTTTATTGCCCTGCAACTTGAGAGAGGTAGGTGTTTTCGCAAGTCGTGACTGTTCTGAACAACCCTGCATTGTAATTTTTCGGCTGTAGTTTACAATTTCAGAGAAACATGACTACTGTAATTTGGTTGGACCCGACTACCACTAGGGGGCAAAGTTACAACAGGTTAAAATGGCATTTAATCTTCATCTTTAGTCAACAAATATTTTCCCTGCCTTAAGTGTTAAATTCTAATTTGATGCGCACTTTCTTTTCACTGCCACCATTGTTTTTAGATTCTGTAAAGCTCTTTGGGCTAGCTTTGGGCTTGACCTGGCCACTTCAGCAGTGGCGTGCATGTGTGCCAAATATTATATTTCTTCAAGTGGAAAATATGATTTGTGGTGTTGCCCGTCTTTGTTGACACAAACTTTCAGTGAACAGTGCAAAGCAAAATTTTTGGCCTTTGTCATCTTTAAAAAAAAAAAACACTTATCTTGTTTAGAGCGTTTTCCTGTTGGAATTGCTGATCTTTCCTTTCTCACTCAACCCCATGGCAGAAAATCTAGATTGAATTTGATGGGCATGGCTTTTTGATTGACAGGAGGCCTAATGCGCACACACAATGATTAAATGATAAGGTATTGCAAGCGATAAACGAACTGACAGAGCAGCTCTGCTGGACGATGAAATGGAGCGTTTTCATTTATCAAATCAAGCCTGTTTTTGTCTAATCATTGGGTATTTATCTAATTACTCAAATTCTTCAAATGAAACAAAATCGTCATACCCCTCAAACCCCCCCCCCCCCCAAAAGAAATTAGAAATAAAATACCAACCGTGTTTAGAAATTGAGTGTGCATTTACCAAATTGTTTATTTATTTCCCTAATAAGAACCTGTGGTGCTGTTACAGGGGAGAAGAAGTTTGTGTGTCCGGAATGTTCCAAGCGCTTCATGCGCAGTGATCACCTGGCCAAGCACATCAAAACGCACCAGAACAAAAAAGGTGTGAACACTGGGGGCGTGGCCATGGCTGCCGTGGAAACCGCGTCCTCTGACAGCATACTTACGGCAGGGGGGACCACGCTCATCCTCACCAACATTCAGCAGGGCTCTGTACCAGGCCTGGGGACCGTCAACTCCGCTAACGCTCAAGACATCCTGTCCAACTCTGAAATTCCTTTACAGCTCGTCACCATCTCCGCAAGCGAGGTCATGGAGTAGCAGGAGCCTGTCACCACAACTCTGCAATCCCTCCAGCTTTCCCTGTTTTTTTTTATATATATATAAATATATATAAATATATATATTTTAAAGAAATTATCTGTTTATTATCATTAGCAATCTTTTTAAAGATGGGGCAAAATGACATTACATGTGGTTCCAGTACACACACTGAAATGCCTTATTTTGTATAATACTCTGTACTATAATCTGGTGGAGTTGCATGTATTTTTAGCTACAATTCAATGTGTAATAGTTCTGAATAAAATGTTTTTGTACAAAGGAAATGAGTGGTACAGAAAAGAGGGAAATTGGAGCAGTGTCATCCTGACTGTATAGTAAATGGATTCTTGGGGATTGTGCACAGTAAACACGGCAACAGTAAGGAGTCCTGTTGACAAAACATGAATTGTCTTTTTCAGGCACTGACTTGTGCTTGCTTAAGTGCAAATGTGTTCATTTACAGGTTATGACTGTATGCAGGGGTAATTGCAGGTTATGACTGTATGCAGGGGTAATTACAGGTTATGACTGTACACGGGATAATCATGCTTATTCTTAATTATGTTTAAGAGTCAGATTGGGACTTGCCTAAACTCAGAATTTTGTTTTTGTTCAGTTGTAACTAGGCATTTTGCTGGTGGTGAAAGAACACAATCGTGATTTAAAGCTGTATACCGTTTTGCTTTTCCCTGTTTGTAAGTCTCCTGTTGATTGGGTCATTCATATGAATTTCTTGCAAAATGCTTTTTATAGAAGGCTCACAACTGTTTGTTGTATTGGAAGCTCCTCATTTTAAATTTGTAGGTATGCATAATAAGTGCATGTATTCATTTTGTAAAACTTCATTTTCAAACGGATCACATTTAAATTCTGATTCCTTTATAGAAAAAGCCATGTAAAAGGGTTGAATTGCCAAATTTGACTATTTTCAGAATGACGTGTTCATGCAATAATGTAATCGCATGGCCAGAGTCAACCCCTGCAGCACCTGTCGGCCAATATGTGTTTAGAGGTAGATCATGTGGTGAAGGACCAAAAGAAGAACAGATTTCTTGCATACTGTGTCATGGTATATTTGTCAGGGTCTTAATATTATGTTTTTTTTTTTTTCTTTATTAACCACCACCCCCCCCCCCCCCCAATAATGGGGTAATCGGAGACCCTCAGGCTGTGACATCACTCAGAGGATCTTTCACATGAGTGAAATGGTCCCCCCCCCCCCCCCTCCCCCCGTTTTCTGGAGAAGGTACGGTTTTCTTACTGGCACTGTATTAGACTAATCAACCGCCGTTTAATAATCATCTTTTTATAAACTTATCTTTTTTATATACTGGCCAGGAAAGTGTGTAGTCTATGCACTCTTTTTTGCTTTGTCAACAAATATGTACTTTTCTTTAAAAAAAAAATATATTTCTATTTTATTTGTTTAATTTGTTTTCTATATAGAAATGTTTCTGACATTCATTATGCAGGTTGTGTAATGTACGATTTGAAGTATGTGATTTATGAGTGCTATACAATCTTGTTGCTGGAGTTAATTATTCCAGTGACTGGAATTTTGTTTAAAAAAAGTTAATTGACAATATTTTACAATATAACTCATAAGGCCATCTGAAACTCAGACTCTACCTTGTTGTAATTGAAATATATTAAACCCAAAGCGGTCATTAATAAAACACTATTTTGACATTTCATTTGATTGTGTTCACTCAAATACTTTTTTTAAATAAAACAAAACCTTACATTCTTTTAACAGAATAATCTAATATGTAATTATGTATTGTATAATGTAATGCGTGTGTCTCTCCACCTCAGTTGATGTGGTGACCATTCTAGCACAAAAATGGCTGCCGTTGCATCACCCAGGTGGGTGCTACACATTGGTAGTGGTTGAGGCGAGTTTCCCCCTCATCATTGTAAAGCGCTTTGAGTGTGAGAAAGGCACTATATACAGTCAAGCCGAAAAGTCTGCACACCCCTTTCACCTTCTCCACGTTTTGTTACATTACAGACAGTCTACAATAGATTGAGTTCATTTTTTTGTCTCATAATTCTACCCAAAATAGCCCATAATGACAAAGTGGGACACTTGAGGGAAAGAGTGCTGACCTGGTCAACGAAAAGGGTGTCACCATCAAGAAAATCAGTGTCGACCACTTGGTTCCATTTGTTGAGGAGGTACCACGTGTTCCTCACAAACTTTTAAGCAGAAAGTGTGTGTCTCCTACCTCACCCGTCCAAAACCCTCCTGCCTCACCTGTCCAAAGCTATCCTGCCTCACCTGTCCAAAGCCCTCCTGCCTCACATGTCCAAAGCCCTCCTGCCTCACCTGTCCAAAGCCCTCCTGCCTCACCTGTCCAAAGCCCTCCTGCCTCACCTGTCCAAAGCCCTCCTGCCTCACTTGTCCAAAGCTCTCCTGCCTCACCTGTCCAAAGCCCTCCTGCCTCACCTGTCCAAAGCCCTCCTGCCTCACCTGTCCAAAGCTCTCCTGCCTCACCTGTCCAAAGCCCTCCTGCCTCACCTGTCCAAAGCTCTCCTGCCTCACCTGTGGTGCTGTTTTGAAGTATAACTACTTCGTGAATGTAGCCTACCACCTGAAAAGCGTACATCCAACCGTGCTGCCAGGGCAAAGTGGATCGCGACCTACCATCACCTCAGTGTTGCCAAAGAGGGTGTGTGACGATAGACGAGCGGAGAGTAGGCTATTACTCAGAGGGTATGCAACATGGTTGAAAAGGACATGATGGCAATAAGCACCGTTGACGGTGAGGGATTTCGAGAGCTAATAAACAGGCTGCGCACACGACTCACTCCCGACCACGTAGATATGCTTAAATGTTCTTGAATAAAAATACGTAGGTCTATCTAGTATGCATATGAGGAGCCTATTCAAAACATAATAGCATATGTTTTAAGTTGACTGTTCTAGGCTAGGTCTACTAGTTTAACTGTCGCCTTTCAATTTCAAGAGCGATTATGTTAATGCTGCAAGTGCCTAGCGGAGCAACGGTTTCGCTTGCAACAGATGAGACGGAGCGCAATTTCTTTTCTGTTAAAGTAGCCTATACACGCCTTCATATTCTATTTTTGTTATGCTACAATAATGCCTGTTTCTCAAATGTTACAATAAATCTTTGATTGAGGAATATAACATGCATTTTGTATTCTGTCTATCATAAGCTATATTTAGCTTTTATGTTATCAATTAATCGACGATTGTTAAGGTTAACAACTATCGATTAAGGAAATTCCTTAAAATTTGCATCCCTAGTTACAAGCGATTCTATAACCTCTCTGCATTTGAACTGATCTCTGGGAATTGGGGGGTGAGACTAGATTCAGCTGTAAATTACGGTGGTACAGTATGGAACACATGACTGACGAAATGGCTGTACGTCATCAAGGGTCTAAGGTATCAAACGAGCCCCAAACCATCACTCTGCGGACAGATATGGAGTAGATGTGGATGGATCCCTTTATGGGTTGTTTCTCCTGACTTTTTTCCCCAGAGTTCTATCTGGCAACAGAGTGATGGTTTGGGGCTCGTTCGATAGCTCAGACCCTTGATGACTTACAGCCATTTAGCTAGCCATGTGTTCCATACTGTACCAGTGTAATTTACAGCTGAATCTAGTCTCACCCCCCAATTCCCATAGAGATCCATTCAAATGCAGAGAGCTTATAGTATCGCATGTAACAGTACCTGGAAATAAGATATCGAGAGTCTTTTGATGTTGATGGGTCACAGACATCAGGAAGTAACAGCATGCAAAGGATATGCGACCAAATATTAAATATACTTAAAAAATATGTTAAAGCAAAGGGTATGAATACTTATGTAAAGGAGAGATTTCAGTTTTCGATTTTTAATACATTTGCAAAAATTTATAAAAACATGTTTTCACTTTTGTCATTATGGGCTATTTTGTGTAAGATTTTGAGACAAAAAATTAACTCAATCTATTGTAAAATATGTCTGTAATGTAATAAAACGTGAAGGTGAAAGGGGTGGGCAGACTTTCCGGCTTGACTGTAAATGTCAGGCATTATTATGTATTACATGCAGTGCTTCAAAAAGTTTTCACAACCTCATTGATGATTTTTCACTTTGTTGTGTTACAAAGTGAACTTAGAATAAATCCCCTTTAAATATATTTTATGTCAATATAATGACTATTATCTCAAAATTAAATGAAGTATTTAGATGTCTTCAGAATTCTATTAAAATAAAAACCTGACAAAGTATTAACTAAATTGGGCCAGGCATAGTCCATTTTCTTGAGTGATCACACTAAATGGATAAATGTGGTCTACCTATGTTGATTTGAAATCCATCTGTGTTCAATCGTATTAATCACAAACTGATCAGCGGTGGCTTTCCCAAAGCTTGTCGTAGCAATAAATATGTTGTGAAACGTGTCGTGAAGATATACTTGCCATTCACGACGCTTTCTCGAAAGTGCTCGTAACTCAGAGATCGTGAAATGTGTCGCAAGTTCAAGACAACATTGGACTAGTCGTGAAATCTCAACTGTGTCTTGAGATGCGGTACTACATACCAAGTCCCACCTCTGCAGACAGAGGCAGCTAATGTACGCGATTAGGATAGATAGATAAAATAGTTTAGATAGAAACAACAATAATAATAATAATTATAAGGGCCCTCATGCCACCCTTATGGAGTCTGTTTCTGACAGTTTGGTCAGAAACATGCACACGAGTAGCCCACTGGAGGTCATTTTGTAGGGTTCTGGCAGTGTTTCTCCTGTTTCTCCTCGCACAAAGGAGCAGAATTGTTGCCGCTGGGTTGTTGCCCTTCTACGGCCCTGTCCAGCTCTCCTCGTGTAATGGCCCGTCTCCCGGTATCTCTTCCACGCTCTTGAGTGCGCTGGGAGACACAGCAAACCTTCTTGCGACGGCACGTATGGATGTGCCATCTTGGAGGAGCTGGACTACCTGTGCAACCTGAATGGGCTGCAGGTACCGCCTCATGCTACCAGTAGTGACAAGGGCACTAGAAAAATGCAAAACTAGAGAAAAATCAGTCGGGAAGGATAAGGAGAGAGAAATGGTCTGTGGCCACCACCTGCAAAACCATTTACTTTATGGGGTTGTCATGCTGTTGCCTCTCCTGTCCATCTGTTGTCACTTTCATTTGCACCAAAGCAGGTGAAATTGATTCACAATAGTTTACGCTTTCTAACTGGACAGATCGATATCCCAGAAGTTTCATTGACTTGGTGTTATACTGTGTTGATTAAGCATTCCCTTAATTTCTTTGAGTAGTAGTAGTAGTAGGTAGCCTACTTAGTCTAGAGCAGATGTAATCAATTATCCCATCATAGGGTTTATAAAGACTTGTGACCTGTGCTGACATGTACATTGGCTACATTCACAATAGGCAAAATAATTTAAATAAATGTAGACAGCAATACATGGATCCTATCAGTTTGCCAAAAGCATCATATATTTAAGATAATATTAGAGTATTTATTTTTTTCTTTCATTGCTTGTGTAACGAACGAGGTTCTGGCTCAAACCACAGAGCTTCAGGGAGAGAGGCCACCGCACTAACCACAGTGCCAAAGATGAATTCACTGATAGCAGAAGAGTTAGGCTGCCTCTCGAGCCTGATCGCTCGGCTACACTTGTTTGTTTTTGGTTATTTGTTTATTTATTTTTCTTTCTCACTCTTCTCTTTTTTTCTTATCTTTTTTTGTCAGTTACACAGCAAAATCAGCAAACACAAAATAACTCCATGAGAGTTAATTTCAACTCTTTAAAAGAGTCCCAAAGGGTCCACTCCACAAAGTGTTATTTTAACACTTTTTAAAGAGTTGGCATTTTGACACTGTGTTGGAGTTAGTATATTCACTCTGTGGAGAGTTGGGATTTAACAATACTGGACAACACTAATGTAGTGTCACTTGCTAACTCTCAAACAAGAGTTATCTGATAACTCTGTAGGTGTTGGCTCATTGACATTACAGGATGTTAATTGAGTTAGTATATTCACTCTGTGGAGAGTTGGGATTTAACACTACTGGACAACACTAATGTAGTGTCACTTGCTAACTCTCAAACAAGAGTTATCTGATAACTCTGTAGGTGTTAGCTCATTGACATTACAGGGTGTTAATTTTTACCTTAATTACCCTAAAAAATTGTACTCTACTAGTAAAATGAAAATTACATACTGTTGATGGCTTTTTAAAACATTTTTTTAATAACAAATGCACATTAAGCACATCACACATTACACATTTGTTAAAATAAAACAATAAGGAACAATATATTTGTTGTTGCTGTTCTCATTTGAGTACTGTCCATCAAAAGGTTTGAAGTAGGTGAGCTGCTCTATGTTTACAAGAGACAAGTCATCCTCTATTTCCTCAATGCAATACGCATTTAAGTGTTCATCAAGGTAGAGTGTGTCTACTCTACAAGCCAATACAAAATCACACCCTTCATGTATGACAATATTACAGATCTTTTTGAAGACAGGGAGATCATGGTGTGTTCCTGTACAAACAAACAAATCAACCTGGTATTCAGTCCCATAGATTCTGACCCATTTGGTTGTTGAGACATCATGAACCAGCTTCTGTCGATAACTGAAAGTCACCCTCATCCTCTCTTTGATAATGGATTCATCAGTGGAGTGTCTCATTGTAGATATAGCCTCCTTGCACTCGTCGCCGAAGAGCTGTTCACCAGTTACCAGCGATTCTCGTCGAGTTCGTGGGCTGTTTTGATGAACGGTCATGGAATGCTTCTGGGACCCACAAGAGGTGTTGCGTCGAGTTGTCGTGATCTTCCACTGGAGGTAGCCAGTATTGCCATCGGGATCATAGAAGTGTTCCTGTTTAGAAACAAAATGAAAAGAGGTGCATGGATGTAAAGTGTTAATTCAGGGCATTGTTTAAACAGCCATTCAAGTTACAGCACTCAATCACAAAACATGAAGGTCAATATGGGTGTTTCTACCCATTTAATATAATGAACTAAATATTCAATCACCTCCAAAAAAAATTCTATGCCTGACGCAATAATTATTTTAATGAAATAAGTTGCACACTGCATATGAAAGAAAGTCATTAGTCAGCTGGTAGAAAATCTGTTGTTTTAAATGCATGCGCGTGTATTTGACCCAGATAACGCAATGAGTCAGGTATACTGCTTTAATAGTGTTATTTAGGTAGACATGAACAAGAACTTACGTATCCATTTTTTGAAAATGGATCTTGGAGGTTTGGGAAAAGACTCACGATACCCAGAGCATAGTTGATTCGCACATTTTTTGGTGGAGTCCTCCTGCCAAAACAAAACATTGTTTATTGGTAAGCCCATCTTTAAAGTGCATGCGAGTTTTAAATACGTTAAGAAAAAAGGGAGACAAACTTCTTACCCATGTATCTCATTCATCTCTGCCACCAGAATGTTCACCATCTGTTTACGCCGAGCATCTGTCAGTGTTTTAGTTTTGCCATATTCCATATAGATGTCTTCACCCCCTGGACTGGCTTTCAGTATATCATCAACCATCTGCCAAAACAGGTCATGGCATATTTAAGGAATAGAAAGACTTGTTTGTATATAGTAACGAATAACGAATGAGTAGGATGTCAAATTTAGAATCTATCTTCCCACAAACATTTACCTGTTTTGTCTCATTCTGGTCCATTAAGTCAATGGGGCTCCTCTTTCTCCGTAAGGTAGAAGGGAGAATAACTGTGGAACCTGAAGAATTAGAGGATCCCGAGGATATGGTACGCTCTTGGTTTGAGGAGAATGACTCATCTGTGACTGAGGAGAATAACTCATCTGTGACAATGTCCAACTCCAGATCTGCAAAATGTCCCACAAAACAAAGACAAATTAGAATAGCCTAGACAATGGATAACAAAATGAACAGGTGAATCTATAATATGGTCAACATTTAACTTCCACCACTTTCAAATAATTAGTTTAGACTATGTATAAAAGAATGAAATATCATGAAAGATTAGGAAATTAAAGGCACCATCTTTACCCATTACTGGTGGTCCCTTGCGGACATTGAAGGTCAGTACACCTGACTGCACAAGTTCGTCAAAGACATCGCCATCTACCACTGTTCCTGACTTATCAGTCAAGGTCAGCTCACCCTCATCCGGCAGTCCAAATTTCCCTATTACTACAGGAATCAAAAGTAGAATGCTATCAGCTGTGGGTTTCAGTAACAGTAATTGTTATTTGTGACGATATCCCACTTAAACACCAACCAAGAGAATATATTTGAAAATAGGTTTAGCCATGTTCATTTGAAATTGTAACACATTTACTTACTTGCATGGAGAAAGTCAAGGTATTCAAACTTTCTATCGTGTTCTGGAACTTTGACATATTTCTGCAGTCCTTCAAAATAAACTTTAGCCAGCATTATCTGTTTACAAAAACAAAAAACTAAGTGATTGACATGCTTGTAGCTAGGTTTTATTAGCCTACAAAGTTCCCACATGACAACAGCCCAAACACTTCACACGATGAGGGTGGAAACTGACTTCGTAATCTTTCTGAAAATGCAAGAGACATCACAATACAACTATATAATTTTCTCATATTGCTGAGCATATAAAACATTAGATAAATTAATTTTATCCAACATTTTTTGCTCATCTTTACCAAGGGTGCCAATAATTCTGGAAGGCACTGTAGCAAAGTGAAGAGAGTACAGTGAGCTGTGCTGCATGATGACTTAACACAGAAGATACTCTAGACTTGCTTTATCTTTCTTAAATGAAACTGCTTTGGGTGCGACAATGCGCTGTTTAGTGAACAAACTTGTTAAAGCTCACATACTTTTGGTGGACTTAATAAAACTTTGTAGACTAATCCCTTAAAAGCGCCTTTTATTTTAAAACTTTGACAGTATCCAAGCGATCTTAAAGCTGGTAGTTTAACACTCTTAATTGTAAATGCGGATTTATTGATTATAAATGCTTCGGAAATATTAATATAACTCTGTTGTACTTGACTATGTTAAGGTGATGCAACGCCCGGTTATACTGCGTTTCTGTCTAAATGTAGTTTCTAGAGCCATGGCGTCATAATGATGGTATTAAGAGGTGGAATAATTCAGGTAGGAGTGTGTTGGACATCACTGAAGGCCTAGGTGTGAAATGCACGGCCCGCCACTGTACATAGCTAACACATCATCTAAACCAAATTACAAGCCCCTATACCGTTAGTTGTGATATATTTTAAATACATATTAAGTTAACCATGTTTTAAATTGGCAAACTGAACGTCTTACCAAATTCAAAGTTCACCACGATGCTTCCAGCATCCCAAGCAGACCACTCTGCACATGTGGACACAATCTGCGAACATCAGATCATCCAAAATCACCATCAGCGCCAAACAACACATTTTATGCTCTATACAATGTTAGAAATGTAAATCTTTTTATATTTTGTACAGAGATTAACATTTTAATGTACATTTCACCTTATCTGAACAGTCAACACCTTCACCAGAACAGATGGATCTCGAAATGGCTACCTGCCTCTCTCTTTCCAATGTGAATGAATAGGCACAGTGCCATCTAGTGGCTTTAGTGGTATTGGAACATCCAGTCGTTATACTCAGCCTGTAAACTGTATAGCATCATACATAGCTGGCGTTAGCTAACACATCATCTCAACCAAATTACAAGCCGCTAACGTTAGTTGTGATATATTTTAACAGTTTTACATGGTCAAACTTGACGTTAACGTTAGATAACCTTGCCAAATTCGGTGCAGGTACACTGTCAGAACATGCGAGCAAGGCTGTCTGAAGCTTTGAGCGGTCAAAGTCAGTGTAGCTAACGTTAACGTTAAACTAGCTAGAAGAACACTGACTGTTAGCCAATTTGATAGCGTTAACAAACACACAGATGAATATGATACCAATCAATCTAGCAGAGTAATGTAGACTACGTTAATCCCAAATTCCCCGCAGCCAGCAAATTCTACATTCCCTGTAGTTCAGCTAACTTAGCTAGGTTCTAACGTTAGCCTAGCTATCCATCCATCTAACGTTAGCTGGCTATGTTAAGCGCCATCAAACTGTTAAAAACTAACGTTAGGTCAAATTAGCAGCTAATAACGTACATACAGGATTCAAAAGAGAAAAATACATCTGTATCAATGTGAGATAGTGTTATAGAACACAAAATTATACTCACAGACTCGAAGATGAAGCAAGCTCTTAATGTGGTTGGTAACGTTGGCTGCTTTGCCAGACGCACGTTGGGCAAGGGAGGGCTTTGGGTAATCGTGGCGTAACGTACATCTCGAGATTTGGTCACACTAACTAGAGTTGATTTGAAGGAAATAACACTCACACATTGACACCCAGTTTTAACACAAACTCTTTGTTGGCAGAGTGTGACATTAAACGGATTAGAATCTATACAGAGTTAAAGTAACTCTAATAGGTAACACTTTACTCTAACACCGAGAAATCAACTCTGCTGATTTTGCTGTGTAGGTTTGATCAGATTTAAAACGAAAAGCAAAATAATATTCAAAGATGATTAGCTATAACGCTACGATGCTTTTGGGAAAGTGGCTGTTAACGATATGTGATGCTTTCTGTGGTGTGAATCAGTTTTTCCACCTCGACCTGTCGGGTCTGTGTTACTCAAAGTTTGTTGTGAAAGTGTGTCTTGAAATATTCACCTCACGATATACTTTGGGAAAGAGTCCTTAAAATTTCAAGACATGTCTTCAAAAAGGTTGTGAAGTGTGTCGTGAATTCTGAAGACACATCGGAATCGGGAAAGCCACCCCAGGTCAGTCACACTGTCATGAAACCCAAGGAACTACCTGTGGAACTCATGACGTTTGGAGGCAACGCTGGAGACGGTTATAAAAATCCAGACTACCAAGATCTCTAGCTCTTCACAGACACACTTGGTAGTTGGGCTTCAGCCCTTGTGGGGCTACCGGCCACAGTCTGTCACATGGTCTGGATTTGTTCTGAGACAATGGGGCTCTTCCATGCACTAGAACAGTAAAATCAATTCTAAAATTTGAAAGCCAGTGTAGTAAGGCCAGGATGGATCATGGGGGTTATGGTGTGATCCTTAATTTGTTCTGGTATGTCTAACAGTTGAAATTTGTGTATCTACAGAGGGGGTTATTCATATTGGCTCATGTATGTGTGACTCATTAAGTGGGTCCTGAGCTTTGAAACTTCTCTTGGGAGGGGCACAAAAACGAGCCCTGGGGCAACATTCCCAGCATGCAGTGATCGATGAAACATATTGGTTAAGTATTTAATATCTGTGTTCAGTATTTAATGGGACACTGATTATTTAAAAGCTGCATCAATCTCTTGGATCCAGTTAATTCCTATATAACTATTAGAAATTTTCTGTAGTCTTTCTATGAGAATTGGTTATTGAACATCTGTTAATCATGGCTGCTTATACAAACTATTCACAAGGACTAATTCAAAGTAGTCAGTCGGGTAAACGGGCCACATGTATAAAACTCAGTAAAAGAACGCTCAGGGTGAAAGTTGGAAATCTGCCTAAAAAAAGTTTTTCATTTTCTACCTCTGCCTTTCTGTCATGGCGTCACCATATCACATGGACTCCAAGCATTGTGTACGTATGGTGTCCATTGTGTGTAGAGGTATGCAGATTCTCACAGCACGTGTTATATTATACATTTGAATTTTTGCGTGGAAACTCGCTTACGAAGCTGCTGGATCCCTTTTGGGATTGTTCTGATTATTATTATTATACTTATTTTTCTGCCCTAAAAGTATCTGGATAAAAAACCGTAAGGTGTAGCTAAACCCAGTCCTACTAAATTTGGTTGATAGCTTGCAAATGTCACACACTACTCACCAAAACTCATCCACATTGACCAGATGGTGGCGCTATAACAAGCCATTTTACATTTTTGCTTGTATCTCACAAATTCTAAGGCCTAGAAACATGGCCTGTGACCAAATATGATTCCTGTTCCCTGCCCACTAATGTGTTAACTAATGGTTTACAAATTCTTTATAATGGAACCTTAAAATAAAGTGTTTCCAAACCATTTCTCTACCTATAGTCTATCTGAGTAATGGCGAGCAAGTCAAAGTCATGGGTGCGAGCTCATTCGCACAAACTTAGTTGGCCCATATCTCCCAGATTAACGATCTGGGACAAGTGTAATTTTGGTTCCTGGGGTTTCTTATAAGACCAAATCAGCATGCCAAATCTCATTCAAACCATGAACCATGAATGAGTACTGGACTTGTGGCTGAAGCTGAATCAGGAAAGGGGAATGCACTTGGGGCTGTCACCGAATCAGAAGTGGGCTCTTCTCCAGAGCCTATCTGAGCGTGCTGGTACGAGCACAGCTTTTGGTGCCATCGCTGTGTTAATATCGGTGGGCCTTGTTACCATACCAGCAGTAATTACAGAAGTTGTTGACATTGCAGCCCTTACTGCTGTGACATGGGCTGCTCCAGTGCCATGGCCCGATATCTCAGAAGGGACTCGAGTAGCGTCATCCTCAATGCTTGACTTTGTTGCACAGCACTTGAAATGATCTATGAATAATTCCTACCGGACTATGATCCGAAGGCAAAAGTCACAGTAGCAGTGGCTATTTTTTTGCACGCTGAAAGTGCTCTTTGTAAACTTCATATCCTGAAAAAAAGAGGGAATCAATGAATTCTGAAAATTGTATATAGTGCATGACTTATATCCCATACCACTCTGATTATGCCTGATTTCAGAAGCTAAGCAGGGTCAGGCCTGGTTAATATATGGATGGGAGCCAGCCTGGGAATATCTGGCGCTGTAAGCTTTTGCAAGACATTTTTGTATAGGGGAGTCGGGGACACTGTTTCACAATGTTGCACAATTCAATTGAACCATGGTAAGCGAACTCCTCTCAGCCAATCAAAGACGAGTCCACTTGCCGCTTTTTGGGAAGCCTCTCAGTCTGAGGTTTTCTGAGGTAACCTAATTCTCGAGGTTAATTGTAAATCTGTACACTGTAGTTTTAAGGCTGGTGATGAAAAACGAATAGCCTAACTAAAATGTTCCGTGAAACTAAAATATATAGCCTATTTATTTCTTGTTTTGTCTTAAAACTGCCATTAAATAAAGTTATCTACACAATGAGAAATTTTCAGAATGTATGTAATATAAAATGTAGGCTATGTATGGCCTGGTGGATTATAAATTAATCAAAACATTTTAATTGAAAATCTTACGCTTAATTTACTAATTTAACTAACATGTCCTTGCTGTAGTTGGCCTATATAACATAATGAAAAGTAAAGCTACTTTTTATTATTTTTGATTATTGAGCCATACTTCTATCAAGAATACAAATAGCTATTCTGATGTCTGTGGTAACCCAATATCTAGATGTTTCCCTAAGAGCAGTATAAGCACCCATTTAAAAAAACTTTCACAGCATGTAGCTTGATTCACTCACCACTCACTCCCAATAAATTTTCTCCCCTCAAATTGTTTAGTCTCCGGTCACTTTATATACCTCTCCGCAGGAAAAAACAATTGTGATTGGCAGATGGGTGTCTTACTGACATCACAACATTTTTTGACATCACTTTAGTAGCTAGTTTCAGCACTGGATTAGATGTGTTTTTGAACAAACTTTGTATTTCTGCCAGCACTAATGGCATAATAATTGCAAGTGACATTGCTGAAAATGAATGAATAGGCTGGTAATGGCATAACTTACGTAGCCTAATAACCTCAGCCGACTGAGCCAGATTTAGCTCATTTAGTTGCTTACTAGGACAGGAATCCACCAGTCACCGTTGAAGATGTGGCACATCTGATGTGGAAACTGAAGTGATGAAATAGGCTTTTATTGGGAACATTGAAATTACATTTTCCAAAGACCATCTAGAAAAACAAAAAAACACAATTCCACACAGATACAGCTTGACATCATTTAACATCACCCTGCATTGCTCTCTGACAATGAGCAGCTGAATTAACTAACGTCAGTTAGTTTCCTTCTGGAACTGAATGTGCTAGCTGGCTAGCTACATGGATGATCACTTGCCAACTTGATTGCTGGCTAGCTACATGGATGATTACTTGCTAACTTGATTCTAAGTTGCTGGCTAGCTAGATGTATCGCTACCTAGCACTAACACGGAAGTACGGATGATTACGTAGCCTACTTACATATTTTTATTTAGCTAGTTTGTTATCTTTTGCCTCCTTAGCTGTCTAACTAGCTAGACATGTATACCTCTTAACGTAAAATTAGCGCGCTAGGTTGCCGGTCCCCGTTGGTATAACAAGTTAGCTCCTTTGCCTCTTGAAATGACAGCGAGTGTACGCCTGCAAGGCTGCTGACTGTTGCCTGTAGCAAAGAGTGATTGGAATTACAGGTTAAACAACTGTCATAATTGCATTTCTCTTTCAATGAATCTGTGCCAATTGCATATGACTTAATTCACAAGAATGAATGAAAGCAACCTCTTGGTAATGTCTATAGAATATTTTCCCGCTAACTTCACACACTCAGCAGCAGAGCCACTCCGGCCAGGACCCATTTGGCCGGCCGCTCCTTGGTTTTCAAAGGGAAGGTCCACACATAGGTGGAGCCCCGCAGTTTGGTCTTGTAGACGGGGCACTCGTAGATATTTCGAGTTTCCTGGCGGTCGTTGGGGGTGGCCCGTACAAAGATGACAGGCATGCTTGGTGTGAGCTCCTTCAGCCGAGCCTCAGCGATATTCCCCCCCTGGATGTCCCATCTGGCTCCTGGAGGGGGGTGAAAGAGAAGGGGCCGTCACCTTTCCTGTGTCCCGGCTGCCACTGTGTGGCATGATCTACTGCCAGCCTAGAACACTCAATTTGATAACTGACCCTAATGGGGTAGAAATAACTATCAGGCTCTAATGGCAATTCCACTTGTGTAAAACAATCTCTGTACTTTTGCACCCCCTCCCCCACCACACCTCTGTAAAATGCCAATACAGTTTTCCCAGGTCAGGTGATGCTGGAATTACTGCCTCCCTTTTCTTTCAGCGTACTGCACCTACAGCATCTCAGGCACCCAGATTCAGAGACTCTGACTGCTAAACATGCCATCATAAGTAAACCCCATCTGTAGAAATTAGTCCAGAGTTGTTCTGTGTTGGTATGGCTACTTCAGCTGTTATTTGTTGGTAATGTTTAAACAATAATGCCAAATTCAAATTATTACATGACATAACATTAATTTAGCAGATGCTCTGACCTGATTGCTTACCAATGACTAAAATACACATTCTAAATACATACACATTATATCAATAACAAGCCCTAAGAAGAAAAAAAACGACTAAATTGTCCTTTTGTCTGTAGAATGGCAATAGTTACCTTCCATAAAAAGCCCATACACGTACGCCCCCTCTCTAGCCGGCTGGTTGAAATCCTCCTTGAATTTTTTGGTGACGTCGACAGTCAGGTTCATTTTGTCAAGGGGCCATTCATTCTTTCTGGCCAGGCTCTGCATCACAGCTGGAAAACAATTTTTAAATGTTTTATAGCACTTTTTTTACAGAGAACTGTCACAAAGACGCTGTGCAGAGAAACAGAAGGACAATTGGGCAAAAAACAACACAGCCAGCTCACTATCACCTCTCTGTACAGCAACCTACTCACTATCAACTCCCCGTACAGCAGCCTGCTCACTATCAACTTCCCATACAGCAGCCTACTCACTATCACCTCTCTGGACAGCAGCCTGCTCACTATCAACTCCTTGTACAGCAGCCTACTCACTATCAACTCCCCGTACAGCAGCCTGCTCACTATCAACTCCCCGTACAGCAACCTACTCACTATCACCTCTCTGTACAGCGGCCTGCTCACTATCACCTCTCTGTACAGCGGCCTGCTCACTATCAACTCCCCGTACAGCAGCCTACTCACTATCATCTCCCCGTACAGCAGCCTACTCACTATCATCTCCCCGTACAGCAACCTACTCACTATCACCTCTCTGTACAGCAGCCTACTCACTATCAACTCCCTGTACAGCAGCCTACTCACTATCACCTCCCCGTACAGCAGCCTACTCATTATCACCTCTCTGTACAGCAACCTACTCACTATCACCTCCCTGTACAGCAGCCTACTCACTATCCACTCCCCGTACAGCAGCCTACTCATTATCACCTCTCTGTACAGCAACCTACTCACTATCAACTCCCTGTACAGCAGCCTACTCACTATCCACTCCCTGTACAGCAGCCTACTCACTATCACCTCTGTACAGCAACCTACTCACTATCAACTCCCTGTACAGCAGCCTACTCACTATCACCTCTGTACAGCAACCTACTCACTATCAACTCCCTGTACAGCAGCCTACTCACTATCACCTCTGTACAGCAACCTACTCACTATCCACTCCCTGTACAGCAGCCTACTCACTATCACCTCTGTACAGCAACCTACTCACTATCAACTCCCTGTACAGCAGCCTACTCACTATCCACTCCCTGTACAGCAACCTACTCACTATCAACTCCCTGTACAGCAGCCTACTCACTATCAACTCCCTGTACAGCAGCCTACTCACTATCACCTCCCCGTACAGCAGCCTGCTCACTATCACCTCCCTGTACAGCAACCTACTCACTATCACCTCTCTGTACAGCAACCTACTCACTATCACCTCCCTGTACAGCAGCCTGCTTATTATCAACTCCCCGTACAGCAATCTAATCACTATCAACTCATTGTACAGAAAACTCCCAGGATTCTTCTCAGATACACCACAACATTTAGCTAAAACCTCAAGACCTTTCTTTGTGCAGGAAGTCAGCTTGAGACCAAGGTCTCTTTTAAAACTGAGACGTGTCAATACAAAGAAAACATTACAATATAAATAAACATAGGCTTATTACAAATAGATGAATACATAGCTTATACGTCACGTGGCGCTGTAATGGCGACATGTAGTCCAGCAGTCTTTCGTGTTCGTGTTTGTTAATTTGAATGTGTTTTGTTATGTCAGGCTTTTGTCTTAGTTTTTTTCATGCACAGTGTGTCTGTAGTGGAACAGGAAAGCGGGCTGGAGATTTATCAGGGCACTCCTGCTTCTCGTTTGATAATATCGACAAATTGTCTAGTCAATATAATTTTGTTTGTGGTGGAGGAATGAGGAGACGACTGGGAGGATTGACGTAGTTCAATGCTCCGTTTCGGCGGTGGGCAGAGACCGCGGTGCTGCGTGTATGGAGGAGAGTCGTGGAGGCGGAGTTTGTGTGTTGGACTGCTTGGTGACACTGGGACTATTTTTTTAATCATGGCTGTATTGCACTTTAATTCACTTGATTGATGTAATGATTCTGTTGGATGTCTGTTTGATATGTTTGTTTGTGTGTTGTGGGTCTGCCCCACTGTCTGTATTTTTTTGTTGTTGCTGGGGCTACAACTGAAGTTCCCTTGCGGGAAAATAAAAGTTATTCTATTCTATTCTATACATACCCAGATAAAATATACACCTATTCATACGTTCTTCCTCACACATACAAACTAATACACATGCTTTTCACTCATACACATGCACCCTGGCATGTAAATTTCTGTAAGTTACAATAACAAGAGAAACCCAACAACAGGGGCCTAAAATAAAATAATATACAAACCCCAATTCCAAAAAAGTTGGGACAGGGGCAAAAAAAAGACTGGAAAGTAAAAAAAAAACACCTGTTTGGAACATTCCACAGGTGACGCTATCATGACTGGGTATCAAAAGACTCTTGATCTTATTTTCATGTTATTTTACAAGCGATACTATAACCTCCCTGCATTAGAATGGATCTCTATGTGAATTGGGGAATAGGACTAGATTAAGCTGTAAATTACACAGGAATAGTATGGAACACATGGTTGGCTAAATGGCTGTAAATTGAATCCTATTGAACTCTATAAAAAATAAGTGAACTAGCTCTTTTTTCTTTTTCATTTCCTGATGGCTTGTGTCTCTTCATTTTTGTTCCTTTGTGATTGAGTAGGCCTACATTAGCTGTCTAGCAGGGCATCTAGCAAGTATCCCCGCCCCATTTCGTATTTTCAATGTGTTACATTTCATGATTGGACAAAATCTTGACAAGTTCTGTTCAACAGGAGCAACAAAGGCAGTGTTAATTGGACCGTACAGGTGTCTGTCACAGTAAATGCTAGCTGTGTGTAAACAAAAAAAAAGGTTAGCTAGAGATTGAGACGGTGGTGGGAAGGGGGAGGGGCAGCACACAAACTGAACAGCGCACATCATTTGTCAACTGTGGGCACAGAGTACCTACAGCTGGAGCTGTGAGCTCCACTATGGAAAGCCAAACAGGTCAAAAACATGTGAAAATTATGTCTGGAATCACGCGTTGTCTACATGTTGTCTACGTGTTGACAACACGTAGACAACGCGTAATTCCAGACATAATTTTCACATGTTTTTGACCTGTTTGGCCAGAGTGCCATAATTTCCTATTGGCTGCTCAGCACTTGGGTTAAAACATTTCTGTCAGCATAGGGGTGGACTACGATGCCTACGACTCGGCTACTGAACAAGCTAAGGATTCTCTTTTTGTTCTTATTTATTTGTCCTTCTTTTTTGTCCTTCCTTTTTTTCTTTTGGCTAATTCAAAATTATAACAAATAATGACATCGTAAAATGTCATATGTAGGCTATCAGGTGAAGCATTAAGTATAATATCACGTTATGTTATGTGATAATTTCCTTGTTAGAGCAGTGATCTTTAGCTAGGCTACCACTCGGTGGCATAACAAATCCAATTTTCTGGATGCAGCGATATTTGGAATGGATTAAACGGGCTGATTAAATGGACAAAACCCAAATTAATTAATTCTTAAATCATGCTCTTAAAAATCCTCTATGAACGATTTAGCCTAGGCTACAGTAGGTTAGGCTAGGCTACAGTAGGTTAGGCTATGGCTACAGTAGGTTAGGCTATGGCTGCAGTTGTAGGTGGTTAGCTAAGTGGTTCTTTACCTCTGCGTAGTGCATTAAAATCATATCAAGTTTGGAAAACCTAGCCTATGAATGAGTAGCCTAGCCTAGGCTACCGCGCTCTGCGTTCAAGTGAGAATTACAGCGTTTGGCACAGGACCAACATAGAGCAGTATGCTTAATACTCTCTCTCTCGCATGCATATATATATATATATGCGCTAGGTTATTTTTTGGTTGTTAACTCTGTAGCTAGCCATTGTTTTGTTATGTTATTTATATCGAAAATTACATTTGGATTAATGTGTAGCCTAATTGTATAGCCTATCATTTCTGCCTATTTTAAATGTAAAGTATTTAAAAGGTTGGTAGCAAGGTGTAGGCTATGTCCTATAATTTAGCGAACTGCAATGTTAGATGCTGTAGGCTACATGCAACTAGGCCTACTTGTAGCAACACGTAGGCTACAGACAGTTTTGTATATTTCGGGAGGAGAGGGTTGCAGGAAAGGAGGTGGGGAGTGAAGAATATTGGGATGCAGCCAGAGAAGATGGCAAGGCCTTTTTACATAGGCTATAATAGGGTGCGTCCCAATATTCTTCACTCCTCTCCTCCTTTCCTCCACTCGTCTCCTACAAGGAAGTATGCAAAATAGCCTGTACGTTTCAAGTACAAGTATTTGCATGTACAGTATACAGGTGCAGCTCAAAAAATTTTAATTCGTGAAAAAGTTCAATATTTTTTGTCACTCATGTCACAAAGTGAAACTCATATATTATATAGATTTATTACACATATTTCTTGTAATTTGGATGATTATGGCTTACAGCTAATGAAAACCCAAATTCAGTGTCTCAGAAAATTAGAATATTACATAAGATCAATAAAAATATATATTTTAAACAGAAATGTCAGCCTTCTGAAAAGTATGTTCATTTCTATGCACTCAATACTTGGTTGGGGCTCCTTTTGCATGAATTACTGCATCAATGCGGCGTGGCATGGAGGCGATCAGCCTGTGGCACTGCTGAGGTGTAATGGAAGCCCAGGTTGCTTTGATAGTGGCCTTCAGGTCGTCTGCATTGTTGGGTCTGGTGTCTCTCATCTTCCTCTTGACAATACCCCATAGATTCTCTATGGGGTTCAGGTCAGGCGAGTCTGCTGGCCAATCAAGCACAGTAATACCATGGTCATTGAACCAGCGTTTTGGTACTTTTGGCAGTGTGGGCAGGTGCCAAGTCCTGCTGGAAAATGAAATCAGCATCTCCATAAAGCTTGTCAGCAGAAGGAAGCATGAAGTGCTCTAAAATTTCCTGGTAGATGGCTGCGTTGACTATGGACATCAGAAAACACAGTGGACCAACACCAGCAGATGACATGGCACCCCAAATCACCACTGACTGTGTAAACTTCACACTGGACTTCAAGCAACGTGGATTCTGTGCCTCTCCACTCTTCCTCCAGACTCTGGGACCTTGATTTCCAAATGAAATGCTAAATTTACTTTCATCTGAAAAGAGGACTTTGGACCACTGAGCAACAGTCCAGTTATTTTTCTCCTTAGCTCAGGTAAGACGCTTCTGACGTTGTCTCTGGTTCAGGAGTGGCTTGACACGAGGAATGCAACATTTGTAGCCCATGTCCTGGATTCGTCTGTGCGTGGTGGCTCTTGATGCACTGACTCCAGCCTCAGTCCACTCCTTGTGAAGCTCCCCCAAATTCCTGAATGGATTTTGCTTGACAATCGTCTCAAGGCTGCGGTTATCCCTGTTGCTTGTGCACCTTTTCCTACCACACTTTTTCCTTCCACTCAACTTTCTATGAATATGCTTGGATACAGCACTCTGTGAACAACCAGCTTCTTTAGCAATTACCTTTTCTGGCTTACCCTCGTTGTGGAGGGTGTCAATGACTGTCTTCTGGACGGACATCTGTCAAGTCAGCAGTCTTCCCCTTGATTGTGTAGCCTACTGAACCAGGCTGAGAGACCATTTAAAGGCTCAGGAAACCTTTGCAGGTCTTTTGAGTTAATTAGCTGATTAGAGTGTGACACCATGAGTTTCCAATATTGAACTTTTTCACAATATTCTAATTTTTCGATAAGAGAGTAGTATCGGTAAGAGTATCGATAAGTATTGGTATCGACAAGCAGCTCAATCTCTTCCGTCTCTTGAACTGTGTATAGCCCACACAGCCTGCAGACCAAGGTATCAAACCTATCCTCTGTGTTTCCCCTGGAAAAAAGCGGGTAGAGATAGAGAGAAAATTGGGAGATAGAGCCCCAGCTTTGACCATAGCCATCAGCTTAGGTTAGAAAACATCCTCTATATTCTTTTAAAATATAGAATAGTAAAATAAATTGTAAAACGATACTCAGTGACTTCATAACATAAAACTGACACAAGGTACAAAAACGATTAAAAGACGATTGTATTAAACCATCCGGCACTGGATTACAGCAAGATCAGCACTGCTGCCACCATCTTTCAAATGGATCCGTGTCCTGAACCTGAAATCCATGATTTCCAAGTAATTTATTCCTCTTTTTAGTATTTATCACACATTTTTACAGTTAATTTTATCGCAGTTGTTTTTAAAGGAAAATCCTTCAAAAAACTATTAGCATAATAAAGATGCACTGGAAAATACCATAATTATTAAACACCACTGATCATCCCCTTAGAATGATGAATATTTAGGATTTTTATTTTTTTTCAAACATTGAGTTGATCTTGTAATGAAGCTATAAAATACAATATTTCTTTAATAATTGGTCACATTAGAGCTGATTTAATGAGGCCTTGTGGAGCTAATTATGAAACCTGCTGTAGCAGCGAATGGGGTACGGGATATGCTGAGTCGGGTACTGTGAGTGGAGTACGGTGATTGGCTGGTGAGTGGGTTACTGTGATTGACTGGTGATTGGGGCATGGTGATTGGCTGGTGAGTGGGGTACTGTGATTGGCTGGATACCTGTAAGGAAGGATTGGGGGTTGAAGAGTCCTGACAGCCACACCACACTGGGCAGCACCAAGTCCTGTGTCCAACTGTCCAGCTCCCTGCACCGCAGCAGCACATCATTGTACCTGTGGAGAAGTGACAGGTAAGCAATGGACCGGAGCCTGTCTACCAAGTGTGTACAAATACACCTCCAAAAAGAGCCTTCAGCAGAAAGCACAGCAGGAACTACATATGGAATTTATGAATCTCCTACACGTGTTAGAATTAAGTGAACATGTCACTGAAGCCACCAGCCTGGTAATGTACATTTCAACAAAAAACGTTGAGGAAAAGCCGAGTGGACTGGGCTAGCTACATTGCGTTGTGTAAGTTGAACAGTAGCGATATGTATGTTCATACATATGGAATTGTATGTTAATTCCATTGCAGTTGTTGAGCTGGATCAACATGTAATGGCACAAAATAGACCTAGATAATATACGCTTAAGAAAGCCGCAGACAACTTTGTGAAATGGGCAAACAGTGGATTTGAAAGTGAAGAATCTGAAATGGAAGTGCAGGCCACACTACCAGAAAAAGAAAAGCAAAGCCAGGGGAGTCTGCTGAGTACACAGCTATATACGCATGTCCAGCTGTCCACAACGTAATTCTCGATACCGCCTCCAAGTATACGCATCGCCGCTTTGTTCTGATTTAGCATGTGATCCTCGTCATTTTCCAGCGATAAAAGCCCATGGACGACCCACACATGCACTTCAGGACATAAGTAATTTCCCACTTCCATTTGATGAAGATGCAACTGCTGAGAATCTACAATCCGAGTTGTGAACCATCGGCACGCACTGGGACACTGAAAAAGTCTCCACTGAGTGAAAACACAGTCAGACTGTCACAGCCTGTTACCTCAGAGATGGAGGAAGAGGACAGTCAGATGGATCATGAAGAAATTGATCTGGTGAGCAAAATATGTGCAACATGCAAGAACTGTGCATTGTGCTGCTATTTCCTCCTGCAGCAGTTGAACTGGTGAGTGGGGCTCTCATGCATACCACAAAATTGGCTTGGCCTACAAATTTTTGTTGACTCTCTCCTGGCTTGTGAAATAAGTTTTTCCACATTGAAGTTAATCAAGCATCGTCTCAGGAGCAGACTGTCACAAGACAACTTCATGCTGATGGCAACAGAACAAGAGATGAAGCTGGACACAGACTATGGTTATTGACAGGGTTGCAGAGAAAAGCAGACTCCTTTGTAGCTTGGTAACTACATGAAGGTAAGACATTTATTTAATATTACACTGTGGAAGTGCAGTGCTTTTGGTGGAGCTGTTGTATTGTTATGTACTGTGGTGTAAATGTTTAGCATATGTATTTGTGCTGAATTTGCCTTTAACTTACTAGTGGAGTGTTTAGAAGTTAAATGACGACACAAGGGCTGTGTCTCAAATCGCATACTTCCATGCTCCACACTACCGTGCTCCCGAGTACGCACTCAAGGCTTGGGAGCTCGCACTGTGGAGCATGGAAGCACGGTAGCACGGAAAGTTTTGCTCAGTCGTGGGACGTACTTCGTGGCGACATCTGACCTATAACCTTTAACCTTTCCCATAACTATCGAGGAAATTCCGACGAGTAAGTAGGCTAAACTGAGAGGCATAACGTCGTTCGCTAGAATTGTACTGTATCGGCTGTTAGTGAAATATTCTGATATAACCAGCAATATCCGCAACAGTTGAATTATCCTTTTTGCAAACGTTCTTATTCCAGAAAAGAATAATTCCATCATTGGATACCTTTAAGTAAACAATCAACCCCATAATAAAATTGTCTTTGCATTGTAAACAATTGTGTCTTTGTTTAGATTATTTTCTGATAATGTTTGTGGCGATGCTGTTGCTTCTGGGGTGATTTTCCATTGAAATGGAGAAAAGACGGGTTGCTGTCAGAATAAGACGGCGGATCATTATTGAAAACGGCATCCGACGAAGGCAAGCCATCGGCAGAGCTGGGGTGAAGAGGAGGGCTTCTCTTCGTAGGACAATTGCGCTTGTCAGTACCGACGTAGGTTGTCTTATACAGCCAACTAGCCAACTACACTGGTTAACATTATCATTAAACTTAAAAAATGTATATGAAAAAAACAATTATTTTACATCGCATATTGTGTTGTTCATTCACATTGTTGCACTTTATTCATATACAAACTCCTAGGATTCCTGTAACCACAACTTAGATATGAAAAAAGAAAAATGACTAGACTATAGGCAATAGACAATTGTCTGCATACAGTACTTTGGGTCTATGAAAAGCACAGCATGAATAAAATGCATTATTATTATTATTATTATTAATTGATTCATTTATGTGGAATATTTGTATTTGAACATACATGTGGTCCTACAGAGCCTACACATTCTTGTGTTCACAAATAACTTCTTCATGTATATTTCATGTTAAAATAATTACTACTATTTTACTTATCACGTGTAACGGTACCATTTAGGCGCTTGCTTTTTCAATGCCATAATTCTTGGCATTTATTGTGAATGTGTTTTTTATGAATAATCATAGGTGTCATTTCTAAGGGGTACGTCCCCCACAATAACTGAGAAAGCCCTATCTGCCCCCCCCCCCCAATGTTACATCGACACAAATGCATAAAGGCGCCTATATATAGCCCATGTACGAGGTTGTATATGGTAATCAGTAGGCGGGGCAACAATGTTGCTCCATTTATCTACATTATTTGGGCGATAGACTAGATAAACAAACTACAATGTACCAAAGCAGTGTTCCATTTCAGGCAGCACCTGCCATTTGCAATTATGTAGACTGCATAGTAGGCTGTATAGAGTGGAAACGTGGGGCTTAGGTTCCGGAAGCAAAAACTCCACTCACTTTTTACACTAGCTGTGTCTGAATGGTCTGCATCCTGTGTAATAGCATAGGACTACTGCATACTGCTTAGGATACTGCATACTGTTTAGTGACATGCAGTATGTGAAAAATATCCTCCATACTATTGTCAGCGAAAATTATTCGGAAATTATTTTATCAATTGGGGATTTTAAGCACACTATATTTAGAGAACATTTTGCCTGCTTAACGTTCTTAACCAGTGTAGGCTATCATACTCAATAGTAGCCTATAGAAGGGTGTTGAATTGTACACAGCCATTGACAGCATAACGTGAAACACCTTCATGCACACTCGTCTTTACCTGAATCACATTGTGAGGCATTTCTGAGAATCGTAGCCTATGCTAAAATTAGTGCAGGAAACTTTATGTAGGTCTACAGCATTTAGATGTAGTGTTTCTGAATTTGGCAATGGTAGAATTTAACAACAAACTAAAAATATGAGGAGTAAGCTTTGGTAGCTCAGCTACCTCTTTACAATAATGCATAATGAAAGTAGCTTAATAGGCTACCCTTTTTGTTTTCTCATATCCCCCCATAGATTCACACACTGTAGCCTAAGCTATATATAATTGTATAATTGCTTAGCTAGCGTCAGAATTCAAAATGTAGGCCTACAAGACACAAGCCTTTCTTTGTCAATTTACCTAAACTACGAGTTTACAGAACAGTAACACTGGCATAATTTCAGCAAACAGTAGGGTATGGCAAATAGAAGGGTCAAGGGGGGTTATAAATCAGATTTCAAGAAATAGTCGATAGTCTCTGTCTATCTGTTCTATCTGTCATAGGGAATTTACTTCCGAAACCAGACTCCGTCCACGTCTGATGTGTACTACAGCTATGTAAACATTCCGTGTGACATTCACGCGTCCCTCTCCAGGCAACTAGATTAGATGCAACTGTAATTTAAACTGGTACAGTATGGAACACACGGCTGGCTAAACGGCTGTAAGTTATCAAGGGTCTGAGCTATCGAACGAGTACCAAACCATCACTGTGTTGCCAGATATGGAGTACATGTGGATGGATCACTGCAAAGGTTATTTCTCCTGACTCATTTTCCTATAGAACTCTATGGGGAAAAAAGTCAGGAGAAGAAACCCTTAAAGTGATTCATCCACATCTACTCCATATCTGGCCGTAGAGTGATGGTTTTGGGCTTGTTTGATACCTTAGACCAGTGTTTCCCAACCGGGGGTACGCGTACCCCTAGTGGTACGTGGGTGGTCCCCAGGGAGTACGTGAAAAGATTTTTAAAATGAAAAAGAAAAGAAAAAAAAAAACTTTAAAAAATGTACAGGAAAACTGTACCCAAATAATGAATAATGCATAATCTGTAATAATGTAACCAAAATTGGGGGAATTAAAATTAAGTAATAATTTGCTGGCTATATATTATTATTGGCTATACTTTTTCGTATCGCGCGACGATCAGTTTCCCACCGGACTGTCAGTTGTTACTCCGCTCACGAGCACGTAGTAGCGCGCTGGTTTTCTTGCTAGCTAGCAAAATATCAAGCCTCTTTCAAAGTTTCAGTTAACGTTATGGATAAATGGCTGAGTCGAGCTGGTTCATCCAGCAACAACAGCACAGGTGATACTGCTGAATCAGGAGAACCCGTTCAGAAGAAAAAGAAAACGGAGAACGTGAAGCATCGTCAGTTTGGTGAACATTATGTGCTCTCTGGATTTACTGCCACAACTACCGAGCGGCCGCAGCCAATGTGTTTCCTCTGTGGCGACGTGCTTTCGAATAATAGCATGAAACCGTCCCATTTACATCGCCACCTCAGTACTAGGCATCCCTCCTGTGTGGATAAGCCCGCGGAGTTTTTCCATCAAAAGCTGGCTGAATTTAAGGGAAGCCAAGAAAAACTAAAGAAAGCGACATCGGTCTCAACCAAGGCTTTGGAGGCATCATATGCCGTGTCGCTACTCGTGGCTAAGTCGAAAAGGCCATTTACCATAGCCGAAGAGCTAATCTTGCCTGCTGCTGTCATTCTCGCAGAAACGATGATCGATAAGAAAGCAGCTGATGTCCTGAAGAAAGTGCCGTTGTCAAATAATACTGTGTGCCATCGGATCGACGACATGGGAATTGACATTATTGACCAAGTGGTGGAAAAATTGAAAGCGTCTGGTACGTTCGCTTTGCAGTTGGACGAATCAACGGATGTCAGTGGGGAAGCACAACTGATTGCGTTTGTGCGTTACAAAGACACTTTGGAGATGAACGAGCACATTCTGTTTTGCAAGAAACTCACGGGGAGAACTACCGGACAGGACGTTTTTAACGTTATTGACAATTTTTTCTCTCAACACAAGCTGGATTGGAAATCCTGCTCTCATGTGTGCACAGACGGCGCTGCGGCGATGACCGGCAGAGTGAATGGATTAATGGCCCACATCAAAAAGGTAAACCCTGATGTTACATGGATGCACTGCATGATTCACCGAGAAGCATTAGCTAGCAAGAGAATGAGTCCAGAGTTAAACGATGTTTTGAATGATGCCGTAAAAGTGATCAACTTCATACAGTCCAGGCCTTTGAATCATAGACTGTTTCAGTCACTTTGTCAAGACGGTGGGTCAGAACATGAACAGCTACTGCTTCACACCGACGTCCGGTGGTTATCCCGAGGGAAGACTGTTCGAGCTACGCAATGAAGTGAGGGAATTTCTGTCGGAGCACACGCACCCCCTTGTGGCTATGTTCAACGACGCTGACTGGGTAGCTCGGCTGGGATACCTCTCTGATATTTTCAGCAAACTCAACCAGCTGAATCTCTCTCTTCAAGGTAAAGACACACATGTTCTTAGCTTGTATGACAAAGTATGTGGATTCATGGAGAAGATCAAGCTCTGGCAGAGCAAATGTGAAGATGGGGATACAAGTTGTTTCCTGCAGCTGAACGCATACATTGCTACTGGTGAATGTGACAGAGCTCCAATTGTGAAAATAGTGCACACACATTTGTCCAAGCTCAAGAATGAGTTCAACTCCTACTTCCCTGATATTGACAACAAGTCTTCCAAACTGGACTGGGTGCGTAATCCATTTGTGACGTACATTAACAGCAGCATTCCTGCCAGACTGCAAGAAAACCTCATAGATGTGTCCTCAGATAGGAGCCTGAAGATGAGGTACTCAAGCACACCACTGACACAGTTCTGGTGTGATGTGGAGAAGGAGTATCCTGAATTGGGGAAACATGCCCTGAATTAACTGTTGCCCTTTGGATCCACATACCTGTGTGAGGTGACATTCTCTGCCATGACCCACATCAAAACTAAACACAGGAACAGACTCAACTTGGAGAATAACCTGGTCACAGCTGTTGCAACAATCTCCCCCAGACTCACAAAACTGATGAGTGAGAAACAGGCTCAAGTGTCACATTAATTGGTGAGTTTGAGCCTTTTTTTTTTTTTTTTTAAAGTCTATAAACAATGGCTATTATAATTGATATGATTAGTTATGATTGAATATGATTAAAGTGTCACATTAATTGTGGAGATTGAGTCTTACTTTTTTATAAAAAGTTATAATTAAATTAATGATATATAGACTTAATTATATACATTAATGATATATCCTGGGGATCACCACGATTGATTGCGTAGTAGGGGGTACTTTAGGTTGGCTTGAAATGCTTTGGGGGTACAGTACTTAAAAAAGGTTGGGAACCACTGCCTTAGACCCTTGTTGACTTACAGCCATTTCGCCAGTTATGTGTTCCATACTGTTCCAGCGTATTTTACAGCTGAATCTAGTCTCACCCCCCAATTCACATAGATATACATTCAAATGCAAAGAGGTCATAGTATCGCTTGTAACAGTACATGAAAATAAAATATCAAGAGTCTTTTGATGTTGATGGGTCACAGAATTCAGGAAGTAACAGTATGCAAAAGATATGTGACCAAATATGAAATATGATACTTTAAAAATACATTAAAGCAAAGGGTATGAATACTTAACAAAAACCAGGAGCAGACAAGAGTTTGCAGTAAGAGATGCCAAGTCCTTTGCTCTGTTTAAAGTAACGTCCGGTGCTAAGGTGGCTCCAGGACAGTTTGAATGGAACTCTCACAACCCTGGGGAGAAACTGACTCTGCCATGGGGGGCAGCTTGTCCTGCTACTCACCACTGTGCCAGGCTGAGCGCTGACGGATATGCCAGCTTGGCCCAGGTGCTGGGGACGTTATCAAAGAAAAGGGCTGTCTGTAGTTCCTCCATCTCAGGCGAAATTGCCAACTCGCCCTAACAAAAGAAAGAGTGAATGAAAGGCAATGGCGGAAGATCACATGATAAATGGAGGGTCGACATTGGGCAAGAGCAGATGAAGGCCATAGCGGCCTAAACGTCATGTTTTAACCAAAAACAACTATTTTTGCGAATGTTCCGCATTTTCCCACGTTCCATTGTATAGCTTTTTTTGAGTCTCTAGATTCTTGAGCTCTGACTTTGAAATATCTTAAGAAATATGCCTTCATACATCTTCAGCCCCAGATGCTTTTATCCAAAGCGACATACAATAAATGCATACAGAAGGTCATTGAAGCAACTACAAACAGGTCACACACAGCCACACACCTTCAGCTCCTAAAATGGAGGGGACTATGTATAAAAAGGACTACAATTGCAACAAGGTTCACCTGATATGGATGTGAAAAACCTCAAATTAAAGCTGAAAGTCTGCACTTTAACCTCATTGTTACTGTTCAATTTAAAATCCAATGTTCCGGAGTACAGAGCCAAAACAACAAAAAGTGTGTCACTGCCCGAATACATTTCGTCTCCACTGTACAGCCGCATAGCTACGAGAAGTAGAGCCACACACATACAGCCCCATAGCTACGAGAAGCACGGCCACACACCTTTAGCCCCATAGCTACGAGAGGCACAGTCACACACACAGCCCCATAGCTACGAGAAGCACAGCCAGCCACACACATACAGCCCCATAGCTATGAGAAGCACAGCCACACACATACAGCCCCATAGCTACGAGAAGAACGGCCACACACTTTTAGCCCCATAGCTACGAGAAGCACAGCCACACACATACAGCCCCATAGCTACGAGAAGAACAGCCACACACACAGCCCCAGAGCAACGAGAAGCACAGCCACACTCATACAGCCCCATAGCTACAAGAAGCACAGCCACACACATAAAACCGCAGAGTTACGAAAAGCACAGCCACACACATACAGCCCCATAGCTACGAGAAGTACAGCCACACACCTTTAGCCCCATAGCTAAGAGGAGCACAGTCACACACCTTTAGCACCATAGCTACAAGGAGTACAGCCACACACCTTTAGCCCCATAGCAACAAGAAGCACAGCCACACACCTTTAGCCCCATAGCTACAAGAAGCACAGCCACACACATACAGCCCCATAGCTACGAGAAGCACGGCCACACACTTTTAACCCCATAGATACGAGAAGCATAGCCACACACATACAGCCCCATAGCTACTAGAAGCACAGCCACACACACAGCCCCAGAGCTATGAGAAGAACAGCCACACACATACAGCCCCATAGCTACGAGAAGCACAGCCACACACATAAAACCCCAGAGTTACGAAAAGCACAGCCACACACATACAGCCCCATAGCTACGAGAAGCACAGCCACACACCTTTAGCCCCATAGCTACAAGAAGCACAGCCACACACCTTTAGCCCCATACCTACGAGAAGCACAGTCACACTCCTTCAGTGCACGAGCTGTGGGACAGCAACACATATACAGCCCCATAGCTATGAGGAGCACAACCACACACATACAGCCCCATAGCTACGAGAAGTACAGCCACACACCTTTAGCCCCATAGCTACGAGAAGCAAAGCCACACACATAAAGCCCCATAGCTACGAGAAGCACAGCCACACAGATACAGCCCCATAGCTACGAGAAGGACGGCCACACACCTTTAGCCCCATAGCTACGAGAAGCACAGCCACACACATACAGCCCCATAGCTACGAGAAGCACGGCCACACACCTTTAGCCCCATAGCTACGAGAATAACAGCCACACACACAGCCCCAGAGCTACGAAAAGCACAGCCACACACATACAGCCCCATAGCTACGAGAAGCATAGCCACACACCTTTAGCCCCAGAGCTAAGAGGAGCACAGTCACACACCTTTAGCCCCATAGCTACGAGGAGCACAGCCACACACCTTTAGCCCCATAGCTACAAGAAGCACAGCCACACACCTTTAGCCCCATAGCTACGAGAAGCACAGCCACACACATTTAGCCCCATAGCTACGAGAAGCACGGCCACACACATACAGCCCCATAGCTACGAGAAGCACGGCCACACACTTTTAGCCCCATAGCTACGAGAAGCACAGCCACACACATACAGCCCCATAGCTACGAGATGCACGGCCACACACCTTTAGCCCCATAGCTACGAGAAGAACAGCCACACACATACAGCCCCATAGCTACGAGAAGCACAGCCACCCACATAAAACCACAGTTACGAAAAGCACAGCCACACACATACAGCCCCATAGCTATGAGAAGCATAGCCACACACCTTTAGCCCCATACCTACGAGAAGCACAGCCACACACACAGCCCCAGAGCTACGAGAAGCACAGCCACACACATACAGCCCCATAGCTACGAGAAGCATAGCCACACACCTTTAGCCCCATACCTACGAGAAGCACAGCCACACACACAGCCCCAGAGCTACGAGAAGCACAGCCACACACATACAGCCCCATAGCTACGAGAAGAACAGCCACACACCTTTAGCCCCAGAGCTAAGAGAAGCACAGACACATTCCTTCAGTGCACGAGCTGTGGGACAGAAACACATATACAGCCCCATAGCTATGAAAAGCACAACCACACACATACAGCCCCATAGCTACGAGAAGCACAGCCACACACATACAGCCCCATAGCTACAAGAAGCACAGCCACACACATACAGCCCCATAGCCATGAGAAGAACAACCACACACCTCTAGCCCCAGAGCTAAGAGAAGAACAGCCACACACCTTTAGCCCCATAGCTACGAGAAGCACAGCCACACACCTTTAGCCCCAGAGCTAGGAGAAGCACAGCCACACACCTTTAGCCCCATAGCTACAAGAAGCAGTCACACACCTTCAGTGCACAAGCTAATAGTGGAACAGCTCACATATACAGCCCCATAGCTACGAGATGGACAACCACACACATACAGCCCCATAGCTATGAGAAACACAGCCACACACATACAGCCCCATAGCTACAAGAAGCACAGCCACACACATACAGCCCCATAGCCACGAGAAGAACAACCACACACCTTTAGCCCCAGAGCTACGAGAAGCACAGCCACACACCTTTAGCCCTATAGCTACGAGAAGCACAGCCACACACCTTTAGCCCCATAGCTACAAGAAGCACAGCCACACACCTTTAGCCCCAGAGCTAAGAGAAGCACAGCCACACACCTTTAGCCCCATAGCTACGAGAAGCACAGCCACACGCCTTTAGCCCCAGAGCTACGAGAAGCACAGCCACACACCTTTAGCCCCATCGCTACAAGAAGCACAGCCACACACCTTTAGCCCCAGAGCTAAGAAAAGCACAGTCACACACCTTCAGTGCACAAGCTAATAGTGGGACAGCTCACATATACAGCCCCATAGCTACGAGAAGCACAGCCACACACATACAGCCCCATAGCTACAAGAAGCACAGCCACACACATACAGCCCCATAGCCACGAGAAGAACAACCACACACCTTTAGCCCCAGAGCTAAGAGACGAACAACCGCACACCTTTAGCCCCAGAGCTAAGAGAAGAACAGCCACACACCTTTAGCCCCATAGCTACGAGAAGCACAGTCACACACCTTCAGTGCACGAGCTAATAGTGGCACAGCCACACACATACAGCCCCATAGCTATGAGAAGCACAGCCACACACATACAGCCCCATAGCTACGAGAAGCACGGCCACACACCTTTAGCCCCATAGCTACGAGAAGAACAGCCACACACATACAGCCCCATAGCTACGAGAAGCACAGCCACCCACATAAAACCACAGTTACGAAAAGCACAGCCACACACATACAGCCCCATAGCTATGAGAAGCATAGCCACACACCTTTAGCCCCATACCTACGAGAAGCACAGCCACACACACAGCCCCAGAGCTACGAGAAGCACAGCCACACACATACAGCCCCATAGCTACGAGAAGCATAGCCACACACCTTTAGCCCCATACCTACGAGAAGCACAGCCACACACACAGCCCCAGAGCTACGAGAAGCACAGCCACACACATACAGCCCCATAGCTACGAGAAGAACAGCCACACACCTTTAGCCCCAGAGCTAAGAGAAGCACAGACACATTCCTTCAGTGCACGAGCTGTGGGACAGAAACACATATACAGCCCCATAGCTATGAAAAGCACAACCACACACATACAGCCCCATAGCTACGAGAAGCACAGCCACACACATACAGCCCCATAGCTACAAGAAGCACAGCCACACACATACAGCCCCATAGCCATGAGAAGAACAACCACACACCTCTAGCCCCAGAGCTAAGAGAAGAACAGCCACACACCTTTAGCCCCATAGCTACGAGAAGCACAGCCACACACCTTTAGCCCCAGAGCTAGGAGAAGCACAGCCACACACCTTTAGCCCCATAGCTACAAGAAGCAGTCACACACCTTCAGTGCACAAGCTAATAGTGGAACAGCTCACATATACAGCCCCATAGCTACGAGATGGACAACCACACACATACAGCCCCATAGCTATGAGAAACACAGCCACACACATACAGCCCCATAGCTACAAGAAGCACAGCCACACACATACAGCCCCATAGCCACGAGAAGAACAACCACACACCTTTAGCCCCAGAGCTACGAGAAGCACAGCCACACACCTTTAGCCCTATAGCTACGAGAAGCACAGCCACACACCTTTAGCCCCATAGCTACAAGAAGCACAGCCACACACCTTTAGCCCCAGAGCTAAGAGAAGCACAGCCACACACCTTTAGCCCCATAGCTACGAGAAGCACAGCCACACGCCTTTAGCCCCAGAGCTACGAGAAGCACAGCCACACACCTTTAGCCCCATCGCTACAAGAAGCACAGCCACACACCTTTAGCCCCAGAGCTAAGAAAAGCACAGTCACACACCTTCAGTGCACAAGCTAATAGTGGGACAGCTCACATATACAGCCCCATAGCTACGAGAAGCACAGCCACACACATACAGCCCCATAGCTACAAGAAGCACAGCCACACACATACAGCCCCAGAGCTAAGAGACGAACAACCGCACACCTTTAGCCCCAGAGCTAAGAGAAGAACAGCCACACACCTTTAGCCCCATAGCTACGAGAAGCACAGTCACACACCTTCAGTGCACGAGCTAATAGTGGCACAGCCACACACATACAGCCCCATAGCTATGAGAAGCACAGCCATACACATACAGCCCCATAGCTACAAGAAGAAAAACCACACACCTTCAACCCCAGAGCTAAGAGAAGCACAGCCACACACCTTCAGCCCCAGGTCCAGCTCTCTGAGTGAGCGGCGAATCTCGGAGATGAGCATGTTCATGCGCTCACACTCCTGGAAGCACACCAGGATGTACGAGGAACGCTCTGCTGTTTTGGAGGTGATGTCTGACATGTTGTACTCTTCCGGTAATTTCTCCAGAATATCATCAAGGATCGTTTTTACCTGAAACACAGTATTTTAGATGGCGGCAGAGAGCTATTCCTCCTCCTTCAACAGATACATTACAAGACAAAACTGTTTTTTTTTACAAAACTTGTTCTAAACTGGTAACTGTCGAGCATCAAACATGTATTAATTACACTTGTGAACACGTGTATCTCATTGTTGTTCCATAAGTATATAGCAGCTTTTTATTATTATTATGTTTTTAAGATGAGTTGGTGCAGGTGTATTGCAGGATGTTTGGGTTTGGGATGATGTTTTCAGCATGTGATTGTGTCTCTCTTGTTATAGTGAGATCGGGAACCTTTTCCTCCACAGTTTGGGATGCGCCCTCCCCCATCACTGAGTCTCTGGACTGGAGTTCCAGCAGGGTATGGAATAGGCTGTCCGAGGTCACTGTGAGGAACTCAATCTCTGCATTGAGGTGCAGGCCATAATGGACCGGACTCTCATGAGGAAGCATCTCATCAATGTAGCCATGGTAACCCTGATAATCCAGGTTGGATGGAACCATGAAACCAGGAGCCAGAGCCAGTTTCCTGTCAAACTGAGGATGACACAAGATCTCACAACATTCTCATTTGTTCCTCAAAGTACCAGAAGAGGGAGCTCCAATAAAGGGAAGTTCTTGCCAGGCTTAAAAAGCCTTCCTCAAAACTTTCTCAGCATCAGCTTTCAACAGTGAAGGCTGTGGAACAAAGCCAAGGTCTCATTTCCACATAACTATACTATGCAAACACACCTGTGCATCTGTACAGACACACACATAGGCCTGGTACCTGTGTACACACCTGTACATGTGTACAGACTCACACACATAGGCCTGATACCTGTGTACACACCTGTACATGTGTACAGACTCACACACATAGGCCTGGTACCTGTGTACACACCTGTACATGTGTACAGACACACACATAGTCCGGGTACCTGTGTACACACCTGTACATATGTACAGACTCACACACACATAGGCCTGGTACCTGTGTACATGCCTGTACATGTGTACAGACACACACATAGGCCGGGTACCTGGTTGGGCTGCATGTACTCCTCCAGGTAAGTGCGGCACAGCCTCCTGTCCCAGTCGTCAGTGATGTGACCCCCGTACATTATCTCCCCAAACAGGTAGCGCAGATCTTCCCAGGGCACCTGTCACATAAAAGCATCCTTCACTAGTTTCTAAACAATGTCCTTACTGCAATAGCATGAGGAGCATGAGGAGAGGAATGCCTCCTGCTGGCTTTAGTGAGCTCAGCTCCTCACCTGTGAGTTTGCCTCCAGGTAATTGTAGAGAACATTGACAGATATGGTGAGATCTCCAGTGTTAAATGGGTACTTCCTGTTCCAGCCTTGAGGCCCAAATTTCCGCCTCTCAGCCACACAGGCGTGGAAGTAGCAGAGGGAAAAGAGGATGGTCTTGAATTCCTGTTCCCGTGAGCACTGGTCCAGAATATCCTGCGCAGACAAGAGAAATTAACTTCCACAGGTCCAGGCCAGTGGAGAACTGTCAGTCCCAGCAAGGACCTCAAAACATGTCCAGTCTCCTCAAATGTACTATCCTTCTACAAACCTCAACTACAAAAAAGTTGGAACAGTATGTAAAATGCACATAAAAGCAGAGATTTATTTTACATATATTTAATTGAAAACAGTACAAACAAAGAAAAGCTATTTAATGTTTTAGCTTATCAACTTTATTTTTGTAAATATATACGCCAATTCCAAATTTGATGCCTGGAACACATTCTAAAAAAGTTGGGACGGGCAAAAAAAAGACTGAGAAGTTCAAAAAACACCTGTTTGTAATGTTCCACAGGTAAACATGTGATGCTATCATGACTGGGTATAAAAATATATCAAGACTCCTCGGGCCCTATCTTACACCTGGCGCTAAGCGGCGCTAACCCAAACGCAAGTGTCTTTGCTATATTACACCCGGCGCATGGTTAATTATAACGTCTTGTGTTCAAGTCACGTCATTGTTTTAAAGCATTACGCTACGAGTAAAACTGGTTGGTCACATTTCTATAAGCAGGACATTATAAAACAAGAGGAAATATGCATGAACATATGGGTTGCCAACCTGACAGCTTTATTGTATTTATTGTAATCATTAAGGCAAAATAACAGTATTTATGTTATTAATCAATATTACTATGCAGGTAGCCTAATGAATTTCGGATGAAGCTTGAACTTCGAGAACTCCATGAGAACAGCCTCATGGAATTGATGTTTGACACTTTCATCGCATAATCAAATTAAATTTGTTGAACAAGCAGGCTAATTCTCACCTATTTAGGGGGTGCTCTGTTTAAGGCTTTATAACTCGAGGGGCCACATGTATAAACAGTGCAGAGCAGTAAAATGCCCTCAAAAAGCCGCGTAAATGAGTTTCCACACAGAAATTCAGATGTATAACATAAAACATGCTCTGAGAATCTGCATATCTCTGCACACAATGGACACCATACGTACACAATGTTTGGAGTCCATGTGATATGGAGACACCGTGACAGAACGGCAAAGGTAGAAAATGCTAAACTTTTTAAAGCAGATTTACGACTTTCACCCTGAGCATTCTTTTACGCATTCTTTTACTCAGAGTTTTATACATGTGGCCCCAGGTGTGAGTATCACAGAAACTTGAAAACGGCTTAAATTAAACAAGACAGTGGTACCATTTACAATATGAACTTAGATTTGTTTATTTTCATAATTTAAGCCAAAATGAAGTGCCACAAATACAAAGGGGGAACATTTGGGGGAACATTTTTTTTCTTTAGTTTGCAATGAAATACTGAGAGCAACATATGCGAAACAGGTAAATCTATGCATTTCCTGGATCATGAACTAATAATTATATATTTAGCTACAAATCAACTCATTTTGCTTCAGCTCATAAAACTCAGTTTTGCATAATTTTCAAGTGGGAATTACTATCTTTTCATCAGTATAGGGGGTAGATATGGGTCCAAAACATGTCATAAAATTAATAAAACATTTTTTTTACAGTGCCCCCCAATGAATGCAGCCTGTAGACTCCTCTATAGTTTTGTCGGATGAGGTAACATTAAGTTAAGTCAGTCAACAGCCAACATGCCTGATTTATACAGACAGATATGAGTTAGCCTCGCTAACAATGCCGAACAAACACACACAGATACTGCATCAATAGATAGCTAATGCTATTGGAAAATTCTCCAACCTAACTAGTTAGCAATTGTTAGCTAACTAGTTATCAATCCCTAGCTAGCTAGTTTGCTTTCAAAGCAGCGGACATTTAATTAAAATATGCGATGTGTTCGGTTTAGCGAATAGCCGCATCAGGTTTGGTGAAAAAAAGAAAAAAAGCCATAACGTGGTTACCTAAATTATTCCTCGTTACTGATTGGTTGAAACATACATCCCACTTATGCGACAAGGGACCCGTATACTTTCTGCACCCTGTACACTTTGTGCTGTGACACCGACTAGGCGAGTTGTTTCTTCTGAGTCATATTCCTATTGAACTCTATGGAAAAATAATGGCCCTGTCACACTATTGCGTATGAGAGAAACATATGAGTTGCGTATGTAAATTCATTAAATTATTTTTATACGCACAAAAAGCCCTTGAAAATACCGTATGGCCAGTGTATGGCTAGCGTATAAACCATATGTCCGAATACGCACAAAATTTTTAAGCATGCTTAAAAAACTTTTTGTGCCTCGCCGTATGCCAGCGTATGCCACCGTATGCGACCGTGCTTGAAACGTATACAACCTATGCCTAACGCACCCCTAGCGTATGTCAGCGTATATCAGCGTATGAGTGATATTTTTCATACGCTAGTACGATACGCAATAGTGTGACAGGGCCATAAGTCAGGAGAAGAAACCCTTAAAGTAATCCATCCATCTAGCCAACCACTGTTCCAGCGTAATTTAGAGCTTAATCCCGTAGAGATCCATTCAAATGCAGAGAGGTTGTATTATCGCTTGATATATAAAAAGCGCAACAATTGCTACATGGTTCACCCTATGGATGCAAACACCTTGCACTTTAGCCCCATATTCACTGCTCCATTTCAAATCCATTGTGCTGGAGTACAAAGCCAAAACAACAAAAAATGTGTCACTGTCTAAACACTTTTGGACTGCACTGTAGCTCACAGAACTTGCTCTGAAGAGCTGAGTGATCTTTGATAGCTGTAGGGTATTATTAGTTAATTTACGTATTCAGGAGCCAAACGGTGCGTTGAGGAAGCTGGATATCAAATAAAATACTATACTAAGTGATGCGATATGCAGGTATCTTTCAATTCAAGTTTGTTTATGCTTATACCAAGAGTAAGAATGAGGTCAAATGTATGTACCATGTGTACCATGTGTTGGGCATTGTACATGTTGAACTAAATTAAATGACTCAATAAGATGTTGAAACTCAGCAGTAATAGGAGTGGCCCAGGAGGGGTTAGGTGCTCTGTTTCACCTGGTCAAAGTTGTCGAGGGCAGCGTGCAGGTTGGCCTGCATGCCGGTTGGTGGCTCATTGGTGATCTTGATGGAGTTCTCCAGGATGCCCTGGGGGATGATGTGTTCCTGTGGAGTGGGGGCGGGCTCCGCGCTCATGAACACGCGATAGTCAGCATGGCTGTGCTCACAGCAGCACTCCAGCAGTTTCTCCAGGCTGCCCAGCCATTTTGCCACCAGGTGGATATTCTGTCCAAGGGGTAAACACACATACAACACTGTGTGTTAATTAACATAACATTAGTCTGGCAACAATTCTTAACTACAAAAAGTACTGTAAAAAAGGTGTCATTGTAACTAGTGTGCGAATTGTGAAGAAAACAAAGGAGGGAACATTCCTCAAAGTTGTTCACGTGCATTCAAACGCATACAACTCGTTTTTACCTGAATATGCAGGACTTTTGCGAGGCATTTGTGAGAATCGTAAGTTAGTCTATAAAGCCTCATAAAGTGCAGGAATGGTCTTTACCATACACTTTATTTAGGTCTACAGCATTTTCATGCAGCTTTCCTGAATTTGGCCACGGTAGAATTTAACAACGAACAGGTTTGCAAGGAAAATTAAGAGTGAATAATACTGTGCTACCTGTTCTCCTTTCAAATCATGCAAAATGCAAGTAGCTTAGAACCCCTTTCATTTTCTCATAGTCTAGAGCTATCCAAGATAACATGGTAATTCCGATGCATGCTAGGAATAGCATAGATAGAATAGGCCGTGTTTTCTGGATAAAGCTTAGTAGGCTAGAGAAGCTACTAGCTAACAGCTGCAGCTTCGATTCTGGTGTTACACTACGGTTGCTTAATTTGGACATAATCAATAAACAAATATGAATAACAATAAACGATGAGAACACTAGCATTGAAAAAGGTAACGTTAGGCTATGCCTGATAAGAGCAGGCTGAGCAGCGCAGATAGCCATAAACATCTAAGCTTTTAAACTATAGCCAGAAGTTATGTATACACTTATTCATTATAACACACGAGAGGGGGGGAATAAGAGCATCCCAGCTTGGGATGAAAATTGGTCAAGCAGAGGAGGGGACCGTGTGAGCAGTGTCAGAGAACCCTCCCCCACACACACAATGATTATAACTATTATTGGACAAAACTATTATTATAACTATTATATAAACTATATATATATTGTATAAACCCCAGCGAGGCCATGCTGTCGGCTTTCAGAGCAGCAGAGTGGAAGTAAAGGAACCCTGGCACCTGCAGAATGACCCAGTGTCCCTCCTTGGATGCTTTCTCCATAGCAACCTCAGCCACTGCCTCCTGTCCTTGACCCAGGGACACGTTGTGCAGCTTCCCCAGGTCAATGGTGAACCCCAGTTTCCTACCTGCATTACCACAAAAATACAATAAAACTCTCAGTGCCATCCCCTCTCAAAAGATTCATCAAGATTCATGCTCGTCTAACACATGGTACAAAGTGCTTGTGCTTGCTGTACCCAAATTCACTGCCATATTCTCCTCTATAAAATGAGAAGCCTGTTAAACAACGATGAATAATACAAGTATATTAATAATTGTAATTATTTAACTACAAATAGTAATATGCTTATATCTAAGGGTAATACAGAAATTCAGTAATCTCAGCTGATATATGTGAAAATCCATCTATTTCATGTGAAACACCTGATATCAGAATGCTGAGTGCATTCCTCTTTCAGCTTACACAGGCAGAGTACAACCACATACAATAGTTTATTAGACTAGAAATGTAGTGGTTCGCGGCTGTTTGTTTTCTCTTCTTTTGCGACTCTCGTCCTGCCTTCACGATTGTGAATCAATCAGATTTTTTCCCACGTTCCGTTTTGTGGTTTGCCAGCCTCGTTATTGTTTCCACCTGTGCTTCTACCTGCAAGTTCCTTACTTCCGCTTGTCCGGTGCTTGATTGTCTTGCGACATTGCATTCGAGCCAGGTATAGCCAGGTACTGGCGACCTCCTGATGTTAAACTTTGTTTATGTTCAGGGGGGACTTGCTATTGCTACTTGGTCGGGTATAGGATTGTTTTCCGCCTGGTAGCGTTTGGTGCTATCTATTTTGTACTTTGCTGTTCTCTCGGAGACCCGTTTTAGCTCATTACGTGAGCTTGGGAGATTTAGTTGGTATTCTACTAGTTTTCTAGTTCTCCCGTTTTATGGGTTGATTTTCGTTTTGGCTGTTAGCCTTAAGGAATTAGTTCCTGTCTTTTCTTTCTTTTCTTTGATTATTTTCTCTCCCTGTTATTGGTCCTCACGGTTGTGAGCTGACTTGAGCTGACCCCCACCTTTGCGTTTGAATCTCTGAAACATTTAAATGCACATAAAAACAGAAAGCAGTGTAAATAATTTTTTACATATATTTAATTGAAAACAGTCAAAAGAAAATTGATTGAAAATTTTGTAAACATACGCTAATTCAGAATTTTATGCCTGCAACACATTCCAAAAAAGTTGGGACAGGGGCAAAAAAATTTAAACTGGGAAGTTAAAAAACACCTGTTTGGAACATTCCACAGGTAAACAGGTGATGCTATCATGATTGGGTATAAAAAGATATTAAAAAACTCTTGTTATCTTATTTTCAGGTACTCTTACAAGCGATACTATAACCTCTCTGCATTTGAATGGATCTCTATGAGAATCGGGGGGTGGGATTAAGCTGTAAATTACACGGGAATAGAATGAACCCATGGTTGGCTAAATGGTTGGAAATCATCAAGGGTCTGAGGTATCAAACGAGCCTCAAACCATCACTCTGCTGCCAGATATGCAGTAGATATGGATGGATAACTTTAAAGGTTGTTTCTCCTGACTTATTTTTCCATAGAGTTCAATAGGAAAATGAGTCAGGAGAATCAACCCTTAAGTTATCCATCCATATATACTGCCTATCTGGCAGTAGAGTGATGGTTTGCGGCTCGTTTGATAAGTTTGTCCAGTGCCATTAAGCAGTCCAACAGCTGCAGGAACAAAACTGTTTCAGCAGATCCTCTCCTTCCAAAGTCCTGTTTCTGTTTCTAGGTAGATACTCGGGTCTAAAAGACAATGCGAGCAACTCCACTTCCGCAGAGCAACGCGTCTCACATCTGTTCCACTCCAAGCCCTGTCGACACTCACAAACTCCGCCTCTGTGACATGCACAGTCTCTGACCAGTCGGAACAGAGCACTGAACCCACTCAGCCTCTTCAGTCGCTGCCTAACTCCTTCCCTGCATCCTCTTCTGCTTCCCTTCCCTGGCGGCCGCCTGAGGATTGCCTGCAGCCTTGGATCAGTCCCGATATCAAACTCAAACCCAACTTTGCTGCCGCAGATCCAACAGACATTCCCGGGTAGCCTAGATGTTGTGAATGTGTCTCCATGGTGACGACCATAAACAAAATTAGCCAGACTAGATAATTTGGTAATATTATTAAAAAGAGCAGCAGGAGCGCCCTGAAACATTTTCCTTTTGCTTCCTTGACCTATAACAGACATACAGTGGTGTTCAAATAAATAGCGGTGTGTTAAAAATTTTACCAATTCTTTTACAGGAAGCAAAGAAAAGGAATATTAATCTGTTCAAATAGCAGTGTCGACATTTTTCTCTTCAAACTCACTTACTGTATAACCTGAAGAAATTTTTCAAGATTTAACTTCACTTTAAAATACTGAACTAATATTTAGTTGCATAACCATTGTTTTTGATAACTGCTGCACATCTGTGTTGCATCGAGTCAACAAACTTCTGGCACCTAGAAACAGGTATTTCAGCCCAGGATAAACAAACTACATTCCACAGTTCCTGTGAATTTTTGGGTATTTTGATGTATTCAAACTGATCCACGATCCCTGGTATATGATAAATAGGCCCAACACCGTAGTATGAAAAACATCCCCATACCATGACTTTTGCGCCACCATGCTTCACTGTCTTCACAGTGTACTGTGGCTTGAATTCAGTACCCGGGGGTTGTCTGACGTACTGTCGACGACCACTAGACCCGAAAAGAACAATTTTACTCTCATCAGCCCACAGAATGTTACGCCATTTCTCTTTGGGCCAATCAATGTGTTCCTTGGCGAATTTTAACCGATTCTGCACATGCCGTTTTTTCAACAATGGTGCTTTACGGGGGCTTCATGTTGATAGCTTAGCTTGGATCAAACGTCTTCTTACTGTAACAGCACTTAAAGGTAATTTTAGATCATCTTTGATCTTTCTGGAGGTGATGATTGGCTGAATCTTTGCCATTCTGACTATTCTTCGATCCGTTTTAACAGAAGTTGCTCGTTTTCTTCCGTGTGTTTCAGGTTTTTGTTGCCATTTTAAAGCATTTGAGATCTTTTTAGCTGAGCATCCTATCATTTTCTGCCCTTCTTTATACGTTTTCCCCTCTCCAATCAACTTTTTAATCAAATTACGTTGTTCCTCCAAACAATGTTTGGAACGGCCCATTTTACTTAGCAATTCAAAAGGAAATATATTTTATAACAATGTGTGAAACATTTGCCTCCCTTCTTCCTTAATAAAGGACAATTAATGACACCTGTTTTTTACAGAATTAATTAATTCTCTAAATAAACTCCACACTGCTATTATTTTGAACACGCCCCTTTCAATGAATGAGTCAATTACTCAGAACAAGCAGCGTGCATGTTTTGACAGTTGGGTCTGTTGTTTTTCTATTACACTACTACATCTACAAGTAAATTATTTGCCATGCAGAAATATCACTACTACTAGTAACAGTGGTTCATCAGGTTACTGATGTTGTACTGCTATTTTGTTTAACACAACTGTACCAGCACATAAAAAACAAAAGATAAAAGCTTGCTACAACAAAACACATTCAAATTCACAAACACAAAAACCAGAAACAGCTGGACTACATGTCGCAATTAGAGTGCCACATTCTGCGTTTTGTGTTAAAAGTATAATAAACACTAAATCAAATATCTCGAATTATAAAGCCGAGTATCTTGCCTCCATTTCATAAATCACATATATCCTATTGTTTAAAAAACTAAAATGTAATTAAGCCATGCCACCGCATTTTGTGTCAAAAAAGAGGCATCCGCTGAAATCCAAACTGAAAGGTTTTGTTTTAGCCACGTCCCATTCGTGACGATAAAAAAGGTAAAAAAATTCTTCTTTTTTCTACGCAATAAATTCAACGCCCCCTCTCTCCCTCTTCTTGATTGATAGGTATTCAAACTGCGCAAATGAACGTCAGCCCTTTAATTTCAAACGGGTTTCCATTTGAACAGTTTTCATGACGCATTACCGAATGGATCTATCGCCCCTCCCCCCAACTGTAACTCCTCCCTCCTCCCGTCTGTGTTCTCTCACTCGAGCCCAATTCGCATCTTTTAAAATTGTAAAGTGGCCGGAGACAGAACAAAAGCTTATTACCCCTTTAAGTCAGAGAATTGTTAGTGTTACCCAGTGACTCCACATCTTTGAGGGGATCCACCCCAGGAGACAGGATGAAGAAGACTGGGGAGGCTGGCCCACTCTCTTTGAACGATTTGGCAAATTCCGTCTTGCGCCCTTCAGTGTATTTCACACCCAGGTACTCTTCTACAAAATTCCTGTGAAAAAAAATTCCAGAATCATGTACCAGGGACCATATAACATTTCAGTATAAGAAGAAAGACAGCCCTCACAAATGGTGCAGACACAGCGCTCAAACAGGCTGCAGACAGGGCTTACAGACACAGGGCTCACAGACTGCAGACAGTGCTTACAGACACACGGCTCACATTGGCTGCAGACAGTGCTTACAGACACAGGGCTCACACAGGCTGCTGCCACAGCGCTCACAGACTGCAGTCAGTGCTTACAGACACAGGGCTCACATTGGCTGCAGACACAGCGCTCACAGACTACAGGCAGTGCTTACAGACACAGGGCTCACATTGGCTGCAGACACAGCGCTCACACAGGCTGCTGCCACAGTGCTCACAGACTGCAGGCAGTGCTTACAGACACAGGGCTCACATTGGCTGCAGACACAGCGCTCACACAGGCTGCTGCCACAGTGCTCACAGACTGCAGACAGTGCTTACAGACACAGGGCTCACACAGGCTGTAGACACAGCGCTCACACAGGCTGCTGCCACAGCGCTCACAGACTGCAGACAGTGCTTACAGACACAGGGCTCACACAGGCTGTAGACACAGCGCTCACACAGGCTGCTGCCACAGCGCTCACAGACTGCAGACAGTGCTTACAGACACAGGGCTCACACAGGCTGTAGACACAGCGCTCACACAGGCTGCAGAGACTGCGCTCACAGGGTGCTGAGGCAGAGGTTCAGTGCAGGAGGGGGGAGGAAGGTGGATTTCAGGTGGCCTACCTGAGAGCGTACGTCATTCTGTCAGGGCGGAGGGCGCGTATCATAATGAGCTTCTGCAGGGAACTCTTACTCTTCCACTCCTGAGGAAACTTCTCCTTCTCTGGACACTCAGACTCCACCACCTTCTTCCAGCGCTTGGGGGACCCCTCAATGTCTCTGTCCAGGCCGCGGAAGTCATCTATGAAACTCATGGTCTGGGGGTGAGTAGCAGGAAGAGGGCGGGCTGTGGGTACTCCTCATTCATTCAGTTTATGAAAGTGATCTATACTTTTAATCAATTCGATTAAATTTTAATTGTATAGCGCATTTTACAGAGAACTGACAAAGACACTGTACAGAGAAACAAAAGGACAACTGAGAAAAAACCAGGCCTGAACCCCCAGAAAGCAATCCAGTGAAGAGAAAAACACTCAAACAGTAGAAAAAATACCAAGATGGGAAGAAATCTCAGGAGGAACCTAGCTTGAGAGGGGGAGCCCATCCTCCGCTGGCTGGCCCGGTTTAACTAAAGGCTATCAATTATCAATAATTAATTAATTATCAAGCCTCAATTCACATGAAGTCACAGTTCCAGCTTTGAGACACTGAAGGCACTGAGTTTGGGGAAGTTTCCAGGCCCTAGTTGTACCTTGATGGCGCTCCACGCCACGTTGGACAGGAAGTCTAGAGGGCTGATGTAGCTGTGATCAATGTTGAACCTGAGCAGGAAGTCTAGCTGTCTGACATCGATTTCTTTACTCATGAGGAGAAGCTGCACATTCAGAGAACTGAGGTTAGATTCAGCGCACAAGGTGCCTAGGCTTTAGAGATAAGGGCACCAGAAGGAAAAATGGCAATAAAATAGAGCTTCACCTGAAAGGCCAACTGGGCACTGAAGGTAAGCTTATCCCTCTCAAACAGGCCTCGGCTGATGTAGTTGAAGGTGGAGAAGGTGATGCTGTCGATGAGGGTGTTCACTCTGGTCTTAACATGGTTGGAGAGCTCAGCCTGACACACGGCGTTGTGAAACACCATGTTAAATGCCTAGAGAGGGAGGAGAATGAAGAGAATGACCGCCCCTCTTACTGGGGACAGCAGGGCTGTAATGTGACCATTAATCTTACCTTAAGGGAGAACTGGTACATTGGGTTTATTTTATTGAGATCGTTCATTATGAAGTACAGCAGCGATGACCTTGTGGCCACGGGCCGGTAGTCCTCACGGGCTTCGTTAATTTTTAATTCATTAACTTTTGCCTCCAGAACCTACAACACAAAGTATCCAGTCATTAGTCATGGTAGCTAGTTACTGGCCAATGGCACATAAACACAACTAACAGTTGTTTTATTTCAAAACATACTGAGATACACACGCTCGTGCACACACGCACACACACACTCAATGAAGAACTGAATAGAGAATGTATTACTGCAATAGCACAGCCAAGTGACAAAGTTAAACAGGAGGTGTGATCAGTGTAGGAAATAAAAACAAAACATCTCACTGACTGAAATCCAGGGGCATTTTATAAATTAAAGGGGCAGTTTGTGAAATAAACAAAATAACATTACTTTAATTACTTTATTAGCTAACCTTACTGTAATAGTAAATAGCAAGTTATTTAGTGTCAACCATTTAGCTAAAGTGAATAAAGTGCAAATATTTTTTAATAGCTTTTAGTTCCATATTTCAAATGTAGTGGAAACATTACACATTCAATTCCAAATCAAAGCATTAACAAATTTTATCAAGTCTGCGTTATTCTTTTACAGGAAGCAACGAAATATTAGGATATTAATATTAATCTGTTCAAAAAAATAGCAGTGTCGACATTTTTCTCTTCAAACTCAAACACTTACTGTATAAACTGAAGAAATTTTTCAAGATTTAACTTCACTTTAAATTACTGAACGAATATTTAGTTGCATAACCATTGTTTTTGATAACTGCTGCGCATCTGCGTTGCATCGAGTCAACCAACTTCTGGCACCTAGAAACAGGTATTTCAGCCCAGGATGAACAAACTACATTCCACAGTTCCTGTGAATTTTTGGGTTTTGCATCAGAAACTGCATTTTTACCGCACAAGTTTTCAATGGGGTTGAGGTTGGGGGATTGAGCTGGCCACTCCATTACCTCAAACTTTTTTGTCTGGAACCAAGATGTTGCTCGCTTACTTGTGTGTTTAGGGTCGTTGTCTTGTTGAAACACCCATTTCAGGGGCATTTCCTCTTCGGCATACGGCAACATAATCTCTTCAAGTATTTTGATGTATTCAAACTGATCCATGATCCCTGGTATATGATAAATGGGCCCAACACCGTAGTGTCCCCATACCATGATTTTTGCGCAACCATGCTTCACTGTCTTCACAGTGTACTGTGGCTTGAATTCAGTACCCGGGGGTCGTCTGACGTACTGTTGACGACCGCTAGACCCGAAAAAAACTATTTTACTCTCATCTGTCCACAGAATGTTACGCCATTTCTCTTTGGGCCAATCGATGTGTTCCTTGGCAAATTTTAACCGATTCTGCACATGCCGTTTTTTCAACAATGGTGCTTTACGGAGGCTTCTTGCTGATAGCTTAGCTTCGATCAAACGTCTTCTGACTGTAACAGCACTTACAGGTAATTTTAGATCATCTTTGATCTTTCTGGAGGTGATGATTGGCTGAATCTTTTCCATTCTGACTAGTCTTCGATCCGTTTTAACAGTAGTTGCTCGTTTTCTTCCACGTGTTTCGGGTTTTTGTTGCCATTTTAAAGCATTTGAGATCTTTTTGGTTGAGCATCGTATAATTTGCTGCACTTCTTTATACATTTTCCCCTCTCCAATCAACTTTTTAATCAAATTACGTTGTTCCTCTGAACAATGTTTGGAACGGCCCATTTTACTTAGCAATTCAGAAGGAAATATATTTTATAACATGTGTGAAAACATTTGCTTCTCGTCTTCCTTAATAAAGGACAATTAATGACACCTGTTCTTTCACAGAATGAATTAATTCTCTAATTAAATTCCACACTGCTATTATTTTGAACATGCCCCTTTCAATGAATGAGTCAATTACAAGCAGCGTGCATGTCATGACAGTTGGGTCTGTTGTTTTTCTATTACACTACTACATCTACAAGTAAATTATTTGCCATGCAGAAATATCGCTACAACTAATAACAGTGGTTCATCAGGTTACTGATGTTGTTCTGCTATTTTTTTTTTAACACAACTGTACATCTACAAAAGGAGGATTGGCTGTAGTTGTCAAAATATACCACAAGATGGCAGTATGACCAAGGATGAAGAAATGACTGCGTTAACATTGTGAGACAACAATTAGCCAGGTTTACATGAGCTTAGGCTACTGCATCTAGCCAACAATTTAGCCATGCGATTTTGGAATGAGTTATACAGGTTCTTTAAAAAACTTTGCACCACAAAAAAATATCAACATGTTGTAACGATGACCTGTTCTTGCTTTTGCTCAGTAAAAACCTGCCTGGCCACTCATCACCTCCATCTTTATTTCTTACATAGCCTGTGTGTCTCTCAAATTCTTCCACAATTTCTTTACCTCCTCAACCAGAAGATACATAGTAGCTACGCTATCGCTGTTAAATACACAAAACACACAACACCTGCTGATAAGAAACCACTGCCTGTTTTAGCAGCATAGTTGTAGAAAATGATTATAATAATCTATATCGTCTGCTTGACTGGCGTTACAGTTGCGACAACAAACGTCCGCAAAGGAACAAACTAATTGTGCAGAGAATAATAACTTGAATTAACAACTCAGAGGCTGATTGGGATGGCAAGTTACCAGCAGCGAGAGTTTGGTAATTTTCAGGGTTTCCGACAGAAATAACCACAATGACCACAGACTCTCAGCCCTTAAAAACATTAACGTCTGCACGTTCTGACCTCATATAACCACAAACAATTCAGGTACAACTTCACACATCCACACAATAAAGCCCCAAACATGTGTTCATTTGAGGTTTTTTCTTTCTTCTTATTCTTCATGTCGATTCCATTATCAGAAATGCTGCTTTCCCACAAATAATAATTTTCCCCATTGGATAACAACATGTGATCAAAAAGTAGCCGATTTTAGGATACGCGGGCAAAATGAACGCTGCAACACGTAATGCTTTTGGCTGACATAAGGTTGTGAATACGTCATACTTTTGGACAAATATGGAAGCGCACATATGATGCATATGATATCATATTACATATCGTCACCTTCTTAAAATAATCACCTAAGTCATATTTTCAAGTTTTTCAGAAAACAGAATAAACTGAACCAAATACAGAATATATGATATTTGTTAATCATTTCACACAAAAAGGGTATATCAATAGATGACTATTGACTTACAAATAACGCTGTCTGTCAATTATGTAACATAAGAGGATTAAAGACTAAATAACTACACAACATTTATAGCCTAGCCAAATATTGTAGTAAACATTATCACTTACCATTCGGGGACGAGTCCAGAATCATGGAAATGACTTCATTTATGTTGATTTTCTTTGTGCATCTTGAAGCAGCCGCCATATTAATAACTTGTAAAAATGCCTAAGTCAAAATTTATTGTGACTTAGGCAAACATAAAAACAGCCTAAGAGCACTCTTGACTTAGGCGATTACATTACTGGGGTAAAACAGCATGATCCTTTCAATTAAGGATCTAGGCAACTTTACCAGAGGTGGCCAGCATCATGAAGAGCTGATTTAAGCAAAAATCTCATGTTCCTCAAAAAATGACTTAGGCGATTATTTTAAGAAGGTGACGATATGATACTTGTAAGAAACTCTTACAAGGGATACTATAACCTCTCTGCATTTGAATGGATCTCTATGGAAATTGGGGGGTGGGACTAGATTAAGCTGTTAATTACATGGAAATAGTGTGGAACACATGTTTGGCTAAATCAGGGGTAGGCAACCCTGGTCCTAGAGAGCCGCAGGGTATGCTGGTTTTTGTTTTCACCTTAAATACAGCAACTACTTAGATCAAAGAAACCAGGTGAGATGAGTTAACTCTGTAATCAACTACTTTAATTGATCAATTAAATGGCGAGTAACAACAAAAACCAGCAGACCCTGCGGCTCTCCAGGACCAGGGTTGCCTACCCCTGGGCTAAATGGACAAAAATCATCAAGGGTCTGAGGCGTCAAACGAGCCTGAAATCATCCCTCTGCTGCCAGATATGCAATAGATATGGATGGATGATTTGAAGGGTGTCTTCTCCCGACTTATTTTTCCATAAAGTTCAATAGGACAATTTGTCAGGAGAAACAACCCTTAAAGTGATCCATTCATATCTACTGCATATCTGGCAGCAGAGTGATGGTTTGAGGCTTGTTTGATACCTCAGACCCTTGATAACTTACAGCCATTTCGCCAACACTGTATTCCATACTGTTCCAGTATAATTTACAGCTAAATCTAGTCCCACCCCCCAATTCCCTAGAGATCTATTCAAATGCAGAGAAGTTATAGTATTGATTGTAAGAGTACCAGAAAATAAGATATATATTTGATATTGTTGGGTCACGTCACAAACATCAGGAAGTCATGGCATGCAAAAGATATGCGACCAAATATCTTTTTTTTTTCACTTTAATTCTACATTATATTAAACTGTCCAATATTTTTTGATGCCCGAAAATGGCTATGTACAAAAGGTTCTATCATTTCTAAAGGGTTCATCCAATATGCATGAAAATACCCTCAAATTAAAGCTGACAGTCTGCACGTCAACCTCATTGTCATTGTATCCTTTCAAACTCAAAGTGCTAGAGTACAGAACCACAGTAAAAAAAAATGTGTCACTGTGCAATGAATTATGGTGCTCACTGTATATAGGCTAGCACTAGACCTTCAGTTTTTACAACTTTATAGCATGCTTTTTACACTCTTTCAATTGTGACAGTGATAGCCACCTACTAGAAAACATGCCATAAAACGAATGCTCATTTTCAGGGTAGCCTAATATTTAATTATCTATCATATCTGCTTGTTCAACCCCGATAGCATTCTGATTTTTATATAACGTTCCGATAAGTAGGTTATGCATTATAGCCTACACTCTCTGTTGACCCTTTGATATGACACCCAAAAGTGAGCTGAGGTGCATGTTGTTTCCACTGATACTGCTTGAGATGTTTCTACAACTTAATTGGAGTCCACCTGTGATAAATTCAATTGATTGGACATGATTGGGAATTGCCAACACCTGCCTATATAAGGTCCCACAGTTGACAGTGCATGTCAGAGCAAACTCCAAGCCGTGGGGTCAAAGGAATTATCTGCAGACCTCAGAAACAGGATTGCGTCAAGACATAGATCTGGAGAAGGGTACGGAAAAATCTCTGCAGCTTTACAGGTCCCAAAGAGCACAGGGGCCACCATCATTCGTAAATAGAAGAAGTTTGGAACCACCAAGAATCTTCCTAGACCTGGCCGCCTGGCCAAACTGAGCAATCGGGAAGGACGAGCCTTGGCCAGGGAGGTGAGCAGGAACCCGAGGGTCACTCTGACAGAGCTCCAGCGTATCCTTGTGGAGATGGGAGAACCTTTCAGAAGATCAACCATCCAGGCAGCACTCCACCAATCAGGCCTTTATGGTAGAGTGGCCAGACGGAAGCCCCTCCTTAGTAAAAGGCACATCACAGCCCGCTTGGAGTTTTCCAAAAGGCACCTAGAGGACTCTCAAACCATTAGAATCAAGATTCTCTGGTCTGATGAAACCAAAATTTAACTTTTTGGCCTGAATACCAAACGTCACGTCTGGAGAAAACCAGGCACCGCTCATCACCTGGCTAATACCATCCCTACAGTGAAGCATGGCGGTGGCAGCATCGTGATGTGGGGATGTTTTTCAGCAGCGGGAACGGGGCGACTAGTCCTGATAGAGGGAAAGATTAATGCAGCTAAGTACACTGAGATCCTTGAAGAAAACCTGCTCCAGAGCACTCTGGACCTCAGACTGGGGCGAAGGTTTACCTTCCAACATGACAATGACCCGAAGCACACAGCCAAGAGAACAAAGGAGTGGCTTCGGAGAAAGTCTGTGCATGTCCTTGAATGGCCCAGCCAGAGCCGACCTGAATCCAATTGAACATCTGTGGAAAGAGCTGAAAATGGCTGTGTACCGACGCTCCCCATCCAACCTGACGGAGCTTGCAAGGATATGCCAAGAGGAATGGGCAAAAATGTCCAGAAACAAGTGTGCCAAGCTCGTAGCTTCTTTCCCAAGATGCCTTGAAGCTGTAATCGCTGCCAAAGGTGCGGCAAGCAAGTATTAGGCTAAATGTGTGTACAGATATGTAACCCCTAAATAACCTATTTTTGTCAGTAAAATAAAATTGCATATTTTCTAAAAACACGTTCGTCATTGTCGTATAAGTCTGTAACGTAATAAAACGTGGAGAAGGTGAAAGGGGTGTGCAGACTTTCCGGCTTGCCTGTATACCAAGAAACATCATTTACAATAGAGAAAGGGGGGAAGCATAAATAAATACAGATAAAAATAAGATGTATATTATTTTGTATAATAGCCTAAGTATTGCATTTTACAAACCTATTCAGACATATGTTCGGCCCATGAATGTATCCTACTGTATTTTTCTGGGTCACATGACGCCATATAAGTAAAATAGTAGTAATTATTTTAACATTAAATAGTAACAAATGTTATTTTTGGAGACAATTTCGTGAACACAAGAATATCTATGCTCTGTAGGACCACACAGGTTTCTGTTCAAAAACACATATTTCACATAAATAAATAATAATTATTATTATTTATAAAAATAAAATTTGGAACGCCATTTAACGCCAAAAAGATGCCACTGGTAGGAATGAAGCAGTGTAATCTTAAGAGCATCTGTGATTTCCGCTGTTCCTCGCCAAGCGCCAGGACCTGCTGTTTTTATCATTTCAATTGCATGGTCTACTGTGGCGTAAAACAGAGAAAAGGGGTCAGGCGGAATCAAACTGTTGATACTCAGAACAGGGCCGCTATGAGAGATTGACAATTGAACGCTTTTTTTCAGAATATTTCCGGGTGGCTACGCTGATGGGGCTAATTCTGAAAGTATGAAAAAGAAACTTGGAGAATCATATAGCCTTGTCTAATTTCTTTCTCTAGGTTCTTTAAATGTGGATTTCAAATTCCTGCATATGTGGGTGACCCTGGGAAGCCAACACAGCCCGGCCAAGAAGCCTTATACAAGTCCTGTAATAAGATAATTGACAAAGCATCTGTTGGGATGTTGGTTGCCCATTTGTGCACTGAACAGATGAGATATTACACCGATTTAGTTGCCTATCATAACACTTCACAAAACAGACATTTGACAGTGATTGCATGGTATGAATCTTTTTTTACGGCAACTTTATCGCAATCTGTGTTTTGTCAGCTACATATATCCTTAATTTAAACCACCGTAGAATAAGGTAGGCGCCATAAAACGGGTTTGTAGTGGTTTTGAAACAGGTAACCTTACTGTTAAGTAGCCTAATTTGACATCTTTCATGACATTCTAGCGTTTAGATTCAAAAGCTCTGAAAATAAAAATAGAAAATAGTTTTGAATAAAAAATTAAAATGTTTTTTTTCCCTTAGCAATTTTCCAAACCGAACTCCTTAATTTCTGTTACCCAAGGCTGTTCTTCTCAGCCATAACAAAACCAACAAAACTTCAGATTTCATCCATTTAAGATGTACTCTCCCTCCTTCATGAGGCTGATGTTTTTTTTACTGCAGTCAGATGTATCACGTTATTTGTTTAGCCTACCTTTCAAACAAGCAGAGTAGGAGACCAATTCATAATTTACGATAACAGATAATACAGCAACAGTTCTAGTTCATTGCTGAAAAGCGTCATCGAGCATTTTATTAACCCGTTTACCCTCTTTACTGGCACCGAGCCGGAAGGGGTTCAGTTTATTTGCATTCATTGCGTTTTTTTACGGTGAAATTTTCTGGTCACACAATATACCGTTTGAAAGTGCTAAAACTCACAATTCTATCTCTATAAACCATTTTACGATCCCAATGTTATATTGACAAGGGTTCCCTATTTTGTGATACATGATACAAAACAGGCTCGATCAAAACGACGACTTCATAGTTTCTAGCCTATGTGTTCTGGAAATCTCCAGATCATGGTAACAACAAATAAATGTATCGTTTAGGCAAATAAATAACTTCCACTGTGTTTGAGCTTCTGTAACATTGTTTCAGTAATACTTCTAATGCTTGGCAAACAAACCTGTAAGGGTTACCTTACAGAAGAGACTAGGATTATGCCTCTAGTCAAAGGGATTCAAACAGTAACAATTTTATGTTCGGGCTTGTGTTCAAAAAGATTTTGAAGGGCTTGAGAAGGGGGTTAAAAATTGGTGTATGTGTCAAATTTCAGCGGGATATTTGCGTTTTAAAGGCTCAAACACTGAGTATATTCTCTTGAGATGGTAGTACAGCGATTCAGACTTTGCCTCAGTGTTAATTATTCTGGCGTGTACCTTCATCTCAATCTCAGCAGCGGTATGCTTAGTGGTCTCCAGCTTCTCCACCAGCAGGTTGTCCCCCAGGAAGTTGCTCTCAGCAGCAGATAGACGGCTAAGGAGCTCATCCTCCAGCTGCTTCAGCTCAATCTTGAAGTAGTTCTGCTGCTTGGTCAAATCTGACTGTAAACCAAACATTCCACCAGTCACAACAGCTCAGGTAGGTCTGCACAAGTTCTTCATCAGCCCCCACTGGCTATCACTAAAAATGGCCGTTATTAAGCCATTACTGAAGAAACCAAGTCTCGAACCTGACAAACTGGAAAACTATAGACCTATCTCAAATCTACCATTTTTATCAAATATATTGGAGAAAGCTATTGCAAAGAAATTTGGTACATACCTTAGCTTAAACCATATCCATAAAATATATACCCGTCAGGATTTAGACCCTGCCATAGCACTGAAACAGCACTCGTTAAAGTTACTGATGTACTATTGTCAGCCGACCGTAACTCTGTGTCTGTTCTTGTACTTCCTGAACAAATACAGCATTTGATACAATATATCACGATATTCTATTGGACAGACTCCAGGGCTTTGTTGGACTTAATGAACAGGCACCTGCATGGTTCAGATCATAATTATGCAACAGGAAGCAGTTTGTTAAATTAAAAGAAGACGTATCCAGCTACTCAGTGATGAAATATGGTATTCCACAAGGATCAATGCTAGGTCCAGTACTTTTATGATTATATATGCTACCTCTTGGTGATGTTATTCGGACACATGGGGTAGCTTTTCACAGCTATGCGGACATTATGCAGATATATATTTCAATGAAACCCGGTGTAGCACTACCGCTTTCTTGGTTAGAGGCTTGTAATGCAGATATCAAGGTTTGGAGAGTCTCATTTTCTGCTCTTGAACTTTCTTGAAGTCTGAAATGCTGGTTTTACGAGAAATTGTGTACACCTACTCTAAAGTCTGACAGTTGTTTAGTTGTTCCAAATATGGCTGTGAAAGACCCAGGTGTTACTATTGACCCAGATCTCACCTTTGACATGCACTTTACTATAATGTCTTGCTATCTGGCATACCTAATTCCTCGCTAAAAAAGCTCCAGCTTGTGCAGAATGCCGCTTGCATTCTGACTAGAACTAAGAAGTAGGAGCATATTACCGCAGTGCTAGCATCGCTTAATTGGTTAGCGATTAAGTATTGGACAAATGTTGCTTCTGACCTTTAAAGCTCTGCATGGACTTGCACCAGTGTATGTATCTAATCTGCTTCTGCCCTATAAACTGACAAGATCACTTTGTTTCCTTTACATACCGCTGGCGGGACTCATACCCCGAATCTCGAGAATTATTGTCGTCTGGACTCCCCCACCGCTGCTGTCCAGCTTCCTCTCCATTGCCACTTGCTCCACCCCCCTTTCACCACTGCCTGCCACTTCCACTACCATCGCCGCCTGGCCTCTCCCACCAGCTCTAAAAGCTGCACTGAAATCTTTCCTGAGTTCTAGAAGTGATCCAGTGGAATGGATGTTAAATGTGTTTGGCAAGTAACTGAATCTACCCAAGTCTTCTGAAGTTCTCTAGGCGTCCTATTGTTTCCAACAGGCCACACTCTCCAGCCCAATTACACAATTGTCCTTCAATCAGCCTCACACACATGCCCCTAATTTATAAAAACAGTTAACATGTAGGGCTGGATGACATCGATGGCGCACAGGTTGAGGGCGTGGATTTAGACCACACCCCTACAATCCTGAGTCCTTTCAAGACTGAGTTTATTAGCTGACTTTGAGATGTATATTAATATACCTATTGACATTTTCTTGAAAAGATATTTGAAGGGTGTGTAGTGGATACATCCCTCTGTGATATGTTGTGGTTATTTCAAGTTTTTAGAATCCCTTGTCCATCACTTTAACAAACTTCTATCATCTTCTGGCAGCTGAGCTGGAGACAAATTCCTGCTGTCCCTATATGCACTTCCCATTGCTATAAAATGAACCGCTGCACTAACTTGGTAATTCCAGCAGGCCCTCAGTTCAATTGGAGGAATATGCCAATCTGCTGTAAATTCAGCCATACATGCAGTTACCTCAAGCCTAGTCCGACATGCCAATGAACACATTCCCCATCACACCTGTCAGCCAAGAACGGGTAAAACAGGAGTTCACGGCAAACTTATATGTATAAGAGCAGAAAATGCAGGGTTAGGGTTAGAGACCCTTGATGACTTACAGCCATTTCGCCAACAATGTATTCCATACTGTTCCAGCATAATTTACAGCTAAATCTAGTCCCACCCCCCAATTCCCATAGATTATATATATTTATTATCACATATATAAACTAGAATCTTACAAAAAATATTTAAAATGCCCCTGCCCTATGTGCCCTTGTGCTTTCTGGGGCAAAATAGATTTATTTGGGGGGCATTTTTGCCCCGTAATATATTTCCGATGCTGGGTTATCGTCAATTGATAGATATCATAATTGTTTACTTTGGCATTATTGTTACTCAAACAGATCTTGCCAATAAAGTATTTTTCATTTAACCCCTTTGTGCAGTGACCCTAGTGGCGTAGACCTTGGGGTCTACATCACAAACATCCTACTGTACCATGTGAGAAAGCGAGGTACCATGGAAAACTGCATATCGTATTCATCAGCGCGGGTTGGGCAATTATCAGGCTAAATACGCGCCACCGTTCTTCCGTATTTCATAAACGTATATCGACCACTCTCCAGTGTGATCTACATGAGAGGGAATTGGGTTGAAGATACTGGACATTTAAATATAGTTATGAGTTGGTTACAGTTCTTTAACCACCAAAACTTATTATACTATCACAGCAACAATAAAAAACACACAAGGTCCTGGATATAGGTCAATTAAACTGTTATTTTGCCTGCTCACTTATTAGAGTGAATTTCTGTCATCATCACATAATTTCCTTTTGCTATTCTTCATAAAGTATAGAATAAAGCCATAACCTTACCTGCATTATTAAAGCCAGATACATTCTTTCTAAGATTATGTAGTTATTTTCTGCCTTTTCTGCCTACATGTGGTGTACAGTGTAAGTTACAACATGGGCGAACTCTCAAAAATTTGCAATTCAAATTGGGAGTAGTAATGTCTTGGAACTCATTGTAATTGATTGACAGCCTTAATATCCAAAAAGGGGGCATAATCATTAGTCATTCGACAGTTGGGAGTGATTGTCAGGGCTGTGCATGTCACAAGCTATTTCAAAACAACATGCGCTTTTCTGCGTCTCTGTGGTTTTGCGCAAGAGAGCACATACGCATCGCTAGTGGAAATTGTTTTCTACGGTGAGAACTTTGTACAATGGCAAAGTGACAGAAAGATTTTCAGTGCAGTCGCCAATTCTGTTAGCGTTAGCTACCGTATTGTCTTTGCCATATATGTTAGCTAGATAATTACAGCTGGGGTGACGAACATTGTCTTATTTAGTAGGATGTTTATGGCTAACTCTCATGTCTAGTGAGAGTTAGACTTTTAACTTTTCAACCAAATGTAGCCGGTTTTTAAACCGAACGATAAGATGGCCTTTCACTGACTTTTCAACACAAAAATGTTTGATGGTAGCTTGCTAGATGTAAATGCACATAACGTTACATAAATGTTGTAAAAAACACATTTTTAACACATTACTTAAAGCTGTTGTATGCTCATCCATTACATTTGATTTGTGAAAGATTTTTGTAAATCAGAACTTAAAAGTTTCTTACATGTGGCTGATGTGGTTGTCATGGGAGGCCTACCTTCAGGTGCTCCAGGTCTGGCCTTTCCAGTTTGACAACCTTAGCTAAGAGCTGGTCCTCCAGGCCATCCAGAGTCACAGTGAAATTGATGAGGGTGGTCTGAGCCTGGATCTCGGGCTTGTAGTGTGGGTTGGCCAGCTTGGTGTGCAGGATGAGTCGGAAGGCTGGATGGAAGTAGCATTCTTTATCACCCACCTTGATGTACCTTTGCAGAGAGACAACAGAATCCCACATGACACTGGTTATTGAGGAGGAATAAAGCAGTCACAGTCTGCAGAAGGGTTTAGTAATGATATTTAAACAGTCATCGTGTACCAGCACACTGCTCCTACCTCCCCTTCTTTATGGTGTGTCTCCCTAAAAGAGGATCAATCACTGGGTCAATTGTTTCCTCCAGGTTCTCAATTAAGACTGTGTGTCCCGAGACAACTGCTTGCTCAATAATATCCACGTACCTGCACAATCACAAAGGTTAGTACATCACCGCAAACAGATGGCCTTACATCCACTATAAACACTTACCATATATACCTGAATATTATGGCTGGTTAAGACGCTGAGTGAAACGCTGAGTGGACATGGACCTGCATTCATTAAATCAGATTAATTCAAATGAATCCAGTTATGCAGTAAAGTTTGGATGGAGCAAAGACCGGGACCGTCTCTGGCACTCCAGGGGCCACATGTATAAACAGTGCTGAGCAGAAAAATGCCCTCAGAAAGCCGCGTAAGCGAGTTTCCACACAGAATTTCAGATGTATAATATAACACATGCTGTGATAATCTGCATACTTCTGCACACGATGGACACCATACGTACACAATGTTTGGAGTCTGTGTGATATGGCGACACCATGACAGAAAGGCAGAGGTAGAAAGTGCTAAACGTTTTTTAAGCAGATTTCTGATTTTCACCCTGAGCATTCTTTTACGCATTCTTTTACTCAGAGTTTTATACATGTGGCCCCAGGACTAGGCTTGCCTACCCCTTCTCTATAAATACCGCCCTTACATGCTCTATAATGGTCTCCCTGACAAGATAAAAGCTGACAAAAGTCAGTGTCTTCCTTTAAAATCCATTTATCACCTAATTTTTTTAAAATTTAGCATTCAATACATTTTATTTCCTTTAATAAGAATGCTTTAATTAGATTTTTATCCTGTTTCTTCATTTTTATCTTTTTTATTCTGTGTGAAGCAATTTGAGTTTTTAAATTCCTATTGAAATTGTTACTTCAACTTATTTTCTTATTGATATTAATGCTTTGTCTTGTGTATATAGTGCCCTACACAATTATTGGCACCCCAGGTAAAGATGAGTAAAAAGGGTTATAAAAAATTCACCATTTGGTGAATTAGCTTAATCTCACTGAAAAAATGAGAAAAACCCAACCTTTAATTGAAGTAAATTTATTCTGAGAAAAAAAAATCCCTCATCAAGAAATTATTATTTTTAACAAAACCATGTGTGCCACAATTATTGGCAGCCCTGCATTTAATACTTTGTACAACCTCCCTTTGCCAATAAAACAACACTGTCTTCTCCCGTAACATGTAATATGGTTGGAAAATACAGAGCAAAAAATCTGAGACCATTTCTCTTTCCAGAATCTCTCCAGATCATCCAGTCCTAGGTCCTCTCTTGTGCACTCTCCTCTTCAGCTCAGCCCACAGGTTTTCAATGGGGTTTAGGTCAGGGGACTGAGATGGCCATGGCAGAAGCTTGATTTTGTGTTCAGTTAACCATTTTTATGTTGATTTGGATGTATGTTTTGGATCAGTGTCCTGCTGGAAGATCCAACAACGACCCAGTTTTAGTTTCTTAGCAGAGGCAGCCAGATTCAGATAAAACATTTCCTGGTAGAGTTCATGATGCCATGTTCCCTAACAATGGGGATCAAGTTATTTTCGGTATAGCCATCCTTCTTTTTACGCCAAACCCACCTTGAGTGTTGGTTGCCGAAAAGCTAAATTTTCATTTAATCTGACCATAGAACACAGTTCCAGTCAAAGTTCCAGTAGCGTTTAGCAAACTCCAGGTGCTTACGTTTGTGGTAAAATTACAGAAAATGTTTTTTTCTAGCATGCTTTCAAAATCATTTGTTGGCATGGAGGTGACGTCTAATGGTAGTTTTGGAGACTTGATGACCCCAAGATGCTCCTTTCCTCTGTAATTCTCCAACAGTGATCCTTAAGGATTTGTTTGCCTCTTTTACCATCCTTCTCACTGTGCGTGGGGGCAATATAAACATGGGTCCTCTTCCAGGCAAGTTTGTAACAGTTCCAGTTGCTTTGAACTTTTGAAGTATTGCCCTAACAGTAGATCTGGGCATTTTCAGGTGAGTAGCTATTTCTTTATAGCCATTCCCTGACTTATGAAGCTCAACACACTTTTCCCTCATTTGTGTGTTCTTTTATCTTTCCCATGTTGATGTATGAATAAGGGAATATGGCCTCTGTGTCACCTCATATTTATACCCCTGTGAAACAGGAAGTCATGGATTACTGCTTGAAACACGCTGATCTACTTTAAAAAGTAAAATATAAATGGAAAAAATGCTTCAGTTACATTATGTTCATAATAATTTTGAGGGGTGCCAATTGTGGCACACATGATTTTGTTAAAAAGAATAATTTCTTGATGAGGGATTTTCTTTTTCTCAAAAGGTGAATTTTTTATAACCCTTTTTACTTATCTTTACCAGGGTTGCCAATAATTGTGACCAAAAACCTGGTCTCAAGTCATGTCGCAGTTGTTTACATGTTATTTTAACGGCGCATATAATTGCGTCTAAATAGGTGAGTGCACAACGTTCATATACCCTCCTGTCTGTTACACACAGGGGCACGCACAATCATGACTAAAAATATCAAGATTACAATGTGAAATATTATTATTGTGTAGGCTATATCAAAAAATGCATAATAATAAAAGGGTCCATAGGTCAAAGACCACATATCTGTCCCTCAGCGAAGGGGAATGGCGCATTAAATTGCTTTCAACACACTCCATCAACATCCAGGCGATGTGCGATGGTACGTGTAAGGTTACATGTATAGACTATTCGCAATTATCCTGGATCAAGCTATATTTGCCAATAGTTCCTGTAGCCTAATCTTCCGGGGGGACAATCTTCTGTTACGGGACAATGGCTATCCATTGAAAACTTTGCTGATAACACCTATATCAGGCCTAATGCGCAAATTCACATTTACACCTAATGCGTGAATTGTCATTCAATGGAAAACTTGCGCACTGCAATAGACGAACATTTGAGTTCTGAAAATGCGCTTCAGATGTCATTACAATACAGCTCTCTAGGCCTACAGCCTGTAAGTAAATAGAATGGTTTTGACTGAAAAAATTTCAAAACCTTGTCCAGTGAACATTGCATTTATTGTTTTTCAAATAGCCTGGGCAACAGCGGATAAGGTTTTTTCGATAGCTTACGGTTAAAAAACGATAAATGTCACCATGTTAACTGAATTTGAACCTTATTCTTCGTCCTTCATATTTTTGTAATTACAGTGACAAGGTTTCTATACTCTCAGCTTATTAAAGCCCCACTGATTTCACCTGTTATTCCATAACTGAACAAAACAAATTTAAAAAGAACTAAGCGTCTAATTAGAAACTAAAACAAATTTGCAGCAAGTTACACAATTAATTCACAATTCATTTTGATGCCAATCTCTGCATGCACGTTTTAACTTCATGCAGGAACAGGTCTGTTTCCCCTGCTGCAAATAACACTGGACTTAATTATTTTAAAGCATTACGCTACCAGTAAAACAAGTTGGTCACATATAAAACAAGAAAAAATATGCGTGAACCTATGGGTTCCCAACCTGAAAGCTTTATCGTATTTAGTGTCATCATTATGGCAAATAACGGTATTTATGGTATAAAGCAAAATTAGAATGCAGTTACTGAAGTTCGGATGAAGCTTGAACATTTTCTAAGGTGAGACGGAAGCCATTGGTAGCTTATTCTCTGCTGTTGCTGGTGTTTTTAACTAAATTTAACGGCATATATTTTGTAAAATAACAAAATTTGTCAGGAATTACAGGGTTAGTCCGAATAATTACCGGGTTAGTCCGAATAATATTGATCATACTATTGATCCATATAGCCTATTCCTTGATCGCACTAAACACGCACGAGCATGTCTGTTTCGCCATCATATAAGCAATCCGCCAAGGTGCAAAAGCAGGCTTTTAAAGAGAATAGGATATGACATTTTGGTTGGTTTATTGCATGTCATGCCCAAGACACACCTATAATTAATGATCAGACTAGGTTCATCCCATTTGCACATTGCGCATGTTAGTGCTCAAAAAACACGCCATCAAACTAGCAAAATTGGACTTGGACACGCCCTAAATGCACTTTACGCCATGTGTTTAGCCAAAGTGCTAAGATCGCCAAGATAAAGCCCATGATATTTTTAATTCTCACAGAATTTAACACTCTTACAAGGGATACTATAACTCTCTGTATTTGAATAGATCTCTATGGGAATTTGGGGTGGGACAGATTAAACTGTAAATTACACTGGAAAAGTATGGAACCCATGGTTGGCTAAATGGCTGTAAGTCATCAAACGAGCCTGAAATCATCACTCTGCTGCCAGATATGCAGTAGATATGGATGGATCACTTTAAGGGTTGTTTCTCTACATATCTACTGTATTTCTGGCAGCAGAGTGATGATTTTAGGCTTGTTTGATACCACAGAATGATTTATAGCCATTTAGCCAACCATGCGTTCCACACTATTCTGTAATTTATAGCTTAATCTAGTCCCACCCCCCAATTCCCATATAGATCCATTCAAATGCAGAGAGCTTAAAGTATCGCTTGTAGGAGTACCAGAAAATAAGATATCGAGAATCTTTTGATATTGTTGGGTCACAGACATCAGGAAGTCATGTCATGCAAAGGATATGCGACCAAATAAAAAAAAATTATTAAACTGTCCAATATTTTTTGATGCCCGAAAATGGGGGAGACTATGTACAAAAGGTTCTATAATTTCTAAACTGTTCATCCGATATGGATGAAAATACCCTCAAATTAAAGCTGACAGTCTGCACTTCATTGTCATTGTATCCTTTCGAACTCAAAGTACAGAACCAAAATAACAGAAAATTTTTCATTGTCCAATGAATTATGGTGCTCACTGTATATACTATATACATATACAGATGAACCTCGATCCAACGGACTAATAGGGGGGAGCAGTTGTCCGTTAAAGCCGTTTGTCCGTTGCAGCGAATAATGCAACACTGCAAAATATCACTATAACAAGAGATATGTAGCGCACAACAACCAGGCAAACCGACGCTTGTACGCTTGTAAACAACACGTGCGCGCTTACTCAAGTAGCGGTCTCGGTTCGCTTCACCCGGGAGTTTTAAACGTTCGGACCAGATATTCACTCTAGCGGATTGTGTCCGTTGGATCCGGAATCCGTTGCATCGGTGTCCGTTGGATCGAGGTTCATCTGTATTATTATTATTATAAACACTGTGTTTATATTTTCTATAAACACTGCCCTTACATGCAAAAATTTGGGCACCCCGATATCTAAGTGAATAGAAGCTAACCTGACCTCTAAATGGTACAAAGTTAAACTGTGGGGGATCTCTATGTCAGAGACACGGAGGAAATATTGGAGGTCCAGATGCGATAGCTGTGGAATCTTAAAGTGTTCCAAAGAACACCACTGAGACGGACAATAATCCGTAGTGGAATAGGGGAAAATAAAAAGAACACAAATAACCTCGCGATAAAAACGAGGAACTCGATCTCCGAGCAAAACAATGAAATAAGCAGTAACACTTATCTAACTCCCGTTTGTGGAGCGAAACAAAAGAAAAAACAAAGAACTCAAAAGACCCCAAAGACTTTGGGTAAGAGCATTCGTAGGTATGAGTGGAAAACAAAATAAACTAAAAAACCTCTGCTCTGAAATAAGAGCGTAAAGAGAACTTGCTTTCTTTCTAAATTGTACTGCTAACAAGTCCCGCGTTGATAAGCAAAGCGGTCGATAGCAGCACAACTTCCTATACCCTTTTTACCGGCTCGAATGTTACGTGAAATAACATGGAAGCAACGAGAGAGGCAGGAAGCGGGTATAAATAGTGAGCGGAAATAAATGACAGGTGAACTCACTAATGACGAGGCGAAAGCAAAACCCGTAGCGGAACACAGGAAAATCCGATTACCGGCAAACAACAAAAAAGAATAAAGAGAACGCGGAGATAAGGGAAGGAAGGCAAGATCCATGACATAAACATGACACATTTCTTCAAATTTTAAAGCAAGATTACTTTCTTGCGGTGGCTGTTCTGTCTGGTGTTAACTACCATGACTTCCTCTAAACCAGGGGTAGGCAACCCTGGTCCTGGAGAGCCGCAGGGTCTGCTGGTTTTTGTTTTCACCTTAAACACAGCAACTACTTACACCAGGTGAGGTGAGTTAACTGTGTAATCAACTGCTTTAATTGATAAATTAAGTGGCGAGTAACAACAAAAACCAGCAGACCCTGCGGCTCTCCAGGATTCTTGCACCCCACTGTACATGCTCTATAAAAACCACCCTTATATGCTCTATAAACACTGTTCCTATATGCTCTATAAACACTGTTCTTATATGCTCTATAAACACTGTTCTTATATGCTCTATAAACACTGTTCTTATATGCTCTATAAACACTGTTCTTATATGCTCTATAAACACTGTTCTTATATGTACTATAAATACTGCCTTTATCTACTCTATAACCATTGCCCTTATATGCTCTATAAACACTGTTCTTATATGCTCTATAAACACTGTTCTTATATGCTCTATAAACACTGTTCTTATATGCTCTATAAACACTGTTCTTATATGCTCTATAAACACTGTTCTTATATGCTCTATAAACACTGTTCTTATATGCTCTATAAACACTGTTCTTATATGCTCTATAAACACTGTCCTTATATGCTCTATAAACACTGTTCTTATATGTACTATAAATACTGCCTTTATCTACTCTATAACCATTGCCCTTATATGCTCTATAAAAATGGCCCTTATATGCTCTATAAAAACTGTTATTATGTACTCTGTAAACACTGCATCATTGGCTGACACATCCCGTTACTCTGATTGACCTGCAAAGCCATTGGCTGACACATCATTGGGTGATGCTCACCCTTTCTGCCCCAGGCTGATGACCTTGAGGTCAGCACCATAGCGACTCTTTATCCACTTGATGCCCTGCAGCTGGGGGTCGATGAGGAGGGGCCAGCGCTCACAGTTGGTGAGAATGGTGGCGTTCTGTGTAGACATCCTGTCGCTGGGCAAGCCCTCATTGTTCCATTTGGCAATGGTGGCACCATCTGTCAGCATAGCAACAGGGTCCTGGCCCTCTGTCATGGGAATGGGAATCTAACGGGGGAGACAACACTCCCAAATGTGACCTATTTATAAAGAAACCCCATCCTTCACTTTCTTCCTCACAAACAAAGTTTGGCAAGTTATGTTCAGAAAATCCTTCTCATTACTGACACCGGTGGCCGTAAGTGAACTGCAGCCAGTTCTGTGACTGCAGCAGCATATGGTAGGCCGAACAGTTCAAAAGCCGACGCAAACTAGACACCGCATATCCAGTTGGACAGCGCACACCGCCCAGTTGGATAGCGCACGCTGCCAAGTTGGATAGCTCGAAGATACCCAATTTGATGTCGCTGATTGGACAGGAATTCACGAATCTCTGACATGTAATTTACGTAAAACCGTTTGTAGGGTCATTTGAATCATAACAATAATCAAAGTTTTTTGGTGTTTGTCATTTTAATTTTCCCACTGTAATTCCAAAGACATAGAACGATATTTGGAATAACTTAACCGATGTTTAGATTAGGAATATGGGAAACAGTCATTGAACATGAACAGAGACTGATCTGAATGCAGACATGAAGGAGCAAACACTATTGTTTTAAATAAAATAAGTGTAATTAATCACATTCATAAAATAAAAAGGCCTAGTTAGTTCAAAGTGCCGTTTTCTGGTATTTTTAAACACATTTGGAATATATTTTAGTTAGAATACAACAGCAAAAATGAAACAACAGGCTAAATATGCAATTTATTTAAAAGAATAATCCCTGTTCTTTCATATATATTTTGCTAGCTTCCACGTTGCTCTTGTGTTCTCTAGCCTGTGTTGTCCAAGCCTGTAATGGGTGGGCTACTCACTGTCAACCCATAGCTATGGTTTGCCCGTATAAAATATGGGTTTCCACTAGAGATGTGCGCATTTAGTCGACTAGCCGATTAAACGTTGCTACCCTCGCTAGTCGGCACCAGAAATACTAGTCGGTTAAACTTATTATTTTATTAATGTACACATTTAAATTACATATTGACATAATTAGCACTGAAATGTCATGTTTTCCTGGTCAAATGTTGCTTTATAAAAAAACGAGCATCCGTTAATAATGTTAACAATGCCGGATTAAAAAATAAATAAATTTAAAAAACGAAGGAAAAAAACAAAACGCATTAGCCTGTTCGCCCTGCAAGTTAAACCAGCGAGGTGGAAAGAGTAAGTAGGCCTATCGCGTTGTTGAATAGCCCAAGTTACCTTGAATATTGTTTTCAATAAATGTTATTTGTTAACTTTTATTTAGTGAGTTGTTGTCATGTTTTGTAGGATAATGTGCAATGTTCATAATGCAAGGCGCAAAGTGCCACACATTTCAGCGGCGAATACGATTTGGTTATTGAAGAATGTGATTAACGGTTTCAAATGGCTCTTATAATATACGCAATATTATTTCGGACAATGTAAATTGTGCTCAATTTTGACTGTTTTCTGAGTGTTTTCTTACTTTTAGACAAGTCGACTAGTCTAAGTTTAAACTTATGTTTAAACTTCAGGGAAATTAGTCATTAGGAACATCCCTAGTTTCCACCTTTTTGAAGGTTTGCGGGCGTATAAGGTTATGATACGGGAAATCTAGTCTATATTTTGTTTTCAAACGTGTTCCAACATAATTCATTCAAACGCAGCAATCACATTTTATTTCTCCCTCTCTCTGCTGTAGCTAGCCTATACTCTAAATTTTTGAGGCTGCGGGGAAAGCAAGTAGCGGCATCAGGACTGTAATGTAGCTACTTTATGACAACGAACCACGAAGACGCAGTAGCCCACAAGATACCTATAACTATATCTAACGCTAATTAACCAAGCGAACAGTTAAATGGTTATGACTGGACGATGTTAATGTTTATGCAATTTTGATAATTAGATAATGTTCCATGACGTATTCATGTGGTGGATGACTCAATTTAATGAAACTACTACAAGTTTAATTGTAAAATACCCCGTCTAACTTAATGTTAACTGTTACTAGAAAATGATTCAAATTAAGATGAGCTAATTTTATAACCCTATGTAGGCTACATTAATGCACGTTGCCTACTTAGGCTATCAAAGCTGTTATGTAGGCTAGTAAGATTGCAAAACTGCATTAAAAGGAACACGACTATTGCATAATTTAGAAAATTGTATCTATGTAGTGTGCGGGGTCAGTCATTTGGGGTGTCTCTTTACCTATTTTAAAATGAGAACCTTAATGAATTTGTAGCTACACAGTCATTATTATTTGAAAAGCTAAATACAGGAATATATTAAATAAACTTGAATCAGACAAATAACTGTTGTGGCTAGTGATTGTAATAAATAATCGATAATGTTCTATACGGTTTTTGGTGAATTTATACAGTTTTGCAGGCATGAAAAATACGGGCTCTCTTTCCAGAGGTTGACACCTATGCATGAATAAAATAATATTGTAGCGACCGCATCTAAAGACAGGTCACTCGTTGCTTTTATTTTTGCCAATGTTTCTCAGTACTCTCATCTAATTTGACATTCTTGCGATACGAAGCCGGACCGCGCGACTCAGTTCGAACGACGACCCGCCGCCTGCTAGTCAATAGCGCAGAGAGCCCCCCCAGTCGACATCCCGCGCGACCAGTAGAATAGCGCAGAGCTACTCAGTTCGACATCCCGCGCGACCCAGTAGAATAGCGCAGAGCTACTCAGTTCGACATCCGACGCGGTCCAGTTGGATAGCGCAGAGCTACCCAGTTGGATCGCTCGTGCTACCCGACTGGATATGTGGAGATGTCCACTGGGTGGCGCAGGATGACTGGATAGGTTGTGTCTTGTTAATTGGATATATCTATCTTAAAACCTAGGTAGCAGAGAGCAACTGGATATACGGTGTCTAGTTTGCGTCGGCTTTTGAACTGTTCGGCCTACCATAGCAGCAGAGAGAGGGAAGGCACACGGAAGAATGCGTTAGCATAGACGTCACATCCTTCATTCACAAAATGATTTTTCCGGCAAGCCCGACCCACATTCTATACATAAAACTCAATCCGTAGGCTTTTATACGAAACAGAGAAAGTTGGGGAAGGTCTCATTTTTTTAAGTAACGTTACAATCTGTTCATACATTAGCAACTGAAAGCGATTCATGCATGCAAAAATCTTAAATATAGCCCCTAAATTAATGCTTACATTTAATGGTGAAACAAGATTATGAACAAATGCTGGTTGAATCGAGCCCAGTGTCACATTCTGGGAGGATTATGGTTTCAATTCACACATCGGATATGCTTTGTTTTACTTGCTTTTTCAAGTTAAGATCTGCAACAATGAGGAATATATAGCAACAGTTTTATCCCAGATCTATATTCTTTGCTACAATGACAATACCAACAATTTGACAATATTTGACAAATTATTGAGAAAGAGAACTGAAAATATCTGACAGCATTATTCTGATAAACAGGAAGGGGAGAAAGGGACATCTGCCCTGCTTTCATATTTTTTGCTTTACTCAGACAGGGAGAAAGCAGAGACAGTAACAAATGGGATCACAGGTCAGGGGATCTCAAATATGGCTTGAGATTCAGCTGCCCTATGGACTGTGCCACACGTCTACCCAGGTCATTTAACTCTTTAATACTTGTTCTAATGAATGCAGCTTTTTTGGAAAATAATATTTACAAAATTTCCATTTATTTTACATATTTCTGGTCTCTGTTTAAAGATTTACGAGATTCAACCCGCAGAGGCAGATCTCGCGAAGAGAGCCAGACTCGCTGGCCCACCCGATAGGAGGGAGCTGATGTCTGTCGGCGGAAGTGGCAGAGTGGCAGAAGCTCGCAAGAGCGAGGAACAAACTCGCTTCCAAACCGCACGACACCTCCGGACAAAATAACCACCAGAGGGCACCACCACATTCTTCTCCAGCTCAGGAAAAAGAGGGCCCCCCACCTGGGCCTCGAAAGGAGAAAGCCCCGTGGAGGCAATACGCAAGGTGTTATGCGCATATTCTGCCCATGGAAGATAACAACTTCATGAAGTGGGATTAGAAGCCACCAAACAGCGAAGGGTGTTCTCCAGAGTCTGATTGGTACACTCAGTTTGTTCGTTAGTCTGCGGATGAAAACCGGGAAACAGAATAACGGAAGCGCCCAACTGCGCACAAAAGGAGCGCCAAAACTTGGCGACAAATTGAGGGCCGCGGTCAGATACCACGTCTAGGGGCAATCCGTGAATCTGGAAGACGTGGTTAACTACCAGCTGAGCGGTCTCCGGAGCAGACGGCAACTTGGCTAAAGAGAGAAAATGCGCCGCCTTGGAAAACCTATCAACAACAACGAGAATAGCGGGCAACAAGATACGGGCAATCCGATGATAAAATCTAAGGCGATATGGCTCCAAGGTCGGCTGGGTACGGGCAAGGGATGTAATAGTCCCAAGGATGAAAGATGAGAACCTTTATTCCTTCCGTGCGCAAACAGAACAGGCGGCAACAAATTTGCGCACGTCCTTCACCATCCCAGGCCACCAAAAGCGTCTGGAAATAAAATCCTTAGTGCGGTGATGAGCAGCTAGTTGCGAGGCATGACCCCACTGAAGTACCCGTGACCTCACCCCAGGAGGCACAAAAAGGGAATTAGAAGGACCCCCCCCCGGGCCCGGATCAAGACGCAACGCTTTCTGTACTGCCACCTCAATATCCCACAAAACGGGAGCCAAGATCTAGGCAGCTGGCACAATGGGCTCTGAAGAAATGGGCCTGTCGGAATGGTCAAAGGTGCGCGACAGGGCATCCGGTTTAATATTCTTAGACCCAGGGCGGTAGGTCAAAAAGAAGTTAAACTGGGTAAAAAATAACGCCCAGTGAGCCTGCCGGGAATTGTGTCTTTTAGCCTGTTGGACACATTCCAGAATTTTCTGGTCAGTCCACTGTGAAGGGGTGCTCGGCTCCCTCGAACCAGTAGCGCCATTCCTCCAGGGCCAATTTCACAGCCAGCAGCTCCCTATCCCCCACATCATAATTCCTATCGGCCGGAGTGAGAGCACGAGAGAAGTAAGCACAAGGGTGCATCTTGCGATCGATGGGAGAATGCTGTGACAAAATGGCACCTGCTCCCAATTCAGAGGAGTCCACCACCACAATAATAGAGAGTGAGGGATTGGGAGTTATCAGGATGGGTTCTGAACTGAACCTACTTTTAAGTTCAGCAAAGGCGGAATCAGCTTTAGGGTTCCATTGAAAATGAGCTGCTAACGTTTTCTTGGTAAGGACGATAAGAGGAGTGGCGAGTGCGCTAAAATTTTGAATAAATCGCCTATAAAAATTAGCAAAACCAAGAAAGCATTGGACCTGCTTGACTGAACGAAGAGTGGGCCAGTCAAGTACAGCAGAAACCTTGTCAGGATCCATGCAAACTTTGCCCTCTGTAACAATGAACCCTAAAAAAAAACAATACTCCCGTGAAATGAGCATTTCTCTGCCTTCACAAACAACTTTCCCTCAAGGAGAGCTTTTAAAACCTGTTTAACGTGACCAATATGCGTTTGCAGGTTGGGAAAAAAATGAAAATATCATCTAAACGAAGTAAACGAAGACAAACCTCTCCAGCATCTCCCGCAGAACATCGTTCACTAACGCCTGAAACACCAAGGGGGCGCTAGTGAGCCCGAATGGCATGACCTGGTACTCATAGTGGCCGATATGCGTATTGAAGGTGGTTTTCCATTCATCGCCCTCACGCATGCGCACCAAATTATAGGCATTGCGGAGGTCGAATTTGAAAAAAATAACCGCCCCCTGAAGGCATTCAAAACAGAATTCATCAGGGAAAGCGGGTAACGGTTTTTAACCGTTATGGCATTGAGGGAACGATAGTCGATGCAAGGCATGTTCTTTTTAACAAAGAAGAAGCCTGTACCAGCAGGTGAGGTAGATAGCTTTATGAAGCCATTCGCAAGCGCCTCCTCAATATATTCCTTCATGGCCAAACTTTCTGGGGCAGATAAGGATTATAGACTCCCTCTGGTAGGGGTGGTGCCTGGATAAAGTTCGATGGCAGAATCGTATGAATGGTGGGGAGGGAGGGTGGTTGCCCTCTGCTTACTAAAAACCTCCGCTAGTTCAGTATATTCGGTTGAGACGTTGAGCGGCAAGGAAAATTCAAGCGTCCCTGCAATTTCAGCCTCTCCCCTCTGAGTGGGCGAACCAGGAGAAGGAAACCACTGAATCTCAGAGTCGGAGAGCTCATCAGTAGAGAGCTCTCTCCAATTGGAACATCCGTCAGCCAAAGAGTCCCATTCCAAACTCTCGCCACCAGCCTCAGAGCCTGAGATGGACTCTTCCTGATTAGGCGGAGAGGCAACCTCCTCCAGTTCAGAATCGGAATCGGAATCGTTAACCCGTTCCTCTGCCAAACAGAAAGAAGTGAGGTGACCCTGAGAGGTACATATGGGACCCATTGATGAATGACGAGCTTATCCCCTCCCCACCTAATATGGGGATTATGCTTAACCAATGAAGTGTGACCCAAAAATAAGGACAACTTAATAGTACCTGAGCCCAACGGGCGACCGTTGAGCGCGGTAACTAATCGGGACTGATCGAGGCACTGGACCGGTATCTTATTCTTCCCAGCCCACCGGGCATCAATAAAACACTCCACGGCCCCAGAGTCTGTAAAGGCCTCGACCTGAAGAGAGTGCTGTCTCCACGAAAGGTTAACTGGAAGTAAGGTCCAAGGTGTAGTACCCTGAAGTCCCGCTAGAAGCCCCAGTTCCTCTAGCGAGACCCCCCTTTTCACTTAAGTTTTGGGCACTGGCTGAGAGTGTGACCCTTCCTTTTGCAGTAACGACACCACTCAGGTTTAGAAGCGGTGTTTCCGGAAGGTGGGCACGCTGCCCGATCTACCTGCATGAGCTCTTCTGTACTAGGCGAAAGGGGTTTTACTGCAGGAGGAGAGGACTCTGTAAACAGGATAAAAGAGGACCTTATCCGGTGGTCCTTTCTGTGTTCTCTATGGCGTAAATGGTCCCACAGGAGATTTTCTATCCGAAGTGGAAGATACTAACGCATCTAGAGAATCGGACTTCTCAAGAATGGATAGGGCATCCTGAACAGACTCGTCTAATGCCTCAGAAAATAACGTCATTAGGGGAGCATCTGACCAACCTGTTTCACCTGCCAGCGCTCAAAACTTTATGGCAAATTTGGCCAGTGTTGCTACCCTGGCGAAGGCAATTAAGCCAAAATGTTATGGTCAAAGACCGACTCCATTTCGCCCATAAGTGTCTTAGTAGTATTTAAAATCGGAGAACTGTCCCTGATTAATGGAGTAGCCCCAGTCAAGCGCGGATCTGGTGAGTAGTGAGAGTACGAACGCTACCTCGGACTCTTGAGTACTGAACCACGACGACTGGGCTTTAAAAAAAATGTAACATTTCGTAAGGAGCCCTCGGCACTTGCCCGGCCGACCGTCATAGCAGAGGGGGCGCTGCAATTTGGGCTCCCTACCAATCTATGCAACAGAGACAGGGGGAGCGATAGCCTGAACGGCAGGTAGGGGTGCTTGGTGTGCAACTGTGAGTAGGCGCATGCTCTCCACCAACTCTCGGAGCCAACCCTCTTGAACCCGCAGTTGGGTATTCAGCTGACCGACTGCTGTTGGGCTTCAAGTCCCCTAATGTACTCCTCTGGGTTCCTATCCCTCGGCTGATCTCCCTTAGGTGATTCATCCATGATAGGCCTTCTTTGCACTGTGATGGGTTTAGTGGCGGTGAATCAAATGCGAAGTTAAGTGAGATCAGAACAAGTCACCCACAAAGGTGAGGACCACTAAGGGAATAATAACTATGAATACGTAGTAAAGAAAAACAGGAAACAATTCCTACTAGCTAAACAGCTAAATAAAATCTACCCAGGAAAATAGGGCGAACTCGAATATAACGAGTGAGAACACAAAACTAAGTCTCCTGAGCTCGATACTAGAGCAATACAGGAACCTAGAAAAGAGAAGCACACCTTCGGCACATAACACTAAGCCGGCCGGTAGAAGATGAAAAGAAAAACAAAACCACCAAAGGAAAAACTGTCTCAGAGAGAACAGCATGGAGAGAAATAGCACAGCAATGCTAACCAGAGGAAATAATCCTATACCTGCAAGATAAAGTTAAAAGCAAGTCCCTCGTGAACATAAAACAAGTTTAATATCACAAGGTCGCTTTTACCTGGCTATACCTGGCTCAATGTGATAAGAAATAACAAAGAAGCACCGGGAAAGCGGAAGTGAGGAACTTAAATATCCGCAGGTAGAAGTACAGGTGAAATGAATAATCAAAGAGGTGAAGCAAAACCCCGGAACGAAACGTGGAAAAAATCTGATAAGATTCTCAATAAAAGAGAAATGACGAGAACCACAGGAAGGAAACAATAAGCCACGAACCATGACAAGATTATGATCATACACAACTGTTTATGTCCGAAAATCTCATGTTTAGTCAAAAGGTTTTTTTCTGAGTTTTTGTGTAGGTTTACCAATATGCTGGTTTCCGGGATTTGTGACATCACAAGATCCTTAACATTAAAAAGGGTGAGGGCTTCTCATGCGTGCTCCGTTTGTTCCAAACTGAGTCAGTTCACCAAGACACACCCTTTCACTCCTTGACCATATGAATATTCATAATATGAATACGTGGCATCATCGTCGTATGACCACACCTACTCACGAGTTCCAGTTCAAATTAGAAAAGGCTCTGCAGTATCTCTATAAGAGATAACAGTCAGGCGGTCATGTGCTTTCACTTTTGTTGCACAGCTAAGGTACAATAAGCACATAAGCACCATGCTTTCAGTGAGATTATAATTGTCCATAATTTCATTCTGGTAGATCAAGGCGCCATATAGTCACTCTTCCTCCTCTTCCTAGGGTGTGGCTACTTGTGCAGAACAGTACTGAGAGCTAAACACACGACTGAGAGCAGGATACTTGAATACCTGATACCTGACATACATAATTAGCCTAAACCACATGGAAGCTCAATGGTGTGTTGTAATGGCTTAGTATACTATTGAACGAAAACTAGGGTCAATACGTGAAAGAAATATGTAGCTATTTATATGCATTTTATATTATATGTATATGTATTTCTACAGAAAGACTGATCTTGGCATACTGTGCCCAGGATAGGCTAGCATCAGAAGAAGCTAATGCTAGCCTTCGCCCTATGGGATTGTGGTGGATTTGCTAGCATCAGAAGAGGCGAAGACAAGCCTTCTAAGTATGGGATTGCAGTGGACATCATAGATGAGAGGGAGCCCTACTAGATTGTAAATTGGCAACAACTAAAATATTTGGGGAGAAAACATGGAGAAAAGCGTGGCTGTACTCACCTTCTGGGTACGGAGGAAGGGCATCCATATGATCTCCACTAGCTCACAACGGTACTTCTTGGAGAAAGAGCCAGCGTAGGAGATGAAGGCCGAGGTGAGGAGAACATCTCCATAAAGAGTCTTCTCCTGCTCGTGGTACTGAGCCACAGAATGGGCCCAGCGCACATTCTCTGACTGAAACACACACACGTATAAATCCATGCACATGCAAATAAACAGACACGCATACGTACACATACAAATGCATGCACATAAACACAGACACACACACATACATACATACACATGCACATACACACATATGCACACATGCAAAGACACACATGATCACCAACACGCACAATCGAACAGATCAGTTAACAGATCACTTAGATTTAAACTGTGGTTCTAATGGTACTATCTCAACAGGCAAAAAAGATACTGCACAGTGAACAACACACATCCATAAGACATACATCCCTATCATAAACATATCTATAACACATACTCACGTCCATAACACATGCTCGTATCATTACCGTTTGTCAGGTTGTGTGTTACATAACATGCATTTGTATCATACTGTTAGTCAAATGAGAACCATCCTGGTTAAATAAAGGTGTAATAATACACTCACATCCATAACACTCACCATTCATCACACCTCCATAACACATTCTCATCTTAAACACACATCAAATAACACAGACATCCAAAACACCCACTTACAAACCCCAATTCAAAAAGTTGTGACAGTATGTAAAATGCACATAAAAGCAGAAAGCAGTGATTTGGAAATTCTCTTTTACAAGTCGGTACATGTTTACACTACAGTGTGTGAAATGCACTCAAAATGCTAAATTAGCCATATCTAACATCGCCTGCTGGACAAGACAGTGATCGAACGTACAGCGAGAAGAACTGCAAAAAAGTACTACAAGCAGTACTTTTTTTATATCGCAGAAAAAAAACTTAGCGAAAGCTGTTTGCGTCATTGTACATTGACTAGATTAAAAATGATGTTACGCTGGGCAGCAAATTATTGTTCCAAGCATCCCAGAAATAATTACAAACACCATTAAAAAGGATATACTGTCCTCTATCGGATAAAGCCGGAATCACGTTAAATACTTCAGAGCTGCAGGTACAGTATATGGGGTATTTCACATCATGTAATATTGATGTGTTGTTTATTTCTCACACATTGTCCCAGACAATAAATGACCACTGAATTTTGAAAGAGACTGCTTAAAACCAATGGTAGGATTGTATAAACCCCAATTCCAAAAAAGTTGGGACAGTTTGTAAAATTCACATACAAGCAGAAATCAGTGATTTGTAAATTCTCCTTTACATATATTTAATCGAAAACAGTACAAAGAAAAGATATTTAACCTCTTTGTGCAGAAGCAAAATTAGGCAAATTTTCGCCTGTTTTACACTGTTTTGTTTAAAGCCTTATAACCCCAGATGTGCACATCACACACACATGTGTAATGGCTTAAATTGACGAAGACCCTTGTACCATTTAATGTCATTGCTTAAAATTATTTGTTTACAAATAATATTTATATACATTATGGGCTGTTAATGCACAAAATACTTGCAGAAAATGTAAAACGGAAGTTGTAATTCTTACTTTACAGTGCACCTCTGAAAGGCAAAGACCGATCATACTTTACATTTCCTGGTCCACACACCTCTTGACCACATGTGTAAAACGTTTTGGGGGATATGTAAAACTACTCAGGTTCTAGAAGGTCATTTGTAAAGAGTGTATCCTGGCGTCCCTTAATGTCTCCAAATGTATCCAAAATGGATAAAATGTGCATTACAGTAAATCAGGATGTGAGAGCCATTGTGAACATGAAGGTTATGTTGTATTTGTGCCTTATCTGCATAATGAATAGTTGTCAGTAATTGAATCTTGAGCTAATCTTTATTATGTCATTTGGAATGTATAAATATTAGTTTGTAGTAATGGGTTGTTTAGTTAAGAGTAAATTATTATTAGAATGTTTTGATGCTCAATCATATTATTTAGTATTGATGTATCTTTCCGTAATATCCTATCTTTGCTCCATTAGTCTGTACTGCTATTGGAAAGGCCACAGGAAACCGTATATATGTCACAGATCGTGGCAAGTTATTCTATTGAACAGGACGTGGAGCAACAGTTTTCTGACCGTTTCGTTTTTCTGAAGTTTTTTCCTTTTAATGCTTAATACCGACAAGTATAGGTATGATAAAGACTCCATGTGGAGACGTTATTGTTTGTATTGGTTTTTCGTGAAATAAACCGTCTCTGTTTTCATCTTTTACTTGGCTCGTTGATGCTATGTGGATGCTAAGTACCGGAGTTTTGATTTATTAAGCTACAGAAGGCATGTGTGGAAATACTGCATTTGAACAACACGAGTCAGAAATTTTACATCCTGCAAAAGCCACAAAATAAGGTTTTATTTGGATTTCGCGGCTACACAGGAGGTAATCAGTTTCTATCAACACAAAGTATTCTGACTCACAGAAAACATGTTTGCATTCAGTGCATAAAGGAATTTCCATCTTTTTCAAAAGAATGGGGCGATGAGATATATAGGGGTCCAGAAACCTATCCAACCCTATCCAAAAATGAATACAATGCTTTGTTTGTCCATATTATGGCCCATTGATGCTGGTGTGCTCAATATAGGGTAATGCATGGCTAAGCTATGTATAAATACTAATGCTACAATACATGATATGACTTATCCTACCATTCAGCCACAACAAATAAGATAGTAAAATAAGAACAACATAATATACTATGTTGCAAATCAAAAATAAATATGGTAGGTCTTTCACAATAATAATAAATAAATCCTATATTTTACATGGATTGTGACTACAATTTACCCTGGTCACATATAAACGTGTTACTTTAGTCTTATAAATATCACAAAATATTGTGACACTGGATTACCATTGACAGCCAGCAAAAATGTCATAGGTTAGTTTATGGCCCATTGATTCTGGTGTGCTCAACATAGCATAATGCATATGTACCAATACTAATGATACAATACATGATATGACCTACGCTACTATTTAGCCACAATAAATTATATAATAAATGCTATATTTTACATGGCTACTGTGACTAAAATTCAACCTATGCACAAATAAAGTTATTACTTGAAAAAATCAACTTGAATCTCCGTGTAATAACGATGAGGCATTGTGCGTCTGAAACTGGTAGAAATCGGATCCAAAATGGCTTCCGAATGGATCCAACCTAGTCCTGTGTTACGCATGGATATTGGTCAGCAGGTTAAATGTACCTATGGCAATGCCATACCATTTCAGAAAGCTTAGGATGCGCTCTATTAGACGCTATAAGTATCACTTAAAATCACGTTTGTGTGAAGGATTTACAGTGCATCTTTTGAATGCGGTCATTTACGCACGGCCATTTTGGAGCATGGACACATGTTGTAACAAGGCTTAAATATTAAAAACGGGTAAACCAAGGCAAAAAATTACCTCAGATTCTTGCAGGGGACATCTTAATCTTCATAACCAAAGGTAAGGTTATGACTATTTCATATATTACCAGAGCTTTTTATAGGAAAGGAAAGTTATGTGGTAACAAACAAATACCACTCGTTTTTTTTTCTGTGGAGCGAGTAGGCATGTTGACAGTTTTACTTGTATGTATTCAGGATCTTGGAAGGTGTTTCTTGCTGCTGTGATAGTAAACGATTTTTTGGTGATAAAATAAAAACTTTAATTAACTCTCAAATGTGTTTAAATGTCTGCTATCTTACATGTGGTCGGGTCCATTGTAGATAACAGTGTAGCAGCATAGCATGCTACTTTCATGAATTACAAGCTAATGGTGGCAGATTGAAACGTGATATTTTGCACGCTGATTGGATATTAAGTACTGATTATGAGGATATGTGGGTTATGGTGATAAAATCTGTATTCTCATGGAACTAGCAACATATTTGTGATGTTTTTAAAATTGAGACGCCGGCGTCTCTACCACTAGGGGTCAGCATAAACAAGTTAATGTTTTACTTTATCAACTTTATAGATTTTTGTAAATGTACACTAATTTCAAATTTGATGCCTGCAACACGTTCCAAAAAAGTTGATGCTATCATGACTGGGTATAAAAGAATATCAAAAGACTTAGCATTAAAGCTGCAAGCTTTAAATGACTGTACATGTAATTTACTCTTAATCTAAGCTTTAAATTACATGGGAATAGTATGGAACCCATGGTTGGTTAAATGGCTGTAAGTCATCAAGGGTCTGAGGTATGAAACGAGCCTCAAACCATCACTCTGCTGCCAGATATGCAGTAGATATGGATGGATCAGTTAAAGGTTGTTTCTCCTGACTCATTTTCCTATTGAACTAAGAAACAACCCTTCAAGGGATCCCTCTATATCTACTGCATATTTGGCAGCAGAGTGATGGTTTGAAGCTTGTTTGATACCGCAGACCCTTAATGACTTAAAGCCATTTAGCAAACCATCTGTTCCATACTATTCCTGTGTAATTTACCGTACTAGTCCCACCCCTCTATTCCCATAGAGCAGGGGTCCTCAATCTTATCCAGAAAGGGCCGGTGTGGGTGCAGGCTTTTGTTCCAACCAAGCAGTAACACACCTGATTCTACTAATCAAGGTCCTTAGCAAAGACTCTAGTGATTGATTAGTAGAATCAGGTGTATAACTGCTTGGTTGGAACAAAAGCCTGCACCCACACCGGCCCTTTCTGGATAAGATTGAGGACCCCTGCCATAGAGATACATTCAAATGGAGAGGTTATAGTATCGCTTGTAAGAGTACCTGAAAATAAGATATCAAGTGTCTTTTGATATCCTTTTATACCCAATCATGACAGCATCACCTGTTTACCTGTGGAATGTTCCAATCAGGTGTTTTTTTAACTTAGCAGTCTTTTTTTTTGTTGCCCATCCCAACTTTTTTGGAACGTGTTGCAGGCATCAAATGTGGAATTAGCATATATTTACAAAAATCAATAAAGTTGATAAGGTAAAATATTTTCAATTAAATATATGTAAAAGAGAATTTAGAAATCACTGCTTTCTGCTTTTATGTGCATTTTACATACTGTCCCAACTTTTTTGGAATTGGGGTTTGTGGATGTAGGCCTACATTTTGTTAATTCATTTGCTCTTTATTTTGTTACATTTATTGTCGATTTGATGTTGAAACAAACATGTTGGATGATCTGCGATAGAAAGGCATTATTATACTTATTAGGCTATTGTCAGGGGGGGCTATTGTTATTCAGTGGGATTTCGTGCCAAAGGTCTATTGTTTTTACATGAGGGAGTGTGCAACAAAGTATTGGATTTGTATCGGTGTGCTTGCGTCAAGTGGCCGATTGAGAGTCCGAGTCATTAGGTGCTGTATCGGCACCGGTACGAGTAAACTCTAACTATAATAACATAAAACATGATAATACACCATTCAGCCTCAGTTTTTCATAGGCACTGTGTAAGGGGAGTGTCGGGTTCGGAGGACCAGACGCGACAGAGAGAGAATCTACAAGTGAATCACCGTGATTCCACAAAAGCAGAAATAATCCGCACGGGAAGTGGAAAAAATAAAAGAACCTAAAAAAACTCCTGGCGTAAGCCAAATAAAAACAACCCACAAAAGGTGAGCGAAACTCGAGAATCGAGTCGAGCAAAGACGGAGAGAAATACCTCTTGCTCGCAATATGAGAGAGCACACTAAACAGAGGCAATGAAACAACAGAGAAAATAATAGCAACCCAGAATAATAGGGCGAAACTCGAGAATCGTGTAGAGCAAAGATGGAGAGAAATACCTCACTCGCAGAGACAGAACAGAAAGCAAAACCAAAGCGAGAAACAGAAAATGCAAAAGAGAAGGCAAAACCAACAAGGAACTCTAATGCAAAATAAAGCAAGTCCCATGTTACTTTTGAGCAGAGCTGAAAAATGAAGTGGTCGCTTATAAGATCCTATACCATACCGGCTTCGGGGTAAAGTGGCAAAACAAAACCAATCAAGCACCGGCCGGTATTTAAGAGCAGGTGCAGCGACTGAGTGCCACAAAGGAAGAAAAACCTGGAGCGGGAAAAGAATAAAGAAACGAACCTCCAACAGAAGGGGAAGAACGACCGCAAGAAATAAAATAAGCCTGCCAAACTATGACACACTGAGGTCAGGAATGTGTAAAGGGTGTAAAGAGACAGGTCATGAGTGCTTAAAGGACCAGCGTGTTGGGTGCACAGAGACAGGTCAGGAGTGTTTAAAGAAACAGCGCGTTGGGTGCACAGAGACAAGGCACCAAATAAAAAAGGCACAGGGTGTCAACCCTCCTCCCCGTCAGCCCCGTATGGGGCCCTTCACTTGGAGGTATGTGGAGGCCTTCTCACTGAACTACTTGGGGCACCGCCTCAGTCAGGTGGCTGAGGCCTACCCCACCACCAGTGTGTCTGCAGAGGGCCTGGGCCCCTACTCGTACCATAGCTGGCATGCAGGCAAGAGGAAGAGGTCTGGCCAGAGCTGGGGTGGGGGAACGCTCGACCCCCTGGGGACTGGGCCCCACTGGAGAACTACCCCAGTGGTGACCACAATAAGCGAGCCCCAGTGGAGCTGGGCCCCTGTCTGGGACACGTCTGGTACGCAGATGACGGGTTGGACAATGAAAAGGTCTAGCCAGAGCTGCGGCGTGGGTGGTCTGAAAGACCCAACCACCTGGGTGACTGCACCGAAGCAGCCCAGTCCTCTGCCTTTGGTTGCTGACCCATCCAGAGGTCCTGGCGGGGGTTGCAGCTCTGCCACCTTGTTCAGAGGCCCAGCCAAAGGCTGCCGCCTTGTCCAGAGACCCAGCCACCCTCTCCTGAAACCCAGCCGGAGGCCGCCGCCCTGCCGCCCAGTCCAGATGAGCCCAGTCCAGATGAACCGCTGGACCACGTAGCTCTGCCGCTTTGTACTAAGTACTCCAGAGACCGTCGCTGCCCCATCCTGAAGCACCGCTAGAGACTGGTCTTTGATCCTAGGGGGGCTCACTCTCAGGCATACCTTCCTGGCACCTCGTTATAACTTTCCCTCAGGTCTCAAAGCTGGAGGGGGGGTTATGTGGTGCCAGGAAGGGAGGTGGGGTGCCCACCTATGCACAGGCAGGGGAGCAAGCTGATGCTAATCATAATCAGCACAGCTGCTCCTCGTTCACTTCATTACTCACCTTACAAAAAAAACCCAGGCCCAGCGGACAATTACTGGGTGTTTTTTGTTTTTTTAAAGAGACTGGCTGCTGTGAGTTTTGGCTCTATTTTCCGCTTTTGTTTTGGTGAGTGTTTTTTTGTTAATAAAAGGCAGAAATTTATTATATTTTTGTTGTAGTTCTCTGTCTGTTCACCGTGTGATCCAGCCCTGCATCACAACGTGTAAAGGAACAGTGCTTTGGGTGCACAAAGGCATGTCAGGTGTGTGAAGGAACAGCGTGTTGGGTGCACACAGCAAAAATCTTGGTGTACATTTGAGACCGTGGTTTCATATAAACACTCTAGGATGTTAAATGTACACCCTATGGTGTTAAAGTTACACCAACAGTGTTAGATTTACACCAACTGTTTTTGCTGTGCAGGTGTGTGAAAGAACAGTGCGTTGGATGCACAGAGACAGGTCATGAGTGTGTAAAGGAACAGCATGTTGGGTGCACAAAGACACAGTCATATCTGGCGGAACCTCACCTCCAGGCCCTTCACCAGCCGATTGGCCAGCTCAATGGTCTTATTAGTCCTGTTCACCTCATCCTGACAGCGAAGCTTCTCTGATGTGGCTTTCTCAAAGGCTGCTGTCAGAGTGTCCAAACTGTTATCCAGCTCCTGTACCAATGATACATACCCCCACCAATGACTGTCAGCATCTTTATTCTACTGTGGGATTTTACTTTACTGAAACTGACAATATCATTCAGTACCTCAGGGGTAAAATAAAGGGTGTTAGAGAAAATTTTAGTTACAAACAATATCTAAATCTGTTACTAATTATTATTATCATTCATGATAATAATAATACTAATTGTTTTTGCTGGCTACATTTCGACAAGAAGGAACATCTGGCATGCTAATGAACTTTCTCCACATCTCCCTCTCTCTCCCTCCCTCCCTCTCAATTGGGGAAGAATCAAAATTCCAATTGGTCAGGAATAATGACAGTAAATGGGAATGCCATGTGCCTCTTTCCTGTCCTTAGTGGGGACACTATGTGGTTGGCTGCCTCTTTCCTGTCCGTAGTGGGAACACTATGCGGTTGGCTGCCCGTCTCCCATCCTTAGTGGGGACACTGTGTGGTTGATTGTGGTTGATAGCAGTTCAGACAGATGTACCCCACTGCAATGCCTAGTTACATCACTTGATGAAATACAGATCAGTTGAAATTGTAATAGGTCTACTGCTGCTGTCAATCAGAGCTTTTGAATTTGGAAATCTGCTCCGTTCATTCTAAGAAATTATGCATCCATTTAACCCCTTAACTAGGGCTGGCCTGTATTTTGGCCAGAAGTGTCCACTTTTGCTAGTTAGACAGCGTGTTATTTCAGTGCTAAGTACGACGCACGTTACAAATGGGCTGTTTCTCTTCTGTAAGGGGGGGGCTGTTTCTCTTCTGTAAGGGGGGGGGGGGGCTGTTTCTCTTCTGTAAGAGGGGGGGTGTTTTTTCTTCTGTAAGAGGGGGGGGGGGCTGTTTCTCTTCTGTAAGGGGGGGGGGCTGTTTCTCTTCTGTAAGGGGGGGGGGGGTGTTTCTCTTCTGTAAGAGGGGGGGCTGTTTCTGTTCTGTAAGGGGGGGGCTGTTTCTCTTCTGTAAGGGGGGGCTGTTTCTCTTCTGTAAGGGGGGGCTGTTTCTCTTCTGTAAGGGGGGGGGCTGTTTCTCTTCTGTAAGGGGGGGGCTGTTTCTCTTCTGTAGGGGGGGGGGGGGCTGTTTATGTTCTGTAAGAGGGGGGGCTGTTTCTCTTCTGTAAGAGGGGGGCTGTTTCTCTTCTGTAAGGGGGGGCTGTTTCTCTTCTGTAAGGGGGGGGCTGTTTCTCTTCGGTAATAAGGGGGGGGGGTGTTTATCTTCTGTAAAGAGGGGGGCTGTTTCACATATATTTCACGATAACATTTTTAAAAACAAATTAATCACATGTTTTGCTGTGATTAATCACATTTTAAAATTGCAATCGAGGATCTTTTAATTTGTGCATATAGAAAAAGTTATGTCAAATATAATACTATTGTTAAATAGCATTTTTTCAATGCACTTTTCTGAACTGCAATACCTGAAATAAAATTTCGATCAAAACTATCAAGGCAATCAATTGCATTAATCGCACGCGTTAATTTTGACAGCTCTAGCGTTTATATATCTTAGCTGGCTATACCTTACCTCAGCATGATTGGTTTTTCTGTTCTTCTGTTCTTGTTTATAAGCATGAGAAGGAAATCTGCGTGCATTTTGAGATTTGTGTGTCTTTATATCAAAACATTCAAATGTGAGAGCGGAGACAGGAATTGACCTCCACATCCCTCTTCCATCCCCCCACCACTCACCGCGAGCTTCCTGCGGATGGCCTCCAGCTTGTCTGCAGCCTCTATCAGGTCGGCGTTGGCCTGGGCCAGGCACAGCCGCTTCAGCTCCACCTCACAGTACACCTGGAACAAGGTGTTGGGTCCCCCATCAGCTGCTCCGCCACAACCAATCAGTGCCCAGCAGGCGCAACACCGCAAAACCAAAACATTGCCCCTATTCATTACTTACTAATTTACCTCAGTGATGTGGAGGAACATTCTATACAAAATACATTGTGTTCACTAATTAGCTGATGTGTAGAAAAGAAGCTGGTAATAGTACCCATAAATGAATCTGCATGTTTATCACACTATTCTACCTCACTAACACACTAAGGGCAGCAGTGTAGTATAATGGGTAGGGAACTGGGCTAAGAACCCAAAGGTTGCAGGTTTGATTCCCAGGAAGAACACTGTTGTACCCTTGAGCAAGATACTTAATCTGAATTGCTTCAGTATACGTCCAGCTGTGTAAGTGATACCATGTTAAAATGCTTCAAATTATTTTTTAGTTGTGTAAGTTACATAATGCCAGTAACATAATATTTGTATACAGGTGCAGCTCAAAAAATTTGAATATCGTGAAAAAGTTCAATATTTTTTGTCACTCATTTCAAAAAGTGAAACTCAGATATTATATAGATTCATTACACATAGAGTGAAATATTTCAAGCCTTTATTTCTTGTAATTTTGATGATTATGGCTTACAGCTAATGAAAACCCAAATTCAGTGTCTCAGAAAATTAGAATATTGTGAAAAAGTTCAGGACTTGGCACCTGCCCACACTGCCAAAAGTACCAAAAGCTGGTTCAATGACCATGGTATTACTGTGCTTGATTGGCCAGCAAACTCACCTGACCTGAACCCCATAGAGAATCTATGGGATATTGTCAAGAGGAAGATGAGACACCAGACCCAACAATGCAGACGACCTGAAGGCCGCTATCAAAGCAACCTGGGCTTCCATTACACCTCAGCAGTGCCACAGGCTGATCGCCTCCATGCCACGCCGCATTGATGCAGTAATTCATGCAAAAGGAGCCCCAACCAAGTATTGAGTGCATAGAAATGAACATACTTTTCAGAAGGCTGACATTTCTGTTTAAAATATTCTTTTTTATTGATCTTATGTAATATTCAAATTTTCTGAGACACTGAATTTTGGTTTTCATTAGCTGTAAGCCATAATCATCAAAATTACAAGAAATAAAGGCTTGAAATATTTCACTCTATGTGTAATGAATCTATATAATATATGAGTTTCACTTTCTGAAATGAGTGACAAAAAATATTGAACTTTTTCACGATATTCTAATTTTTTGAGCTGCACCTGTATATATATATATATATTATTTTTTTTACACACACAGTATACAGTGTAGACCGTAAGTATTTGGACAGTGACACAATTTTTGTTATTTTGGCTCTGTACTCCAACACATTGAATTTGAAATGAAACAATGGATATGAGGTTAAAAAGCAAATTCACCTTTAATTTGAGGGTGTGTACATCTGTATTGGGTGAACTGTAGCAATTGTAGCCTTTAATGTAACCTAGCCCCCCATTTTAGGGGACCAAAAGTAATTGGACAAATGAACATACATTTAAATGATTTAAATGAGTCATCATATTTAATATTTCGTTGCATATCACTCTGCTGCCGGATATGTAGTAGATGTGGATGGATCACTTTACGGGTTTCTTCTCCTGAATTATTTTTCCATAGAGTTCAATACGTCAATAAGGCGGCAGTGTAGTATAATGGTTAAGGAGCTGGACTTGTAACCGAAAGGTTGCAGGTTCGATTCCCAGGTAGGACACTGCCGTTGCATCCTTGAGCAAGGTACTTAACCTGAATTGCTTCAGTATATATCCAGCTGTATGAATGGATAAATGTAATAAGAAGTTGTGTAAGTCGCTCTGGATAAAAGCGTCTGCTAAATGCCTATAATGTAATGTAATCTATAATGAAAATGAGTCAGGAGAAACCACCCTTAAAGTGATCCATCCATATCTACTGCATATCTGGCAGCAGAGTGATGGTTTGAGGCTTGTTTGATACCTCAGACCCTTGATGACTTACAGCCATTTAGCCAACCATGGGTTCCATACTGCAAGCCCCCCAATTCCCACAGAGATCCATTCAAATGCAGAGAGGTTATATTATCGCTTGTAAGAAAACCTGATAATATGATATCAAGAGTCTTTTGATGTTGTTGGGTCACAGAATGGAATGCAGGATATGTAACCAAATACTAAACATGGCTACTTTATTTGACATTTTTACTATGGGGACTATGTAAAAAAAAAAAAAGTGTTTTCATTTCTAAATGGTGGATTCAATATTTATACAAATACCCAATAATATCAATACAAATAATAAAAGCTGAAAATCTGTACTTTAACCTCATATGAATGGTCTGATTTAAAATCTGAATTTATGGAGTACAGAGCCAAATGAAGAGAAAATGCTTCCTCGTCCCAATACTTACGTAGGGCACTGTATAGTAAATATTCAAGGACGTACAAATCAGTGATGGTCCTTATAGAAAGTGGCTCTACAATTGGTTCCCTGGTTAATCTTGGTGGTGACACTTTTCTTTCTCTATAAACTGTTTGTGCTTCCAGATTTATGGGCATTAAATAAATTTCACAAATCTTCCTCAAACAGATCTCTGTATAGGCCGATAGCCACAAAGTCATTCTGAAGACGTTTGAATTCAGTATTTTCTAATGGTCATCAGTTCTCACGCGACTCTGAAAATTATGAAAGCAACCGAGCATACTCACAAACATCTTTGAATGGTACCAGCAGGACAGGAGTGCAGGAATATCAGCAGAAACAAAAAAAAACAAGTCAGAAATTAACAACTAATGGAAATTGACTTTGCCCATACACCTACCTTTATTAATGATCATGTGCACTTGTGAGTGTTCTATTGATCTGTGATAAACATGATGAAAAAATACCAAACATAGAAGGGGAGATCAGGAGACCTGTGGAGAGGCCGTTGCTCATAATTCATACCTTGGGTAAATTATCACTGGGTTTTTTATCAAATCATTCAAATTAAATCAACGCTTTTTGTGGCAAATCTTATTCATTGATGCATATAAGACATGTAAAGCATGAAGAAACACCTGTGGTAAAGAAACTATAGAGCTTAAGTCTTAAAGGGTGACCATTGTGTAATCATAACTTTTATATTTCCTTAGCTCCCTGAGGCCCGGGCCACAGGGGCCGGTTTCTAGACTGCTTTGATTGGGGGGGGGCATAAAGAGATGTTAATGGGGCACAAGGGGGGCGGGGGGGGGAACGATATAGCGGGGGGTCTGCGGGTCCTCCCCCAGCTTTTTAAAATTAATTTCCTGCATTTCTACACAATCTCACACAGGGCATTTTCCAAAATAAGGCGTTTAATTTATGAACACTTTGAAGATTTTTTTTTTCAAAGCCATAGATTTGGTTTGAGATGCTTTCATATAAAGCTAAAGCATAGGCTAATCAGTATATTAGTGGATACGATCATTTTATGACATTATAAACCCACCTCCACCGCCCTCATCTTATAGGAGGTCAACTTTATTTATGCCCAATAATACCAAATCATTCTCTAATCTTGTATGGAAACAAGTAGGCTATATTAAACATGAGCTATATTTCTTCATCTTTTCAGTCTCTTTGTGCTTTTTCGATTTACATGTGAAACTAAGGTACTGTAATTGGCTCATCATTTAATTTATATACGGTATATATATATATATATATATATATATATAATTTTTTTATATAGTCTATATTTTATGCCTGAGATACCGGGGGGCTTGCCTCTGTTGACGGCTGCTGTTTTGCCGTGAGAGTGATAGAGAGAGAAAGAGACAGATATGATCGTGTATTTTAATATATGTGAAGTATTCCAAAGTTTGAGGAAAGTAGGGCTGACTAGCCAACACGCAGCAGTAAGCTAGCTAACACACACACGCACGCACACGTGCATTCGCTGAATCACAGCTATAACTAGGCTAGATGTAACATGTAATCAATCTATTTAAAATCGAATCTCCCAGACGGAGACTTTCGCCACTATCCTCAACTGAGTAAGGTAGGCTAGCGAATATTATATCCTAAGCAATGCGTAACAGTTACTTATCAAGAAGAGACAGCATAGATCTCTCTCTCTCTCTCTCTGTAGCTCTAATAGCCTACGCGCTGGCTTCCTATTATTGATTAAATTTTTTCTGGATTTGGCTTTGGGTGGGCAGGTGGAGCATTTGCGGGGCCCTGCCGTGCCACTGAGTTGAGGGAGCAGGAGAAATCATCCAAAATCATCTTGGCCCCCTCATAACAACATAACAACAAGCTGTAGACATACGGGAGTTATTTGTTACTCTAGTCTTAGCCTTCATAAGCATGTCAAGTCAGTTATGCAGTTATGTTTTCTCCAAACCTTCCAATCTCCATCAGGGAGAACGTGGAATGGCCTGCCCAAGGAGATCAGGCTAGTAAATTCACTTTTCTTCTTTTAAATCGCTTTTAAAAACACATCTTTTCCGGTCTGCTTTTACTTGATCTTGTGATTTCCTTTACTGAATTTTATCTCCCATAATCCAAAAGTTATGCCATTTATCTGCTGACCAGCAGGCCACAATGGGACTATTTAACCCTGACATGGACTATATGTTTGAAGGATGGTGGTAAAAGTGTGTTTTGTTTGTTGTTGTTCGTTTCATTCTGCATCTCAAATGTTAAAATGTGTGGTTCTCTCATAGGTTCTCTTAATTGTTGTACCCAGTGATTTGCATGCACTTATTCTTCCAAGAGAGGGAATTTCGGGTATATAGCTTTTAGATTACGGCCTTTGATAGAGAAAGTATAATGTGCAGTATTGGGGAGTAGTGAACTAGTAAACTAGTAGTTTAACTACATTTTGCAGTAGCTTGCTGGTAGTTCAACTACATTCATATGTGCATAGTGATTCAAGTAGTGAAATTACTTTGCCATTTTTTGTGTAGTTAACTACTGAAACTACAACTTGCAATTTTGTCCTTGTGAAAAGCCCAGATGGGATTGTTTTGTTTAGGACAGGTTTAGGCATCAGGGGTATTCCGGGAAGCTGGATTGTCAGCTCACCTGTGAAAAATATTTTGCTATAGTTTTTAACGTTTTAAATCTGAATTTATAAAACTAAACTTTAATATATTAGTGTCAATTAGTCATAAGTATTGATTTTTGCTATTTATTAACAAATGTTCAGAGAAGTTGTTGCATGCTATTTTAGAAGTTACCTGGCTAACTGTAATCCTGCTTGGTGCAATACCCCCACCTGGACTCTAGTTTCTGGAAGGCAGGTGTCTGGCTGATGGACATTGTATACAAAACCAAAGCTGACATTCCTTGCACTTTCCCATGAATAGTGGGGTATTTTATTTTTTTGGTTTATGTATGACCTGTGAGCAAGTGGGCACTTTTTGCAATAAACTCAATTGAGTGGCATTTTTAGCTGGCATGTGACTTTTTTGTATTATATTTTGTTATAATTTCATATGTACATTGTCAATTTGATCAGTAGTTTGAACTACCTTTTCTTAGTAGCTTTAGTTAACCAAACTAGATGTCTCCCTAGGGTAGCTTTGCTGTAGTTCAACTTCTTCCAGTGTGAAGTAATTGGTAGCTTGCAAAGCAATGCTTTCAAAGTAGCTTCCTCAACACAGATAATGTGATATGGCAAACTTACTCATAGCCCATTCAATAGTACTTGGTTATCAAGTGGCCTGCTCTGACCTGACCTAGGATCTGCCTTTCTCTCCCCTCACTTCACTCAGGCACAAAGGCAACTAAAGTCATGCTGAGGCACTGGCTTATTTATGATATACATTTTAAATGCCTCGTCCCCTGTTCAAGAGAAAAGACCAGAACACAAAACTATTCATGAGGTCAAGCCCAGCGTGGCCAGAAAATACCACATGTTGGTTTCCTTTTCCATTTTAATTTTGAATGCCAATCTGTTACATTCAATTTAAATCATCAATTGAAAGTCTTAATGTTGATATAGGTAATGTTTGTTAGGCCTGCCAGTTTGTAATTTACCTTTTTGATGCAGCTCCAGATTCAAGCAAAGGCCAGGATGTCACCACTGGTCTTATCATATGGAAGTAATATTTTGCCCAAATTTGAAGATTTAACTTCACAGATTTAATGATTGTACTAATAATAATTATTCAACTTCTGTTGTTAAAAGCAGGACCTTTTTGATGAAGTATTCTATACCTGCTAGAATACCGATGTTTGGTATACAAAGAGGTTAAAACCCTGAATATTTTTTAAAGATTATCTTGGTGCTAGCCTGCTTTCAACCACATACAGCTTAATGAATAAGTGAATTCTCAGCTTTTAGATAAGCCAGTAGTCAATATTATAAAGGAGTTTTAACCCCAACCCCCCACCTTCCCCTGTGGGAATCACCCAATCAGGGCACAGGTGCTTGGGGAGAAAGGTGCGAAGGAGAAACTTGGCTTTTTTCTTGTTGTCTTTTATTGTTTTTTGGCTAACTAAGAGGGGGGCTGTGGAGCGGGAAAGTTCTGTGAGTGGTGTATGCGCTGCAGCAATTCCTCGTGACCGCTTTTTATAGCTGGCTTTTATTTTGTCCCTGTGCTGAAATTGGAATATTAAGTTATGGCATATCTCTCTCTCTCTTTTCTGGTAATTTCAATTTAACATCTGGTTTAATGTCTTCCTTTTTTGTAAATTATAAGCAGTGAGCCTACATTCATTAATGAATTTATGATTCCAATTCATTATTCAAATAGTTTTTTGTGCAAAACTAGCTAGCTACCTCTAAATATGGATCTGGCTGTGGATAAGTTAATTCACTTGAGGCGGTAAACACAGTCTGGTTACGTTTTTTTTATTCTGTTGATGGGTAGACTTTATCTTTGTTTGAACAAAATTACTTACAAGGCATCTGTCACAGGACTAGTCTATGGTCCTAGCAATCACCAGTCACTAGACTCACTCACTGAAGACGCAACTCACGTGCTACAGAGATGGATTCTGGGAAACGTAGTCAAATAGCAAGCAAAGGATCAGGATGAAGTAAACCGGAAACTTAATTTCCCAAATTCCCACTTAGTTTAGTATATGCAATGATTCAGACCACTGAGCAGGATACATAGGGGGGACATAAACAAATCCTGTGTTGTGTTTATGTGTGAATTATTTCAAAAGTGGAGTCGGCTTCTATTAAATATATATTTTCAATTACATAATTTATTGAGAAATAATTTATTGGGGGGGACAACTTCATGTTTTTTCAGAAGTTGGAGGGGACTTGTCCCCCCTGACCCCCCCGGGGTCTGCGCCCGTGGATGTGTTAAGTATTCAGAGTGCTGGGCATTTTAACAAGGGCACTGAGTGTTAGAACTGCTGGATTAAGAAAATAAACACATTTTTCCTTAAACCTCACTTCCCCGAAACAGTATAGCTAATTAGGAAATGTCATGGCAAGACAGAAACATGGCATAAACATGGGATAAATAATTCTAAATTTAAAATCACAACGGCGATTGGCGTGGCACTTGGCAGTTCTAGTGTTAAGAGCCATCTAAACGCAGTGCGGAGCCGACGTCTGGATGCAACGACTTTTAAACTTTCATTCTGGCTACTCGGGGGAAGTCCCACAGACAACATGGCTGATGTTGCCGACATTCTACGGACAACAAATGAACACTTTGCTTAGGAGGAGGCTATACGCACATCCTCAGCAGAACGAATACATCTTATAATGCATAGCATTCAAAAGGAGACAGAATTTTAAATCTTTCACACATGTTTCTATACTTATCACTTCTCACTTATTGTCAGATATAAGTCATCAGCTAGCAGTTGCTATAAAAACACATTCTGAATTTAAACAATTGTTGTGCCTATGTGTTCAGTAGGGTAATGCATTGTGAATACAGTTGTGGCCTTCTCCCATCACAAGTTAATCTGATTCCCGACAATTTGCTCATTTTGCAGGGATCTTTCCACCTGTTGTTCTATCAGTGTTAATATTCGTTCCTTAGATGGACCACCACCTGTATCTTTTGCTTGTATTATGTTGTAGGAAAGTTTTTCTGAAATCACACCATTTTCTTTACATCCTCTACTGTTCATTAATTAATTTTATAGGCTATGTGATGTGTCACTCCTCTCTGTTGGTGTTGTATATGCAATAATACGGCGTTGTGTACCTCGTAAATGTAAGTTTTCTTTTTCTTGTGGTTATCTCGCTACTTGTGCCTGGGAGTTTAGTTTCTTTGATTGCGTAATTAAGACCAGTCATAGTAAATCGGTCGTTAATGTGTCGGTACCTGCGACTGCAGCAAGCCACAATATAGTGAATGCTATGCGCTGCAACTGTTTCCTTTGTAAATCTGGCCCTCAGCAGAGACTGAATTTGGCCAGGAGACACAGTCAGCACAGGGTGAATAGGGGCTGGAGACACAGTCAGCACAGGGTGAATAGAGCTGGAGACAGTCAGCACAGGGTGAATAGGGGTTGGAAACACAGCACAGGGTGAATAGGGGAAGGAGACATAGTCAGCACCGTGTGAATAGGACTGGAGATGCAGTCAGCACAGGGTGATCAGGGGCTGGAGACACAGTCAACACAGGGTGAATAGAAGCTGGAGACGCAGTGAGTTGCACCTCGTGGAAGCGGATGATGTTGATCACCCAGGCGCACAGCCCAGCAGCGGCCGATGACTTCTGCCGCACAAACTCGGGGTTGAACTCGGGATCGCTCAAGTACTCCTCCCGCACAACCCTCACAGTTGCTTCTGGAATGTGTTCTTTGTCAAAGTTCACCAGGGCCTGCAAGAAGTCATCCACCTAAAGGATGGAAACCATGGACACACACTCAGTCATCCCCTCTGGTCCCAGATTATTGAAAGTGGGACAGAGGATCAACTCACTGTGGCCAAATCTGAAACACGTAAAATAAATATGAAGAAAGCTAATATCTTTTTGTAAGCAATAATGACCAAGGAGCCGGGCATTATACAGTTTGAATACAATTTCCCTTCGTGAAGGGCATTCAATCTGTATAATGCCCGGCTTCGAGGTCATTATTGTGCTTACACCATGGTTACCAACAAAAATTATATATAGTTACATCTACATTTATAGATTTTTATCGACTTTATCAGCTGAAATTTAAATATCTTTCCGTGGCCCTTTTGGCATGTAGTTTTTGCATTGTCAAGCAAAACTCTGGTTGAAACTCCCTCTCTCTGTCTTGATTTTTAGAAATGGTTTAGTCACGCAGTCGCAGTGTAGCCTAACTTAGGCTAAGGAAACTAATTTCAGATTCGCATCATCAGATGCAAGGGAACATCTGAAAAATACTAAGCTAGGCCTATAGATAGTTTGTAACTTGTCATATATCGAATTTCGCAGAATAAAAAGTTTTCAATATAACTTATAGAATATATACTTATACAACCTATACAGATTAACGTGCTTTGTGACGTAATTGCATTCACAACCAGTCGATGTTGCTGACGTTAACGTTTGCAATGCAAACATTCAAACAGTTATACCAAGAGATCAGCCAGCTAGTTAAATCAGCCGATATTGGCTATAAAAGTGGTTGCCAGCCTACATCTTAGCTGACAAATGTCTGGCTAAATGACAAAACTGGGCTGCTATTACTATTTACACTTTTATAAGTTTGCAATAGACTTTTTTCATGCGCTATTTTCGGGAAAAGATTGTTGCAAATCGCGCTGCAGCACTCCAAACACAATCTGGTAGCCTACCTTATCAGAATAAAACCTAGATGAGTGGCTCTTTTGATAAATTACATGGCTCCCTTTTGAAAATAAATAATGAATTATTACGGGGAATGTAACTTCGCTACACCCAATGTTATTAGGAGTTGAAAACCGCATATAGTCTGAAACCAATTGCCGCGAATGCCTAAAATTATTTCCCTCTTGAAAAATAAAACAACTGATTGTAATCAATTCAAACATATTTATTTGGGTAAATCACATAATTACAAAGGATAAACAAGCAAAGAAATGAGGCTACCGCGCTTTACATAGCCTACATATTAGGCTAACGTTACTGCTTTAGGCAACAAGCTCATGGAGCGAGAGAAAAAAACATTCAAAGAACAATTCTAACTGATCCATGATCCCTGGTATACGATAAATAGGCCCAACACCGTAGTATGAAAAACATCCCCATACCATAATTTTTGCGCCACCATGCTTCACTGTCTTCACAGTGTACTGTGACTTGAATTCAGTACCCGGGGGTCGTCTGACGTCCTATCGACGACCACTAGACCCAAAAAGAACAATTTTACTCTCATCAGTCCACAGAATGTTACGGCATTTCTCTTTGGGCCAATCGATGTGTTCCTTGGATAATTTTAACCGATTCTGCACATGCCGTTTTTTCAACAATGGTGCTTTACAGGGGCTTGTTGCTGATAGCTTAGCTTCAATCAAACGTCTTCTGGCTGTAACAGCACGTACAGGTCATTTTAGATCATCTTTGATCTTTCTGGAGGTGATGATCAGCTGAATCTTTGCCATTCTGACTATTCTTCGATCCGTTTTAACAGTAGTTGCTCGTTTTCTTCCGTGTGTTTCTGGTTTTTGTTGCCATTTTAAAGCATTTGAGATCTTAACATGCCGTTAAAATAGCAAAAGTGAACTTGGACACACCCTAAATGGACTTTACGCCATGCGATTAGACCAGGCGCCAAGATCACCAAGATAGAGCCCCAAATGTATTAAGAGGCTAAATTTCGCTGAAATAAAATAAAAGGTTCAGGTGAAATACAGATGCCAATGATGCGCCTTTTTAAAAATTGTGACGTTCACTACGTTGAACAGTCACGTCAATACCACTGGACGGCGTACCATGATGCAAGGTAGAGAAGGAGGTTTGAATTTCACAGTAGACACTAGATTTCTTGTAAATCTCTCTTTCCATCTTTTCCTTGACCCCCGTGACGTTTTTGGCGAGGCCAAGAAAAAGTTGCAAGGAAAGGAAAAAGGAGCTATTTTTTTGACAATCGGAATGCAGCCTAGAAAAGACAAAGCAAATGATAATGAGCCCAACCTGCACAGTGTTAATACATCTAAAGAAATGAGGGAACGTCAAAACACACGTGTTCAACTACCTAATTTGGAGCCAATTGATTCACCCCGGTCTTTAATTTGATCCTCTAAACATGAATTTATTTACCCTCTTAAGCCACATCTTGTCAGAAATGGCTATGCATGCCATGAAGAATAAAATTCCCATGTTCCTACTGTGCTTATTGGGCTATACTGCAAATAGGTAACAATTTTTTTTTAACTGATCAAATTAAAGACCGGGGTGAATCAATTTTATATTAGCCAGGGGTGTCCCAGGACGATGGGGGCTTGGGGGCGAGTCAATGACGTACAGCCGAAGCTGTTCTTGATGATGTCTAAAGTCACTGGGGTACTGATGTGTGTGATGCTGGCGAGCTTCTGGCCATTGAGCGCGTTGGCCACCAGGAGGCGTGACAGGTTGGTTGTGGGAATTCCCCATTTAGCCACCAGGCCGGCGTCCAAAAAGTTCTCTTCAGCACCGGAGTCAATGAGGGCAGAAGACTTGTCCTGTTGATTCCCCCACTCCAGAGTTACCGGAAGGCAGGTGCGTTGAGTGGAGGAGAATTTGACCGGAATTACGCCCACTTGTACTCTTCGGCTTACCAGTGGGCATTGGCGTTTAACTGGACAGCTCGCCATGAAGTGACTAAGCCGGCCACAATACGGGCAGACTCGGGTAGCCATTCTCCGGTCCCTCTCAGACTGGGTCAGGCGAAAGTGTTTGGTTAGCATCATCTCGGGCTCAGAAACCCTGGCAGGATGAAGTGCAGGACAGACAGTGATAGGAGGTTGGATCCTTGACTCATCACACGGAACTTTACGGCACTTCTTCAGGTGTCTGAAGCGATGGCGCTCTTGCAGTCGTGAGTCGACTCTGATGGCCAGGTTGATGACGACTTCACTCGTCTCGGGTAACTCACGGGTAAGCAGCTCATCTTTAATTTCTTTGGAGAGGGCGGTGAGAAACGTGTCGTACAGGGCTGCCGGATCTCACCCACTGATGGTTGCTAGAGTTTGAAAGTGGATAGCAAAATCCGACACGGACCTCTATCCCTGGCACATCTGTAGAATCTCACGGGCAGCTTCATGGCCATACTTGGATCGGTCAAACATACGTTTCATCTCACTGGCGAACTGGTCGAACTTCTGGCAGCAGGGCAGGTTAGCTTCCACTCATAGTTTGGTTGCAGGAGAAATTAATATCGGAGTTGAGCAAAATCTTGGCACCGGCGCCATGGCCACAAGGGGGTCTGCGCGAAGGGGTTAAACAGCCAAGCAAGGTTTAAAAGTCAGAGCTACGTGTTTTAAGTAACAAATAACAATGCTACTTAAATGCTACATTGTCCTTTTCATTGTCTCGCTAGGCTACTTGTTGCAGCCAGAGTCCATGAGTTTAACATTCTGAGAGTATACCAGCTGCAAAGCAGAATAACGTGGAATTGGCACTTCATCACTTCACGCCGATTACAGGATTCAGTTTCTGCAAAACTCCAGGCCTCGATAAACCAACGCCACAAAAGAGTAACACGCCGTTCTCCTATGCTACACCCAAAAACACTAAGCAGAATTTTTTTTAGAACAAGCAGTAATAAAGCAAACAAGAGCAGCACAGGCAAAAGCAGTATTGGAGAGATCTGACTCTCACTTTTAAAAGGGGCGCTCCATTAGTGATGTGTGCAAGTGATTTGTTGAGTATGAGAACATGCGTTTGCTGAGACCAACCATTAGTCAGCTGCAGCTAGAGTTTCCTGACAGAACTTCTTGCTTCACACACTTCATGCATGACGCATCATTGAACTTCATTGAAAATCACTTCAGTAGCTACCTAACTTGGTGACTAAATGGAAAATGTTGATTGTGCTGGATTCCTACTTGACAAAATTTGATCAAATACCACATTAATTAGCTCCGAAGGACCATACTGTTAGGTAATCTCTGCCCAGCTCAGGAGCATGCTGTTGGGTTATATCTTACCGTGCTCAAGAGCACGCTGTTGGGTTATCTCTCACCTTGGATGGGAGCATGATGGTGAGTTATGTCTTACCTTGCTCATGTACATCTTGGCTGCCTTCCAGCTGCGGTCTTTTGGAATGCGGCCTTGTGGTGCAAGAAGGACCAACACAGCGGCCGCCACATTGGACACAATACCAGGAGGGTTGGGAAAAGTCCGCAGCTCTGTCAGGTTCAGCTGAATTAAAATATAGTTACAGTCGGTGCAGTAAGACACAGGTACAGTCAGTACAGAAAGACACAGGTATAGTTAGCACAGTAAGACACAGGTACAGTCAGTACAGTAAGACACAGCTACAGTCAGTGCAGTAAGACACAGGTACAGTCAGTGCAGTAAGACACAGGTACAGTCAGTACAGTAAAACAAAGGTACAGTCCGTGTAGTACGACACAGGCAGTCAGTAAAATAAGAAACAGGTACAGTCCGTGTAGTACGACACAGGTACAGTCATTACAGTAAGACACAGCTACAGTCAGTACAGTAAAACACAGGTAGTCAGGGCAGTAAGACACAGCTACAGTCAGTACAGTAAAACACAGGTAGTCAGGGCAGTAAGACACAGGTACAGTCCGTGTAGTAAGACACAGGTATCGTCAGTACAGTAAGACACAGCTACAGTCAGTACAGTAAGACACAGGTACAGTCAGTACAGTAAGACACAGGTACAGTCAGTGCAGTAAGACACAGCTGCAGTCAGTACAGTAAGACACAGGTACAGTCAGTGCAGTAAGACACAGCTACAGTCAGTACAGTAAAACAAAGGTACAGTCCGTGTAGTACGACACAGTCAGTAAAATAAGAAACAGGTACAGTCAGTGCAGTAAGAAACAGGTACAGTCAGTACAGTAAGACACAAGTACAGTCAGTACAGTAAGACACAGGTACAGTCCGTGTTGTAAGATACAGGTACAGTCAGTACAGTAAGACACAGGTAAAGTCAGAGTCGTAAGATACAGGTACAGTCAGTACAGTAAGACACAGTTACAGTCCGTGTCATAAGATACAGGTACAGTCAGTACAGTAAGACACAGGTACATTCAGTACAGTAAGACACAGGTACAGTCAGTGCAGTAAGACACAGCTACAGTCAGTGCAGTAAGACACAGCTACAGTCAGTACAGTAAAACAAAGGTACAGTCCGTGTAGTACGACACAGTCAGTAAAATAAGAAACAGGTACAGTCAGTGCAGTAAGAAACAGGTACAGTCAGTACAGTAAGACACAAGTACAGTCAGTACAGTAAGACACAGGTAAAGTCAGAGTCGTAAGATACAGGTACAGTCAGTACAGTAAGACACAGTTACAGTCCGTGTCATAAGATACAGGTACAGTCAGTACAGTAAGACACAGGTACATTCAGTGCAGTAAGACACAGCTACAGTCAGTGCAGTAAGACACAGGTACAGTCAGTGCAGTAAGACACAGGTACAGTCAGTGCAGTAAGACACAGGTACAGTCAGTACAGTAAGACACAGGTACAGTCCGTGCAGTAAGACACAGGTACAGTCAGTGCAGTAAGACACAGGTACAGTCAGTGCAGTAAGACACAGGTACAGTCAGTACAGTAAGACACAGGCGCTGAGGGGTTGGAGCAGGTGAATCAGATACAGCTCAGTTGGCGAGAAAAGACACACCCTGTTTAAGGTGTTGAGTGCGGCGTTAGCGGCCTGCAAGGCGGGCTCGGCTTTGGCTAGATCGTCCTCGGTCTCCCTTTGCTGCTTTGTGACATCAGCCTGAATAGCTGCCACCTGCGGGCCACAAACGGGTAGCAACCCTCACCATCAGCACAAACAGCTCTGAGCACTTTCACACACGTAAACTACATACACTCACTCACTCACTCACTCAGCAACCGTACTGCACGGTGACAGATACGAAGCAGAACTGGGCTTGGTTAGTCCTGAAACTAAGCAGGCAAGCATGGCTAGGCTTGGTTAATACTGAAAGTGATGTTGGTGGGCCAGTTTGCAGCAGTGTTCCCTTTGGACCAAATAAACCCTTAAATCCACAGTACAGTGACTGGAACAGGCCCAAGTCATCAATGATCCCTTACCACATAGCATTTAACACACCCTTTTAACACATCCCTTTTTTCCCTTGTATTCTCAACTTAATTACCTAACATCACCTAACCAATAAATAATTATTTACAATTATTATTAGGCGACCGAGCAGTGAAGCTGTTAGTACTCTATTGTTTTTGTTCCGATTTATTATTATTATTTTTTTTTCCTCCCCTTTCACCTAAAAGCTGAATCACCACTTGGTAGGCTTCTTGGATCCTGTAAATGATAACAGATTGAACACCTGGTGGCACTGTAGTGCACGTGACAAGATTTTTACATTGACACGCCCACTGCCGATGGTACGTTTGACCTAGTCACAAAATGTGGTGAATGGGTCCCACTGCTCCTGCCAAACAGATTTGCATTTAGAATTTTTTGTAAAACACTTACAATGCTACTCCACCTACAGAATTGGAACAATTGGCACAAAGCTTGGTGGAGGGACTCATCTTACATGCCTTCATATATGCCTCGCTTTTCTAAGGCCAAGGTAAACAAAATGGCCGAATGAAAAACCAATGAATTTGCAGTGTGCGTGGTTTATCAAATAAATGCTAATAATTCAAAAACCGTTTGACATAAGTTCTGGTGGGGTGATTGAGAGTTAGATAAAGACTCCAGTTACAAAGTCTTAGCCCAATCAAACCACATGGTGGCCCTATAGAGACCAAAACATTGACTGTTCCCTTGCAGAGATTTCAAACTTTCAACAATGACAAAAGTCCTGATTAGAAACATAGATATTTGCTTGGTGGGTCAACTCTGTCTTGTTACAACTCTGTTACAAAAAATGTCACATTTTCTCACGTGCACTACAGCGCCACCAGGTGTTCAAGCTACGTCATCATTTCCAGGCCAAGAGTTTGGCCATCCCAACAAGCCTACCAAGTTTGGTGATTCTAGGCCAAACCAGCTCACGGGAATTTTAGGTGAAAAGAAAAAAGAGAAAAAAAGAATCAGCACAAAAGCAATAGGGTACCAGCAGCTTCATATAATAATCTTAGTGTGAGCTGAGATAGAGCTACAGCATTTGGCACACCCACTCTGTGCTCCTCAGAATCTGCTACGGCCTTTTCCTGATTCAGCTTCTCCGTTTGCTGGCCAATCTTGGCAATGAGCGCCTCTGTGTCCGTGTTCCTCTGGTGTAGCTCCACTTCCTGCACGGCCAATTTCGCCTTCAGATCCTCCACCTGAAGAAAGAAGTCACAGTAGCTTATTATTTGCATGGAAGACACCTGTTGGATATGTTGTTCTTAGATTATAGCTTTCGGAAGAGAGAGACAACATAATTGGTATGGCGAACTTGTTCATGGTCCACACAATATCATATTGTTATGAAGTAGCCTGGCTTGGTTGAACGGACCAGAAGAATACTGCCGTTCTGTTTGTGTTTCTCTCTTTCTCTCCCCTCTCCTCCCCCAATATCAAAGGACGTGTCCTGAGCTCATTATCTATATATAAACTTCTGTAAGAGTTTTATTACCTCTGAGTGACACAGAATAGCTCAAAGTGCTTTCCAAAACAATTAAAACAGGATAAAATACACCACGTAACACATAAAATTAGACCACCAGAACATAGATAACATCAAAACAATAATACAATCTATAAAATACACAGTAAAATAATACCAGTCAAAACAGAAAATAAAAATCATTCAACAAAAGGCTAATCTAAAATAATGTGTTTTTAAAAGAGACTTAAAACTATCAGCCAACTGTGCCTTTGTAATGTTAACAGGGAGTGAATTCCGGAGCTTGGGAGCTCTCACAGAGAAGGATCTATCACTTTAGGATTTTAATCTGGAGTATGGAACAGTAAGAAGATCTCTCTGTGAGGATCAAAGCACTCTTCCAGAACTATAGGGCACTAACAGCTCTGATATATAGGCAGGGGCCAAGCCATGCAAAGCTTTAAAAGTGATTAGTAAAAGTTCTAAAGAAAAAGTTCTAGAAAATCTATTCTAAAAATGACAGGAAGCCATTGGAATGTGGCAAGGATTGGGGTGATGTGAGACAAACTGCTCTTAGATAAAAGTATTGCTGCTGAATTTTGAACTAGCTGGAGCCTGTATAGTGCATGATTGCTCAAGCCGGCGTGTAGTGAATTTCAGTAATCCAATTGAGACAAGATAAAAGCAGGAATTACTTTCTCAGTGTCTGAATAAGTTAAGCATGACCTAATTTTTGCTACATTCCTGAGCTGATGGTAACAGGATTGCACTACCTTTTTAATGTGAGGCTCAAACTTTAGGTGTGAATCATAAATAACCGACAGGCTTCACATTCAGTCTGAGTGAGTTTAGATTTTGGACTATAAATTCAGACTCAAGACTTAGAACAAATAATTATAAGCTCTGTCTTATCACTGTTAAGCTGCAGAAAGTTTTGGGCCATTCAATCTTCATTCTCAACTTCCAGCACTATTGCAAGATACCAAGCGTTGTCATAGATGGTGGCCACATACTGTCCAGCATTATGTTTTAACATTGCCATTGTAGACTTCTACATTGCGACCAGTGATGTTGATAGCAAAAGGACAAAGTTGACAGAATGCTTTGAAACCAGAAAGCCAGTCCCAGGAACCCGCAGCTGTCACAGCTTCATTCCAGATGATCAAAACAAACTACAAATTGCCAGGTTGTCAGGGTATGGTTAGTTATGAATGAATTTAATGCAAAATAAAAAGCGTCAGAATTTGAGCCAACCCTAGGTACTTCAAGAGGCTTCAAGGAGTTTGTATAGCTCGCTTTTCTTGTTTCTGCTGCGCTGAAACAGGAATATTCTTGCAAGGTCTGGCTTGTCGGTCTCCCTCTCTTTACTGGTAATTTCAATTCAACATCTGGTTAATGTCTTCATTTTTGTAAATTATAAGTAGTGAGCCTACATTCATTAATGAATGTATGATTCCAATTAATTATTCTAAGTTACAGTTTTTCTTTTAATAAAATGATTTAATCGTAAGACCTGATTTAGACTTGTCGTAGACTTTGTTATGACTTGTTGGTTGATTCCACCAGGTTACGGTTAGACAGACCTATTAACAAATTCGGTGATTTAATTGATTGCCATTTTCCATTATAATTATTCAATTAAATCCATTAAATATATTTTAAATGTAGGTTAAGTGAGGGGCTTTAGCACGCAATACCGCTTGTGTTCAGTATTCAGAGTGCTGGACATTTTAACACTTCCCTGATGCACCACAGGCTAGGCCAGTCGTACATTACATTTTGAGGTTAAAAGCAGCAAGGACTTCTGCATGTTTAGAGCAGCAGACACGCAGGATGCAGGTGGGGCTCACCTGATAAGCAGTGCTCTGCAGTTTCTGGAGACCGTTCTCCAGCCTCTCCATTTTCTGGGTGAGCTCTTTCCTCTTTTTACCCAGCAGGTTCCCATAGAGCTTCATGAACTCCAGAAAGCTCTTTGGAGTGGTGTAGTTGTAGTGCTTCTCGTTCTGCTGGTACCTGGTGCTCACCTCATTCACGCTGGTGTGTGCGTAGGAGATGAACTCGCTTATGGAAGCTTTCACTTCAGGCTATATCAGGTAGGAATAAGAATTCACATTTAACCATGTACTTTTATTGCTCTCCATTTTGCTTAATTACTGTTCTAAAATACCTTATATAGGAGACATCACAAATACTTCCCCCAAGTACAAACCCCAATTCCAGAAAAGTTGCGACAGTATGTAAAATGCACATAAAAGCAGAAAGCAGTGATTTGTAAATTCTCTTTTACATATATTTAATTGAAAACAGAACAAAGAAAATATATTTAATGTTTTACCTTTAACTAACTTTACCTTTAACTAATCTAACTTTATAGATTTTTGTAAATATAAGATAATTCCGAATTTGATGCCTGCAACACGTTCCAAAAAAGTTGGGACAGGGGCAAAAAAAAAAAAGACTGGGAAGTTCAAAAAAACACCTGTTTGGAACATTCCACAGGTAAACAGGTGATGCTATCATGACTGGGTATCAAAAGACTCTTGATATCTTATTTTCAGGTACTCTTACAAGCGATACTATAACCTCTCTGCATTTGACTGGATCTCTATGGGAATTGGGGGGTGGGAGTAGATTAAGCTGTAAATTACACAGGAATAGCATGGAACATATGGCTGGCTAAATGTATGGCTGCAAGTCATCAATGGCCTCAAAACCATCACTCTTCTGCCAGATATGCAGTAGATATGCAGTAGATATGCAGTAGATATGCAGCAGATATGCAGTAGATATGGCTGGATCACTTTAAGGATTGTTTCTCCTGACTCAGTTTGTTTGCACTACTGCTTTTGTGCTGTTATCTGTATCTCTACTCGTCTGGGAACATTTTTAGCCAGGTCTGGAACTATTACTCTCATTAATCAGGTGAACTCACTTCTGTTTCTCTTGTGTGGCAAGAGCTTAATGTACAAGGAAATATCAGAAACACAGTATGTCCATAGTAAATTAAATCTATGAAACTAGATTTGATAGATTTAAGTCAATATAAAAATGAGTACTACTTTTTTTGGTCCTCTTCAGTAGAGATAAAACTAGCTGTTAGGTAGCCTACACTGGAGATGAATCATTTGTTCACACCGCATGAAGAGATTCCACTGCAAGGCTACACTGAAAACTTTCCCAGTGGGGATCCCTCAGTGTAGCAAGAGGACCAACAGGAGGGAAGTCCAGTTTTAGAGAAATATTAAGTTCCAGTCTCCTCATTTCATCAAGGAGCTCACCCCTCTATCATAATGGATGCTATGGATTATAATGAATTATAATGGATTATTTTCAAGGCTGACCGATGACACAGGTTCCAGCCCTTTATGGAATTAGACCCCAGCTGCCTTCTAATTATTCATTTCTGTCATCATTAATGATTTATTTCTGTCATAAACTGATTGTGAGTGGCAGTAATGAATTCTGCTGCACCTACTTTCCACACACTCCTGCCAGCGGAAGTCTATAAACTCCTAAATGACTCTGGGTTAATAGAACTGGGTTAATACTCTCCAACAGCACAGTTGTGGCACAGTTCCCTAGAACACAGCACAGCTGTGGCACGGTTCCCTAGAAAACAGCACAGCTGTGGCACGCCTCTCCTAGAACACAGCACAGCTGTGGCACGAATCTCCTAGAACACAGCACAGCTGTGGCACAGTTCCCTAGAACACAGCACAGCTGTGGCACGGTTCCCTAGAAAACAGCACAGCTGTGGCACGCCTCTCCTAGAACACAGCACAGCTGTGGCACGAATCTCCTAGAACACAGCACAGCTGTGGCACGGTTCCCTAGAAAACAGCACAGCTGTGGCACGACTCTCCTAGAACACAGCACAGCTGTGGCATGGTTTCCTAGAAAACAGCACAGCTGTGGCACGACTCTCCTAGAACACAGCACAGCTGTGGCACGGTTCCTTAGAACACAGCACAGCTGTGGCACGGTTCCCTAGAACACAGCACAACTGTGGCAGGACTCTCCTAGAACACAGCACAGCTGTGGCACGACCCTCCTAGAACACAGCACAGCTGTGGCAGGACTCTCCTAGAACACAGCACAGCTGTGGCACGATCCTCCTAGAACACAGCACAGCTGTGGCATGGTTTCCTAGAAAACAGCACAGCTGTGGCACAACTCTCCTAGAACACAGCACAGCTGTGGCACGGTTCCTTAGAACACAGCACAGCTGTGGCACGGTTCCCTAGAACACAGCACAGCTGTGGCAGGACTCTCCTAGAACACAGCACAGCTGTGGCACGACCCTCCTAGGACACAGCACAGCTGTGGCACAGTTCCCTAGAACACAGCACAGCTGTGGCACGGTTCCCTAGAACACAGCACAGCTGTGGCACGGTTCCCGCTGTGCCCTGCCAGATGGCGCCCTGATCCCTGTCTGTACACAACTCTCCTAGAACACAGCACAGCTGTGGCACGACTCTCCTAGAACACAGCACAGCTGTGGCGCGGTTCCCTAGAACACAGCACAGCTGTGGCACAGTTCCCTAGAAAACAGCACAGATGTGGCGCGGTTCAGGCACGTGCAGAGGATGTCAGAGGGGCAGGGGCCCAAATTCATAAAAGGGCACGAGATATTAAAGATATTAAAATGTATGAGAATATGGTTTTTCGCGGTACGTAGGCAATGCAAGCGCACGCAGCTAATTTTTGTTCCATTAATTTTATCGTAAATACACAGTGTGTGTTTTTACATAGTCTACGCTGATATGTTGTTATTTCAGCCCTAAATGCGATAGGTGACTTTGGAAATGTCGACTGTACGGGCGAAACGTAACAAGATAAATTCTTCAGGGTTAATCATAACACAGTGATAGCTGCATATAGCCTACAAGTAAGATATTTGGTTTCATTAACATATATAACTACGAGAAATTTTGGAGAAAAAAATGAGGTGTCTTCTAAACCGAAAGTGAATCAGGTAGCCAGTAGCCTACAGTAAGCAATGGAAAACGCCGAATGCTTAGGCCTATTTGTACGTTTTAAAAATATATAATTGTTTCTATCTATATCTGAACATGATATTCTTGTAAACAATGCATTTTACAGTCTGTGCAGTGGCAAGACGGGAATAGCACCCAATATATACAATATATTGCACTGCAGTATCAATCCTGCGGGTTTTCTTAAAGCTGTAGCCTAGTTTATAATTTAAGACAAACATAAACATGTTTTCTAGGGAACCGTGTTCCCGCTGTGCCCTGCCAGATGGCGCCCTGATCCCTGTCTGTGCTTTGCGTTTTTGATTGGATTGGTTATTACTCATTATGTCATTATTGTTCCTTAAGTCCTCATTAGTCCTGTGGCTTGTTATACCCCTTACACACCGAAGCAACAACCCAGTTAATTCCCGTGTTTGCCGTTGGTGTGAAAGGGTTAACCCGCGTTATTCGACCCGGGTCCACAACCCTGGATTTACGCGGGTCGGACACGGCTCGGCTTCGGTGTGAAAGGGGGAACACGGGTTATTCGACCCGGGTTGGTTACGTTCGGTTCCTCTAAATGGAGCTGGGGAGAAGCGTACTGAATTCATTATGATTGAAGACTTTATTAAAAAGTCATGCACTTTGTATTTCTTTAACTACTTTTTCCATTTTGTGTTTTGCACATTTAGTGGGTTCACACGCTAGCTAAAGCATAGTAGCCTACATTACATCGTAGCTGGCATTAACTTTCATCTGAATCCTGTAACCTAATCACAAACATTGCAAACATTTAGCCTACAAACGCAGACTCCGTATTCTTTCCCGATAAATTATTGGTTTTATTTTAAACATCCCCATATTGAGTCAGTACAAACATACCGCTAACACGTTGGCTCCATTCCCCGCACATTTTCTTAATTTTTGGAAAGTGTAGAAATGTTCGGTTAGGTTTCGGTCGTTCCATAGACTGCATATAGGCCTAAACGACCAAATAACTTATAACAACCCTAATAATGTTAGGCTATTGTTCATAATACCCGCCCGAACCTGTCCTCATTTAAAAATTTTAATACCCACCAGTTAATTTATGGCTAGCTGCCGTCTGTTCTAGATAAACTAACGTTAGCTGCTCTTAGGACCTAGCTAGTTGGAAAAGCGGGCTAGCAATGTTAGCTAGGCAATCACGGTAGCTATCGTTAGCTTGCTAGTTAAATGTTAAAACGACTTGCCGTGAGCTATCGTTAGCTTGCTAGATAACCCAGCATTGCCAAGCAATGGTAACGTTCATGGCAGGGGGAGTATGGGGATTGAGTACGGGAGAGGGTGGAATAGCTAAATTAATATCTGAATTGATAAGGTTATACAGGTATGGAGCAATTGATTTCAATACTTAACCCACAGTTTGGCTGCTTGCACCGAGACGCTGGGCCTGTAGTGTAGCTACAACATCCCCTGCTGTCTCTCATTTCACGAAGCAGAATTTTTTGTTCGTAGTAGACACATCATAGCTAGCTCCAAAATGAATATGTGATGACAAACATGTTGAAGATGAGCGACAAGGCAGTCAATTTATTACATTACGAACTGCGTCCACAAAAAAAACTGCTTGTTCACGGTAGGCCTGTAAGGGACGTTCTTCATCGACTTCCACTCAAAAATACAGCGTGTCTCCTTGTCCCAAGCATAGAATGTATAAAAATAGGTCCCAAGACGCCAGGGTGTGTTTTAGACCAATGATTGTTGTCTCCCCCTTCTGGTCCCGCCCCTCCGAGTGAGTGCAGTGAGAACTCTATAGAACCTATCTATAGAGCTCCGTAGTCCCACCCACTTTGGTGACGAACGTCTGGTGCTACTTTTCGGAAAAAATATAATGGGAGTCAATGGATTGAAAATGTTTTTTTTCTATATTCAGGCAGCTAGATGTTCAAAACACTCAAGAGAAGGGTTGTCACATTTTAAAATAATTTATGAAATTGGTCATTTGAAATTATGTCCAACAAATAAACAACAAACACATTTTCAAAAAAACAACTAAAACGACTACAACATCCGGGCTACTCGCTTACCACCACTGCTGGAGTGAAAGCCATAAAGCTGACACTTCCAACATGGCCAAACTGATAGTGATTCTCGCCCTTGGTGATACTCTTAGTTTCACTTCCATAATAAGACAAAGTGATAGCCATTTTCGCTAGCTGAGCGGCCGGTAGCTACTTTCATAATAAGTTACAAGAGCAGACCGAGTGATAACCATTTTCGGTAGCAGAGCGGCCGGTAGCTACTGCGTTTGCTAGCAAAAGCGGGATTCTGGGTAGTGTAGTTATGTTTCTCAAACTCCGTTAATTATACGATTCAAATTTGATTTTAACACGGTGGTGAGTATATAATGGGCTTTGTATCACATATATGTCAAAGATTGGTCCATACAATGCCATAATATCATCATAAGGGTGACTGAAAGATCCCAAAGTGGGGGCAGGTAATGGCTTCCGGCAGTCTTCCGGGACCAGCCAGGGATAGGAGGGGGCGGGACTATGGAGCTCAATGGCAGTGACCCCAAGACTCAAGCTTTCCCTCTGATTGGTCCAGAACAAATGTTAATACGCTGTCCAAACGACACAATAATTTAAAAAATCAGCATATGGAGAGGCATTAGACGAAGGAAAAACACCTATTGCGACGAAATTTTTTGTGGAAAAAATTTATTGACTAAGTATCTTGACAACATTGCTTCCATTGACTTACATGGTGAAAGACCTATACTGGAGCCAACTGCAGTGGCGCAAGTGAGCAACGGCACTATGGCCGCTCCCAGCGCAACCAGAAAGTGAGTTTCAAAACGAAAGCCCGGTTTTGGCCCTTGGGTCCACCCCGCATTCCAGGTCTGACCACAGGACAGATGTGCAGTCAGCTTGCAAATATAAGCCAGTTTCACAACAATACAATCAACATTTTTATTAAGACAATGTTACTATGGTTGAGTACATTGATCACTGTTGCGACATTCATAATGAGACCAAATTACTGAAAACCATCAACATTTCTGCACTGGACACATGCATACATACAGTGCCCTCCACTACCAGGGGTGGGAATAATAGTGGTGGGCACTGTATATATGCTCTGTAAATCTTCAAGCAAAGCAGTGTTTATGATTGAATGTTTTGGAAGAGAACTGTGGATGTCTACACTCTCCCGAATCAGTAGTGGGGTTCGCGCATGAACGAGACAAATGATTAGCCATTCCAAACTGGGCTGGGAATTGGACATGCTTAGCCCCAAGTTGGGTGCCGAATTAATACATTTATTTTAAAATTAAAGAATACACCTACTGTTGAATGAGAAACACACTAACTGGCGCAGGTGTGCACTCACCTCCAGTCCATCCATGTTGTGAATGAAGGTACTACTGACGGACCTCAGGGCCTGCTGTGGCCAGGCGTGGAACCAGTCGATAGCTGTGCAGTTCACCAGGGCAGGGAACTTCCTGGCACGTGTGCGCAGAGTGAAGCCCACGGGAGAGAAGCACAGGACCACCTGTGTGACATGCATGATGAGAAACAGGAGCGTCTGTGTGACATGTATGATGACAAACAGGAGCGCCTGTGTGACACGCATGATGAGAGACAGGAGCGCCTATGTCACACGTATGATGAGAAACAGGAGCGCTTGTCTGAGCAGCTAGTGGGTTCTGGCTGAATGTAATGTTGGTGAGCAGTTAGTGGGTTCTGGCTGAATGTAATGTTGGTGAGTAGTTAGTGGGTTCTGGCTGAATGTAATGTTGTGCAGTTAGTGGGTTCTGACTGAATGTAATGTTGGTGAGCAGTTAGTCGGTTCTGGCTGAATGTAATGTTGGTGAGCAGCTAGTGGGTTCTGGCTGAATGTAATGTTGGTGAGCAGTTAGTGGGTTCTGGCTGAATGTAATGTTGGTGAGCAGTTAGTGGGTTCTGGCTGAATGTAATGTTGGTGAGCAGTTAGTGGGTTCTTGCTGAATGTAATGTTGATGAGCAGTTAAAGAGTAAGTGCACCCACTGTCTCAGCCTGTCTCTGCCTACTACACAATTGATAAAAATATTTTGTGTGGCTGAATGTAATGTTGGTGAGTGGGTTCTGGCGAGTATGCAAGTATGCAATTTGAGGCACAACCAAAGTGACATACAGTGCACTCCAAAAGTGTTAGGACAGTGACACGTTTTGTTGTTTTGGCTCTACTCCAGCACATTGGATATGAAATGGAACAGTGACTAGGAGGTTAAAGTGCAGACTTTCAGCTTTAATTTGAGGGTTTTTACATCCATATCGGGTGAACCGTGTTCAGATTTTTACACATAATGCCCCCCATTTTAAGGCACCAAAAGTAATTGTACAAATCAACATAAACTTAAATAAAGACATCCTATTTAATATTTGGTTGCAAATATTCAAGCTTTCCCTCTGATTGGTCCAGAACAAATGTTAATACACTGTCCAAACGACACAATAATTTAAAAAAATCAGCATATGGAGAGGCATTAGACGAAGGAAAAACACCTATTGCGACGAATTTTTTTGTGGAAAAAATTTATTGACTAAGTATCTTGACAACATTGCTTCCATTGACTTACATGGTGAAAGACCTATACTGGAGCCAACTGCAGTGGCGCAAGTGAGCAACGGCACTATGGCCGCTCCCAGCACAACCAGAAAGTGAGTTTCAAAACGAAAGCCCGGTTTTGGCCCTTGGGTCCACCCCGCATTCCAGGTCTGACCACAGGACAGATGTGCAGTCAGCTTGCAAATATAAGCCAGTTTCACAACAATACAATCAACATTTTTATTAAGACAATGTTACTATGGTTGAGTACATTGATCACTGTTGCGACATTCATAATGAGACCAAATTACTGAAAACCATCAACATTTCTGCACTGGACACATGCATACATACAGTGCCCTCCACTACCAGGGGTGGGAATAATAGTGGTGGGCACTGTATATATGCTCTGTAAATCTTCAAGCAAAGCAGTGTTTATGATTGAATGTTTTGGAAGAGAACTGTGGATGTCTACACTCTCCCGAATCAGTAGTGGGGTTCGCGCATGAACGAGACAAATGATTAGCCATTCCAAACTGGGCTGGGAATTGGACATGCTTAGCCCCAAGTTGGGTGCCGAATTAATACATTTATTTTAAAATTAAAGAATACACCTACTGTTGAATGAGAAACACACTAACTGGTGCAGGTGTGCACCAAAAGTAATTGTACAAATCAACATAAACTTAAATAAAGACATCCTATTTAATATTTGGTTGCATATCTTTTGCATACCATTACGTCCTGATGTCTGTGAGCCAAAAACATCGAAAGACTCTTGATATCTTATTTTCAGGTACTCTTACAAGTGATACAATTTTTTCCAATAGAGTCCAATAGAAAAAAGAGTCAGGAGAAAAAAAACTGTAAAGTGATGCATCCATATCTTCTCCATATCTGGCAGTAGAGTGATGGTTTATGGCCCATTTGATACCTCAGACGTACAGCCATTTAGCCAACCATGTGTTCCATACTATTCCCGTGTAATTTACAGCTTAATCTAGTCCCACCCCCAAATTCCCATAGAGATCCGGCTATGTGTAAAAAAAGCTACAATTGCTACACGGTTCACCTGATATGGATGTAAAAACCCTCAAATTAAAGCTGGAAGTCTGCACTTTAACCTCCTAGTCACTGTCCATTTCAAATAATGAAATGAAACCACATATATTTTGTAAAAGAACAGCACTGGTCCAAGTTAATGAAAATTTTTTTCCTGTTTTCTGTAAAGGGTTTCTTCATGGTTCTGAGATTCAAACACGAAGGTGGGGGAATCAGAACAAGTCAGCTCACAACCGTGAGGACCAATAACTGGGAGAGAAAATAATAAAGGAAGAAAGAAAAGGCAGGAACGTAAATTCCTTATGGCTAAACAGCTAAAAATGAAAATGAAACCACAAAAACAGGCAAAGTAGTAAACTAGTGAATTACCAACAAAATCTCCCGAGTAATGAGTAAGAGTAATGAGCCAGAACGGGAAACTTTAGCCAACAAAAGAACACCTTCGGCTACCTTCGCTCAGAGCCGGAGAGTGTAAAAACAAAAACAAAGATACAAAGAAAAAACGGTCTCCTAGAGAACAGAAATGTACAAAATATATAGCGCCGAACGCTACCAGGAGGAAAACAATCCTATACCTGACTAAGTAGCTAATAGCAAGTCCCCACTGAACATAAACAAAGTTTAATATCAGGAGGTCGCTAGTACCTGGCTATACCTGGCTCGAATGCAATGTCGAAAGACAAACAAGCACCGGAGAAGCGGAAGTGAGGAACTTAAATACCCTGCAGGTAGAAGCACAGGTGAAAACAATAATGAGGACTGCAAACCACGAAACGGAACGTGGAAAAAAATCTGATTGATTCACAATCGTGAAACTAGAACGAGAACCGCAAAAGAAAAGGAAACAACAGCCACAAACCACTACAGTTTTCCCGTTATTATATTGCTGGGAAATAAGAATTTGTGATATTCTGTAATTATGTCTGTCTGTTTCTATTATTGTTTATCATTACCATTGCATTCCCCTCTGTTCATGGGTTGTCCGAGTCGCATTCGTGTGTTTGTTTACCCTGTCTCGTGTATGCACTGTTTAGGTGACTTCGGGATTTTCCGAGGGTTTCGTGTTCTGCTACTTCCTGGTTTCCCTTACGCGTAATTGTATAGATTACCAACTCGTGCTAACAATCACTCGGGTGGTTTATTAGTTAAATGCACTTACTAAACCAATTAACATAAATGTTTACTAACGAACTAACGGTCTGTTTTATAGTTAGGTATTAACAGATTAACCAGTTTTTCGCGATCTCTGTAATTCGCCCCAGCTGTTTGTATGTAGTTTCACCTCTCGTGATTACTGAGCACACTCCGATCCTCTTCGAGCCCGTTGTTTGTTATGCATGTTTCCGGGTCCCTTCCATGTCTTTATGTTTCCGTGATTGTTTCATTGCTACCTCATGTGTTAACCTCACGTTATTTGTTCCCCTCCCTTTCCCTTACGTATATAAGACCCACAAATCTGTTTGTTCCCTGTCAGAACGTACCCTTTATTTCCTGAGCCTGAGATTGTGAAAGCCAGAGACTTATTGATTACCTGAGACACGCTTTCCGTACGACCCGAGATAGCCTAGCGATTTTGTTTGTTTGCCATTTGATTTCGACTTCTGATTGTTTTTTGACTTTGCCCTTGCCTGCCGTTTTTGTACCTCTGCCTTTGATTTCCGGTTCTTCGACTTTTGATTTCTGACTACTCTTTTTGCATTCCGTTTTTGTACTTTATATATTCTGATATCCTGGCTTTTTGACCTCACCCTTTGAAATAAAACTACGTTTCTGCTTTATCCCTGTCTGCAATTGGGTTTTCTGAGTCCAGACGTAACAGAATTACCGGGAAACCGTGCCAGTGTTAAACACTTATGTGAAAGATTAATATTGTGTATGTCAAAACAAGTCATACTGGTTAGTCCAAATAATATTGATCATAATAGGCTAGTAATCCATATAGTCTATTGCTTGCTGGCACACTTTAACTACGCGCACAAGTGTGTTTCGGCGGCTGTAAATCACTGTTTTAAAAGTGTTACTGTCAGTCATCATATTAGCAATACATCAAGATGCAGATGGCTTTTAAAGGGAATGGGATGACATTCTGATTGGTTTATTGCATGTTATACCCAAGACACACCTATAATTAATGAAGAGACTAAGTTCAGGCCATTTGCACCTTGCGCCATACTTAGCGCTCAAATAACATGCTGTCTAACGAGCAAAAGTGGACTTGGACACGCCCTAAATGCACTTGCGCCATGCGTTTTAAACCAAGCGCTAAGATCATTAAGATAGAGCTGACAATGCCAAAAAGCAAGAAATTCTAATTAAAACGGGCTTTCACATGTTCTTGAAAAGGTTTTGGAGGGGATCCTGGATGGGGAAAAAAAGATTCAAATCAATCACCTTTAACAAAAAATAGAACAAAAATTGAACCTGACTGCGTTGCGTTCTGGAAAGTAACAATATGTAGGATAAAAATCACAAGAGAAAAAATAAATGAATTACTTTGAAACATTTATAATTCCTTCCAGAATCACAAAATATTTTTTTTACAATAAGGTGCCTGCAAGAAGGCCTGACCTTGAGCTGCCTGCGAATTCGCTCAATGAAGAACTGCCAGCAGTTCTCTCTGGTGTCCACCTGTCCCAGTCCACGGAGCTCCATCCGGATAGAAGAGGTGACCGTGTCCAGCTCCTCCTCACTAAATAGATCTGGGATGTCCCCTGAGGACCACAGCACACACAAAACAAAAAAACTCAGAGTCCTGGATTTAAGACCGCAACACGACCGCATTATTTACCTCTGCAACAGACTCAAGAGTCCTGGATTTAAGACCGCAACAAGACAGCATTATTTACCTCTGCAACAGACCATGCAGACTCAACACCACTGCATCAGAAAGGGTGAATATTCAGACCACTGCCTTTTATATTCCACACATTATTACTAAACCAAAATAAGGTATAATCTCCTGCACGTACGTGTGTGATATTGGTTTGGGTCTGAGCAAGGGCTTTTCTTTAGACTAAAAAGCCATCTGTGATACGTTATTCTTTGATCTTTATGTATCTTTTTTTGTCATGAGCTCATATTCACAAATCACTGGCACAAATTTTGTTCTCCATTACGAGGTATGTTTACCTGTAAAAGTCAACTAGTTACTATAATAATTAATTTCATCTCACCACTGAAAAGCTAAATCATCCATTCAGGGCAGGCAAAGTAAGGGTACATTACACAGAAATCTCATTTTTACAATGAGACTTTTACTCTTCTTTTATCCATTTGCCCCTATGGATTGTACCCTACGCCCCGTTTCTTCCAAAAGGCCTCTCTTAAAACGTTCTTTACCACCATAAGAACCAGAATTTGTTTGTTTGTATAGTAAACAGCCTTCATACACTTCTCATCAGCCATCCTCCAAAACCTCTGAGAATAATGACACCTGTAAAATTTTACGAGCTGTAAAATCTCAAAGCTTTTATTTTTAAAGCATTGTACAATTACACAAACTCAGTGAATATAATATGATACAAACTGACGCATGTTTACAGCGGCTATGTGCTCAAGGGTTAAAAAGAAAACGTCACAGCGTTGTTTCCAAACAGGAACCGTTTGACCCCGCTGGATAATTATCAAACGGCATGGTGTCATCAGACCACAGTTCTACCTGGAGAGCACCATCAATGTCCCATAATTCTCTACTGACATCACTAATAATTTTCTCGTCGATGGGGTCCAGGTCCGATTTATATCACTCAGTTTCTCTTTGATGTGTGGTTCATAATTGAGATCCAAAACCAGGACATCAACGGCCCCCTGAACTCGTGGTGGAGCTGGTTTTAGACCCAACACGCTGAGAGCTTGAGCTATTAGGACAGCCAGCCAGCCTTTTGGACAGTTTGTCAAGTTTAGGGTGAAGTAGAAGGCCACAGGGTCATACAAACAGGTGTGGGGCCTCTGTCTTGTGTGGTTCACAGCACAGCCAACACAGTCTTTTTTCAAATCATCCTCAATAATATGATCCAGAATGCATGCTGTTACGGACTTTATGATGTTTATGGCCACTGTCAGTCTCATCAGACTTGTTCAGTTCTGATTGTTCTTCTTGCAAGTAGGTAAGGTCCATTTTGGCAGATTTGTTGTAAAAGAGTCCAGCCGATCTTTGTCAGAGTCTTCAGCGACTGTGAGTGCTGGAACAGCTACTGCTGGGGCGAACGTCTTGGTCCGTGAAAACGTCTTTTCCCCAGCCGTTGTTATCATATCCCCAAGATTCTGAGGGCATGGCCCGCTGTAAAAGACTGGCTAACCATAAGGGTTTATATATTGTCTTGTCCTTGGACGTTCTGGTGCTCGATTCATCTGACTGGGTAAAACTTTGAAATTTGGGTGCTTTTAAGGACCATCGCCCAACCTACCGTGTGACAAAGGGGATGGGGGTTCGGTGTGTGGGTGTGTTTAAACATGTGTCACATGAGCTGGTGAAACGGTTCGCAAGTCACACTTCTGCAATTCACAGTACGGCGCAAAATGTTCTTTGTTTTTTTCCATATACCTAAAGTTAAAGTGTTTTAGAAGTCACGTAATACACATCGAACAAAAAGTTCGGAAATTTGTGTTTGGTAGATTATTTCTCTGTTGTAACAATGCTTCTTGGCAATAAATTTTATACCGTTGGAAAGCCTGTTTATTTCCCTTTTAAATGGTTCCCCATTTGTAAGGAACATGCATTTGTGGGATGAGCAGCACAGCTGAGTATTGGGTTGCGCCCATGAAAAACTTGCCAAATCTTCTCTGCCAATGCCAAACAGTTTATTCTGCTGTTGCTATTGACTAACAAAATGTATTGCCAAGAAGCATTGTTACAACAGAGAAATAATCTACCAAACACAAATTTCCGAACTTTTTGTTCGATGTTTATAATATACATATTTAGGATCTCTAAATACCTTATATAAGTAACACAAATACAATGGGGTGCAAAAATTTGGGCACCCCTTGTCAAAATGCCTTTTCTAATTAGTATTTAAGTGAACAGAAGCAAACCTGACCTCTAAATGGTCCAAAGTTAAACATGACACATTTCTTCAAGATTACTTTTTATAATTTTTTTTTTACAGTTTCTAAATAATAATAAAAAAATAAAAAAGGCCCTGTGCAAGTTTTGAAAACGTTTTGGATTATTCTTTGTTACTTTTTAAAAAGATGATTACTGAGGCCCAGGCCCAGGTGATTTACTGGTTAGGGCTTCAATGGGTCAGGTGAATATAATTCCAGAGCTGAACTATTTATTCTGAAGTAATTCTAAAGCATCCGACTGCGGTGGCTCTTCTGTCTGGTGTTAATAGCCATGGGTTCCTCTAAACCATAGGTGTCAAACTCCCGGCCCGCGGGCCAAATCCGGCCCGCCACGTCATTTTTTGTGGCCCGCGAGAACCTAATTATCTGACGCGGAATCCGGCCCGCCACGTCATTTTATGCGGCCCGCGAGAACTTAAGTATCTGACGCGTGTATCTACGTGGCTGGTTAACGGGGATTTATTTTTACGATATAACAGACAAACGCAAACGCACACCCGCGGTACATACGTTAAATAAAACGTTAAATGAAGTTTGTAGAAATAAAAAAAAAGGCGATTGCACCCCCCAACCCCCCCCCCCCGTCACCCCGTCAACAGAAATAAAGGCGATTGCCCCCACCCCCCCCCGCCAACAAAAATAAAGGCGATTGCCCCCCCCCCCCCCGTCAACAATTACAATCGAGGTCCGCGAAAATTCTTGAATGCACCCACCCCGCCCCCCCCACCCCCCCGTCAACAATTACAATCGAGGTCCGCGAAAATCCCAAGTATGGTTATATTTATAGCCTTACAGTTACAACCGGCCCTTTGAGGGCAACCATAATGCTGATGTGGCCCGGGGTGAAAATGAGTTTGACACCACTGCTCTAAACAGTTGTCCAAGGATGTCAGAATCAAGATAGTTCACTTCCAAGAGAAGGCTAAACAAACTCCTTTCAAACGACCTATTTCCACTGTCAGAAACATTATCAAAAAATGGAAGATAAATGCAACAGTTGAAGTCAAGGCAAGATCTGGAACACCAAGAACAATTTCAGTGGCCTGAGACCTGGTGAGAAATAGAACCCATGGTTGGTTAAATGGCTGTAAGTCATCGAGGGTCTGAGGTATCAATTGAAATCAAATGAAAATGAAATCACTCTGCTGCCAGATATGCAGTAGATATGGATGGATTTTTCATTTATAAAGGCCAGGGGTCTTCAATCTTATCCAGTAAGGGCCGGTGTGGGTACAGGCTTTTGTTCCAACCCAGCAGCTACACACCTGATTCTACTAATCAAGGTGCTTAGCAAAGACTCTAGTGATTGATTTGTGGAATCAGGTGTGTAACTGCTTGGTTGGAACAAAAGCCTGCACCCTCACCGGCCCTTTCTGGATAAGATTGAGGACCCCTGATAAAGGCGATTGCATTTTGTTTACATGCGATGTGTGCCAAAACCATGACATAATTCAAATGAAAATGCAAAAGGCCACGTTGCGTTTTCATTTGTAAGTTAATGTACACACTTTATCGGACAATTTGAAAATGTTAATGCAAATCCATTTCACATTTAATTTCTCGCCCTCTATGACATAACCCTGCTGTAATTTCAATGACAATAAAAAACACATTTGCATTAGCAGTTTCTTATTGTAATCGCATGATCCATGAGGAAATGGATGGAAAAGGAAATGATAATTCAATTTGCCATTTAACATATAGTTTTCAAGCTTTTGTGGCACAAGTGTGGTGTGAATGAAATTTAATTACCACTGTCCCCTGCTTGGTGAAACCCTTTGATGTAGAGTTCCTGAGTTAAAATTAGTTAGACAACTGTTTCTCTTGTCTGAAGGAACTGGCTATAAACTGCGAAGAGTACCGAAGCAGATGTTGGTTTATAACCCCAATAACCCTAGGAATAATAATCTGGCTAGGTTCCCATCAGAATTCTTCCTGTTCCCTCCATTGTAAGAATTCCTTTGATGTTTTAATTTGGTGGACAGTTTCAAAACCCCCAAAACTGTATTTAACCAATGAGAATGATTTCCTGTGATGTCATAGTTTTGTCTATTTAATGAATTGTTTAACAGAAATTGGGGTTCTGTCTGATCACTACTTTGACCGGATAGCACCCTTCTGCAGAAGTTTTCTTAAATGAATAAACGAACAATCTTTTGTAAATGGCTTAACCTAACCTCGTGGTTGATCACTCTTATTTCTTAAAATCTAAATTTAGCAAACTTAGATTGGAAATTCCTTAACAGTGGTCACGCAAAAACCTACCCTGGCTAACACTCAGCTTGGTGCTGCCTGACCACGTCACCGCGTTAGCCAGGTTAACAAAAACCTGGCCAAAATTCCAAACTGAAAATGCAAAATGTCAAAGCTGCCCATCAAGGCAGGGGACCATTGAAACCACTGAACCTTATGGTTCAACTTCAATGGTTGTCTGTGAATGATTTCGGTCGTCAGACAGTTACCACAACTTAGCTTACCAGGCTAGATAGCGACATTTCCTAGTTCTCTGTGTTTGGGGATTATAGGCTAAATGCTAAAAACTAGAAAGGAAACGAGGTAGCCTAAATGTTATAATGGGCCTAGCCAGCCCGTTGTTAACTAACTTAACCTTAACAGCAGGGAGGACTTGCCATAAGAGGCAATAGATTTCCATTCACCGGTTTGCCTTAGACCTATTTAAATGAAAATTATTCTGTAGCCTATGTTCTTAAAAAAACCATGTCACTGTGCCAATACTGACATGGATTATTATTCTATTATACATCACTGTATTCGCACACGGTTGTGCCCCGGGGTTGTTTCTCCAGTGTTTTCACCAAATAAAAAAGAAGCTGAATTGCTGTCATTCTTTTACTGCCATCTGCTGGGTGAAGACATGAATGACAGTCTACACAACATAGCCTATGCGGAATAAGCCTACACAATTCTTTTTTAATTATATTTTTATTTAATTAGCCTATACACCATAGAAAATAATCCACCATCTTTAGTAGGCTATAGGCTCAGGCTGTGTCTCATTCCTAAAACAATAATTAATAGAAATCCTGATGCAAATGCCCACAGTGAAAATGGTAGAATATTTTTCACGCATAGCCTGCCATGAATTAGGCTATCGGCTAGTTACCACACCAGATTAACGAAAGCAGGGGAACTAGGCTAAAGTTAACTTAGTTAACATTGGGCTGGCTATGGCTCGTCGTAACTTTTAGGCTACCTTGTTTCCTTTTTAATTCTTATAATTTAGCCTATAATCCCCAAACACAGAAAACTAGGAAATATTGCTATCTAGAACATTTTGTCTCCAAATCTATCCAAATGGCTGAATTGTGCACTGCTCTAAATCATAAAATAATTATATATTCAACTACAAATCAAATGTTTTGATCATAAAACTCACTTTTGCATCATCAGTTGAGAATGACTATATTTTCATCAATATAGGGGGTGTAGATATCTATGGGTACAAAACCCTATCCAATCATAAAATAAAATTAGTTTTGTCCATTATAAAGCATATACATTTGCCCCTTGTGATGGCTTCATTATTGTTCAAAGCATCCCAGAAGAAACGACAAACACCGTTGAAAAGGATATACTGTCCTCTATCGGATAAAACAGTTGTGAATAAAACCGGAATCACATGAAATACTTTAGAGCTGCAGGTACAGTATATGGGGTGTTGCGCAGATGTTCGTTGTGTAATAATGAGCTAAACCGGTGTGTATTTCTCAAACTGATTGTCCAAGACAATAAATTGCCACTGAATTTTGAAAGGGACATCTCTATGCTTAAAACCAATTGTAGTATTGTATATTTATTTCATATTTAGTGGCAGATATTTATAGTAGAATGGCATGGTATATGACACAATAATTTCACATGTTTATTTTGCCTTTGAGTGAGCAGGGCTTTTCACTGCTTTTTTGGCATACGATCAGGCTGTTGTTGGTTTTATCTTGTTGCTATGATGGAATTCAAATTTTATATGATTGTGAAGGAATTTTCTGTTTTACAATATGTGTGTATTAACAATATAAACAATCACATGATTATTATTAAACATTTATTATAGTTTTGATTATTAGTAGATAAATTATATTGAATTAAGTAGTTAAACATGTACTCTCTGCAAACATATGAGTTGGCCTCAGGCAGGCTTTCTCTGTGTCTTTATCTTTGATTTCTGCAAGAGACAGGCAGTCTGTGAGATGGATGTTTTTGTCTTTTCTGTTCGGTGGCAAGGCTAAGGGTTATCTATAGTCTAAACACCGGGAAATTAACACCCCTGTCTTTCTGTAATATTTAGAACTTGTGGCGAATCAGTAAGGAAAAGTTATAAATGTCTTCTGTGCATTCTGTTCGAGAGAGAGAGATCTGGTAAGACTCTCTCATTCTGGTTTATCTGCAAATAAACGAAGTCTTATTCTATATCAATATACGGTTTTGTTGTGGTTCTGTTTGGACAGACTTGCTCACTGTGTGTAAAAGGGAAAATTTCCATGACAATGATGAATAAATATATTTATGAACTCACACGTAGGTATAGACTGGGTGGGGGGTTGCTTGTTAAATAGACTCGCTACGGGAAAATAGTGACACTTAGAAACTCCGATTTCTGCAGAGTTGTCACACATCGTGTACTAATAAAGATAAAACACAGAGTTTGAGGTTTCCATTTATAGTTTGGCTGCAGGAGCAACGAATGTCTCAGTTGAGCAAGATCTTGGCGCCGGCGTCCTGGTCACTAGGTATCAGCGCAAAGGGGTTAAAGACTTTACAGCCACCACATTAAAACGTCACGGAACATTTTCCAATTTCAGTCAAAATTGCATAAATGTTCATGCAATGTTTATGGAATAGCAGAGAGGAGGAGAAAACAATGTGATTCATGCGATTGAATTAATTATTTTGGAAAACGTTTGTGGGGGAAAAAAAAAACATATTAAACTAGATTTCATGTATCATAACCTTATAAGTTACACCCGGCCGTATACATTCGAAAAGGTGGAAAAAACGTATTTTATCCAGGCAAACCGTATGGGTTCATACCTATGCCTTCCAGCTTTATAAAGTTGTTGGCTGGCTCTGGCTGCATTGTTTTTGTGTGTTCTTGTGATGTTGTGGATTATATAGTGCCAACTATACAAAATACGAACAAAATGGCGCACAACCCCCGGGCATAAATCATGTCAAATGTCATAAAACAGGGTCATAAATCATCAATTTGACATTATATGTATCATATACCTATCTGACTCTGTACCCTAACCCCCCACTCATGAGTCGAATTCAGAGCTGCAGTAACCTGCAAGCCTTCCTATCTCTCAACACTTCCCCGTGATGAGCATCATGTGATAAATTTCTACGGATGTGATTACCGCCACCCCCTACCCCCCAACCCGCTATCTCACTACTGTGGGTACCTGATGCCAGCATGTCATTAATGAGAACCAGGAAGCGCTCGTCGGGTATCTGGGTGTCGGTGTGGAGAAACACTGTCCCAATGTTTTTCACCCCCACTTTCAGGTAGAGGGCAGCAATGTCGCTCTGAGGAGGAAAGGGTAATGACAGGTTTAGGACAGATTGCAGCATGGGACCCCAAAGAGCCCTGGGGCTCCTTCAATCTGGGAGGTCATGTGACCAGCTAAAGCAGGTGAGTGACCTTGTCATCTCTTTTATTTATTTTTTTACTCAGAAGACAATAATCAGCACAGAATCTCTTCCTCACTTGATCAAAACATTTATATGTTCAAGTCTGTCTCTCATCATACTCTTTTTTCATACCCTAACTACCCTACCAATCTCTATACTAAATAATTATATCATTCTATACTAAATTACTCTAACCTATTCTATACCTTTTTGTAAAAAACCATTATTTTTATTTATTATTTAAAAAAGGACAAAAATACTTGTGTTACATCCAAACAGAAACATTAATCTGTTTATGTATTTACCTCTTCTTATTTCAAACCAATAAATAAAACAAAAAGTAATAATAATAATAATACCTAACTGCAAAGAAAACTAATAATTTTTCCTATTCCTTGTTTCCTATATTCTTCCCTTTCACTTCTTTCATTACCCTTTCTTCTCTTCTCTTTCTTTTTATTCTATGTTCGTTTTTTCTTTTTTTCATGAGGCTAGGCCCTTCTTGTTTTACACTTCAATGCGTGTGTATTCAATGCTAAATAAATAAATAATTAAAACAAGAGTTAACCCTATAAACTTTGCCCCTAGTGCCTGAGACGTATCCGTCTCAATTACAGTATTCATGTTTGTCTGAAGTTAAAAACTACAGCTTTAAGAAAACCACGTACATTTTGACGCGGTATTTTTTAAAAGGGAAGCCGCTTGCAAAAACCTCAGCTTCTCCAGTTACACTGCAGTGCCATAAAATAGGAGGGTGTTATCAATAGCCCAAAGCACTTATGATCCTCCTCTCGCCACAGCCTGTAAAGTGCATAAAATGCACCGTTTATACACGCCAAGAAAATCATGTTCACGTATAGAAAGAATAATATATTTTTTTAAACTTTGTACAAATGAGTATTTGCCGTTTTCCCTTGCTTAATGTACTATATACAGTACCTGATGCACTTTCGGTTTAGAAGACACCTAATTTTTTTCTCCAAAATCTCTCGTATAAATATGTTTAGGAAACCAAGTACTTGCCAGTATATTCAGCTACAACTGTTTTCTGATTAACCCTAAAGAGTTTATCTTGTTACATTTCGCAAAAGTCCTGTACAGTAAACATTTCCACAGCACTTAGGGCTGAAATGTGTTGCTGTTCTTGTGTAAATACAAACGCGCTTTTGTACGTTTTTAAAAAATGTATTTAAATACATTCGGCAACGTATGTTATGGTTATTATACAGTCAAGCCGGAAAGTCACAAAATAGCCCATAATGACAAAGTGAAAACAGGTTTTTAGACATCATATATCATATGTACACAAGTGAGCACACCCTTTGATATGACAATGAGCTGAGGTGCATTTTGTTTCCACTGATACTGCTTGAGATGTTTCTACAACTTAACTGGAGTCCACCTGTGATAAATTCAATTGATTGGACATAATTGGGGACTGCCAACACCTGCCTATATAAGGTCCCACAGTTGACAGTGCATGTCAGAGCAAACTCCAAGCCATGGGGTCAAAGGAATTATCAGCAGACCTCAGAAACAGGATTGTGTCAAGGCATCGATCTGGAGAAGGGTAAAGAAAAATCTCTTCAGCTTTACAGGTCCCAAAGAGCACAGTGGCCACCATCATTCGTAAATGGAAGAAGTTTGGAACCACTAAGAATCTTCCTAGACCTGGCCGCCCGGCCAAACTGAGCAATCGGGGAAGACAGGCATTTAGCAGGCGCTCTTATCCAGAGCGACTTACACAACTTCTTGTTCTGTCAGAGGAACCCGAGAGTCACTCTGACAGAGCTCCAGCGTATCCTTGTGGAGATGGGAGAAACTTTCAGAAGATCAACCATCCAGGCAGCACTCTACCAATCAGGCCTTTATGGTAGAGTGGCCAGACGGACGCCCCTCCTTAGTAAAAGGCACATCACAGCCCGCTTGAAGTTTTCCAAAAGGCACCTAGAGGACTCTCAAACCATGAGAATCAAGATTCTCTGGTCTTATGAAACCAAAATTGAACTTTTTGGCCTGAATACCAAGCGTCACGTATGGAGGAAACCAGGCACCGCTCATCACCTGGCTAATACCATCCCTACAATGAAGCATGGCGGTGGCAGCATCATGATGTGGGGATGTTTTTCAGCAGCGGGAACGGGGCGACTAGTCCTGATAGAGGGAAAGATGAATGCAGCTAAGTACACCAAGATCCTTGAAGAAAACCTGCTCCAGAGCGCTCTGGACCTCAGACTGGGGCGAAGGTTTACCTTCCAACATGACAACGACCCGAAGCACACAGCCAAGAGAACAAAGGAGTGGCTTCGGAGAAAGTCTGTGCATGTCCTTGAGTGGCCCAGCCAGAGCCCAGACCTGAATCCAATTGAACATCTGTGGAAAGAGCTGAAAATGGCTGTGTACCGACACTCCCCATCCAACCTGACGAAGCTTGCAAGGATATGCTAAGAGGAATGGGCAAAAATGTCCAGAAACAAGTAGCTTCTTTCCCAAGACGCCTTGAAGCTGTAATCGCTGCCAAAGGTGCAGCAACCAAGTATTAGGCTAAGGGTGTGTACAGATATGTAACCCCTAAATAACCTATTTTTGTCAGTAAAATAAAATAGCATATTTTCTAAAAACCTGTTTTTACTTTGTCATTATTGGCTATTGTGTGTAGATGGCAAAAAATGAACTCAATCTATTGTAGTATAAGTCTGTAACGTAATAAAATGTGGAGAAGGTGAAAGGGGTGTTCAGACTTTCGGGCTTGAATGTATATATACTGTATGTGACTATTCTGAAATAAATGTATTCTGTTGTAAATTTCTGAATGATACAGATTCTTTTTCAATTCGAACTTTAAACCATGGATGTGCAAGGAATATTTTTTGAGATATTGACATTTAAATAAAACTAGTAGAAACCAGGTGGAAATTGCCTCTGGACGGCCAAAGTAAATATGTTTAAGAGTGTAATTTTTCCCACCAACTGTCTGTGTTATTTTGCGGGTGCAGCCAAAGTATTTGTACGCGTTATCATTTCACACTTTGCGGGTGATCAACTTAGGGCCGAAACATACCATAAGCAAATATGCGAACGTGGACGCTTCGAACTACGCAAAGTCGATTTTGTTCTAAAATGTATCACCTGAACTTCTTGCTATAGCATTGCAGCGAGGGACGCTATAGCAGGCAACAACAGTAAACAGCTTTCTTGTTCGATCTGTGCTTTCCTCTGGTTTGTCTTTCACAAATGTAATCGCAAAAGAAAAGCTGTTTGCGTAGCTCGAAGTGTCCACGTTCGCTCTCGTTTTTAAGGAGTTTTTTTTTTCTTTCTTGTTGTTTAATTCCCTTTTTGCGGTTTTCCCTCCCGTTTTTGTGGTGTTCATTCGTGAGCACTTTGAGAACCCCACTTTCGCGTTTGGTCCTTCGTTCTATACACTACCCTGACAGCAAAAGGTCTGTAAAAATCATATATGAACATACTTGCAAGCTACTCGCTACCACCACAGGTTAGGCACTAGGCTACATGACCAAATTTGCTATGTCCTATACGTAGCCTTTGTCGGCCAGAGAAAATTGTTTTAACGCAAATTATCATCTGGTTAAGATCGCGTTGTTGCATTAATGTAAAAAAAAAAAAGAGAAAAAGTCTAACTGTGCCATTGGCTAGCTACACGTTCTCAACAAACTAGTTTAGGCAATAGGCAATATTGTTAGTAGTAACTTGGCCACATTTTGATATCAATACTTTTAAAGGCAGGCCTAATTTTTTCAAGAATTAAGTACTTACAGACAGTGCTTTGTAGGCTATGTGTGAGTAATAAAAAATTTTTTTTTTTTTACATTGACATTTTTTTTTGTTGAGATGTGATAAGGCACACCCACTGCAAATACGTAGAATCTGTTAGGTTAGGTGGAAATAGGGACCCAGTAGCAGGCAGGGAGTACAAAAAAAATGAAATTTAATGAGGGACAGGGCAGCAATCCGTAATGAAGCAGGCAGGGTCGAACACCGGAGAGATGGTGTTTCATGGGCAATGGTACAAAAACAGAATCCAAAGAGTGGTCACAGTAACAGGCAGAGGTCAGAACCGGAAAGGCACAGCAGAGGTACAAAAACAGAGTCCAAAATCAGGGTCACGAGAACACAGGCAGGAGTAAAAACCAGGGAGGCGTAACGGGAAACAAGAAAAAACTAAAAGACAGCAACAAAAAAAACCAACAGGGAAAAAGACGAGGGATAACAAAAAACAGAAACAGAATGACACTAACGGAAAACTCGGAAAAAAAATAACAGACAACTCGGAAAGCAATAACGGACAACTCGGAAAACAATAACGGACAACTCGGAAGATACTTTGAAAAGCTAGTATAACAAACGGTGAACTCGCAAAGAACTACTGAAAAGACTGGGTTAAATACACAGAGGGAGACAGACATAATGGGAATCAGGTGTGCAGAGGCGGGGAGGGGGAGATGAGGGTTAACAAAGAACAATAAAACAATAACGAGGGAAGAACGAATACATGAAAGGGACTCGGAAAACATGCATGACAGACAACGGGCTCGAGTAGGAGTGGAGTGTGCACAGTAATAAGGGGAGGTGTGGTCTCTAAGGATAAGAAGCTGAAACAAGTTAACAGGTATCTCAAGGACAGCTTAGTAATGCAGGTAGAAAAGATAAAGCGGGGAAGCTGGTTAAATGTTAGTATCTAACTACAAGTCAGACAATTAGTTTGTTAGTACACATTTATGTTAATGAGTTTAGTAAAGTGCACATAACTAATAAAGAACCCGAGTGATTGTTAGCACAAGTTAGTAATATAAACAATTATACACGGGAACGAAAGCAGGAAGTAGCAGAAAACGAGACTTCAGAAATACAGCGTTAACCCACGGAAAATCTTGAAGTCACCCAAATAGTGCATGCACGAGACTGGGTAAACCAACACACAGATGAGACTCAGACAACTCACAAACAGAGGGGAATGCTATGATATGTGGAAAAGAATGAATGATAATGAAAATACAAATACAGAACAGACAGACGGATTCACAGAACACAACAGGATCGTGCATGGGACTCAAAAAGACTATTTGTGATCCCCCATAATAAAAGTCTCTGTTTGACTGCTGCTAATGCTGCTTGGTCCCTGGGAATCGCTGCTCGCATCTATATTTTCTTTGGGAAATTGTTAATTGATGGAGAAAGCTGTACCTTTAAGTTTTTAAAGGTAATTTCCTCTTTTTAATAAAGCTATTTTCATTTTTAAATTTGACAACTGAGCCCCAATTGGCCTCGGTTTTTGTGGAATCTTACTACCAAAGCGATGCAAATGCTGAAAATCAATCCCTTTAACCTGGTCCTCTTTAATACATTTATTTCTTTACTTTATTTTCAGTCACCAAATAATTCTCCTTTGCTTCTTCTTTAATACACATTATGACTACATTGTTCCTTATATTTCTGCACTTTAAATCCAGTAGTTCTGCCTTCATCTTTTTATTTTCTAATTCCAATCTGCTTGTTGTAGTTGAAAGCGACTCTACCATCTTACAAAGTTTTTTGTTCTTGGCTCGCATCTGCTCCAATAAATCATTATTACAATTCATAGCTCCTTTTAGTGACTCCACCTCAGACATTAGAGAAGCAATTATATATATCTAGTTTTTGCAGTCGGTTGTCAATAGCCTACTTGATAATACAACATCCGTGGATCTGACACGCATTTTAGTGTCCGGACCATTGTTTCCTGATATTGTGTGGTAATCCGTCGTCGGTCTCATTTGAGGATAGGACTGATCTAGTTTATCAGCATTCAACATATCATAAGAATCAATAACATGTTCAAATTCCTCCCTAGATGATTGAATGTTGGCTATTTATAAAAAATAAAAAAACCTTACATATTCATGGCACAAAAACCCTCCGTGTCAGCGCACCGCAGCCATCTTGGACTCTACCATCTTGGACTCTACCATCAATCTACCTCTACCCCACCCATCACTTAATTTATATGCGGAGTCATTCCCCCTGAAATCATCTGATCTGTAATTATTTTTGAGATATGGGTAGGTATAATTGAAACATAACTTTCCTTCTTTCTGCCTACTGAGGCTAAATGATCTGAAACAAATATTCTGATGAAAAAAAATATTCTGATGACTGACAATGACAACGAATGTCAGAATTACATGAAGCAAGAATCCTAAAGGGATGCACGCAGAAAGGCACAGAATCTGTCGCACCCTCAGGTCATGGATGCCGTATCCTTTGCGAAGGGTGATCTGGAAGACTTCTAAAACACTGAGGAAGGCAGCAAGACGACACAAACTCTGCTTCCCGCTCCCTCCCACTCCGATTAGGAGAGCATTCCCATGTGGAGCCTCCAGGATACGACTGATCCGGCATCTATTTATTTAAAATATACAGGATAAAACTGTAAAAATAACCATGGTATCAATTTCCATTCAACATGTTGAAACACATTGTTTTTGGCGATTGTTGATAGGTTAAACAGCAGTAGGACGGTGGAGAGAGACCTACATGTGCTGCATGGCCTCTTGGAAGAGCACCAGGTTCATAACAGCATGCAGCTCATTGTAGTGCTCCAGGGCGTCTGTAAGGGTTTTGTGTAGCTTCTCCCAGTCAGACACCTGGATGTAGCGGGATTCCCCCACCCCGCGGGCAAAGTGACAGTATATGAGAGGCTGGTGGATGAAGATGGACTCATCTATGCCCTGGAATGGATGGAAATGTGCTGTAACATGTGAAATTATAACAAGTGACAACTGTACATATGTGAAATTATAACAAGTGGCTACTGTACATATGTGAAATTATAACAGTTAGCAAGTGTAACCACAGCATTTTCTAGACTAGTGGTTCAACTTCATTAACCCAATTCAACTTAATTTTACTTGCAGTATATTGCAGCTATCACCAGTGGGCAGCAGACAGATGAGTGCATGGGACTAGAATTCTCAATAGGCCTAAAACTTTGAGCCCGAACAGAACCCTAAAGAACCCTACCGCCTACAGAACGAGCAGTGCAGTGGACACAGTCTGCTGGGTTGATGAGGAGAGAGAGGCACGCACTGCAGAGTGCGGACAGTCAGAGAACGAAAGGCTACAACGCACAACGTTGACTCAACCAGACAGCGGGATTCATGACACATCCAGACTTCGCCTGATAAAAGATACTATAACTTGCTTAATTCTCAACTCATTTTCATAAGATTTGACTTGTCATAAACGTGAAAAATATTTGCACAACACAGGTTACCTTATTTCCAAATTTCCCAGAACAGCTAGCCTAGTTATAAAACTCCCTTTTAACCCCTTTGTGCAGATGGCATATTTGGTCAATTCTCACCTATTTAGGGGGTGCTCTGTGTTTTATAACTCCAGGTGTGAGCATCACATAAACTTGGTAAATGGCTTAAATGAAACAAGACAGGTGTACAATTTACAATACGAACTTCGATTTGTTTTTATAATTTAAGTCAAATAAAGTGCCAAAAATGCAAAGAAACTTTAGAAAAATGCAACAAAATACTCAGAGCTACATAAGTGAAACGGGTAGATCTATACATTTCCTGGATCATAAACTCCATGTCCACAAGTGTGCAAAATCTGAGGATGATATGATAAGATATATGATGCAAAATATAGGCAGTGTACCCTGTTGTCCATTAGTGTCTCCAAATCTATCCAAATGGCTAAATTGTGCACTGCTCTAAATAAAAACAAAAAAAGATATATTTAACTACAAATCAACAGTTTTGGCTCATAAAACTCACTTTTGCATCATTATCAAGTGGGAATTACCAGTATAAAGGGGTAGACATCTATGAGTCCAAAACCCTATACAAAACATTTCATAAAGCGAATTTAATTTGTTTTGTCCATTATAAAGCATATACATTTGCCCCTTCTGATGGTTTAAGATAGAAACATTGATATCACAGTGTTATACACATAAATATGTAGCCTAATCATTCACTCTTGTACCGCAATAAAACACCACTTTTACCTGTACTCTACAGTATGTATACTTTTGCCCCGGGATTGCATTTTTCTGTAGTTTTTTTGTTTTGTTTAATGTTCTCATTCATAATGACTCCAAAGAAAAGTTTACACTAATCTACCGCATCAGCGCACAGTAAATTGGAATGAGCATTTTCCATGCCCTAAGTGACAATTATATACGCCATATAATGATAACATGAAAATAAAATAGTATTCCATTTATCTGCAAAATGCTGCCAAATGTTCTATCTTCAATGAAAATCGGTAGCCTACATCAAACATAAAATTAACGATTGCACTACAGTATGTGAAATGCACTCAAAATGCGGAAAAAAAAACAGGCCTATCAATCATATTCGACAAGACAGTGCTCGCGTGGAAAAATTTACATTTACATATGTAGCTAGCGAGACCAACCGCATATTAGAAGCAGTACCATTTACATATCGGAAAGGGAAAACTCCTGTTGAGAAATGTGTTTTCTGTAAAGCACGGAGATCACACTATTCTCAGTCAATCTCCTGGATAAGCTACAGTAAAATTGTAGCCAGTAAAATTGCATACTCTGAAATGTAGGCTACGAGTTGGTAAGAAAAGTGAAGGTATCTAAACGTGAAAAAACTTGCCCAAAGAATTTCAGCTCATTTTGTAGGCTAATTATAGCTGTGTTATATTTCTGCAGAATGCGATGTCCTGGAATAAGAAAACCTTCAGCTCATTTTGTATTTATTATTACTCCTTGTCGATTATGCTTACCCTATCCCCGGTGGCCCTCTAGTAGTAGTCATTGATGTCCCAATTATAGTAGCCTATTCATATTTCTCTGGAATTATAAATTAATTGACAGACATTTTGACAACTCCTGTAGGCTATAATAATTAAAATGGCATTTTACAAATAGGCAGGCTAGCTGTTCTGGGAAATAAGGTAACCTGTGTTATGCAGACATTTCTCACATTTATAACAAGTCATATTTTACAAAAATTTGTTCAGAATTAAGCGAGTTATACAATCGCTTGTAACACTACCTGAAAATAATATATCGAGAGTATTTTGATGTTGAAACTTCAGGAAGTAACAGCATGCAAAGGATATGTGACCAAATATTAAATATGATACTTTAAAAATACATTAAAGCAAAGGGTGTGAATACTTATGTCAATGTGATAGTTCAGTTTTAAATTTTTAATATAATCCTAAATGCTTGAGCAAATTTGCACATTATAGAGAATTACTTCTACAGTAGAATATAATCATAATAATCAATAGGGGTATGAATACTTTCTCAAGCCACTGTATATATAAAATGATAATGTGATACTGACATGTCTTAGTTAACTCATATGAGAGAATTTTTGCCAGCAAAAACGCTAGCCGATTGGCTGAGCATGGTCATGAATAATACTATGTCAACAGAATGCTGTAGTCATGACAACATTATCACCAAATAATCTTTTATCTTTGCTATGGTTCTATTATCTTTTTAAGCAAACCACACCTTGTAAAAATGTTTAAAGTCATATATAAACAATTTGATAATAAGTCCTTTATTGATCATCTCACTACTTGTTAGACTTGTTTAATGTTTTTAAGGTAGAGCTTAATTGAGTCCCATGCATTCTATGCTTGTACTGCCTTCTAGTGGTAAAATATATACATTACATTACAGGCATTTAGCAGACGCTCTTATCCAGAGTGACTTACACAATTTCATATTACATCTTATTACATTTATCCATTCATACAGCTGGATATACACTGAAGCAAGTCAGGTTAAGTACCTTGCTCAAGGGTACAAGAGCAGTGTCCTACCTGGGAATCAAACCTGCAAACTTTCGGTTACAAGTCCGGTTCCTTGACCATTATACTACACTGCCGCCTACACTTTACAAAGCAGTGAAGTGGAAGATTCTTCATTGTAACCGTTAGAACCACAGAGAGTCATACGAATATATCAGGAATACTGTATAAGTCAGAACATACAACTTTGAAAGCAATGACAAAACATAAAATAAAGAATGTTGATCCCCTATTGATTGGAATCATTACTTACTGTGTGTATTTCTGAATATGCTACTCTCATTAATAACTATAACGTTTAGTTTAGTTTAAACTAACCAATAATTAAACCATTAATTAATGTTTCTACTGCATCTGTCATGGATCTCACCTTTTCTCCCTTATCTCCGCGTCGCTTTATTCGTTTTTATCGTTTATCGGTAATCTATTGGATTTTCCTGTGTTCCGCCATGGGTTTTGCTTTCGCCTCGTCATTAGTGAGTTCACCTGGCAATTATTTCCGCTCACTATTTATACCCCGCTTCCGGCCTCTCTCGTTGCTTCCATGTTATTTCGCATGACATTCGAGCCGGTAAAAAAGGGTATAGGAAGTTGTATTGCTATCGACCGCTTTGATTAGCAACGCGGGACTTGTTAGCAGTACAACATTAGAAAGAAAGCAGTTCTTGTTTATACGCTCTTATTTCAGAGCAGAGGTTTTCGTTTTCTTTTGTTTCTCTACTCTAACCTACGAGTGTCTTACCCAAAGTTTTTGGGGTCTTTTCAGTTCGCTGTTTTTGTTGTTTCACTCCACAAACGGGAGTTAGATAAGCGTTATTGCTTATTTCTTTGTTTTGCTCGATTATCGAGCTCCTCGTTTTCATTGCGAGGTTTGTGTTCTTTTATTTTGTTTCTCCACTACGGATCATTGTCCGTTTCTAGTGGTGTTCTTAGGAACACTTTAAGATTGCCCAGCTATTGCATTTGGATCTCCAACATTTCCATCTCTGTCTCTGACAGAGATCCCTTACAGAACATGGAAGCCATAGGGGAGTTTCCAGCAATAGTTGCCAATCTTAAAGTGGTCATTGCCACTCAGGAGGCAGCCCTGGCGGACCAGAGAGAGAGTATTCGTGCCTTGCAACACTCACAGCAAGCCTTACATGAGCAGATGCAGCTACAAGCTGTAGCGCTACGAGATCTGGTTGAAAATATCCGTACTCTCTCTCTCAGGTCCGATCTTCCTCCAGTTGCACAAGCACCTACACAGTCCACCCCCCCAACATTTACACCTGACGCTAGGGAGCCGAAACTCCAACTCCCCTTGTGGTATAATGGAGTTTCTGGGAAGTGTCAGGGGTTTTTAACACAATGTTGTTGTTTTTTTAAAGTACAGCCCTCGCGGTTTCATGCACAAGAGTCCAGAGTAGCCTTCATTCTCTCTCTCTTAACCGATAATGCTCTCGTATGGGCCGACCCACTTATCAGGGCTAATTCACCCATTGTTAGTAATACAGAGCGGCTTATGGCGGAGATGGTGTCAGTGTTCGATCAAGACGTTTCTGGCAAGGAGGCTGCCATGCGATTAACCCGTCTTCGTCAGGGCACTGACACCGTGGCTGCATTCGCCATTACTTTCCGTGCTCTAGCGGGAGTGACAGGGTGGTCCGATGAGCCTCTATGTGCTCTGTTCCTAAACGCCTTATCGGAAACCATAAAGGACGCCATTGCGGGTATCGAACCACCCGCTACATTCGGGGATCTGGTATCTACGGCCATTCGGTTGGATAACCGGTTTAGAGAGAGAGAGAAGGAGAGGGCTTATAAGGGTTTTAAACAGCACCCACCTCGTTACTCTTCCTCTCATACGCCAGCACCGGCTCACAGTCCTTTTGTAGCTCCCATTAAACAGGAGGAGTCCATGCAGGTCGATAGTTCCTCCATGCGCGAAACAGGGGATGCTAAGTCCCGTGAATGGTGGTGTAGGTATTGTAAAAGGAGGGGCCATTTAAGGGACCACTGTCCCAAACTTCTGGGAAAAGATTAGTCCCGCTAGTGGAACCGAGTCGCCTAGCGGGACTAGATTTAAATTACCCTCGGACCTTCCTGGCGGTGTATTTGCGCTGGAACGACCGCCAGATTTCCTGCAATGCGTTTATTGATTCCGGGGCAGTTGAGTGCCTCGTCGATTCCAACTGGGTTAAATCCCACAAGATCCCCACCCACCCTCTTTCTCTACCTCGCCTGGTTACGGCTTTAGACTGGCACTATCTCCCGGGTTACCGCCGCTATACGCATGCGCGTTCCGTTTCGTAAGCATACGGAGGAGATTACATTTTTTTTAGTGGAGTCCCCAGCTTATCCGCTGGTTTTGGGTCATTCCTGGCTCACTCGCCATAACCCACACATTAATTGGGGGGGGGGCGGGTTCCGTTATTCAGAAATGGGGTCCCAAATGCAAACGCCACTGTTATGTCGCCAGTCATTTTTTGTTGAGAGAAGGGGGTGAGGATTATACACAGTCTGACTCAGAGAGTGAGGAGAATTACGCTATTAACCAGCAGTCCTCTCATGTTCCCTCCGAGAATGGAGAGGAAAGTTTAGACTGGGATTACTCTGCTGAACGACCTACTGCGTGGCAGGAGTTGACGTCCGAATCAGATATTGATTGGGATATTCACTCTGTCTCGGACACTGAGGGTGTTGAAGTGGGAGGGGCACTCGAATTCCAGCTGCCCGCTAATGTCCCTAAACAGTACGCCGATCTGGCGGAGACATTTAGCAAACAACGTTCCACTTCACTACCACCTCACAGACCTTATGACTGCGCTATAGAGCTATACCCAGGCACTACCCCCTCTAGAGGGTCTCTTTATTCGTTATCCATCCCTGAGAGCGCAGCCATGCGTAAATATATTGAGGAGGCTTTGGTTAATGGGTTTATTAGACCTTCCACCTCGCCTGCAGGAGCGGGTTTTTTTTTTGTTAAAAAGAAAGACGGAGGTCTCAGACCCTGTATTGATTACAGGTCCTTAAATGACATAACGGTGAAGAACAGGTAACCCCTTCCTCTTATGAACTCCGCTTTCGAGCGCCTTCAGGGGGCGTCTGTTTTCACTAAGCTGGACCTACGTAACGCCTATAACCTCGTTCGCATTCGCGAAGGCGACGAATGGAAGACCGCTTTTAACACGCACAGCGGCCACTACGAATATCGCGTCATGCCGTTCGGGCTCACTAGCGCCCCCTCTGTGTTTCAGGCGTTGATTAACGATGTGCTGAGGGAGATGCTGGAGAGATTCGTCTTCGTGTATCTTGACAATATTTTGATATTTTCGCCCGATTTTACCACACGTCGGTCACGTTCTTCAGGTTCTTGCTGCACTTCTCAAAGCCCAATTATTTGTAAAGGCAGAGAAGTGCGTTTTTCACACTGGCTCTGTTTCATTTTTGGGTTTCATTATTAAAGAGGGTAAGGTACAGATGGATCCGGAAAAGGTTTCCGCTGTAAAGAACTGGCCCACGCCGTCTTCCGTAAAACAGGTACAACGTTTTTTAGGTTTTGCACATTTTTATCGGCGATTTATTCGGAATTTTAGTGCGGTAGCAGCGTCCATTACTGCTCTCACTAAGAAAAACCTCGGCAGCCAGTTCCAATGGAATTCTAAGGCTGGGGCAGCATTCTCAGAATTAAAGAGAAGGTTCACTTCCGAACCCATCCTGGTTACACCCAACCCCTTCCTTCCCTTTGTGGTAGAGGTGGACGCCTCCGAGCTAGGCGCCAGAGCCATTCTTTCCCAATGTTCGCCACTTGACCACAAGATGCACCCCTGCGCTTATTTCTCTCGCGCCCTAACATCGGCAGAGAGGAATTATGACGTAGGGGATCGAGAATTGCTTGCGGTCAAGTTGGCTTTGGAGGAATGGCGCCATTGGCTCGAAGGAGCGGAACATCCATTTACGGTCTGGACAGACCATAAGAATCTGGAATATGTTCAGCTGGCTAAGAGGAGTAACTCACGGCAAGCTAGGTGGGCGCTGTTCTTTTTAAGATTTAATTTTATTATCACGTATCGCCCCGGGTCCAAAAAACGTCAAACCTGACGCTCTCTCGCGGATTTACGACCGTTCTGAGACAGACTCGGTTCCCGAGCCTATTATCGCCACTGACCTCATTGTTGCCCCGGTTATATGGGAGGTTGAGGCAGCGGTGCAGAGAGCCTTGCGCGCGGACCCAGGTCCAGGTGGGGCACCGGCTAACTGTCTTTTCGTGCCTCCTCGTCTTAGGTTGCGGGTCCTCCAATGGGGCCACGCCTCCCAACTCACCGGTCACCCCGGGGTTCATCGAACTAGGGACTTTTTATCCCGGCGTTTCTGGTGGCCTAGTCTGGAGAGAGACGTACGCTCATTTGTCGCGGCTTGTCCGGTTTGCGCTCGCAGCAAGGCCTCTCACCTTCCTCCCTCGGGTTTTCTTGGCCCCTACCTATTCCCACCCGTCCCTGGAGTCATATTTCCCTGGACTTCATCACAGGGTTGCCGTTATCTTCAGGCAATACTACCATTTTAGTGGTGGTCGACCGTTTTTCCAAAGCGGCCCAATTTATTGCGCTGTCCAAGCTGCCCTCGGCACCTGAGACAGCGCAACTTATGATTGACCATGTGTTTCGCCCACATGGCCTTCCGTCGGATGTGGTGTCCGATCGCGGTCCTTAGTTCGCCGCCAAGTTTTGGCGGGCGTTTTGCTCTCTGCTGGGGGCTTCGGTTAGTTTATCTTCCGGGTTTCATCCGGAGACTAACGGCCAGAGAGAGCGTACTAATCAGATTCTAGAGAATACTCTTCGCTGCCTTGCTGCGTCCAAGCCTACCTCCTGGAGCCGTCACCTCGCCTGGGCGGAGTGCGCTCATAACACGCTGCGCAACGCCTCCACCGGTCTCTCCCCCTTCGAAGCTCAGCTGGGTTACCAACCACCTCTTTTTCCTGAGCTTGAGAGGGAGGTGGAGGTACCCTCCACAGGATCTTTCGTTCGGCGGTGTTGGTCGGTTTGGAGACAAGTGCGGTCGTCTCTTATACGGGCTTCAGCTAAACAAAAAGCCGCGGCTGATAGGCATCGTCAAGCTGCACCGTCCTATAGAGTTGGACAGCGGGTTTGGCTTACTACTCGGGACCTTCCGCTGCGGGTCGAGTCCCGCAAACTCGCTCCTCGTTTTGTGGGTCCCTTCAAAATTATTTAAAAAATCAACCCAGTCACATTTCGACTGCAACTGCCGCGCTCGATGCGCATCCACCCCACGTTTCATGTCTCCCGTCTGAAACCGGTACTCGTCAGCCCCCTCGCCCCGGTTGAGAGACCACCTCCGCCTCCCCGACTCATAGAAGGGGGCCCGGCTTATACCGTTCGCCACATTGTGGCCGAGAGACGTGTGGGCAGAGGGTGGCAGTTCCTTGTTGACTGGGAGGGTTATGGTCCGGAGGAACGTTGCTGGGTTCCATCGAGAAACATCCTGGACCCTCAGTTAATCACCGACTTCCGCAGAGATAAGGTTGTGGAAGCGTCCGGTGCCGTTCCTTAGAGGGAGGGTCCTGTCATGGATCTCACCTTTTCTCCCTTATCTCCGCGTCGCTTTATTCGTTTTTATCGTTTACCGGTAATCTATCGGATTTTCCTGTGTTCCGCCACGGGTTTTGCTTTCGCCTCGTCATTAGTGAGTTCACCTGGCAATTATTTCCGCTCACTATTTATACCCCGCTTCCGGCCTCTCTCGTTGCTTCCATGTTATTTCGCATGACATTCGAGCCGGTAAAAAAGGGTATAGGAAGTTGTATTGCTATCGACCGCTTTGATTAGCAACGCGGGACTTGTTAGCAGTACAACATTAGAAAGAAAGCAGTTCTTGTTTATACGCTCTTATTTCAGAGCAGAGGTTTTCGTTTTCTTTTGTTTCTCTACTCTAACCTACGAGTGTCTTACCCAAAGTTTTTGGGGTCTTTTCAGTTCGCTGTTTTTGTTGTTTCACTCCACAAACGGGAGTTAGATAAGCGTTATTGCTTATTTCTTTGTTTTGCTCGATTATCGAGCTCCTCGTTTTCATTGCGAGGTTTGTGTTCTTTTATTTTGTTTCTCCACTACGGATCATTGTCCGTTTCTAGTGGTGTTCTTAGGAACACTTTAAGATTGCCCAGCTATTGCATTTGGATCTCCAACATTCCCATCTCTGTCTCTGACAGAGATCCCTTACAGCATCAGCTTTGCACACTTTTCAGGGACCAAATAACCTGGGCTTCTGTGGCAAATAGATCTTGTTTTAACCATTATGTATATGAAATACGAAAAATTGTAACCTTTTGTGTCTTTTTGTCTAAATGTTTTTTTATTAATTCTTTTGTTTTTGTTTTGGTGGATCAGTGATAATACTTTGTATTTGTAGTTATTTGTAATTATGTCCTACTTCCTGCCAACACCTGTTGGGTTGACTGGTCTGTTCATAGCTCTGAGGTTCTGCAGTACTTTCAGAAAACTAATCAATCTACAGGATAACAGCCTAATGCATTCTTTTAAAAAATATATATATTTTTAAAGGCTTTTCCAGCTTTATTGGACAGCACAGTGTAGAGAGGGGAAGAATGGGGAGTGAGAGAGGGGGAAACATGCGACAAAGGTCACACGGTCGGATTCAAACCGTCAACGTTGCAGCCCGCAATGAGCAAGTGGACGGTCATCTACAGGCTACGCCACCTCAGTAATATAGAAAGTTGGATGGCTCACAATTTTCTCCACGCAAATTCAAGTAAAACTTAAGATAAGGGACAGTGAGATCTTATTAATCCAAGCTAGTACCCTATAGCACAACTTTAGAATCCCCAACATAAAGTCCGTGGTAAATAACCTTGGAGTCATCTTTGATTCAAAGCTGGGTTTGAGAAAAATATGAATAAATTATCCCAGGTTAGCTACTATTACTGCTATTTAAGAAATATATTTAGATATCTTTTTTTAGGATTTTATGACGTTGAAAAATGTATCTTAAATGTTCCTCTCACATCTGTTGTTTTGTTCTTCATTCAAGGCTCAATGCTAATATATAAAATTTACAAAAACAAAACCGTTGTTTTAGATGACCCATATTACTCCAGTCTTAGCATCGCTACACTGGCTAGCAGTTGTTTTATAATAATAATAGAAATAATAATAATAATAGCTGACTGCATTTAAATGTGTATTTCTCTCCTGATCGCAAACCACTTTGCAGTGAAGAGGAAAACCTCACCTTAAACACCCCCAAATGTCCCTGCGGATCATTATTAGAGGATCATTCTTACCTCAAAGTACCTCTTTCCCGTGTCCAAGAGGATTTTATTGAACAGCTCCACATCTTTTTCCTCCATCAGCTTGTCGGAATAAACCCTGGATGATTCGTGCAGCCATAAATGCACCAGATCGAGAGGATATCGCACACACTCTGGGAGAGCAAAAATGATTCCCTGTGAGCACAATAACACACACAGGTCATTGTCATACTGTTTGTAGCCATTTCCAATGGTTAAATCGCAGTTCATAAATCAATCATTTCTGTATTGTAGTATAATTTTAGCAACGAGGTTTGTTTGTTTTCTCTTCAAACGTACAGCATCAGTAACAATTTAAAAGGAAAGACAGTCAGAAACACATACTTCTGTCTCGAGGGCTCAAAGTATTCCAATGCCATTTCACTCAGAAGAGAGATACTCTGGCAACAGCCCAGTTGTAAAATGGACAAACACACTGCTGGTATGGACTTATCTCACATTTTACTTTAAAAGAGCATAGGGGTCTTTTACAGCACCTGGAAGATATTGCACAGGTCCCTCAGGTTGAAGATGTAATGGAAGCGAATCGCTGTTGGCAGGAAGTTCTGGGTCATCTTCTGGTGCAGGCATATGGCAGCTTGGACAACAGAACCCACAGACTTGGTGACCCCATAGCTGAATCCGCCCTGCTGGAAGTGAGCCCCCATGATGTTGCTGTAGATGGTGGTCAGGGCCTCCGTGCCAGGGAAGTGGACCGCAAACACAGAGAAGTGCCTCTGGGGGAGGGGGAGGTGGGGTGGGGTGGTATACCATGCTTAATTTGGGAAGAGAAACGATTCCATGGAGGCTCATACAACCAGGGCATGTGTTTACGTGTTGGTTTGTATATTGCATATTAATATCTGAACAAAAAACTGTTTTAACGTACAAAAATTCCAAGTTACTCACGCGTAACCTACAAAGCATGGTCTGTAAGTCATTACTTAAAACTTGCAAAAACTAGGCCTGCCGTTAAAAGTATCGATATCAAAATGAGGCCAAGTTACAAAAAACAGGGTAACACTTTACAATAAGGGAACACACCTCATGCCTGAATTAATGCATGACTCATCATGATTTCATCATGATTTAATGCATGAATTAATGCATGATGTATCATGAACTCTGTGCGGTTCAATATTAATAAATGATCAAGGCATTATTAGTTCATGTGATTACTGTACACTTAATGTATCATCAGTTAATGAACATTAACTCACAGTTAAGTCATACATTAAGTAACATGTCATCAAAGTAGCTGCAAACCAGTTAGGTAGACAAAAGCTTCTCAGACCATCAGTGGTGGATTTATCAATTTTGGGGCCCTCAAAACTCTTCCTGACAGTGTGCTGACAAAGCTGTTTGCTTTTAAAACAACAGAAATTCAGATTTTTATAAATCACCCATTTTTATAACAACACCCCCCCCCCCTTATTGTGCATATAAGGAGACAGGATCTATGTGGTTTACAATATCACATGTTTTATGTTATTTTAATTTAATTTATCTCAGGAAATGTATGATTTGTCATTTATTTATAATATTAGCCTATTTGCAATATTCAATCATTCAGACTAGCTGCTGGGTGAACCCTACGCCTACTTCTAATATGTTTCTACTAAAACTATGGTGCTTTAGTCATATTTTCAACCCAGTTATACCATAATACAGAATAATCAATCTGTTATTTTCCTTGACACAATAACAAACATATAGTATTGATGTTTTACTTATTGTACAGCCAACAAAAGACTCTGGTTGGTCAACATATGACTTACTCAACATATGACTCTGATTAGGGAACGGGTACAATAATGATTAATCTAGCCTACAATTACACGCATGCTAGGACCGTGAAAATAGGAAAAATAAAAATAGGAAGTGAATCTACTATCTACTGATTGGAGGCTAAGGAAATTATTAAAAGCGTTTTTATTTTTTTACAATCCAGATAACCTGTTTGTGACTTTTGTCGCCTTTAGCTTTCCGTATACAAAAACCACAACCGTAATATACGGTAGTTCGAACTTCCATGGAAACGAATAAAATCTATTAGACAGACAACAGGCGCTCGTTGAATGAATGGAAGTCAGTGGAGTTTTTACACTGAAACGGGTCATTATCAGACAGACAAAATGAAGTTTCCCTTTTCTTTTTAGATTATGGCTATGCTGTCATGGCCCAGTACTACAACTTACAACCGGTTATGATTGTGACTATCCAACGAAAACCAACTTTAAAACCGGCTAGCGCCGGGCAGATGCGCGTCATTCTAAGCATACGTTATGTAACTTTAGTTGCTAAGCTAACTGAAAAAACTACATGAATGTTACTTAAATTCCGGTAAGTAGTTTATGTAGCTAGTTAGCTCATTGTAAATGCGTTCAATGTTGGCTATGTTTGCAAAAAAATCGACGTAGCAGCGAATCAATCTCAGACACAAATAGCTAGCAAGCTAGCTGCTATGAGGCCTACTATCACTTGTAATTTTGCTTGCTGGCTTGCCAATGTCAAATTTATTTAGGCTAGTTCGTATTCGAACACACAGGGATTTGCATATTGCTGCTAACTGTAACAGTAGCTAGTTAGGCAAATGTTAAATTGCATAATTCCCTTAGAAATGTCCTTTTCGGAGTAAAATTTGTATGTATCTAACGTTACCCTGTCATGTGAGCTCAGGACTGGACTTATTTAAATAATTTGATTTTGCGAGGAGCATGTACAGTAGCCTAACTTAGTTATCCTTCAGTTGCCACCAGACATATATATATATATATAAACTCCTCAAAAAAAGTTCGGAAACGTTATTTCGGTCGATTATTCCTCCCCTTTAATAATACCAATTGGTATTGTATTTTATATCGTTGGAAAGCCTGATTAGTCACCTTTACAACGAGGTACAACTTGTAAGGATCGTGCATTCGTGGAATGAGCAACACAGCTAACCGTGTGGGTAGCGGCCCAAAAAAATGTGCCAAAATCCCCTGCAATATTCTTCTGTTGGTATTCACTCTCGTTTTGAGTTGCTTGGTGGACTGGATGATTGCACTCTCCCACAGTAATAAGGAAAAAACAACACATATTGGCCATTTTTACACTTTATTCATTTTACACTGTCAGGGACCTCAGTAGCGTGTGGAAGATCCATACGCAGCCACAACAGCTTGGCACCTCCTCCTCATGCTGGTCACCAGCCTGGTCACACACTGCTGTGGGATGGCATCCCATTCCATCCCACTGGCATACACCTGCCAGCACTTGAAGCTCAAAACGAGAGTGAATACCAACAGAAGAATATTGCAGGGGATTTTGGCACATTTTTTTGGGCCGCTACCCACACGGTTAGCTGTGTTGCTCATTCCACGAATGCATGATCCTTACAAGTTGTACCTCGTTGTAAAGGTGACTAATCAGGCTTTCCAACGATATAAAATACAATACCAATTGGTATTATTAAAGGGGAGGAATAATCGACCGAAATAACGTTTCCAAACTTTTTTTGAGGAGTTTATATAGAAATATTGAACTGAATTAGATTCAACTACTTTACGTGATGTCGTAATAAACCTACATGTAGTTCAACCTTTTCATACTGATTTCTGTCAGCTAGTCATCATCACGTGTTCAAGAAGACCAACCAGAGTAATCTCCGATGAGTAAACCAACAATCTTTGTATCGTGTCAACTATAATCACGCATTGATTATTATTCTTATATGTATTGTGGATATAACTAGTTTTAATGTATGACTGTTAACCTTTTAGTTTTGGTAGAAAAAGGCAGGGGTTTCTAAATTATAGCCCAAGCGGAAATTGAGAGGTGCAGTGCACTGGAAGCCATATTAGTTGCTGTAACTTCGGCAATAGAAGCAAGCAGTTGAGTCCGTTCAATATCATAGTGTGCATTAGAGTTCAGTGTATTGCCCACTTTTTTTTGGTGTCTATCTGAGTGCCATTCTAGTTTTGATTTGTAAATGATCTTCTTTTAACAGTAGGGTCGTGGGAGATATGGCAGAACATGGAGGAGGCGGAAATGGGTTTTTGGGATTTTGAGGTATCAGAGGAAATGGCCAGTTCTGAGACTGGTGAAGACTGCTCCCAAATTTTGAAGACACGTTCGTCGGGGGACCACAACAATAAGTGATCAGTGGCGTTGCCACTGCTGGATACACACATTTCATTGTTAACCACAGCAGGAGCTTTATTGATCCTAACAGTGGGGGACATACACAAAATATAGAGAGGGCTAAGGGGATTTATAAAAATCAGATATGGCGACTGAGAGGAAATGGGATTGAGGTCCTTTTGAATGTCTTAATAAATTGTGTTCCACGTGTATAATTAATAAAATATTTATGTTCTATTTGGATGACTTTTGACTGGTTTATTTTAATATTAGGTTTTCAAGGGTGCAGAAATCATTGAGCTATTTATTAAGTAATAGTGATGTGATGATGGGGTAATCATTACTATATGAAGAATTGTGTGTGACTTTACTTGAAGGGTCACAATTCATTGAACTCATAATTAAGTAATGATGAACTCATGGTTAACAAATGCTTGCCTCCTATCAATCTACATTAAGTAATCATTTACAAATTAGTATCATGCCATGACTTTACTTAGAGGGACACAAGTCAGCCAAGTACTTAGGAAGTAATGGTGATTGCATGTGTGAAATAATGATGAAATTTAATGATAAATGGTGAACTTACAATTTACACTCAGTATCCACTGTATTAGGAATACCAACCTAGTACTATCTAATGTTCTGTTGCTGCAGCCCATCCCTTTCAGGGTTCAACATGTGCATTCAGTGATGCCCCTCTGCTCACCACTGTTGTTAATTATAATTTTTTTGGCCTTTCTGTTAGCTTGAATGTGTCTGGCCATTCTTCTCTGACCTCTCTCATTAACAAGGTTGTTTGTGCTCTCAGAACTGCCACTTGATATTTTTGGGGTATCACACTCAACCCCGACCCAATTTTTCCAACAAATAGCGTATATATTAACCTTGAGTATTGGTAACTATATAATTGAAAAATAAGTACAAAGTACTCATTCTCTAAAACATGAATGGCTGTCATAATCCACACACATTGACTCCATATTATTTACAAAGATCACCATCAAGTCTATTAAACGTGATTTTTTAATGACACATTAGAGATGGGCCTACTGTAGGGTTTGCCCAGAAGCATGACTGAATGTCTGAATATTGGCAAATATAGACTATAAATACTAATTATGCACTTTCTAAGATAAATTAAAATAACATAAAGCATTTGATATTACTGTCACCATTTTCACAGGTAAATGATAGATGGGGCTTAGAAGCCACACTGGCAGAATTTTTTTTTTAAGCGAACAGCTTTGCGTTTTTTCTGAGTTTTAGCGGCCCCGATATAGATAAATCCACCACTGATGGTCTGAGAAGCTTTTGTCTACCTGACTGGTTTGCAGCTACTTTGATGACATGTTACTTAATGTATGACTTAACTATGAGTTAATGTTCATTAATTGATGATACATTAAGTGTACAGTAATCACATGAACTAATAATGCCTTGATCATTTATTAATATTGAACCGCACAGAGTTCATGATACATCATGCATTAATTCATGCATTAAATCATGATGAAATCATGATGAGTCATGCATTAATTCAGGCATGAGGTGTGTTCCCTTATTGTAAAGTGTTACCAAAAACAGTATTGCCTATCGTAGCTCACACTAATTAAACTAGCTCTATTCAAAAGCAATGCTACCCAATCTCTCCTAAATTATTTTATATAACTTGGCCCTGTGCGTTTTCATATTTTCTGCGTGGTTACATGAGGTCAGAACGTACAGAAGTTGATCTTTTCAAGAGCTGAGAGTCTGTGGTCATTGTGGTTATTTCTGTAGGAAACCCTGAATAGTGCCAAACTCTCTGTGCTGTATAGGTATGAGGCATGCCCCGCCAAGCCGTAACTTGGCAGATGGCATACCTGCCATCCCAATATTGTACAAAGGGAGTATTGTAATTTGAACAGATTTAAATATTACTTACCTGAAGTCTGGGATTGACTGAGAAACTCCCTGCAGCAGGATTCATACAGGTGATGTACTGACAGTTATGAATCTCCTTCAGAAGCAGCTTCTGTCTGTCATACCTGAATAAAGAGTTCATCCTCTAAATCCATCCCTTAGACTACTTTCATTTAGAAATCTTCAAGTCCTACCAACATTACTGATGACGTTCCTTTTCAGTGCATTTAGTGTTCAATCGGTACCAAACTGAAATAGCACAACATACCATAGACATGCGGTGAGATTATTTATTAATTCAGATCCACTCACCAGTGGCTGTAGTCTAGATGCTGCCTTATAAGAGTATGGGGCTGGACTGTACCATAGACGTCTACCTCTGGCATGTTCAAATCATCAATGAAGTAGATGAGCTTCTTGGTGCCAGGTGGAGCAAAGTTTCGCCCAGCTTTTTTCTCCAAAGGTTTCTCAAGAACACCTACAAACAAGCAGAAGAATGAGGACAGACATCATACTGCTGAGAAAACAATAACGTAATCACTTAGAAATTCCTGAGAGAACTATCCTAGCAATAACGTAATCACTTAGACATTCCTGAGAGAACTATCCTATCAATAATGTAATCACTTAGACATTCCTGAGAGAACTGTCCTAGCAATAATGTGCATCTAGACAGCGTTTGTTGATTTTCTGCCATCGGATTGGTTAAGTATCTTTTTTACATTCGGTTTTAGCTGTGCATTAGGTAATTGAAACGCTTTGTAGTCATTGTGTAGCTGAGGTATATTACAGTAGTTAGTGATGGCTGATTTACCCAGTTTACTGTGAACTGCATTCAATGTTCATTACTAGGGATAGCTGCTACTTTAGGCAAAGAATGTGCTTTCTTATCTGTTCTGTAGTTACTTCGATGACGTTTCTGTATGCACTTACTGTATGTCGCTTCGGATAAAAGCATCTGCTAAATGACTGTAATGTAATGTAATAATGTAATCACTTAGACATTCCTGAGAGAACTATCCTAGTAATAACGTAATCACTTAGACATTCCTGAGAGAACTATCCTAGCAATAACGTAATCACTTAGACATTCCTGAGAGAACTATCCTAGCAATAACGTAATCACTTAGACATTCCTGAGAGAACTATTCCTAGCAATAATTCAAGTTATGCGAAATAAGAATTATGGTTGTGGCCTGGAAAAATACAGGTAAATGAGCATTATTTATGAGGTAGGTGAAATCCAGGTAAGTTAGCACATAGGCAGGTTTGAGCATTACAGCCAAGCCCAGGTGAAATTAGTATTACAACTGAAGCAGGTGAAATACAGGTGAAATGAGCGTACAGGCAGGTTTGAGCATGATGGCCGACGGCAGGTAAAATGAGCATTATTGCTCAGGCCAAGTGAAATACAGGCGAAATGAGTGCACAGGCAGGTTTGAGCATTATGGCTGAGGCCAGGTGAAATACAGATAAAATAATGGCAGGGTGGGCTTGGGTGACTCACGCTGTAACATGGCTGAGGTGGTGTAGTAATTGAAGGGAATTTTAGCGAGCATGTAGTCCTCTCTCAGCTGGGCCACCTTGTCAGACACCAGGATGGTTTTCCCCACGCCTGCATTTCCCACCAGCATTACTGGCTTACCTTTCTGCAGCAGCAGGTCCACAAAGTATGTCAGACAAATGGACTCTGCAGAATGCACCAGGACCGTCTGGAAAACCAAACACAGGTACCCCTTCAGCAATAAAGCACAGAGAGGGTTTAAAGCACAGAGTGGGATTAATTCTGAGCGGAAATTCTGGCATCATTTCAGACCTCCGATTTATCTGACCTGAGCACCGGTAACATGACAGCAAGAAAAATGGCGGCATTTGTAGTTTGTAGTAAAGTGTTTATTTGCATTTTAATGCATATTTGGCTGGGTAATAATGAGATATGTGTAAGTATCATTAATGTTTCTCATTCATTATAACAATAGCTATGTGAAATTTAAAAGTTAAAAAAGTTAGCTTGCTTAAAAATGCTGCATCTGACATTTCAATAGGCTACTAGCCTAACGTTACTACTAGTCTAACGTTACTACTAGCCTAGCGTTACTACGACCTAACATTACTACTCGCCTAACGTTACTATGACCTAACGTTACTACTAGTCTAACATTACTACGATCTAACGTTACTACTAGTCTAACGTTACTGTGACCTAACATTATTACTAGCCTAACGTCATTACGACCTAACGTTACTACTAGCCTAACGTTACTATGACCTACCGCTACTACTAGCCTAACGTTACTATGACCTAACGTTACTACTAGCCTAACGTTACTACGACCTAACGTTACTACTAGCCTAACGTTACTACAACTTAACGTTATTACTAGCCTAACGTTACTACGACCTAACGTTACTACTAGCCTAACGTTACTACTAGCCTAACGTTACTACGACCTAACGTTACTACTAGCCTAACGTTACTATGACCTAACGTTATTACTAGCCTAACGTTACTACGACCTAACGTTACTACTAGCCTAACGTTACTCTGACCTAACGTTACTAGCATAATGTTAATACGACCTAACGTTACTACGACCTAACTTTACTACTAGCCTAACGTTACTATGACCTAACGTTACTAGCCTAATGTTAATACAACCTAACGTTACTACTAGCCTAATGTTACTATGACCTAACGTTACTAATAGCCTAACATTACTACAACCTAATGTTACTACTAGCCTAACGTTAATACGACCTAACGTTACTCTATTCCGGAGGTGGAAATCCAGGGGACATAAAGTAAAAGTCCCCCCCAGTATTTTGCTCCAATCACCTGGATTTGCTAATTAACATAATTCTTCAGTGAGGGGGTAGAACTAATTAGTGAAATCAACTGGCTGAGTTTATGGGTGGAAGAAACACATGGTAGGACTTTTACTTTATGTCCCCTGGATTTTCGCCTCTGCTCTTGCTCTATTCACTCATTTTCCAACCTAACAAACGTTAGCTAGCTACCCAAGAGCTACATTATTTATTTCAAAATAAATAAGTAAGCCGGAAGTCGGAAATTTCCCACTTGAAATGTCCAAGTTCCCAGTGGTCTTGAACGCAGCATAAAGCACAAAGAGCATGCATAGCTAACATAATGTGGTTTAAGAGATTAAACTGCCTGCGCTGATCTTGTATGTTCCATTTCCCCTTTTAACTCATGCAACAAGTAAGCTAGCTAATAAAAGAGTGATATATAGCCTATTTAAGTTTCGTATGGCTATATACAGTGAGCACCATAATTCCTTGGACAGTGACATATTTTTTGTTATTTTGGTTTTGTACTCTAGCACTTTGAGTTTGAAAGGATACAATGACAATGAGGTTGAAGTGCAGACTGTCAGCTTTAATTTGAGTGTATTTTCATCCATATCGGATGAACCGTTTAGAAATGATAGAACCTTTAGTACACAGTCCCCCCCACTTTCGGGCATCATAAAATATTGTACAGTTTAACATAAGAATAAAGTAATAATTTTTTTGTATTTGGTCGCATATCCTTTACATGTAGTGACTTCCTGATGTCTGTGAGCCAACAATATCAAAAGACTGTGTTGACTCACAGACTGGCCCTTAGTGTGTACAACACAGGCAGAATATCAGCCTGCACAGATATTCTTCTGGCAACTTCATTGTTATGTTCTGCCTTGCCTCAATTCTCAGCCAGTTCCACAATGATGTAGATCGAAAAGCTGCCCACTTATGATTGCTATACAATAATCGCAGTGACAGCAAACAAAGCCAACCAAGTCATGTTCTTTCACTTTCGCTTTCATCATTTCCCCTTCCTCTCTGGGCCTGCTGAGCCACACGGCGCATTGAACCCATCGTTAATCACACTTTGCAGCCATTCTCAAACCAACTTCTAACAGCCAGTACTGGGGCAATGAACCATGCACTTTGTCACAATTTATCATCTTTCCAATTGCATCTTTTCAACTATTAAATTGCAAGATACCATACATTTTCATCTCCTGTACTTCAGCTCCATTAATACTTCTGTTGTATAAAATGGAGAAAAGCAGTAAATTTTGGTGGTTTTGACAACATTTAAGTCTTCAGAAAAGAAACTGAAGGGTACAAGAAAGGCAATTAATTTTTCATTGAGAAGAAATACCAGGACCCATAAAATCAGCAGATTGTTTCAGTGCAGGCGGCAGGTCCTCCACAAACTTAAAAGCCTGAAATATTAAAGCACCTTCAAGGCCTTTCGTACATCTTTTAAAGGTTAATAGCCAGGTGATTGTGAGTAAAAATATAGTTTACCTGCAGGGGAATGTCAGGTTCTAGCTCAAAGGAAGTCATTCTGTCGCTCCAGGGAGCAAACTTGTTGGTGTCGGTGTCGATGAAGTAGTCAAAGACAGTTCCCTGGGAGGGAAACTTCACTGATCTCATCTCCTTGGTCCACCAGCGGCTGAACTCAGAGCGGTGGTCAATAAGCTGAGAGACGCCGAGATAGATAAAACCAGATCAAACCAGACTCAACACAGAGAACCCTCCTGTAACACCACGTTGGGGGGGCAGAGATAACCCTCCTGTAACACCACGTTGGGGGGGGGGGGGCTGAGCACTCACATGGTCCTGGAAGAGGGCACCCCCGAAGGCCCAGACACAGGCAAACACAAAATAAAGCTCATACAGCTCCCTAGGGGAGTCCGGGGGGGTGTTCTCTGGGGTCAGCAGGCAGTCCAAAAGCGAACACAGCGTCTGATCAAGGAAAGAGAAGGAAAACAGGCACTTTTGATTTAAAAAAAAAGAAACATCACTGCATTTTGAAAAGGCGCAGGTTTAATCTACCACTTTTATAACCACTTTAACCTATCAATCAAACTGCTGAGGTAGAGCATGTAGCCATTTTCAGGGGTTTTTACCCAGTGATAATTCAGTTGCCGCAGAAATCACAAACACTCAACAGTCTCGAATTAAGATGTTCAGCTCCAGCAGGCGGCCACAGAAAGAACAAAGAATTCAAATAAATTCAACCTGATGGGAGCTAAAACCCCAACGTACCTGCACCATACTGTTCTCAGGAATTGGTGTAATCGTTTTCAGATTACACCTCACTTGTTCTAAGCAGTATGGAACATACTTGTCGAACAATATAGTCAGATTAGCTCTTTCTGATTGAGCATGTCGAGTATCAATCCAGCTTGTTACATACCTAAAAAAAAATTTTAAAAAACTTGTTGAAAAGACTCAATAATTACCATAATCATATAATCATACTATAATGGGGAGTAAAAAAAATGCAGCAGGTGAAACAGGAGAATTAACGCTTTCATTCCAAAGGAGGTTTCCACGCTGGGCTCCACTCACAAGCTCCAGCCCAAGTCCTGAGGGCTAACATACAAGATCCCAGCCCTGGAAACCGTTGCTGGGGTGGCAGCCTTCAGGTGGCTGATCTCAAACACCAGCCGCATGGACGACGTCAGTGATATCCGCTCATTACTGGCCAGTGTTAGGACCTGAGAAGGCACAGAATAGCATGCGATATGCACTGATACAAATTTTGCAGAGAGTTTGCCACTTTTCAGGGTTTTTTCCTACAGACATAACTACAATGACCACAGACTCACAGCCCTTAAGAACCATAACTTCTGTACCTACTGACCTCATGCAAACACACAAAATTCAGATACAACTTCACACATCCACACAATAAAGCCGCAAACATGGGATATTTTTGTAACACTGGGCCAATTACTTTAAATAATTTAGGAAATATTGGGTGGCATTGCTTTGGAATAGAGCTAGTTTAATTAGTGTAAGTTACGATAATGTTAGTTGTAACTTGGCCACATTTTGATATCAATACTGGTAAAGGCAGGCCTAGTTTTTGACTTATTAGTGACTTACAGACAGTGCTTTGTAGGCTATGCGTGAGTAACTTTTTTTTACATTGAAAGCAAAAAAAAAAGCATTGTTGTTTTCAGTTGCCATTAATTTAATGGAAGTGTTATGCCCCGCCGGAAAACAGGAAAACGTACGGAGACCACACAGGACATACGTTTTAACAATAATTTATTAATAGAAAAAGGTTCGGTATAAGCTCCCCGGCCTTGCTGGATGTGTGAGAGGGAAGCAGCCCTCTTAGTGTGTAGGAGCAGCCTCTTTATCCATGGTTCACAGGTGGCGTCGGTTTCCCAATCAAGTGATTGTACACTCACCTGACAGAGAACCGACGCCACCCCTCCAGCAGGGGTCACCCTCACCCCCTCTACGTCATAGAGACAAGCAGGAGAGAAAGAAACAGAGACAAACACCCTGGGGAACAGGGAATAAGGGGCGGGCGCAACACCTCCCCCCTTAAAGCGAAGCCTCCACGGCTTCAAGAGCTCCGCCCCCCAGTGGGCATATTAGTCACCCATACACCAATACATTACACCCAAGTACAAGAAGCACACTCCCAGCCATTAAACAATGTCAGATGTTAGTTACCACTCTATGGTATCTCATGGCTCCACCGGCCCGTCCCGGGCTCCCCGTTCGACACCAATTAATCTCGGGCCCTGAGAAGAAGTCAGCAACAAAAGGAGACCCGGTCCGGACCGGCTTCAACACCACCTAGAACACAACTTGGTAACAAAAAGCAGCACCATATACTTAGGCAAGGAACCACCATGCTTCACATTCTTACCCTATACAATAAACTTATCTATAACAACACTGCTAGTCAGGACACAATAATATACACTGTAGTACATTAACTTACCCAGCACCATAGCTCAAGGAATACAAAACAGTATACTAATACTGATACTCTAAAGAGCAATAACCTGACCTACTAAATATCAGCCATGAAAGGCATAGGCGCCCGGGAGAGCGCGTCAGCCACCACGTTCTCCCGGCCTCGTATATGCCGAATCTGGAGCAAGTAACCCTGCAAAAATAAACTCCAGCGCATTAACCTCTGATTCGCGTTCTGATTTACAAGGCACTGCCGAGCAGGTAGCCGAAACATATGGCTTCAATAAATTAATATGACATAATTGCAAACGTTTTCTCCTGTCCGGAGTCCGAATCAAATAGTTTCGTTCAGAAACACACTTCTCTACGGTATAGGGTCCACTGAACCGGGCTTGAAATGGAGCCAATCACCGGCAACAGAGCAAGGACTTTATCCCCAGGCTGAAAGTGACGGCTTTCAGCGCGACGATCAAAAAGACGTTTCATTTTGTCTTGGGAGACAACCATATTGTCTCTAGCGGTTTTACAGGCTCGGTACAGTCGCAACCGAAAATCATTTACATGGTCAATTACATTAGGCGGAGGATCACTAGTCTTCCAATTGTCAGCGATCACGGATAACGGACCACGCACCGAGTGTGCAAACACCAGCTCATTTGGAGAGAAACCAGTACTTTCTTGTGCCACTTCTCTAATGGCCAGCAGCAACCACGGCAATCCCTCCTCCCAATCGCGTGACAATTCCACACAGTATGTTCTTAACATCGACTTTAAAGTCCGATGGAAACGTTCCAATGCACCCTGACTTTCGGGGTGGTACGCGGATGACACATTGTGTGTCGTTTTTAAAGTGGCTAACACCCTCGCAAACACTCGGGACATAAAATTGGAGCCCTGGTCGCTCTGTATCACTGCGGGAATGCCAAATGTCGACATAAAGCTAGTCAGAGCTTTTAAAACTGGCTTCGTCTTGATCGACCGGAGGGGGAAAGCTGCTGGAAAACGGGTGCTTTGACACATTATGGTTAATAAATATTTATGGCCCGCTCGTGAAGGCGGCAATGGCCCAACACAGTCAATGAGCAGATGGGAAAAAGGTTTCTCCACCACTGGAATGGGATACAACGGAGCAGCACGAATTTCCTTATTATTCTTACCCGAGATCTGACAAGCATGACACGCTTTACAAAAAGCAGCTACGTCCCGCTTTAAACGTGGCCAAAAGAATTGACGCAGAATTCGATTGTAGGTCTTTCTTACACCCAAATGACCAGCTATGTTCTCATGCGAGGCGCGTAACACGAGATCTCTGAAGTTCAAGGGCACTACAATTTGTGTAACGTCATCTCCTTGGTAGGAACCCATTTTAAATCCCCATTTACGGACCAATAAACCATCGTTCAAATAATACCCCGAAGGGGCATCCATTCGACCAGCCTTAGGGCTAACCATTGTCAATAATGGTTGGAGCGTAGAATCACTCTGTTGAGCAGCGATCACTTCCTCGCGAGAAATTGAGAGCAATGGCTCAATGAATGGAAAATATTCGTCTTTTACCTGTGGTGGTTCAGGGGCACAGGTTTGTGGAGGCAAGCTAAAATCTTGACTGTGATCTGATCCACATTCTCGGTGCTTTTTGGCCATCGCTCGCGTGATTGCACACGCCGGAAACACCGAAGGGTACCGTTTAGCCAGGTCGTCTAGCTCTCCAGACGACGTGGGCTTCGGGGTAACCACCACAGGGGTCTCTCCCCACACCAACGCACCGGCCAAGTCATTTCCCAGTATCACATCAACACCTTCCACGGGCAGCTCAGGCAAAACTCCAACCACTACCTCGCCCCGAACGAGATCAGACTCTAGTTTAACGCAGTGCAAGGGAACATTTAGCTGCATCGACCCGATACCGCGGACCAACACGCTGTCCCCAGTAGCCGACTGCAAAGAAAAGGGCAGAACAGTTCCCACCACAAAACTCTGGGCAGCTCCTGTGTCCCGGAGAATATGCACAGGGCATTTAGTGGAGTTACCTATCAAAGAGACAAAGCCATCAGTGACAAACGGAGTGTACTCTTTTACCAAAACGTTATTCTCAAAAGAGGGTCGACCGGACGACTTCACATGGACAACAGCCGGGTTGGGTGTATTAATCGCATGTGCTACAAAAGCAGCAAATTTAGTAACTGGAGTTACACCAGGAACAGACTTTGCGTCTTTATGCACGGGACACTCTCCCTTCCAATGACCTCGGTTTTTACACGAATGACAAATACGGGAAGCATCATACTTGCCATTTGTACCGGGAACAGATCTTATTTGGGGCGCGCTATCAGTTACACCCGGACGCCGATTAAATCTAGGAGCATCCCGCTGCTCTTGACCCCGAAAGCGGGAGCCAGTTAAACTGTTTTTATGGGTTAATACGAAGTCATCAGCCAAAACAGCTGCAATAGCAGCAGTTTTAGGAGCCCGTTCACTGAGGTAGGTTGCGACCGAATCAGTGACCGAATTCCTTAACTGCTCGAGAATTACCAACTTGCATAACCCATCGAACGTCTCCACCTGGGACGCTTTACACCACCGAGTAAAGTGAGATGCCAACTCCCTCACAAAATCCACGTGTGTCTGTTTATCACCTCTCTTCCATTTCCTAAAGCGTTGTCTATAACTCTCGGTAACACGTTCATAAGCCCTCAGCACAGCCTCTTTCACTTGCGCATAAGATGACACCTCAGTATCCAGGGCGGAAAACGCTTCTTGAGCCTTTTCCGCTTAACACACATTGTAACATTAATATTTGATCACTATCTGGCCACTCTCTATTCCAAACGTTCAAACAAAATGAAAAAGGATTCAGGATCACGTACGTTGAATTTTGGAACTAGACGAAGGTTAGAAGATAGGCCACAATTTCGTTCTGATCTAGACACAGCAGAAAAACTTTCATTCATTGTGCGTTCCTCAGCGGGCAATGTCTCTTGCCACTCACGAAACCTTACTGACTCTCGCTGTTTATCTCGTTCAAGGGACAATTTATTTTCCTCCAACTGCAACTTAGCGAGCTCCAACTCATGTTGTTGTTTCATACTGTCACGCTCCAGATCATTCTGCAGTTTTAATTTATCTTTCTCCAGCTCTATCTCCGCCAACCGGACTTGCAGGGACACGCTATCTTCTATTTCAGACATCTTTTTAATTATTAAACCTCTGGTTACGGCAAGCGCAAACAACAAGTCTTTAAGTGCCGATATAGGTAAATATTCTATCAATGACACCTCCCAATAAGCCGCAAGCAAGCACAGCTCACTCCGATTTAGCAGGTGGAAACTGGTAGGGGAGGGACGCAACAAGAATTCATTTACTTTTGGGTCGGCATGCAAGCTAACTAACCCACCGCGTCTACTCTGCATGAACACCTCACAGCGTAAGAACGTGCAACAATGTATCAATACTACTCCACAACAATGTAACCATGAAGCCTACAGTTTTTCAACTATGTCCTACAAAATACAAACGGTGCGCCTTTCTTCAGGCCACACCCCCAAAGCTTAACAAGCCCTGACAACATCAGCTATTAAACAGGCGCCACCTCCTATTGGTCAACGCCACCACGGAACAATTTTATCGGAAACCTTTGTGCTTACAGTTTACCGAATAAAATATTTATAGCAGACATCAGAAAAACACAGAATTTATTTCTCCTGCGTCGAGACTAGCCCAATCTAAGGAGTACACTTATTGCACTACTGGTATTTGTGCACCCCGTTTTAGAATACCACAACACAAGTAGGAAGCGATACGATCATGGACAAACACCCGGTCAACCTCCAATGTTAAGAGTAAATTCCCTTTTCCCCCGCACTGCTAACCTATCAGGCCCCCCCGTGGGTTTGCGGTGGGTTACTTTAAACCTGAAACTCGCTGGCGTATGAGCAGACCATTTAATAATCCGTCAACACCGCCACGACAGGTACCCAAGCACGTAGCTTAAGCCGCTAATACCACAAAAATTAATAAAATGCCAAACGGGCTTCTGCTGAACCCGTCGCTTGCTTACCAGGGAATACTGCAATACTCAAAAATTGACCGATGCTCGTGCAGGATGGTTCACTTACCTACCGTGAAAACAGGTAAGGCACACGTCGCCCCGATAACAAACAGAATCCGGGTGACGTCTTTGCTTCCTCTCTCCACACATCCGAATCTTATCTCCTGCATGTCTCCACGCAAAATATACTCAACGAATTCCGACAAATAGGTTTTGTCCGATAAACCAGCTGTATTCACCAGACAATCCCTCCGCTGCCACCATTTGTTATGCCCCGCCGGAAAACAGGACATAAACAAACGGAGACCACACAGGACATACGTTTTAACAATAATTTATTAATAGAAAAAGGTTCGGTATAAGCTCCCCGTCTCGCAACGCCTTGCGAGAGGGGCCTTGCTGGATGTGTGAGAGGGAAGCAGCCCTCTTAGTGTGTAGGAGCAGCCTCTTTATCCATGGTTCACAGGTGGCGTCGGTTTCCCAATCAAGTGATTGTACACTCACCTGACAGAGAACCGACGCCACCCCTCCAGCAGGGGTCACCCTCACCCCCTCTACATCATAGAGACAAGCAGGAGAGAAAGAAACAGAGACAAACACCCTGGGGAACAGGGAATAAGGGGCGGGCGCAACAGAAGTGAGAACCCTGATGTAAAAACTTATGGGATATCATACCTGGGGAAGGATACAAAGCGATGCTGCTTTCAAATGCTGCTTTCTAAGGCACCTTAGAAGGCAGCATTTTATGAAAACTGGAATGAGACACACCTCGATGCCTTCCTGCCTTCAAATGCTGCCGTCGAAGGCCACTTCACTTCAGCCATAGTGCAGGTGGGAAGAATGGATTCCACCAAATATAAAAAAATTCTAGAGGCTAATGTTCGAAGGTCAGTCCAGACATTTAAGTTGAAGAGAGGTTAGGTATTCCAGCAAGACAATGATCCAAAGCATACCTCGAAATCAACCATGAAGTACCTCCAGGAAACACGTATGAAGGTTTTGGAATGGCCACCACAGTCCCCAGACTTAAATATTATTGCAAATCTGTGGAGAGACCTCAAACATGCCGTGCATGCAAGGAGGCCGAAGAATATGAGCTAGAGGTGTTCTGCCCGGAAGAATGAGAAAAAATGCCAAAAGAAAGAATTGAAAGACCTTTAGCTGGCTACAGGAAGCGTTTGCAAGCTGTTATAGTTGCCAAGAAGGAGTTACAAAGTACTAATTGACAGGGTTCCCAAACTTTTGCACAGGGACCTTTTCCTTTTTTTATTATTTTGAAACTGTAAAAATGTTTTAATAAAAAGTAATCTTGCTTTAAAATTTGAAGAAATGTGCCAGGTTTAACTTTGTAGCATTTAAAGGTCAGGTTAGCTTCTGTTCACTTAGATATTAATTGTAAAAGGCATTTTGACCAGGGGTGCCCAAATATTTGCACCCCACTGTATATGCATTCTCATGCAGGTACTCACGGTATGGTACCAAGAGAAATTATATCTCAACAAAAAAAAATTTCAACGTACAAAAATGCCAATTTACTCACACAAAAGGCACACAAAGCACTGTCTGTTAATTAAAACTTGCTAAATCTAGGCCTGCCATTTAAAATCTTGATATCAAAAGGTTTACAACAAACAATATTGCCTATCTTAGCTCACACAAATTAAACAGGCTCTATTCCAAAGCAATACTACCCAATGTTTCCTATAATGTAACTTGGCCCTGTGATTTTTCATCTTACCATCTGAAGAGAATGTGGTCATTCAAACTTTGTGTCACATCAAAATGTCAACAACTGCCTCATGGAAGTAGATATAATTTTAAAAAACTGATAAAAAAATTACACTCCAGAAAGGATATGTTTACACTTGGTTGTCAAGTACATTTTTACAAAATGTACAAGTTTTAAATTGAAACTTAAAATAAATATCTATCTCAACATACAAATCACTGTCTGCAAGTCATTAATTAAAACTTGCTAAATCTCTTCAGATGGTAAGATGAAAAACCACAGGGCCACATTACATAAAATACATTTGATGGTTTTGAGAAAACTAGACTGTGATTAAGAATGATGCAAGTCACAAACATCTCATTTGATTTAAAAAAAAACATTTATTGACATCTACATGTAAAATTATAAGCAAAAATAAAAAAATAAAAAAATAACACAACAGACCAAAAATACAACTGTGCTCTGTGCAAGCTGATGGGACTAGTGACCAAGCCAACACCTCACCTTGTGGCACACACTGCCATCCTGTACCTCAGTCATGTGTGACTGTGGAAATGGGGAGCCTCTCACCTTGTTGTCATCCATTACTGTGTTCAATGACTCGATCCACATTGGATCAATGTCCCCATCCAGGACAATCCACTTGGGCCCATCGTGGGTCAGTCTAGAGAGCTCCCTCATGGTAGAAGAAAACAGCCCTAAAATGAAGGACACATCTAGGTTTTGTACAGAATTTCACTTCTTCAAAGCTGAACAGAGCATGAGGGTCATGGAGGATGTGTGGATATGTTCTTTGGAATCTTTGGCACCTGGAAGCCATTACTGTTCAGAAAAAACTTTTCACGAGATCTCTCTTCAAGAAGCACATGGAACCATAAAAAGGTGAGTACTCCAAATATCAGTATTCTTCATTCATCAGTATTAATCAATTTTTCTTAAACCCAGTATTGACAAGCACTCATTCAGTACATACACAACCAGATCTGTCCAAACCTGCAGAACAGACCTTTTTTTTTTTTACATAGCTGCAGTTTAATGCAAGAGGCCCAAACCCTAACCCTTACCATCCCTCCATTCTCTAGTGGTGGGGTGGAGATAGCCGAAAAGCTCGTCTGTGGTAACAGCTTTGGGATTCATGTCATTCCACACAGCCTTTAGCGCCAGGTTGGTATAGGTTTTGTGCAGGGTCTTCAATATCTTACCAGAAAAACAGAAACAGCTAAATCTATATATTCTTTCACTGATTAATACTTCAGAGCATGGTTCAGAGCATGGAAATATAGACAGAGAGACAGAGGGGAGGGGGGGGGGGGTTGGTGGAAGAGGAGAGAGAGATGAGGGGGTGAGAGAGACAAAGAGAGTTCAGCACCTGACTCTTCCCCGTCCCCGCGCTCCCCACAACAAACACAGAGTGTCTAACTGCCAGCAGCTCCTCCAGCTGGGTCACCTGGACAGAAAGAGGGACAGAGCCACACCTGGGTTTCAGCACGCTAATAATGATCTTCAGCACGCTAACAATGATCTTCAGCACGCTAACAATGATCTTCAGCACGCTAACAATGATCTTCAGCACACTGACAATGAGCTTCAGCACACTGACAATGAGCTTCAGCACACTAACAATGATCTTCAGCACACTAACAATGATCTTCAGCACGCTAACAATGATCTTCAGCACACTAACAATGATCTTCAGCACGCTAACAATGATCTTCAGCACACTAACAATGATCTTCAGCATGCTAACAATGATCTTCAGCACACTGACAATGAGCTTCAGCACACTAACAATGATCTTCAGCACACTAACAATGATCTTCAGCAAGCTAACAATGATCTTTAGCACACTGACAATGAGCTTCAGCCCATGTACCCATCAAGCTGACAATACACACTGCATTTATACACACTGCAGACTGACAGAAATGCACTATGTTCTGATCCTGCGAAAGACAGTACTGGTCCCACCTTCAGGATGAAGTTCTCCTCAGGCTGCAGACGGAGAGCGGCCACAGACTGGCGCACCGCCTGCTCCAGCCGCAGATCGCGCTTCCGCACCACCTCCAGCAGGGGGAACAGGTCACTGATCAGGCCCAAGAAGATGGGCACGTCACTGCTGGTGATCTTGGGGAGGTTGAAGTCCCTCAGGGAACGCATCAGGACCTGCTCAGGGCAGAAGAGCCGGAAAAACAAATCAGCTCAGGGCAACAAAAAAAAGCCTGTAAACATGACATTTACCTGAACTATAGCCCACCTGCCTCTTCAAACCCAATCTGCTACCCAGCACACAATAGAGGGTATTTGAACACTTTACATAATCAGTGCTGTACTAGCCTGGGGAGGGTTTATACAATGCATGAATGCGTGCAGTGCAGTGGGGGATAGCAAGCTCCTTGGGGGGTGGTTTATGCAGTGCAGTAGCGGGGGGGGGGTGTTATTCAGTGCAGTGAAGGACAGTACACTGAGGGACCGTAATCCTATGGGGAGGGGGTTACACAGTGCAGTGGGGGACTGTAATACCCTTGGGGGCGGGGGGTTATACAGTGCAGTGGGTCACAGTAATCCCCTTTGGGGCGGTGTGTATACAGTGCAGTGAGGCACCGTAATTTCCTATAGGGGGTTTATACAGTGCGGTGGGAGACAGTAAACCCATTGGGGGTTTATACAGTGTGGTGGGGGGCAGTAATCCACTTGTGGGGGTTTATACAGTGTGGTGGGAGACAGTAAACCCATTGGGGGTTTATACAGTGCAGTGGGGGGCAGTAATCTGCTTGTGGGGGTTTATACAGTGCGGTGAGGGACAGTAAACCCTTTTTTGGGGGGGGGTTATACAGTGCAGTGGGGGACAGTAATCCCTTTTGGGGAGGGGGGGAGGGTTATACAGTGCAGTGGCGGATAATCAAACGCGAAGGTGAGGGGGATCAGAACAAGTCACTCACACAGTTAAGAACCAATAAAGGGAGTAACCCAATAAATGCATAGAAAGAAAAAACAGGAAACTAATTAATTGTGGCTAAACAGCCAAACGAAAATCAACCCACAAAATAGGGCGAACTCGAATATATGAGTGAAACACAAACTAAATCTCCCGAGCTCAATACTGGAGCCAAAACAGGAAAACTTAGCAAAGAAAAGAACATCTTCGGCACATAAGTTCGGACGGCCAGAAGAGTGTAAAACCAAAACAAACCAACAAAGAAAAGAACAGCAAAGGACAAAATAAATAGCGCAGAACACTGACAGGAGGAAAATACCTATACCTGAAATAAAGCTAATAGCAAGTCCCTCGTGAACATAAACAGCGTTCAATATCACAAGGTCGGTAGTAATGCAATGTCGAATGACAAAGAAGCACCGGGAAAGCAGAAGTGAGGAATTTAAATACCCTGCAGGTAGAAGCACAGGTGAAACGAATAACGAGAGAGGGAAAACCAAAACTAGGAACGGAACGCGGAAAAAATCTGATAGATAATCAATCGGAAAACCAGAACGAGAACCACAACGGAAAAGAAAACAATAACCCACGAACCATGACAAATCCCCTTTGGGATGTGCAGAGGGGGACAGTAAACTCTGTGGGGGGTTCATACAGTGCAGTGGGAAGTGGGGAACAGTAAGCCCCTTTGAGGGGGTGGTTATACAGTGCAGTGGAGGACAGTAATGCCTTTTGAGGGGGGGGGGGGAGGTTATACAGTGCAGTGGAGGACAGTAATCCCTTTGGGGAGGGGGGGGGGGTTATACAGTGCAGTGGAGGACAGTAATCCCCTTTGGGGGGTTCATACAGTGCAGTGGAGGACAGTAATCCCCTTTGGGGGGGTTCATACAGTGCAGTGAAGGACACTAATCCCCTTTGGGGGGTCATACAGTGCAGTGGAGGACAGTAATCGCTTTTGGGGGGTTCATACAGTGCAGTGGAGGACAGTAATCCCCTTTGGGGGGGTTCATACAGTGCAGTGAAGGACAGTAATCCCCTTTTGGGGGGTTCATACAGTGCAGTGGAGGACACTAATCCCCTTTGGGGGGTTCATACAGTGCAGTGGAGGACAGTAATCCCCTTTGGGGGATTCATACAGTGCAGTGGAGGACAGTAATCGCCTTTGGGGGGGTTCATACAGTGCAGTGGGGGACAGTAATCCCCTTTGGGGGGTTCATACAGTGCAGTGGAGGACAGTAATCGCCTTTGGGGGGGTTCATACAGTGCAGTGGGGGACAGTAATCCCCTTTGGGGGGGTTCATACAGTGCAGTGGGGGACAGTAATCCCCTTTGGGGGGGTTCATACAGTGCAGTGGGGGAAAGCCCTACCTGGTCTTCAGGGTTGCTCCTGTCCTCCCTCTTCAGAGATCCAGCCACCACCAGCACAGACTTTATGGCCCTGAGACCCCAGTCATAGTGGTCCTGGTGAAGAGGTATAGACAGAGTGTGTGTGTGTGTGCAGTGTGCATGTGTGTGTGCAGAGAGTGTGTATGTGCATGCATCTGTGTAGTGTGTGGGCGTGCGTGTGTTTGTATGTGTGTGTGTATAGCGTGTCTATGCATGTGAACAGTGTGTGTGTGTGTGTGTGTGTGTGTGTGTGTGTGTGTGTGTGTGTGTGTGTGTGTGAATAGTGAATGTGCATGTCTCACCTGCTTAGAAAGCAGCTCTCGACAGAGTGTGTACAGGCTAATGAATTTCCGGGCCAACTGACGCGCGTCGAGAAAACCCTCAGCAACCAGCATGATCTCACAGATGAGCTCAAAGTCTGGAATCACCATTGCACAAGGTCTGTGAAACAACACCATGCACAACATTACAAGACTACAAGGGGAGACCACAGATGAGCATACTGATAACACAGCAAGCCAAACCTTTCTGACTGTATTTACTAGAGATGCACTGATACTGATAAAGGTATTGGTTCCAATACTGTACTCATGTACTCTATTAATACTCGTAAAAATGCTCAGATATCCAGACCAGATACTGACAACTATATTGTGTTCAAGCGAAAAAATTTGTAAATCGAGAGAGAAAATGGCAGACTGCAAGCATTTATCACCTAAAAGAAACTTTTTTTTTTCCCCCCAGCATAAGGATGCCGACTTTATAGTGTTTTATGTCGTCTGAGGATTTCCTGAACACACAGAACTAGCGGAATCGCCTGTTTTGTGTCATATTACAAAATAAGGAAGTGCTATCGCTATAACACTGGAATCGTAAAACAATTTATAGAGAGATTTTTAACACTTTCAAATATGTATTATATTTGATATATATATATATATATATATATATATATATATATACGTACTTTTTCACCCTCGTATTCTCTTTTATCGATGTATTATCAGCCGTAGTTAGTTTGTGCTTTAAAACAATTCATTTTGGCTAGGTCCCAAAAATGAATGAGAGTGAATACCGGGGATGCCATCAACGGTCAGCAGGGACAGCTGATGTTGCTAGTATTCACACTATACAAATATAATGGGGTAGGCTCCACAAAATGACTTATGTCACACGAAGGTAAAATATCACTTTAATGAAAAAAATATCCTACCTGGTATTAAAGAGGCTTATATGTAGCGTTCAACCTCTTCTTCATTTTTAACTTTAAACCATGGATGTGCATTGAATATATTTTTAGATATTGACACTTAAATAAGACAAGTAGAAACTATGTGGAAATTGCCTCCAGTGGGCCAAAGTAAGATCTACAAATCAACATGAAACTCACTTTTCCATAAATTTCAAGTGGGAATTACCATATCCATTCGTATAGGGGGATAGATGCATATATACACTGCTCAAAAAAAGTAAGGGAACACTTAATTAACACAGTATAACACCAAGTCAATTCAACTTCTGAGATATCGATCTGTCCAGTTAGGAAGCGTAAACGATTGTGAATCAATTTCACCTGCTTTGGTGCAAATGAAAGTGACAACAGATGGACAGGAGAGGCAACAGCAAGACAACCCCCATAAAGTAAATGGTTTTGCAGGTGGTGGCCACAGACCATTTCTCTCTCCTTATCCTTCCTGACTGATTTTTCTCTAGTTTTTCATTTTGCTAGTGCCCTTGTCACGACTGGTAGCATGAGGCGGTACCTGTAGCCCATTCAGGTTGCACAGGTAGTCCAGCTCCTCCAGGATGGCACATCCATACGTGCCGTCGCAAGAAGGTTTGCTGTGTCTCCCAGCACAGTCTCAAGAGTGTGGAGAAGATACCAGAAGATGGGCCATTACACGACAAAAGCTGGACAGGGTCGTAGAAGGGCAACAACCCAGTGGCAGGACCGGTATCTGCTCCTTTGTGCGAGGAGGAACAGGAGGAGCACTGCCAGAGCCCTACAAAATGACCTCCAGCGTGCTACTCATGTGCATGTTCTGACCAAACTGTCAGAAACAGACTCCATGAGGGTGGCATGAGGGCCCGACGTCCTGTAATGGGACCTGTGCTCAAAGCCCAGCACCGTGCAGCTCGATTGGCATTTGCCAGAGAAAACCAGAATTGCCAGGTTCGCCATTGGCGCCCCGTTCTCTTCACAGATGAGCAGGTTCACACTGAGCACATGTGACCGACGTGAAAGAGTCTGGAGACGCCGTGGCGAATGTTATGCTGCCTGCAACATCATCCAGCATGACCGGTTTGGTTTAATTGACTTGGTGTTATACTGTGATGATTAAGTGTTCCCTTAATACTTTTGAGCAGTGTATTTGTCCCTTATGATGACTTAAGATGAAAACATTGATATCACACTGGTACACACACCTAAATATGTAGCTTAATCATTCACATCACATTTTCTGTACTCTACAGTCTGTAATATTTTGTGCATGCCCTGGGATGACATTTGTCTATAAAAATGTTGGCATTTCTAATCACTCCAATGTGCATTCATCACGGTTTTTTCTGCATTGAAATGTCTTAAGCGGGCTTCAGTGTTTTTTCAAGCCACCTAGAAGAAATTACGCAAATAACACCTGTAAAAACAATTAGAAACAGTCTGTGCATTTATTTAGCTGGACGCTTGATTAATCCCGTTTTAGAACTTAGAAGTCCCATCTTATTAGTTAATGGTTTAAAACGGACATACCACCGCATAGTAAATTGGAATGAGTAGTGCTGCTCGGGTCTGTGCTTTATGGGGATGTATGTATGCCCTAAGTGACAAGTATAGACCAGGGAGATACTAATACGCCATAGTCCATGTAATGTACGACAATAAAATTATATTCAACCAACAGTAAAATGCTGGCAAATGTTCTAGCTTCAAGGCAAATCAAACGTAAAACATGACTGAGCCACTTATGAATGCTTACACTAGTTTGTGAAATGCACTCAAAATGTGAAAATAACAATATCAAACATATGGCACAAGATATCACATAATTAAAATATTACAAGCAGTAATATAAGCAGTAATACTTATTACTGCTTGTATATCGAGAAGGAAATCTCCATCATGTTCATAGGCAAAAAAATAGAAGACTCCAATAAAATCAATAGAATGGTTTCTTCTTCTGACCCACTCCCAAAATCCATGTAAGCAAGGCAAAGAGTTTATCTAGCCATGCTGACGAGTCAGAGAGGTTTATACTGCAAAACCTTGCAAAAATAGCAGGAAAACAACAATTACGGCTCGGTGAGCCTTTTCTGCTCAGGTCTGTACTTTATGGGAATGTATGTATGACCCTACCGTAGTACTGCTCGGGTCTGTATTTTATGGGGATGTATGTATGACCCTACAGTAGTGCTGCTCGGGTCTGTACTTTAGGGGATGTATGTATGACCCTACAGTAGTGCTGCTCGGGTCTGTACTTTATGGGGATGTATGTATGACCCTACAGTAGTGCTGCTCGGGTCTGTACTTTATGGGGATGTATGTATGACCCTACAGTAGTGCTGCTCGGGTCTGTACTTTATGGGGATGTATGTATGACCCTACAGTAGTGCTGCTCGGGTCTGTACTTTATGGGGATGTATGTATGACCCTACAGTAGTGCTGCTCGGGTCTGTACTTTAGGGGATGTATGTATGACCCTACAGTAGTGCTGCTCGGGTCTGTACTTTATTGGGATGTATGTATGACCCTACAGTAGTGCTGCTCGGGTCTGTACTTTAGGGGATGTATGTATGACCCTACAGTAGTGCTGCTCGGGTCTGTACTTTATTGGGATGTATGTATGACCCTACAGTAGTGCTGCTCGGGTCTGTACTTTATGGGGATGTATGTATGACCCTACAGTAGTGCTGCTCGGGTCTGTACTTTATGGGGATGTATGTATGACCCTACAGTAGTGCTGCTCGGGTCTGTACTTTAGGGGATGTATGTATGACCCTACAGTAGTGCTGCTCGGGTCTGTACTTTATGGGGATGTATGTATGACCCTACAGTAGTGCTGCTCGGGTCTGTACTTTATGGGGATGTATGTATGACCCTACAGTAGTGCTGCTCGGGTCTGTACTTTATGGGGATGTATGTATGACCCTACAGTAGTGCTGCTCGGGTCTGTACTTTATGGGGATGTATGTATGACCCTACAGTAGTGCTGCTCGGGTCTGTACTTTATGGGGATGTATGTATGACCCTACAGTAGTGCTGCTCGGGTCTGTACTTTATGGGGATGTATGTATGACCCTACAGTAGTGCTGCTCGGGTCTGTACTTTATTGGGATGTATGTATGACCCTACAGTAGTGCTGCTCGGGTCTGTACTTTATGGGGATGTATGTATGACCCTACAGTAGTACTGCTCGGGTCTGTACTTTATGGGGATGTATGTATGACCCTACAGTAGTGCTGCTCGGGTCTGTACTTTATGGGGATGTATGTATGACCCTACAGTAGTGCTGCTCGGGTCTGTACTTTAGGGGATGTATGTATGACCCTACAGTAGTGCTGCTCGGGTCTGTACTTTATGGGGATGTATGTATGACCCTACAGTAGTGCTGCTCGGGTCTGTACTTTATTGGGATGTATGTATGACCCTACAGTAGTGCTGCTCGGGTCTGTACTTTATGGGGATGTATGTATGACCCTACAGTAGTACTGCTCGGGTCTGTACTTTATGGGGATGTATGTATGACCCTACAGTAGTGCTGCTCGGGTCTGTACTTTATGGGGATGTATGTATGACCCTACAGTAGTGCTGCTCGGGTCTGTACTTTATGGGGATGTATGTATGACCCTACAGTAGTGCTGCTCGGGTCTGTACTTTATGGGGATGTATGTATGACCCTACAGTAGTGCTGCTCGGGTCTGTACTTTATGGGGATGTATGTATGACCCTACAGTAGTGCTGCTCGGGTCTGTACTTTATGGGGATGTATGTATGACCCTACAGTAGTGCTGCTCGGGTCTGTACTTTATTGGGATGTATGTATGACCCTACAGTAGTGCTGCTCGGGTCTGTACTTTATGGGGATGTATGTATGACCCTACAGTAGTACTGCTCGGGTCTGTACTTTATGGGGATGTATGTATGACCCTACAGTAGTGCTGCTCGGGTCTGTACTTTATGGGGATGTATGTATGACCCTACAGTAGTACTGCTCGGGTCTGTACTTTATGGGGATGTATGTATGACCCTACAGTAGTGCTGCTCGGGTCTGTACTTTATGGGGATGTATGTATGACCCTACAGTCGTGCTGCTCGGGTCTGTACTTTATGGGGATGTATGTATGACCCTACAGTAGTACTGCTCGGGTCTGTACTTTATGGGGATGTATGTATGACCCTACAGTAGTGCTGCTCGGGTCTGTACTTTATTGGGATGTATGTATGACCCTACAGTAGTGCTGCTCGGGTCTGTACTTTATGGGGATGTATGTATGACCCTACAGTAGTGCTGCTCGGGTCTGTACTTTAGGGGATGTATGTATGACCCTACAGTAGTGCTGCTCGGGTCTGTACTTTATTGGGATGTATGTATGACCCTACAGTAGTGCTGCTCGGGTCTGTACTTTATGGGGATGTATGTATGACCCTACAGTAGTACTGCTCGGGTCTGTACTTTATGGGGATGTATGTATGACCCTACAGTAGTGCTGCTCGGGTCTGTACTTTATGGGGATGTATGTATGACCCTACAGTAGTACTGCTCGGGTCTGTACTTTATGGGGATGTATGTATGACCCTACAGTAGTGCTGCTCGGGTCTGTACTTTATGGGGATGTATGTATGACCCTACAGTCGTGCTGCTCGGGTCTGTACTTTATGGGGATGTATGTATGACCCTACAGTAGTACTGCTCGGGTCTGTACTTTATGGGGATGTATGTATGACCCTACAGTAGTGCTGCTCGGGTCTGTACTTTATTGGGATGTATGTATGACCCTACAGTAGTGCTGCTCGGGTCTGTACTTTATGGGGATGTATGTATGACCCTACAGTAGTGCTGCTCGGGTCTGTACTTTATGGGGATGTATGTATGACCCTACAGTAGTGCTGCTCGGGTCTGTACTTTATTGGGATGTATGTATGACCCTACAGTAGTGCTGCTCGGGTCTGTACTTTAGGGGATGTATGTATGACCCTACAGTAGTGCTGCTCGGGTCTGTACCTTAGGGGATGTATGTATGACCCTACAGTAGTGCTGCTCGGGTCTGTACTTTATGGGGATGTATGTATGACCCTACAGTAGTGCTGCTCGGGTCTGTACTTTATGGGGATGTATGTATGACCCTACAGTAGTGCTGCTCGGGTCTGTACTTTATTGGGATGTATGTATGACCCTACAGTAGTGCTGCTCGGGTCTGTACTTTATTGGGATGTATGTATGACCCTACAGTAGTGCTGCTCGGGTCTGTACTTTATGGGGATGTATGTATGACCCTACAGTAGTGCTGCTCGGGTCTGTACTTTATGGGGATGTATGTATGACCCTACAGTAGTACTGCTCGGGTCTGTACTTTATGGGGATGTATGTATGACCCTACAGTAGTGCTGCTCGGGTCTGTACTTTATGGGGATGTATGTATGACCCTACAGTCGTGCTGCTCGGGTCTGTACTTTATGGGGATGTATGTATGACCCTACAGTAGTGCTGCTCGGGTCTGTACTTTATGGGGATGTATGTATGACCCTACAGTAGTGCTGCTCGGGTCTGTACTTTATGGGGATGTATGTATGACCCTACAGTCGTGCTGCTCGGGTCTGTACTTTATGGGGATGTATGTATGACCCTACAGTAGTGCTGCTCGGGTCTGTACTTTATGGGGATGTATGTATGATCCTACAGTAGTGCTACTCGGGTCTGTACTTTATGGGGATGTATGTATGACCCGACAGTAGTACTTCAATGTTCGTTGTGTCGAAACTACTACACATATCAGAGATATTGTGGTACTCCATACAAACAGTTTCATGCCGAAAGAAGCCTCTGTGTCCGTGAGAGCATACACTACCTGAGGCTTCTTCAACCTCTCATCACCCTGCAGTGGCACTGTTCAAGTCTGTCGTTTATGGGTGTGTGTACTTCAACATTCATTGTATCAAAGCTACTGCGCACATCAAAGATATTGTGATACTTCATACAAGCATTTAAATGCCGAAAGGAGCCTCTGTGCCTGTGAGAGCATACACTACCTGAGCCTTCTTCACCCCCTCGAGACCCTGCAGTGATACTGTTTGTGTTTGTGGCTTAGTGGTGTTGTGCACACTTCAGTATTAATTCTGTCGGCAGCAACTTAGGCTTGAATTTGAATTTTAAAAATGGTATCAGTGCATCCCTAGTATTTACAATAGCTATAGTCGTATTCCAGCACTAATTCCAGCTAAAGAATTAAGGCATAAGAAGAAAAATTACCCTTCCTCAAATTCTGATGGACTGCAGATCCCTGAGAGGGGTTAGGGTAATAGGATTAGGTTATAGGATTATAAGATTATAGGGTTATAGGGTTTTAGGGTTATGGTTATAGGGTTATATGGTTAGGGTTATAGAGTTATACAGTTATAGGGTTAGGGTTATAGAGTTATACAGTTATAGGGTTAGGGTTATAGAATTATAAGGTTATAGAGTTAGAGTTATAGGGTTAGGATTATAGGGTTAGGGTTATAGGGTTAGGGTTATATGATTATAGGGCCGTTCCATCACCTGAACAAGGCTTTCAGGTTCTCAGGCAGTTCTGCTCGGCCAGCATACCCTGGGTTCAATGTTATGAAAATACCAACAGTGGGTTTCAACTCGATATCCTCCCCCAGAAATTGGAACCTAATCAACACACATGGCAACACAAAAGAAAAAATGTACATCATCTTCAAACTAAAATACTTTGCTAACTATTTATAATGCAGCAAAGTCAACACATTAATAATTTCAAAAACCTTTGTCTCTTTTTTCGGATGGCATCCTGAATGGTTTTGACCTGTACAGCCACGACTGACAGCACCTCAACGGAGATGCGGTTAAACTCATCAAAGCATCCCCAGACTCCAGTCTGGGCAAGGCCTTTATAGATGTTCCCAATCGACTGAAACACAGGACGCTCATATCCTGAATCATAATCATAAGCATAGCAACCATAATCATATAGCTCTGTCTGCTAAATTCCCAAATGTAAATGTTATGTGCCTTGGGGTCCAATCTACTTGTACTCAGGAAATTAATTTAAATTAATTCATTCATTTATTCCTATAGAACATTATTGCCATTTTTTCATACCTGAATTTTATTTCAGTTTGTGTTCAATTTCCTGAATTGATTGAATTGAAATGGAAATGACCCCAGACCTGTGCCTTTATAGACTCACCTTGTAGTCCATCTGCTCTGAGCAGTTGAATACATAGACCATGATGCCCAGAGAGCGGCCCAGATCCTTGGTGGTCTCTGTCTTTCCTGTGCCTGCAGGACCTGAAGGCGCCCCACTCATGGTAAGATGGAGGGACTGGGTCAGCGTGATGTAGCATCTGTCACATGGGACATTTATGATTAAGATTAAAATATACTTAAATTAAATTAAATATTTTCCCCTTCACTGACACAAACAATTCATCACATTTATGATGCAAATTTAGCTGTGTGTGTGTGTGCGTGTGTGTGTGTGTGTGTGTGTGTGTGTGTGTGTTCTAATCTGTCAGTGGAGTAATTACCAGTCGGTGTGTGTGTACAGTCAAGCCGGAAAGTCTGCCCACCCCTTTCACCTTCTCCACGTTTTATTACATTACAGACATATTCTACAATAGATTGAGTTCATTTTTTGTCTCAAAATTCTACACAAAATAGCCCATAATGACAAAGTGAAAACATGTTTTTAGAAATTTTTGCAAATGTATTAAAAATTGAAAACTGAAATCTCTCATTTACATAAGTATTCATACCCTATGCTTTAACATATTTTTAAAGTATCATATTTAATATTTGGTCGCATATCCTTTGCATGCTGTTACTTCCTGAAAATATCTACTCCATATCTGGCTGCAGAGTGATGGTTTGGGGCTCGTTTGATACCTTAGATCCTTGATGACGTACAGCCATTTCGCCAGTCATGTGTTCCATACTGTACCAACGTAATGTACGGCTGAATCTAGTCTTACCCCCCAATTCTCATAGAGATCAGTTCAAATGCAGAGAGGTTATAGTATCGCTTGTAACAGTACCTGAAAATAAGATATTGAGAGTCTTTTGATGTTGATTGGTCACAGACTTCAGGAAGTAACAGCATGCAAAGGATATGTGACCAAATATTAAATATGATACTTTAAAAATATGTTAAAGCAAAATATTCTAATTTTCTGAGACACTGAATTTTGGGTTTCATTAGCTGTAAGCCATAATCATCAAAATTACAAGAAATAAAGGCTTGAAATATTTCACTCTATGTGTAATGAATCTATATAATATATGAGTTTCACTTTCTGAAATGAGTGACAAAAAATATTGAACTTTTTCACGATATTCTAATTTTTTGAGCTGCACCTGTATATGTGTTCTCACCTGTCAGTTAGTGGGGTAATGACCAGTCTGTTTGTGTTCCCCAGGTACTCATAAGAGAACTGGAACTGAGCATCACAGATATTTATGTAGCAGTGTCTCAGGTCCTCATCCCAGCGATGCCTGAGCTGGGACAGCCAGGCGAAGGCCTGTGCAGTGGTCACCTGAGAAAACAGTAGGGCAGTCCCTAAAAACAACTTCTTAGTATTATACTTAGTATTACTTAGTATTAACTTTTTCCTGTCTGGTTTCACTATGGAAGACAATGGAGAAATCTGAAGGGAGAAAGTTACTGAATTTAAAATTTAATGAATTACCTTCTACATTTTTGCATAAAGTGATGGAAAGGAGATGATTCATGTTTTCTTTGAACCCCCAGGGACTGGTCTCAAATGCCATCCATGAATGAACAATATCAGATAAACTTTATGTTTGAGTATTGCGATGTAAAGTCCACTGTATTTCCTAAAATCCCATTAAGAGCCATTAAAATGTATTGAAGGGACCTGATCTTGGCTTTGTTACCAAGAAAGACAATATTAGCACACCCTTAAAGGGAAACAACCCTTAAAGGGATCCATCCACATCTACTCCATATCTGGCTGCAGAGGGATGGTTTGGGGCTCGTTTGATACCTCAGACCCTTGATGACGTACAGCCATTTCGCCAGTCATGTGTTCCATACTGTACCAGCGTAATTTACAGCTGAATCTAGTCTCACCCCCCAATTCTCATAGAGATCAGTTCAAATGCAGAGAGGTTATAGTATCGCTTGTAAGACTACCTGAAAATAAGATATCAAGATATCATATTTTGATATCCTTTTATACCCAGTCATGATAGAATCACCTGTTTACCTGTGGAATGTTCGAAACAGGTGTTTTTTGAACTTCTCAACTTTTTTGGAACGTGTTGCAGGCATCAAATTTGGAATTAGCGTATATTTACAAAAATAAATAAAGCTGATAAGGTAAAACATTAAATATCTTTTCTTTGTTCTGTTTTTAATGAAATATATGTAAAAGAGAATTTACAAATCACTGCTTTCTGCTTTTATGTGCATTTTACATACTGTTCCAACTTTTTTGGAATTGGGATTTGTAGGTAGAATAATAGCTGTATTATGCTGTATTATGAACAACATTTCATTTTAAAATGTGCCTTCGGAGAGGGCATTTAGCGTGTGTGGGCGCATGGACCATGCTGAAACCATCATCAGTGAGTTACATTCTTTTCATCCATGGGAAACGTTACCTATGTCATTATGTCACCGTTAAATGGATTTTAGAGCTTCCTCACAGCCAAGACGCTTCAGTTTGCTTTCATTTTGTTAACGATGTGATATCATGATTGTGTCGGCCTATAGCCTAAAAAAATCCAGAGATGAACGGTAAACAGCAGTATCAAGCTAAAATGGCTTACAATCTATTTCATTTTGCAGCCTATATACTACTACCTCAGTTTATATGGATTTTGTTTTCATGTGACAGTTATTTTATAATTATTAGGTTATTTAGAGTCATCCATGCCGCAGCCTGTTACTGCTGCTGTTGCAGAAAGCGCAACTAAAACCGTTCTGTTTTGAAATAAACGTTACTTCATAAGACAACCGAAAATGTATTTTTTGTGCCAACATTTAAATTGAAGTTAACTCTGTTAATGATAACAGGGCCAGTCCACCTCATGTAATAAAAGATTTGTTAATTTGCGAATTGCTATACTAATGATAAACGTTCTTTTCGTTGCGCTATGCGAGCCATAGTTTTTATGCATGTAGGCTATAAACTACAAATAAACTACTTGGTTATTGCATTACATTATCTATATATTCTGTAAATGTACATTGTCAATACATTCTATAAGTGTCAGGAAATAGTCAGAGTGGCAGCACAGTCACAGCCCAGAGTGGCAGATGGAGTAATCACAATTACCTTCTGAGCAATCAGCTTGGCAACCACGTCTCGGGCGTGGACGTCAATGGTACAGATAGTCATGATCTTCTGGCGGTCCCCAGGAGACAGCTCTCCTAGCAGCATGTTTATGAGAGCGTTCAGCTGCGTAATCTGCAGGAATAATCACATCAGTGAGAGAGCCCAGCACCACACTACCAGGTACAGTCATATGCTGGGAACAATGAAAAAACTGACCGCTCTGTCTGACCTGTACATACTGACCGCCCTATCTGACCTGTACATACTGACTGCTCTGTCTGACCTGTACACACTGAACACCCTATATGACCTGTACATACTGACCGCTGTCTGACCTGTAGACACTGAACACCCTATATGACCTGTACATACTGACCGCTGTCTGACCTGTACACACTGAACACCCTATATGACCTGTACATACTGACCACTGTCTGACCTGTAGACACTGAACACCCTATCTGACCTGTACATACTGACCGCTCTGTCTGACCTGTACATACTGACCGCCCAATCTGACCTGTACATACTGACCGCCCTATCTGACCTGTACATACTGACCGCTCTGTCTGACCTGTACACACTGAACACCCTATATGACCTGTACATACTGACCGCTCTGTCTGACCTGTAGACACTGAACACCCTATCTGACCTGTACATACTGACCGCTATGTCTGACCTGTAGACACTGAACACCCTATCTGACCTGTACATACTGACCGCTATGTCTGACCTGTACACACTGACCGCTCTGTCTGACCTGTACACACTGAATACCCTATATGACCTGTACATACTGACCGCTCTGTCTGACCTGTAGACACTGAACACCCTATCTGACCTGTACATACTGACCGCTCTGTCTGACCTACACACACTAACCGCTCTGTCTGACCTGTACATACTGACTGCTCTGTCTGACCTACACACACTGACCACTCTGACCTGTACATACTGACCGCTCTGTCTGACCTACACACACTGACCACTCTGTCTGACCTACACACACTGAACACCCTATCTGACCTGCAATTCATTTTTAAAACTGTCCTAATGGTGCTAAAAAAAAAAAACCCATTTCAAACTGTTACGGACATGACCCTAAGATAGCGTTTGTGCAGGTTGTTCTCTCCCTCTGTGTGTGTCTCTCTCTCTCTCTCAGGTATTCCCCTCCTGTTGTCGGCCAATGGGGTTCGTCTACATGTTGTCCGGTGTCCAATCAGAGGGGCGTGCGCTTCTATTTAAATATCCCGTTTCCTCTGTTAGAGAGGATTGATTTGAACTTGCGTGTGCTGTATTGTCGTGTGTGTGTGAGAACCAAAGTATCCTAGCCTTTGTTATTTTGTTGCCTAAAGAAAACTGTTTGTCCGTTATCTTCCCGATTTTGATTTGGCTCAGGGGAGGGCGAGGTATGTAAGTAAGATGCCCTAGGGCTTACACCTCGCATCACGCAGTTGGAATTTGTTTAGATACACTAGGCTAGTTTCCCAGGCGGGTGCCGCCTTTTGTAATTATGGGCTTAGTTTAGGTGGGACAGACAGCTAGGTTATAGTAAGATAATTTGTGTATTCGGGGTAGGGAACTAGGTTAGGGTTTTAGAATTAGCTGGGGGTATTTTGTTTATTTCTATGCTTTGGTACCCGTTTGTTATGGCGTCCTCCCCTTTGTTTCCCTATGTGTTTTCTCATATTATTATTATTATTATTATCTGTTAATAAACCTTTGGTATTATTTTTACACCCGTTTGTCACAGCATTGTCATTGCCCAGCTGTGCATACAGACACGGCATATTACGTTTCCCCCATTCTACCCCTAGACGAGTCATATCACCAAGGGGAATCGTAACATGAGTGGGGTCCCGTCCGGGATTTAATTCTTACACGTTCGTGTCTGTATGTGTTGTTGTGCTTTGATTAGTGTTTAGTTGCGTGTGGTTGGCCGTAGTGAATAGCGTATGCACTGTATTAATTATGGCTGCTTCTTTGGTACAATTGTTTATAGAGGCCCCGTCGGTCGACTTATTGGACCTGTTTGGTATTGCGGATCACTACGAAATCTCTGTATCGCGGAGCTTGGTGAAGGCAGAGCTAAAGCAGGTAGTGTTGGCCGGTTTAGTTGAACAGCAGGTGCTTGGTGAGGTTGCTGCTGAGCCAGCTAGTTCTAGTCCGCATTTTTCTCCGTCCTCACGGATGGGCGACCAGGTGATGGGGGAGCCTGATGCTGACGCAGATGTGTCTGATATGGAGGATAAACCGCCAGCCACCTTGCCACGTTTTGAGCCACTATCGTCTTTGTTTACGCCCTCTCACACGCCATCTCGTTCTGTAACAGGTGCTGATCTGCGTCTTAAAGTACGCCTGGCCCGCCTGCAAATAGAGGCGCAGAGCAAACAGGCTGAGGCTGAGAGGGAGTGTAATCTCCGATTGGAGATTAGAAAAATTGAAGTTGAGGCCGACGTTCAGATTCGGCGACTTGAAAAGGAGGAGAAAATAGCCTTGGCTCACGCACAGCGGTCGTCAGATGACGTGTCCTCCGCCTCTGTATTGCCTACGTCACCGGCTTCTCAGATAGACAGGTTTGATGTTCGCAAGAACATTTCGTTAGTTCCCCCATTTAGAGAGACAGAGGTTGACTCGTATTTCAGTGTTTTTGAGCGTATTGCCTCAACCCTAAAGTGGCCGAAGGAGATGTGGCCGCTACTGTTTCAGTGCAAACTGTTCGGTAAAGCTCAGGAGGTTGTGTCTGCTTTGTCGCTTGAGGATAGTCTGAAATACGACTGCGTTAAAAACGCTGTGATGCGTGCGTATGAGCTGGTGCCTGAAGCCTATAGACAGAAGTTCAGGCATTACAAGAAGTCAATAAATAAAACATACGTTGAGTTTGCTCGAGAGAAAGAGACTCTCTTTGACAGGTGGTGCTCAGCAACTAAGGTGACTGATCATGATTCCCTTCGCGAGTTAATCTTGGTGGAGGAGTTTAAGAACAGTCTTCCAGAACGTTTGGTAATCTATCTTAATGAGCAAAAAGTGATGTCTTTATCCCTGGCCGCGGTGCTTGCGGACGAGTTTGTTTTGACTCACAAAACGGTGTTTTCCACATCTCGAAATGAGATTAGAAGTGTAGAGAGTCATCCTAATTCCCAACAAAATCGGAGTTCAGTGGTGAATCGAAACTCGAAGGAGAAGGAGGTGCGTGAGTGTTATTATTGCCACAGAGTAGGACACGTTATTGCTGACTGTCTCACGTTGAAAAATAAAAAAACAGCGCCTCCGAGTCTGACCACCAAAAGTGTTGGCTTAACTAAGAGAGTTGGGCCTACAAAGAATTTAGTGAAGAACAGTTCTGATTCCAGCGGTGTTACTGTCCCTCCTGATCCCACCTATCAGCCGTTCATATTTCAGGGATTTGTTTCATTTACCGGTGACCCAAAGGATCAGAAACCGATTAAAATATTACGAGACACGGGTGCTGCGCAGTCCCTGGTTCTCAGGGATGTGTTGCCCTGGTCTGAGCAGTCGTACTGTGGTTGGAATGTAATACTGCAGGGCGTTGACATGGGTTGTGCGCCTGTTCCCTTACAGCAAGTTCACTTGGTATCTGATTTGGTTAGTGGACGTTTTAGAGTAGGCGTGCAGCTCCCCGTTCAGGGGGTGTCTATGTTGTTGGGAAATGACATAGCGGGAGGAAAAGTGTTGCCTGTTTTTGAAGTATTGGATACTCCTGACGCACACTGTAGCACTGATGATGAGGTTTCCCCTGCGTGTGTGGTGACGCGTGCTCAGTCGCGTCGATGGCATGACGTCATTGGCTTGGCTGACACGGTGCTCGCCCCGCTGTTCTCCAGTGAGAATGTTCACGTTTCTCCTCCTGTGACTCTTATGTGTCCCGACACTGAGAGCGTCGTGCACCAGGAAGTACCCGATACTGGTGAGATGATGCTACCAGTTACCCATGCAAAGCTCATAGTTGCACAAACTGAGGATGTTACCCTAGCGAACTGTTTTGCCACAGCTAGTAGTCCAGAAGACGCAAAAACTAAAAAGGTAGCTTACTTTCTTGAGAATGGTCTCTTAATGCGGAAGTGGAATCCCCGTGCTGGTACCGAGTGGAGCACTGTATTTCAGATTGTGGTTCCTAAAGCATTTCGTAACCAAGTGTTGTCACTGGCCCATGATGTCCCGTGGTCTGGGCATTTAGGGGTCACTAAAACGTATGATCGCGTACTCCATCATTTCTTTTGGCCTGGTATGAAATCAGATGTAGCGCAGTACTGCCGTACTTGTCATGCCTGCCAAATAACCGGAAAACCAAACCAGGTCATTCAGCCGGCGCCTCTCCACCCCATCCCTGTCATGGGAGAGCCGTTCGAGCGAGTGATCGTTGATTGTGTTGGTCCGCTACCTAAAACAAAGTCCGGTAATCAGTATATATTAACAATCATGTGTACTGCTACTAGATACCCAGAGGCAATCCCCATGCGAAACATTACTGCTAAGGCTGTGATCAAAGTGTTAGTGAAATATTTCTCCACTTTTGGCCTTCCAAAAGAAGTCCAAACGGATCAGGGAACTAACTTTCTCTCGCAGTTGTTTGAGAGGGTGTTACAGTCTCTTGCCATCTCTCACAATATTTCCAGTGCCTATCATCCCGAAAGCCAGGGTACTTTGGAAAGGTGGCACCAGACCCTGAAGTCCATGCTGCGTAAATACTGCATGGACACTGAGAAAGACTGGGATGAGGGTGTACCGTTAGTACTGTTTGCTATTCGTGAAACTGTACAAGAATCGCTTGGTTTCAGTCCTGCTGAATTAGTGTTCGGACACACAGTCCGTGGTCCCTTAAAGGTTCTGAAAGATCAGATTATGTTAGCTGACTCTGGTTCCAAGAGTGTGTTGGAATATGTCCGTCAGTTCAGGGAGCGATTGCATGAGGCATGCGCTTTAGCCAAAAGCTCGCTCTCTTCCGTACAAACAAAAATGAAGCGTCGTTTTGATAAAAAGGCTGTTCATCGTGTCTTACAGCCGGGTGACCAAGTCTTGGTTCTGTTGCCCATTCCCGGATCCTCTCTCTCTGCCCGGTTTTCAGGTCCTTACTTAATAGAGAAAAAGTTAAGTGACACTGACTATGTGGTGCAGACTCCCGATAGAAAACGCGCGTCTCGAAACGCTATCATGTCAGAGATGTTCCACCTGTGCACTCCACCGATAAGATGGCAGGGCCCGCTATCTCTTCTGTGGCTGCTGCTGTGTTGGTACCTGGTTTTAACATAGTTAATGATGTTGATGAGGATGGTTTAGTGCTGCGTAATACGCCTCAGCAGTGCGCGAGGTTGTGCAACACCGAGATGCTGTTATCTCTCCCGTCTCACCTGGAGCATTTAAATGATGAACAAACAGCTGATATTATTGTTTTGGTTCACGATTTTCCTTGTTTATTTTGTGATGTCCCCAGTCGCACTACTGTTCTCGAGCATGACGTGGATGTTGGCGGTGCTGCCCCAATTAAGCAGCATGCGTACCGTGTCAACATGGCAAAAAGGTTAGTCATGAAAAAAGAGGTTGCCTATTTACTGGAGAATAACCTGGCGATGCCCAGTTCCAGTCCGTGGAGTTCTCCCTGTATTTTGATCCCAAAGCCTGATGGTACAGTCAGGTTCTGTACTGATTATAGGAAAGTGAATGCTGTCACGGTGCCAGACTCTTTTCCTTTGCCCCGAATAGATGACTGCATTGACACTATTGGTTCGGCAAAATTTGTCAGTAAGGTAGACTTGCTTAAAGGCTATTGGCAAGTTCCACTAACTCCTTGTGCCTCGGACATCTCTGCGTTTGTCACCCCTGACAGTTTCCTACAGTACTCCGTGATGGCATTCGGGATGCGTAATGCCCCTGCGACGTTCCAGCGTCTGGTAAACATAGTACTGGCTGAGGTTCCTAATTGTTCGGCTTACTTGGACGATTTGGTAGTTTATTCCGAAACGTGGTCTGACCATCTACGTTCTTTAAGAACCGTGTTTGAGTGTCTAGCTAAGGCTTCATTGACCTTAAACCTCGCCAAGTGCGAGTTTGGGAAAGCTACGGTTACATATCTCGGTAAGCAGGTGGGGCGAGGTGAGGTCCGTACGCTTACTGCTAAAGTATCAGCTATTGCAGCTTATTCTCCGCCCACTACCCGACGTGAACTGCGTAGGTTTTTAGGTATGGCCGGATATTATCGTAGTTTCTGCAGAAACTTTTCCACTGTGGTTGCATCTCTGACTAGTTTGCTCAGTCCGTCTGTTCCGTTTGAGTGGTCAGCTGAGTGTCAAAGTGCGTTTAAAGGCGTCAAAGCGCTGCTTTGTAATTCTCCTGTTCTCGCTGCCCCAGATTTGAGCAAACCCTTTAAACTGGAGGTGGACGCAAGTATGGTTGGTGCTGGTGCTGTCTTGTTGCAAGAAGATGCCGTGGGTATTGACCACCCGATATGTTATTATTCTCACAGGTTTAACGACTGTCAATCGCGGTACTCCACCATAGAGCAGGAGACCCTTGCTTTGTTGCTTGCCCTACAGTTTTTTGAAGTTTATGTTGGTTCTAGCGTTCTCCCTGTTATAGTGTATACTGATCACAATCCCTTAGTTTTTTTGCATCGAATGTACAACCACAACCATCGCCTCATGCGGTGGGCCCTAATGGTACAGGGTTATAATTTAGAGATCAAGCATAAGGGTTCTGAGAACGTGTTGGCCGACGCGCTTTCACGCGCGTAGATTATATATATTTTTTGCAACGTTTGTTTAAAAGAAATTGTGGTTGTTGTTGTTGTTTTGTTTTTTTGGTATCACAAACCCTATATGTTTGCTCTTTAGTGGTGGGAGTGTTACGGACATGACCCTAAGATAGCGGGTTGTTCTCTCCCTCTGTGTGTGTCTCTCTCTCTCTCTCTCTCTCTCTCTCAGGTATTCCCCTCCTGTTGTCGGCCAATGGGGTTCGTCTACATGTTGTCCGGTGTCCAATCAGAGGGGCGTGTGCTTCTATTTAAATATCCCGTTTCCTCTGTTAGAGAGGATTGATTTGAACTTGCGTGTGCTGTATTGTCGTGTGTGTGTGAGAACCAAAGTATCCTAGCCTTTGTTATTTTGTTGCCTAAAGAAAACTGTTTGTCCGTTATCTTCCCGATTTTGATTTGGCTCAGGGGAGGGCGAGGTATGTAAGTAAGATGCCCTAGGGCTTACACCTCGCATCACGCAGTTGGAATTTGTTTAGATACACTAGGCTAGTTTCCCAGGCGGGTGCCGCCTTTTGTAATTATGGGCTTAGTTTAGGTGGGACAGACAGCTAGGTTATAGTAAGATAATTTGTGTATTCGGGGTAGGGAACTAGGTTAGGGTTTTAGAATTAGCTGGGGGTATTTTGTTTATTTCTATGCTTTGGTACCCGTTTGTTATGGCGTCCTCCCCTTTGTTTCCCTATGTGTTTTCTCATATTATTATTATTATTATTATTATTATCTGTTAATAAACCTTTGGTATTATTTTTACACCCGTTTGTCACAGCATTGTCATTGCCCAGCTGTGCATACAGACACGGCATATTACGTTTCCCCCATTCTACCCCTAGACGAGTCATATCACCAAGGGGAATCGTAACACAAACCATAAATAAAATGCAACAGAACAGTCTTGTGTAAAATAAAAGTACTCTGCTAAGGACACTACACCTCTATACCCAGACACAGGTTTTCTAAAGGCAAACATACTGAAAATCTTGTGTTTTCCTTTATTAGAAATTTTAAATACTTGGGGCCGGATTTACTAAGGGAAACAGTCGCAGCGCAAAACATTCATAATATTGCGACTCTGTTGCAGTCGCAGATACCGACACATTAATGACCGATTTACTATAACTGGTCCTAATTATGCAAACAAAAAATCACAATTTTTGTGGTAGGAGACACCTATAAATATGTGGTAGGAGACATATTTACCAATTATATTCTAGTGGACAGTCAAAACAGCGGCATCTATTGGTAAGAAACAGGTACTACCCTAATAATGGAACAGAAAATTACATACTTCAATGACTCATTACTCAGGACTGGGGAAAATAACCATCACCATATTTTCAGGGAATGTATTAGAAAGGCTGAAGTAACTATGCTCTTAAATGTGTCTTCCTAAAAGCTCTGAAGCATAGAGAACTTGTACTACATATTGGTTGTAGGGGTGTTCCATTTCAAATCCAATGTGCTGGAGTAGAGCCAAAACAACAAAAAATGTGTCACTGTCCAAATACGGACTGCACTGTATGAATTTAACTATGCATCAAAAGGTAGGTCGCAGAGTGATGTAATCCCCACAAATGACATCCTAATAGCGATTTTGACCCATTGCGACCATTTAGTAAATCTGATGTACATATTGCAACTGCTTTAGCGTCGGAAAAGCAGTCGCAATCCTTTTTGTAAATCCAGCCCTTGGTATTTTAAAGCAGGTGTACCTGTTTGCGGTTGTAGTCTTTGAGGGCGGTCTCAAAGCCCTCCTCCACCCTTTGGAAAGCGATGCCCACATCTGTGGCCCACCAGATCTGGCTGCCAGTGAGAGCCACCTGGGCAGGGAAGTCCAGAAGCCAATGGTCCCTGGCCTTGTCCTCATACGCCACCACGGCCTCCATGATCTCCCGCTGCACCGCGCATCGCATGGCAGCTTCCAATGCACCAAGCCAGCACTCGGCCTGTATGCAAAGCAAGAGGAAATATACTCAGCCTCCAATGCACCAAGCCAGCACTCGGCCTGTACACAAAGCAAGAGGAAATATACGCAGCCTCCAATGCACCAAGCTAGCAATCGGCCTGTATGCAAAGCAAGAGGATATATTAATTAAATATACTAAAAAATATATAGAAAAAGCATGCAGTATGTATTTATGAGTAAGTATATAAACCATGCATTTAATGTATGAAAATAGAAGAAAAATACACAAGAACTGGTATCTTTCATAATGCAAAAAATTGTTAAGGTAAATACAGTTTGCACCATAATTCATAATTATTCCTATTTAACTCTATTTAAAAGTCAGGAAAAACAACCCTTAAAGTGATCCATCCATATCTACTGCATATCTGGCAGCAGAGTGATGGTTTGAGGCTTGTTTGATACCTCAGACCCTTGATGACTTGCATCCATTTAGCCAACCATGTGATCCATACCTGTCCAGCGTAATTTACAGCTTAATCAAGCACCATATTAGAGAATTATGGTTCTCACTGTGCATACCAAATACATTATACTATACATTGTTTTATTATGTTTATTATAATGGCTTTGCTTGTTACTTTAATAAAACAGTGGCACATCCCCACCAGTGTTGTAGGTCTCGAGACCACTTTTTCCAGGTCTCGGTCTTGGTCTCGGTCTTGGCTCTCTACGGTCTCGGTCTTGTCTCGGTCTCGGAGGTTTGCGGTCTCGAATATGCCGGTCTCGACCATCGAGACCGGTAAAAAATATATATGATATCTTGGTGTAAATTGAGACAAAATGTGCTGACGTTTGTCATTTAAAATACGCAGTTGCTTTCAAGTGAAGATGAATCTGGACCTGCTCCCGCAAAGATACCACGTCTTCTGGCTAAATACAACAGACATCGTCACAGGAGTGTCCCACAAGAGAAGGACACTGCACGTCGACAGTTCAGCAAATACCTTGAGGAGGTGCAAGAGTTGCCAGGGACAGTGGAAGCCCTGAAATTTTGGAAGGACATGTCAAAAAAACTGCCAACACTCCAAAAACTTGCATACAGGGTACTTTCTGTGCCAGCATCTTCGGCACCAGTAGAAAGAATTTTCAGCAGGGGTGGGATTATCATGAGACCGCACCGTGCCCGGCTTTCAGCTGAGATGTTGTCAATGCTTATGTTTTTGAAATGTAATGAACATGGCCTAAACTGAATATTAATAACACACCAAAGGAAACTTTTTTATTGTTCTGTTTAACTGGCTGTTTCATTAAAATAAAACATTGTCCACATGGGCTATACAAAATGAAATCTGCAAAAGTCTTAGGAGTATGACAAGTTAACATTGGTTTATTTTTTTCTTCAAATAACTAAACAATGTGCCTTTATCTTTAGGCTTAAAATAAGATCCTTTGCATTTTCACTTAAATAATGTACTTATAAATGTTCTTACATTACATACATAGGAGTGGTAATTTTGTGGATAAGACACTGGATACCCTTTGTTGTACTTGTGATTTACAAGTTAGTACATCAGGCATCTTGATTTGTAATAAGATATTTATGAAAGCGGGCATAATACCTTTTAAAATATTTTTTTCCCCCAGAATAATTCTTAATTTCTGTTGAACATATTTCATCTGTCTTCACAAGTAATTGAATGCATGGTTGTTTTACAGTTGCATAGTACACGTTGCTACAAAAGAAAGATATGTTGCATATGCATACACATTACATTTACTTTGGTGCAGTGTGCCGTTTGAGTAATGTTGCTATCAGTTCATACGAAATAGTGTTGAATATTCATCATGAACTTATTTTTCCTCATTTGAAATTGGATTTATTTTATGGAGTGAAACTTAAGGTTGGATAATATATTATGAAGCAGTGTGCAATAAGCCAATAAATGTTTATTACCATTGCATTTCGATATTGGTCACTTTTGTTTATTTGTGCCATATTAGACGTATATTAAATGTAAGTGCACACGGTCTCGAGGTCTCGTCTTGGTCTCGGACCATTCAGGTCTCGGTCTTGGTCTCGGACCATGGGTCTTGGTCTCAGTCTTGGTCTCGGACCATGAGTCTCGGTCTTGGTCTTGGTCTCGGGCATGGCGGTCTCGACTACAACACTGATCCCCACATTCCCTTAAAAACTCCCAGATGGGAAGAAATCTCGGAAAGAACCTGGCTGGAGAGGGGGATCCCATCCTTTGCTTTATTGCCTTTCTTTAACCAGGTAGGTCAAGTATATTCATTCACTGGAAATTAATAAGCTAAACTAAACATTTTTATTTGTTAAATATTTGTATTTCTTCTCATGCGGTATTTCATATATGTGTGTAGAGTATTTTGTTGGCATCGATAAGGCAGCAGGTACCTGTCCCTCACAGATACAGGGCTCAGAGAAGGGCACATACTCCGCCTCTCGACTGAACATGCCCAACGCCACTGCCCTCTCCCCCTCCGGTTCCGTTTCACTGAACTTCAGATCCGCAAGGTTGTCAAAGAGCTTTAGCAGATGTCTGGTGACCTGAAAATACATTTTTAATTACCATTTCGATAAAGTAAATTGTCTAAAAAATGCTGAAGGATCTCGGTAAATAGTCAGAGTTTGGTTGTATATCCAAGTACCTGTGTGGGCTGCGTTCCCTTGGAAATGATTTCTAGTAAATCAGTGGCCGAGACAAAGTAGAAACGAGGGAATGAAAGCCTCTTTGTCTCCAGATACTCCGCCAAGGCCTTCTCACACACTGTCAGCCTGTGAAACAAAACTGCCTTCTCACACACTGACAGTCTGTGAAACAAAACTGCCTTCTCACACACTGACAGCCTGTGAAACAAAACTGCCTTCTCACACACCGACAGCCTGTGAAACAAAACTGCCTTGAAAAACACCGTCAATGGTGTGTACTTCTGTTACATTATTTCACATACACACAGGTACCTTTGCTGCAGAGCTTCCAACGTCTCCAAAAAGCCAGTGTAATTTGTAACATCAATCACGTTTCTGGTTTGGACAACTGTTTCCATTAGATTCTAAACAATAAATACAAAAACAGGGGTGACATTAACTGAGCATAAGATGAATAATTGAATCTCAAAATAAATTAATGCTTGGATAAAAACAGGCAATGATGCAGTCAGTCACAAGTGGTGTCTTTCAGTACTGCTGTAAGTGTAACAGAGCAGCTCTTCAGTAGTCATAAGGGGTGAACACCTGAAAGTCCAGGTGGATGCCCTGGAAGCGCATGGCATCCTGGGCCAGCTGATTGCGGATATCCTCCGAGTTGGTGAAGATGCCCTGCAGGTGTGCCCATGTGCGCTGCACACTCATCCAGATGGAGATGACCAAGTCGGCCACCATCAGCTTCCTCTGCCAGGTGCTCACCTGCACCAGAAAGTACTCCACGTACTTGCTCATCAAAATGTTCTGCAGCTGCACCTGCGCTCAAATCAGTCAATGTGAGAAGATGGCCACCAGCCATCACCCCAGTGGGGTTCAGCAGCAGTATGAGCAATGGAGAGCTGCAAAAATCACACTGACACAATACTGTAAAGGCACAGGCAACATTGTTAAAAAAATATAGTTTTCCAGAATGCACAGAGAGTGCAGCAGAAATATGCTTATGTCAATAAGTGGGACATGCAATGGCAGCTCTAAGAAACAGAGAAAGAAATTACCTGATTGTCCTCTAAAGTTTCGATGAGGTTCTGGTCAGACTTGAGCAGAGGAGTCCCTGTGCTCTGATGTGTCTCGTAGGAAAACGTCATCACGCTCCATATTTGGTTCATCTCTGTTAGCACCTGTAGCGGACAGCAGACAGGCATCTTGCACCACTGGTTCCTCAATGCTTGTGCTAATTTGAACAGCTGAGAAAAAAAAATTACCTTCTCAATTGACATCTCCTTCACAGCCTTATCCACAATGTTCTTCACCTCTTCCTCCATACGGTGCAGCTGCAGCTCTAGGAGGGCTCCCAGAGTGGTCTCCTCATCCATGACGAAGCAAACCTAGATACCAGGAGGACCAGAAAGATAAAGTAGAGTAGATCTGAATGGATTGGAGCAGTGTGTTTGGAAGGAATTGTGTACTGTACTACTTAATATGGGCTTAGTATGCCTGTGGATCACCTAAGAGCCCTGTGGAACACCTGTTGAACCTGTCAAACACCTGTCAGGCCTGTAGAATATTTGAGGGCCCTGTGGAACCTATGGAACACCTGTGGGCCCTGTGTTACACCTGTGGAATACATGTGGGCCCTGTGGAACTCCTGTGGAACACCTGTGGAGCCTCGTACCCCTGTGGTGCTCATGAGCTGCTGCCAGTGTCTTTCCCTCACAGCGGAGTTCTGCAGCTCATTCACGGCCCGCAGCGAGGTCAGCATGTTCTTCACAGTGGCCTCCAGTCCACTGTACACACCCCACACACGCACCTCTTTGTCTAAGGTCTTCATTTCCTGCAGAACACCCACACAACACATCTTTGAGAGAAAGTCTCATTGCTTACAATCACAAAGTAAAAAATCTCAATCTATGGTATGCGCAAGGTCTTCGGAAAGCCTTAAACTGTGACCACGCTACACTTGTGGAAATTCATTTCACTTAAAAATTTGAGGCTTTGTTAACCCCTTCACGCAGACATTCATTGTTCCTGCAACCAAACTATGAGTGCAAACAACCAATTCTGTGTTCTAGCTTTGGTAGTACACGATACATAACAACTATGCCAAATACAGAGTTTCTAAGTGACACCATTGTTGTCCATTTAACCCCTTCGCGCAGATGGCAAAATTGGTCAATTCTCTCCTATTTAGGGGGGGCTCTGTTTAAGGCTTTATGACTCCAGGTGTGAGCATCACAGAATCTTGGTAAAAGACAGTTGTACCATTTACAATACGAACTTAGATTTGTTCATTTTCATAATTTAAGTCAAAATAAAGTGCCACAAATGCAAAAAAAAAATGTCTTCTTTCGTTTGCAACAAAATACTGAGAGCTACATAAGTGAAACAGGTAAATATATATACATTTCCTGGATCATAAACTCCATGTCCACAAGTGTGCAAAATCTGAGGATGACATGCAGAACTACTAAAGGCCTATGATGCAAAATATAGACAGTGTACCCTTTTGTCCATTTGTGTCTCCGAATCTATCCAAATGGCAAAATTGTACACTGCTCTAAATAAAACAAATTATGATATATTTAACTAAAAATCAACAGTTTTGGCTCATAAAACTCACAAACATGTCATAAAATGAATACAATTTGTTGTGTCCATTATAAAGCATATACATTTGCTCCTTCTGATGGTTTAAGATAAAAACATTGATATCACAGTGTTACATACACCGAAATATGCAGCCTAATCATTCACTCTTAAACATCACTTTTCCCAGTACTATACAGTATGTATAGTCATTCATAATGACTCCAAAGAAAGATTTTCCATGAATCGACCAGATATCATCGCACAGTAAATTGGAATGAGCATTTGCCATGCCCTAAGTGACAAGTATATACGCCATAGCCTATATTATGTACAATAATATGAAAATAAAATAGTATTCCACCATCTGCAAAATGCTGCCAAATCTTCAATGAAAATCGGTAGCCTACATCAAAAATAAATTGAAACGATTGCACTACAGTATGTGAAATGCACTCAAAATGCGAAAATAACAATTGGCATCCCAATCATATGGGAAAGACAGTGCTCGAGTGGAAGAACGGACGTACATATGTAGGCAGCGAGACCAACCACATTTTAGACGGAAAAATACTTACTCCCTTCCCCAATGCATTTTCTATAGAGCTTGCGTAATACTAGACTATTAAAATTAAAACTGCCTGTAATGAAAACGCGGCTGTAATGAATTGTTTAAAGCACCCAATAAGACATGGCATATACCGTTGCTAAGGTTATAATGTACTCTATTGGTTAAAAGGCTATTGTTTGGTTTATCTGGTTGCTATTACGGAATTCAAATTTTATATGATGAATAAATATATTTATGAACTCAAACATAGACGCTATTGTCCACTATGTCACGCATGGGTAGGAATAGACTGGGTGGGGGGTTGCTTGTTAAATGGAATTAGTATGAGAAAATAGTGACACTTAGAAACTCCGTATTTGGCAGAAATCGTACGAATTGTCTACCAATAAAGTTAAAACACAAAGTTTGTGATTTCCACTAATAGTTTGGCTGCAGGAGAAACTAATGTCTCTGTTGAGCAAAATTATGCTGCCGGCGGCGGCATGATCACTAGGCAACTGTACAAAGGAGTTAACAAGCAACCCCCACCCAGTCTCACCTGCAACTATACCGACCCAACCGTGCAGTGTTGGGGAGTAGCTTGCTACAAGTAGTGACGCAACTAGTTTAACTAAATCTTTCAGTAACTTAAGTAGCTTAACTATTTTCTAAATAATGTATCTTTTTACAGTAACAAGCTACATTTCCCACCAAGTAATGGTGTAGCATGACCAAACGCTACATCGCTAATTCTACTTCACACAACCACTTTAACATTATTTACTTGCAGAGGTGGGGACTCCAGTCACATGACTTGGACTCGAGTCAGACTCGAGTCACAAATTTTGGGACTTGCGACTTGACTTAATAAAGAGGAAAAAAGACTTGAGACTTGACTTGCACTTGCAGCTAATACTCAAGACATGATTTAACTAAAACGAATAACAATATAGTGCCTGCATTTTCTCAGCTTTCTGGTCTCTCTCTCTCTGGGCAAGCCTTGCCTGCTGCTCCGTCAGATATTACTCACTGAATATCGCTGGAGTATGTACGTATTCTACTCCCGGCGGATGGGAGATCGCAACATAAGTCGATCGATATTCATTGAGTAACGTCAGATACATACACAGAGCTAGCCACTCTCGTCACTCTCTTGAACCTACAGAGCAGACAAGGGATGAATGTGAATCCCTCGCATTCAATTTTCAAACTTGTCCTGAACATAGACAAGTTCTATACAGCAGAGTGCCGCTGAGTGCTCTGCCTGGTTCTCTCATGAGTAGGGCATTATTTCCCTTCAGACCAGACAGCATGCACTCAACTGGATTTGCTGTGTGAACAGCTGCATGTGCAGGGTGAATTCATTAAAGAGCTCACACAGAGTCTCCATGCCCTCTCACAGTCACTCCTCCTGTTCTTCCAGTTTCTCAAGCACATTTAAACCCTCCCCAGTTACCCATTCCATCTAGAGAGCCCAAATTGCAGCTTCCACTCTGTTATGACAGTCGCTCTGGCAAGTGCCGAGGGTTTCTTGCTCAATGTGAAAAATCTTTTAAAGCCCAACCATCACGGTTTATTTCTCAAGCATCCGAGGTGGCGTTCATACTTTCACTGCTCACCGGACCCACACTTGATTGGGCTACCCCTTTACTCAATGACAGTTCTTCGATATTAACAACCACTAAAACACTTATGAACGAAATAGAGTCTGTCTTTGACCACAACATTTCGGGTTGGGACACAGCGAGACGGCTTCACCAGGGTAGCTCAGTGGCTGAGTTCAACATAAAGTTCAGAGTGTTAGCTGTTCAGACAGGTTGGCCAGAGGCTCCTTTGATTACGTTATTTTCGGATGCATTAGACGAGTCTGTTCAGAATGCTTTAACCATTCTAGAGCAGTCCAATTCACTGGATGTGTTAGTATCTGCCGCTATTCGGATTGACAATCATCTCCGGGACCGTTTAAGTCGGAGAGAACAAAGAAAAGACCACCGGAGAAGGTTCTCTCTTACTCCGTTCACGGAGTCCTCTCTTCTGGTAGTTAAAAAACCTGTACATTGTACTGACGAGCCTATGCAGGTAGATGGGGTAGTGTGCCCATCTTCCAGTAACACCGCTTCCAAAATCGAGTGGTGTCGTTACTGTAAAAGAAAGGGTCATGTTCTTAGTCAGTTACTAAACTTAAGGGGAAAAGAGGGGTCTCTAGAGGAATCGGGGCTTCTAGCAGGACGTCAGAGTCCCCTTCTGGTCGAGGCTTTTATAGAGTCTGGGGCCGTGGATTGTTTTATTGATGCCCGGTGGGCTAAAATAAATAATATACCGGTCCTGCGTCTTGATCAGTCTCGTTTGATTACCGCTCTCGACGGTCGTCCGTTGGGGTCAGGCTCTATAAAGGAGATTGTTTCTATCCTCACCATGTCTACTCTTCAACACAGTCACGTTGAGAGTATTCAGTTTCTGTTGGTGGATTCCCCTGCTTACCCTCTTGTGTTGGGTCACACATGGTTGGTCAAACACAATCCCCATATTAGGTGGGAAGGGGATCAGTTAGTGATTCAGCAATGGGAGCCTTTATGTACTGTTCAAGGTCATTTCACTCCATCCAAGGTTTCAGAGGAACGAGTTGACATTTTTGATTCTGAGTCTGAGCCAGAAGTGGTTGCTCTTCCACCTAATCTGGAGGAGTTGGTCTCAGGTTCTGAGGCTAGTGACAAGAGTTTGGAGTGGGACTCTTTAGCTGACGGATATTCTGACTGGGGAAAGCACTCTACTGATGAGATTTGCGATTCAGAGTTTCAGTGGTCACCTTCTCCTGACTTGGCCGCTCAGTGTGAAGCAGCTGAGATGGCAGGGACGTTAGAATTTCCGTTACCGCATAACGTTCCTATTGAATACACGGAACTTGCGGAGATTTTTAGCAAGCAGAGGGCAACCACCCTCCCTTTCCACCATTCACACGATTGTGCCATATAACTCTATCCGGGCACCACCCCTACTAGGGGTAGTTTATATTCCTTGTCTGCTCCTGAAAGTAAGGCTATGAAGAAATATATTGAGGTGTCGCACACCAATGGCTTTATAAGACCATCCACCTCACCTGCTGGTGCAGGGTTTTTTTTTGTTAAAAAGAAAGATGGAGGGTTAAGGCCATGCATTGACTATTGTGCGCTCAATGCTATCATGATAAGAAATCGTTACCCACTACCCCTGGTGAATTCCGCTTTTGAACGCTTTGAGTCAAGCAGGTCCAACATTTTCTTGGGTTCGCCAATTTTTATAGGCGTTTTATTCTGAATTTTAGCGCACTTGCCGCTCCTCTCACCGATCTTACAAAGAAAACAGCGACAGTGCATTTTTTATGGAATCCTAAGGCGGATTCCGCATTTACTGAAATGAAAAGGAGGTTTAGTTCGAAACCTATTCTGGTAACTCCCAATCCCTCTCTCCCTTTTGTTGTGGAGGTGGACGCTTCGGAATTGGGAGCTGGGGCCATTTTGTCACAGCACTCTCCGGTCGATCATAAGATGCACCCTTGTGCTTACTTCTCTCGTGCCCTCTTTCCAGCCGAGAGGAATTATGACATGGGGGATCGAGAGTTGTTGGCTGTAAAATTGGCCCTAGAGGAATGGCTTCATTGGCTAGAGGGAGCCGAACACCCCTTCACTGTGTGGACAGACCACAAAAATTTAGAGTATGTCCAGCAGGCAAAAAGACGTAATTCCCGGCAGGCTCGCTGGGCATTATTTTTTACTCGGTTTAACTTCTTGTTGACCTACCACCCGGGGTCCAAGAATGTTAAACCGGATGCTCTGTCACGCAAGGTTTTTGTTTTCTTTTCCGCTGCGATTCTTGTTTCACGATTGAGAATCTATCTAATTTTTTCCATGCTCTGGTCCGGGGTTTTGCTTTCCTGTGCTCGTTATTCGTTTCACCTGTGCTTCTACCTGCGGGGTATTTAAGTTCCTGACTACGGTGCTTCTTTGTCATTCATTTGTACAATGAGTCAGGTATAGCCAGGTTTAAGCGACCTTGTGATATTAACTTGTTATGTTCACGAGGGACTTGCTTTTAAGCTTATTCAGGTATAGGAGATTGTGTTTCCTTCTGTAAGCGTTCTACGCTATTTATTTCCGTGCTGTTCTCTACGAGACAGTGTTTTCTTTTGGTGGTTTTCTTTGCCTATCTAGTCTCCTGTTTGCGCTCTAGTATTGAGTTCGGGAGATTTAGATTTGTGTTTTACTTGTTCTATTCGAGTTCGCCCTATTTTCCTGGGTAGATTTCATTTAGCTGTTTAGCTGTCAGGAATTAGGTCCTGTTTTTCTTTTCTTCTATTCATGTTATATCTCCCTCACCTCTGCGTTTCCGCTACTAAATCCATCACAATAATATTCCCATGATGAAAAGAAATGTAGGCTACAGAGACGGCACCTATATAATCCACAACATCATCAGAACACACAAAAACAATGCAGTCAGAGCCAGCCACCAATGTTATAAAGCTGAAAAGCACAGGTGTCAACCCATACGGTTTGCCCATATAAAATATGTTTTTTCGAATGAATACGGGTGTAACTTATAAGGTTATGATACGGAAAATCTAGTCTAATACGTTGTTTTTTCCCCTAAAATAATTCAATCACAACAATCACATTTTCTCTCTCTGCTATTCCCTCGATTTCTGCATCAGGACTGTATGATCTAAAAATGCACTTTATGACAACGAACCACAAAAATGCAGAAGCCTACAAGATACAACTATCTCATGTTAGTTAACTTAGCTAACAGTTAAATGGTTATTATGACTGGACAGTGGCGGGCCGTCAGGGCCAGCAAGGCCTTCTCTGCTGGCCTAAACATCATCAGAATATAAATTTAATTTTGATATATTTTTTCCACAAATATGTATTAAATTATTCCCCATAGTCTATTCTCTTCATTTCATAGCTTTCCTCTTGGTTGCGCTGCTTCCAGCCTCAGATCGAGATTTGGAGGGCTGGCCTTTATGTTAGAGCTTTTATCCAATCATATTTCAGCCATAATGTGTTGCCAGGGTCCAAGAAATCTGCCCTTAGGCCTTCAGAATCGACAGTGCGGGCGCCTGTAGCTTAAAGTGAACCGAAACAACCCTGTGGTGTTAACCAATCAGATTTCGAGTAGGCGACACCTGGGCCAGCTAGCAGGCGTACGATAACGTCAGCACGTGCACGTCTTTTGATTGGATACGCACTATTGCGAGGCAGAGCTATGCAGAGATAGCAAACTGAACTTGAACGAGATTTCTACAAGCTGTTTTTTTTCAACCCACAATGGCTGAAGGAGGAGAAGAGATCGATTTGGTCGCAGATATAATTACAACGCCATTTTCAAGACGAACTTTTCAAGAAAAGCTAGACATCGTCAGAAGAGAACGGCCAACCCCGACGCTAGCGAGCCGACGCTAGCGAGTCAAAGTGGACATTCAAGGCTAGGAATACACTTTCACCACTGTCGCAAATATATCCTCTTGAACAAATGCAAATTATTTGTTTGTTTTCTTTTATTTTCAGTGAATAGTTTATGTGTCTTTATCGTCACGTTTCTTAAATGAAACTGCTTTGGGTGCGACAATGCGCTGTTTAGCGAACAAACTTGTTAAAGCTAACATACTTTTGGTGGACTTAATAAAACTTTGTAGACTAATCCCTTAAAAGCGCCTTTTATTTTAAAGTTTTGACAGTATCCAAGCGATCTTAAAGCTGGTAGTTTAACACTCTTAATTGTAAATGCGGATTTATTGATTATAAATGCTTCGGAAATATTAATATAACTGTTGTACTTGACTATGTTAAGGTGATGCAACGCCCGGTTATACTGCGTTTCTGTCTAAATGTATAGTTTCTAGAGCCATGGCGTCATAATGATGGTATTAAGAGGTGGAATAATTCCGGTAGGACATCACTGAAGGCCTAGGTGTGAAATGCACGGCCCGCCACTGTGACTGGACAATGTTCATGTTTATACAATTTTGACCGAAATTAGATAATGTTCCGTGACGTTTTAATGTGGTGGCTACGAAGTTACTAAAAGTTCCATTGTAAATTATTTCATGGCTAACTTAGCACAGAAAAACCCAGCCTAAACCCACGCAAGAGCAAGCCAGAGGCAACAGTGGCAAGAAAAAACTCCCTGGTGTAACTAGGAAAAAACCTTGGGAGGAACCAGACTCAAGTGGGGAACCCATCCTCCTCTGGTCGGCTCAGGGTCTAGATCTTAATGACCAGGATGGTCAAAACAGCCAATGTCCATGATAATAGAATTTGCAGCAGCTAGATGACAGTCCAGATGTGGCGGCAATAATGGTGGGGAACCAGGTGCCGATGGCGGCGAAAGCAACTGGCAGCGGTGGTGAAAAGGGAGGGGTAAGTGGCGACGGTCAGGAAACCGGACAGCAACTCTCGACATGCGGGTATAAGCCCCACTGGCAGAATGTAGAAAAAAGAGAGAGAGAACAGTTAGAGAAATAGGAATGGACAAGTACCCCCGCCAGGAGTCATTTATGGCTGCATAGCTATGAAGACAGAGTTTGAGAACCCATCCAGTCATGAGAGGGTAAACAATCCTACCCACCTATCAAGAGCCAGCCCAGGAAGATGGGGTCACAGCTGTTAACAGGTGACAGTAAGGAAAGGATGCCACTCCACATTACTCTATGGCTAAAGGCTTCTCTGGTCCTGTCTCCAAACTACAACTCATTATAAGCCTGATCATGAGGGTGCATTTTTAATCTAGACTTAAATATTGAGACTGTGTCTGTTTCCCTTATAAATTTTGGCAGGGAGTTCCACAGTAGTGGCGCTCTGTAAGAGAAAGCTCTACCACCCGTCAAGTTTTTAGATATTCTAGGGACTACTAAGAAGCAGTGGCGCCGCCAAAAGGTGGCCAGGGGGGGCCACGGCCACCCTGATACAATTGCTGGCCCCCCCTCACGAGTCGCATATGCATAATATGCTGCTATCTGATATTTTACATTAGGTACTATTAATTTTAATCAATAATTATGTTTTTCATAATAGTTCATGCATGTGAAATTTTTTTACAAATGCATAGCCAGCCAGCCGCTTATGACCATCCGTCACTGCGCTGCTGCTGCATAGTGCACTGCCAGGAGACGGAGCGCAAATAGGCCCCGCCCATACCAGGGGGGAAAACACATCCCACTCTCGCCCTCCATTGACTTTTCGATCCATTTAATATAATTAAATAATAATTCATTTTTTCACCGTTGTATGTGTGTAGATTCCAAACAAACGGTGAGACAAAGAAAAAGCAATCAGCTTTTTGGGTAGGCTACTCTTCTCATGCAGATTGTAACTGTTCAAGTAGGCTAAGCTAACGAAATAGAGGTGACGTTGTCATAAAATCTTTTCTTACAGTAAAAATGGACGACTTGTTTACATTCTCGGACAGATGTTAAAGTAAATCTATCACCACTCGCCACAAGTCAGCAATTATATCGGGAAATGCCCTCTTTGGAAAAAAAATTTAATAAAAGAAAAAGGCTATGCTGTTACTGCATACCAGTTTTTGCCAAATCTGCATCAATGTGCGGAGCTTTCAAAACCATAACAAAAACTTTAAAAAAACGAAAGATTCCTTAACTCTCATATTGACAGTTTTCAAATAGCCTATATACTACAACAACATAATAGAATTCCTGAAATTCAGTTATGGCTTTTGGTTTTGGTGTGCCACCCCAAGATTTTCAGTGGCCCCATCTGAAAATCTTGAAAAATTTCTGGGGGTGCCACTGCTAAGAAGCCTGCGTCTTGGGAACAAAGGGATCTTTCCGGTTTATATAGTAAAAGCAGATTACATATATACACTGGCGCAAGTCCATTTAAAGCTCCCAGTTGTTGGATCCCAGTTGATGGATGCAGTTTTAGCTTGGCTAGAAATTAGTAACCGCTGGTGATGGCTACACAGAGAAAGAGAAAGGGGTCCTCTCCGCGTGTTCCTTACCATCCGTAGGCCTAATCTCTCCCGTTTCACAAGGGGAAGGTGGGCAGGAGATCAGAGTCCAGAGCTTAAGTGACTGGAGCTACAGGATTCGATACCAAGAGGAAGAAAGAGAGCGAGCTGACGTTTTTATATGGGTTTGAGAACTCCATCTGAATTCCATTCAGGATCACATTACTGCGGACGCATGTTGGTTCCCAAAATGGACGGGCGCTACATTAACCCGATCCATGTTGGCCCCCTAGTGGTAGTCGAATCCGTACCAATTACAGTATTCATGTTTGTCTAAAATGATAAACTACAGCTTTAATAAAACCCCGGAAAGTTTTGACGCAGAATTGTTCAAAAGGTTCACCGCTTGCGATAACCCCAGCCTCTCCAGTTGCACTGCAATGCAATAAAATAGCAAGGTGCTATTAATAGCCCAAAGTGCTTACAATCCTCGTCTTGCCACAGCCACAGACTATAAAACGCACCGTTTATACACACTAAAACATCATGTTCAGATATACAAACAGTAATATATATTTTTTAAAGGTACAAATAAACATTCAGCTTTTTCGCTTGCTTACTGTACTACAGTACCCAATGTACTTTTTCGGTTTAGGTACCTACCTGGTAATGAACTTACAACTGTTTTCTGATTAACCCAGAAGAGTTGATCTTACTACATGTTACGAAGCCTTAAATAGAACAGTACATAAATAGGTGAGGATTGACTAAATTTGGCATCTGTGCAAAGGGGTTATATAGGAACCTCTAAAGTAGCTGTGAATAATGTGATTACTTTAGTTACTTTAGACTTGGATTTAGTCAAATGGCTCAGCTTTAAATAAGGTAAGGTGCTTACCTTAGCAAATCTTCTTAATTCCATATCCATTAGTTCAACGTTCATTTCTTTCCATCTGGTTTTTGTCCAGTCTTCAATACAGGTCTGTGTTGAAAGATATATACATAGACAAATAAAGACATGTTTACATCAGTAGAATTCATGTAATTAATGTGATTGTTATATGTTTCAATATGGAAGCATAAACCTGCCAATATTTAAAATTGGTTAATTTCAATGTACGCATTGCCATATAATTTACTTATCCTGTACGTATATATTGGGCCAAATCTGTGCAATGAAAGATAATGGAATTCATGAGCAAAGAAGCCTGATGTTTTGTATAATCTATGTATTTAGCTTACTGTGTACTGTATAAAACTATGTGATCCAGAGGCAACAGCTAGCTTGAGCTCTGTGCATGCTCTCACAGCCAATTCTCACAACAGTTGGCCACAGACCTCAGCTTGTGGCTTATAACTAACAAACTAGCTGTATGCAATACAACTCATTATCTACTGTGTGAAAAGTGAATCTGTTTGAGCAGCATTCCCCCTTCCTACTGGCGGGAACCCCATCCATATTCAGTTCATTTGCATTAATGTTTGCCATTCAATTTTGGTCGGGCTGGAGCAGCACTCGTAGCACTCGCTAATCAAAATAGCATTTCCATTTTAACTTTTGGCAGTGTAATACTACTAAGATAAAGGAAGGATACTGTCAATCTGAATAAAGCATTTAAATTTGAATATTGGCACAACATATGTAGTCTCAAGAAGAATTAATACAATAACCTTTTTATTTTCATAATGGCAATGGCAGCATTGTACTAAGACATTAAAGTAAAGTATAAAAATATACATAACATTTTTATTTACATTTTGGCATATGAGGATTTATTAACACAATGTGAAAGAAAGCATTTTCAACATTTTGGTGCTATATATGCATACCAGGGATTAGAAACAAATTATTTTATTTTTATTTTATCCTGAACAAAAACGGTATCAGAACGTTTCCGTTCCGCCCGCATTAATTAATGGAATAACGGTTAGAACAAAACGTCAAAACCAGTGAATAACCTTATCATGATGACATCACAATGGCGTCTAAACAAGGAAAGTGCAACAAAAAGAAGCTCAAAACGGTTAAAGTATTGTCATAGCAACAGTAAACAAGCCCAAAATTCAGAAAAACGTATAATTATTACCGATGTACCTTGCTGAAAGGTGCTTTCTGTGGAGATAGCAGGCCTAAAGCCGGCAATGACAAATCCTATCATAGCGTGCTGGCATTTATTTTAGTACTCTGTTTTAAACAGATAAAAAAATTAAATAGAAAGTGTGCTAAAGTCTATGCAAGTCATCCCTATCGGGGTAGGCTAGCTAGATTTCGCCTTTAGCTGACTAGTAACGCGTTCGTCTTTGGAGCCTTTTTACGAGTGAGAGGTATGGGTTAAAATCAGAATTGGCTGGCAAGCAGAAAGTCCAGGTAAATTAGTGTTGAAACTTTTGACCCACCTGTCCAAGAGAAACAATGGGAGCTCCAAGCCTGTCTTTAAACCAATCTGCTCCTGAACATCTCTCAATCTTCTAAAATGCACCTATGTTTACTTGTTTTCAAGCAAGTTTTATCCAATTCTTTTTTCTTTTTCTTTGCGTGAGATACCGCTGGTGTCACTCCTGTCTAACGGGTCACTTGTCTAGCTGGTGAACGCGCAAGGTCAAACTCATTGTTGATTGATTCATCCTATCTCTTCGATTGGTTTACGTTATGAGCCACTTTGTTTTGAAAACAAGAATTTAGGCCGAATCGTTGATTCTGCATCGCTTATAAAACATAATTTGAGGGTATAAACACAGTGTATGGTGCTGTATTTCTCTCACAAGTTATTTTTATATGATTGCTACCAACTAAGCATGACCGTTCCCCAATATATATATATATTTTAAAGTTGCGTACTCCAGCTTTACTAACATACTGCCAAGCAAGAATGAAAGACATTTGTCGTACTTTTTTATGGAGCACATTTCCGGTTCAGGATGGCTGCCGTCAGAGTTGACAGCTAAAAGCAGTCTGTGATTTTAGCGTGTTACTCATTTTATAGTTTTATTTAGCATTTTAGTATTATTATTTTACGCATTTTACCTGGTTATGGCCATACCGAAGGGAGTGAAAAGTGGAGTGGCGCTGTAAACTAACCTTTATGCTAAAAACAACAACCAGCTGCTGCTAGCTGAGAGCCAGGCTAACCGGCATCTGTGTTGGATCACCGCAACCGGGCCCCTTCACGGGCCCGCGTCAGTAGGCGCTGTCCCATGACCGGCTATTCCACCATAGTTGCTGGGTCTAAAAAGTGCTGCTATTAAATCTCAGGGCCTGTAAGTCCCTGCTATTTATGGGGCTAGTCCCCCCCCCCATGGATAAAAAAAATAATAGGCTTTTCTTTAAACAACACACATGGCCAGCAATACATGTGATTCTGTTAGCAAGCTGCCTGTAACATTAACTAATCCACATCGACGTAGGCTACTACGAGCATTTAACGTTAAAGCTGATTTTTCGAGCCCACTCACTGGATAAAATTGATAGGAGGCTTCGGTCTCCCATCCGCCTTCACTTGCAATTTTTCTTCACAGTTTAAGGATTGAAAATAACGTTATGTTAATCCCGCAGAATCTGATCCAGGATGTTTACTTTCACAGGTTCCATTTTCTTTCAAATGCAACGTTAGTTAAATCATTAACGTTAGTAATTAGCTAGCTATTAACACTACAACACGATAATTTTTAAAAAACTATTTACAATACAAATCACCACTCCACAACCATTTTATGAATTTCTCACTCGCTCCCTTTCTCTCTCTCTCTCTAATACATTAACAGTAAGTAAGCAATGCTTCACCTGTTGTCTTAGAGAAACCTCCACTGGTTGAATCCCACATCCACTGCCCATATTAATAGCCAAGACTCCTCCAAAAATTGTGAAGAATTTGCATCCTTTTTTAGAGACAAGATTATTAAAATCTGTGCTGCTATGGTGAGTCCCAGTGGAAGCCCTACACTGGACCTTCCAATTGACCCTCCCACTGCATGTCTGAGTACCTTCACTGAGATAAGTGAAATGATGCTTTGGGATATTGTCTCTAAAATGAAATCATCCACATGCTCTATAGATCCCATTCGGACCAAATTATTTAAAGATGCATTTGACTGCCTATCTCGAGATACTTTACAAATTGTTAGTTCATCTTTAATGATGGGTATTTTCCCAGATGTTTTTAAGACCGCTCTGGTAAAACCACTACTCAAAAAATCTAATCTGGATACTTCCATTCTGAACAATTATAGACCTATATCCAATCTGCCATTTGTAAGCAAAATTATAGAAAAAGTAGTTTTTAAACAAATTAATTCCTATCTTGTCGAAAACAATATTCTTGAAAATTTCCAATCAGGTTTCCACACTAATTATAGCACTGAAACGGCTTGAGTGAAAGTAGTAAATGATTTACGGCTAAGTGTTGATAGTAACAAAGTTTCAGTTCTTGTCCTGCTTGATTTGAGTGCCGCCTTCGACACTATAGATCAGGGGTCCTCAATCTTATCCAGAAAGGGTCGGTGTGGGTGCAGGTTTTTGTTCCAACCAAGCAGTTACACACCTGATTCTACTAATCAACCACAAGAGACTTTGCTAAAGACCTTGATGAGTAGAATCAGGTGTGTTACTGCTTGGTTGGAACAAAAGCCTGCAGCCACACCAGCCCTAACTGGATAAGATTGAGGACCCCTGCTATAGATCATAACATTTTAATTCACCGCCTTGAGAAATGGGTCGGTCTCTCTAGAAATGTGCTAAAATGGTTACGTTCCTATGTAACGGAAAGAACGTTTTTCCTGCAACTTGGTGACAATGCCTCTAAACTAGTAGATGCAAACTGTGGCATAGAGCAGGGGAGCATTCAAGGGCCGCTTTTATTCTCCCTGTACATGCTTCCTTTAGGCAAGATCATCCAGCATCACAATGTGAATTTCCATTGTTATGCTGATGATACGCAGCTGTATGTTTCTGTTGAGCCAGGTGATCCAAATGCCATGAGCATTCTTGCAGCCTGTCTAGCCGACATAAATAAATGGATGAACAAAAATTTCTTGAAATTAAATGACGAAAAGACAGATACTTTTAGTGGGCCCCAAGTCAAAAAGAGACAAGCTGCAAGCAAAGATGGGAAGCCTGGCTAAACAGACAAAATCTGAGGTCAGAAGCCTGGAAGTTATCTTGGATGCTGACCTAAATTTTAAATCTCACATAGACAAGGTGACCAAGACTGCATTTTTTCATCTAAGAAATATAGCCAAAGTAAGACCCTTTTTAACTCACCAAGATGCTGAAAAACTGATATACGGTTTTATCTTTAGCCGCTTGGACTACTGTAATGCACTTTTTACTGGCCTGCCTAAGAAGTCTATTGATAAACTCCAAGTTATCCAGAACGCTGCTGCTAGAATTTTAACAAAAACCAAAAAAAGAGAACATATTACACCCGTCCTTGCTGCTCTGCACTGGCTTCAGAATCGATTTTAAAGTCTTGTTACTTGTACTTAAAGCTTTAAATGGCCTAGCACCTTTTTATATCAAAGATAGCCTATCACCTTCTGTACCAACTCGAGCACTTAGATCATCCACAGCGGGCTTACTTAATGTACCAGTGGTGAAACAGAAAAAAAGTGGTGAGAGTGCTTTCTGCTATTATGCACCAAAACTCTGGAACACTCTCTCACAAAACATTAGAATAGCAGATTCAGTTGGTAATTTTAAAAAGCAGCTTCTTCTTCTTCGAGTCCGTATCAATCTCAGATGTCGTTCTGCCAAGATCGGGCGCAGGCCACAGCTGATGGGGTGGGTTCTGCCAGGTCTGCTGGCCTGCACCGGGGGGCGTCGGCGCATTCCAGTAGGTGGGACATTGTCTGTACTAATCCACAGCTACACGTGTCTTCTGTTGTGTAGTTCCAGGCTTTCATCAGTGCTTTGCACCTCCACTGTTCCACACGCAGTCTATTGAGTGACTTCCAGGTTGTCCAGCCAAGATTGAGGCCACTAGCGAGGCTTTCTGTTGGTGTTATTCCTCTGTCCACCCATTCCAGAGCACGCGTGTCGCGTTGCCATTCATCTTGCCAGATGTTGGCCCTTGCTGCTTGTTTGGTTGTCTGGAGGGGCAAGACTGTCTGCAGAAAACCGGCTCTGGATGGGAGCCTGCGTGGGGGTGCTACATGGCCATGCAGAGGGTGTCTAATGTCTGTCTCCTGTGTTCTCCGTTCATCTTGAGCGATACACAGTCGTCTGATGTGCGGAGGGGAGATGCCGGCTAGCGCATAGAGACACGGGACAGGTGTTGTCTTGACGCATCCCGTGATGATGCGACAGGTGTTGTTTAGGGCTGTGTCGACCAATTTGGTGTGGCGTGATCGGCTCCAGCTTGAGCAGGCATACTCTGCTGTAGAGAACGACAGGGCCATGGCAGTCGCACGGATTGTTTGTGGGTCTGCGCCCCACTTGGAGTTCACTAGTTTGCGCAGGATGTTATTGCGAGTGTTGATCTTGGCCTTTGTGTTCTCCAGGTGTTTCTTAAAGGAGAGTGTCCTGTCCAGTGTCACTCCAAGATTCATGGGGTGGGTATGGTTGGACAATTTGTGACCATCCCACGTGACGCTCAGTTCTTTTTTCGCGTCTCGGTTCCTCAGGTGGAAGCTGCATAGTTGGGTTTTTGATGGGTTGGGTTTCAGGTGGTTGTTATTGTAGTAGCTTGATATTTCTTGCAGGGCACTTTCAAGGACAAATTCAATCTTCTGGAAGTCTTTTTGTTGGGTGGTAATGCAGAGGTCGTCGGCGTAGATGAAACGCTGGCATTCTGGGGGTAGTGGCTGGTCATTTGTGTAGATATTGAAAAGGAGGGGGGCGAGCACGCTACCTTGTGGGAGGCCGTTCTTTTGGGCTTTCCATTTACTCCTCTGGTCATTTAGCTGGACATAGAAGCGCCTGTTGTTGAGGAGGCTTTTGATGACTTGGCACAGGTCCAGGTCACCAGTCATGTCCAGGAGTTTCCTGACCATTGTGCGGTGTTGGACAGTGTCATAGGCAGCAGTGAGATCTATGAATGCTGCTCCAGTTATTTGTTTTCCTTCAAACCCATCCTCAATGTGTTGGGTGAGGTTGAGCAGCTGTCCAGCACAGGAGCGGCCAGGACGCAAACCAGCTTGGTCTTTGGTCAGCTTGGTGTCTGTGAGTGGCATGAGGCGTTGGAGTAGCAGCCTCTCATAGAGCTTGTAGGTGATGCAGAGGAGGGAAATGGGTCGATAGCTCTTTGGGGATGATGGGTCTTTGCCAGGTTTGGGGATTGCAACCACGTTGGCCTTTCTCCAGACAGAAGGGATGGTTTTCTGTGCCATGCATGTGTTCGGCATCTCCAGGAGCCAGGTCTTTGCGTTAGGTCCCAGGTGCTGTATCATTTCTGCCAGTATGTCATCAATCCCTGCTGCTTTTCCGGGTTTCAACTTTCCCATTGCAGTTTCGAGTTCTTCTAGGTCGAAGGGTTTTGTGAGAGGGCTGGCTGATTGTGGTTCGTCTGATACCACTGTGCGATGGTGTTCTCCTGTGGGTCGGCGACGGTGTTGGTTACGGCCGTTGGCCACCAACTGTGATGCAACAGAGTTTGCTGTGACGGTTGTGATTATGGGTGGTGTGGTGTGGTCTTCGCCAAGACGGCGGATAGTGGCCCATGCCTTCCTGCTGTTGTTTGTCATGTTGGTGTTCTCTATCATTTCCTTCCAGACTTTCCTTCGTTCTTCCCCAACTTCACTGATCAGGGTCTCTCCAAGTTCCATAGTGGTAGAGGAGAAAGGGTCCTTGTTGTATTCCTCGTAGTAGGCTTTCAGCAGGTCGCTGGATGTTTCTGATAGGCCAGGGATGTACTGTGTCTGACATCCTCTGGGTATGTGGTGTCTGGCTGACCTTTTTACCAGGTCTGTGAAGTTGGAGTAGTTATTGGGAAATGGTGGTATGTTAGATATGGACTGCTCTATCTCCTGTTGGAATGACAGCCAGTCAGCTTTCCGTAGGTTGAACCTCCTACGGAATGGGACGGTGGTTGCTTGGAGAGCAGATCTAACAGTGATGGCAATTGGCCGGTGCTGGGTATGGGGGATAGGGTCCAGGACTTCCTTCTCAGTTCTGAATGCGATGTCACTGCTTACACAGGCGAGGTCTGGGTTGTATCCTCGTTTCCATCTGGCGCTGTGGAAGGATTTGGGTAGTTTAGCGTTATGGATTAGAGTCAGATGTTTGGACTCAAGCCAGGTCTCCACTTCATCTCCATCTTGGTTGTTGTTCTCGTAGCCCCATGATGTACTGTGGGCATTGAAGTCACCGATGCTGATGTGGAATCTCCTCTTGCATCTTTCTGGTAGTTCTGTGTGCAGAAAAGGGGTTGCAGGTGGTTTGTAGACTGATGTGACAGAGACATTTGGGAGGGCAACTGTGATGGTTTCCATGTGCCCTTCTGTAGTGTGGGTACAGACTTCCTCAATCTTGAGGTTTGGTCTGCTGTAAACAGCTGATCCATACTGTCTGTGTCGGATCTCAGCGACCAGTTTCATTCCGGCGATGGTGGGTCGGTGTTGTGCAGGGCCGATGTGGGTTTCCTGCATGCAGAGTATGTCGAAACGATTGGCCATCGTTGCCAGTATCTCTGCCTTGCATCCGGAGAAACCTTCGATGTTGATTGAGACGACTGACAGTGCGGGTCCAGAGACGGGCAGGTGTCTGTGGCGCTGTCGAGATCCGGCAGGCATCTCATTTGATTGCGTAGGTAGTTATACAGATATTGGCCTACTGGCAGAATCAGATTATATCCTCTTGGATGTATATCTCATTCAACCAACGTTTCCCAGGCTGCACCACGGGGAGCTCAAAACCTTCCTTTTTAATTTGGCTTTTAATAATTTTTTTATTCTGCTCATTGATATTTTTTCATATTTTGTATTTTATTTTATTATTTTTATTGTTTTCTTTTATTTAACTTATTTATTTATCTTACTCATTACTCATTGACTCTTTTATACTAAATATTTTATTTCTATTATTTTATTCATGTTTCTTGAATATACATTTTTTAATTTTTCTAGTTTGCTGTGCTTTTCCCTGTTTTTTGCTTTTGTTTTTATTTTTCCTGTTAAGCACTGTTGAGCAGCAGTCTGTATGAAAGGTGCTATGCAAATAAACGTATTATTATTAAGTTCGTTTTCATTTACGGTTTCCGTTCAACGTAACATTTTGGCTTTTACATTTCTATGGGTACATACTTAATTTTTTGTTGGGAATTATGATACACTGGTAGGAATATAAACTGCATGTGTTTACCTTGAGAAATATCACCATGTCCCACACAGACTTGAGCAGGATGATGTCAGAGCGGCACTGTCGCAGCTGTTTGTAATCAGGAAAGCTGACCTCAAACAGAGCCGCTGTGTCCTGCAGCCTCCGCATCTCTGTCTCCAACTGCCCCACAGCCCTGTTTGTCTGAACATTACATTTATTTAGCAGATGCTCTTTTCCATTACTGTGTTTCATGAATTAATTACATTCAACTAGGTGTGTCAGGAGTGTTTCACTGAGCTACATTTCTCTACAAAAAAACTACATTTTTAGCATAACATGTAATTCTGTTTTGGTATGCCTACGTGATGTATTTCAACAAGAAGTATTAAAATGCTCACCTTGTCTATGAGCTTATAGGGATCATCCACCTCCATTCGAAAGATGATTTCTGTGCGAAATTGTTCCCTGAACTCATGCTGCTTGATCTGAAAGCACATATTAACAGTAATCATTTCCATAAACACGTTCTGCAGGTGACAGCTTAATTCTGGAAATTTGAGCCAGCTGACAGGCCCTACTCCACTGTTTTCATAGAAACACACTGCATATAATCAGCTTCAGATGGGCGCTGTAGGCGAGAGATGCCATGATTAGTTACAGGATCACATTCAAGTTCCTTCTACTAAGTTCCTCCTACCAAGTCGACATCTGTGATACTGTCTGTAACTAGTGATGGGCGCGAATCAGGAATCGATTCCAGGGAACCGATTTCAAACGCGGAATCGAGGAACCGTAACGATTTTGGTTCTTCGTCTTGTTCTAAGTTATCCCTGTCTGATCCCTACTAGATCTAGAGCTAATAATTAAATAGCCTACATTTGGCAAAACTGATCTGACGAGTTATAACTCAGTGATAAAAGTGATCTGACTTGAGCTCAGAAGCAACTTCCAGCTACTTTTAAGAGATTATTGGATAGCAGAGATCAGTGACGCTTGTCATGACGCAGTGCAAGCTCGAAACCCAACTAGCACAAAGATGCTTGGTAGCTATGCATTACACTTAAATAAATAATTTTATTAAACAACTGATTTATGTCATTGTGGTATAATTTACATCATGATTCTGCATGTAAACTATTTTAGCGGACGTTAACCTGTAATTCCACTGTAGCTAACCTTCTGTGTTATGCACTGTCAGGTGTAGTAGGCTATAGCCTAGCCTAGGCTTGATATTAGTAGGCTACTAAGGCTTTTTCACGAATGAAGTAAACAACTAGGCCTACTGTATATGTGATTATGATGACCAAAACATGGAAACTTAAAGCCACAGGGAACAAAGCCTAAAATTGTTCAAATGTATGTATGATATCAAACTTGAGTGTGTTATTAAGTATCCACCAAAGTTAGATTGAAAAATATATATATATAAATATGATAAAACACTGCTCAAAAACAGCTGAATTAGCTGATCAGATCTGTATTAGGATGGTCGGGGCGTGGTCGTAATATTCGAATGAGCACGCTTGATTTCTGTCCAAGAAGACACTCTGCATCACGCACAACAGAAATACAAAATAGCGGAGAGAATCGGGGTTGTACAACCATATGTACGAATCTACCGACACTGAATTTGAGAGTGTAGGAATTCCACAACCAGATAAGCCGCGTTCTCTGACTTCACAGATGGTGATGGAATGGTGGGTTTCAACATACTAAGTTTCCATGTGGAAAGTCCAGGTTCATAAAGTAAAAGTCCTCCCCAGTATTTTGTTCCAATCACCTGGATTTGCTAATTAGCACAATTCTTCAGCCAGGAACTAATTTGTGAAATCAGCTGGCTGAGTTCAAGGGTGGTTAGAAAAACATGGCAGGATTTTTACTTTATGACCCCTGGACTTTCCACCTCTGATAATAAAAAACCACACTTCTTAACATTTGTTTCTTCTAATAAAGACGTGGGTATTGCTGCTAGCGTGTTGACATTGGGTAGCTCGCTTGTTGAATGCCATGGAATTGTTTGGTTGGTTACCCTGGCAACTAAAGCTCCTCTCCAGTTCTGTGCGTAAAAAAAAAAAATCAACTGCGCTGTAGCTACCCAGCACTGGCAAGCGCAGCGACGAGAAGGCCTATGTGACATTATTATCTAACGTTAGTGCTACACGCCCAACGTTAGCCAAGATGCGTGTAACGTTACTGAAAGTAGTAGCTAAATCCACAGGGCTAGCTAACACACCGTCCGTGTTCAAAATTGAATAAGGCATTAATGCGGGAACGCATTCGTTTTGACAAATGCTGGTGGGAGGGACAAGCGACATCAGCCTTGTGATTGGTTTGGGTTTAGTGATGTCACCATTCCCACTTATAGAACCGTACAACTTCAATCCAAAAACGAGGGTAAATGTATCCAGTATCTCTGGAATTCAGAAAGTAATTATTTCAAATACAAGTATATGCATATTGTATGTCCACAAGACCCAAATTAGGAGGCAATCACAGATATTTGTTCACCGGGGCTTTAAACTCCAAAAAGGAAAGGTTGTCAAGAAATGGGACCAATGCACGATTTGTTTTGGTAGCCTAAGTGAGGTTGCACTATCCTAGTCAGCTAATATTGGAAAGAAACAGATTGCTCTATCAAATTGGTAATTCGGTTGTGTGCAGGGAAGCAAGAACCATTTTTTAAGTGGGGGTGCTGTGATGGATTTAATAGCGGTGAATCACATGCATAGATGAGGGAGGGATCAGACAAGTCACCCACACAAGTGAGGACCAATAAGAGGGAATTAACACGAAAAGAAAAACAGGAACTAATTCCTGATAGCTAAACAGCAAAATTAAATCTACCCACAAAAATAGGGCGAACTCCAATAGAACATGAGTAAAACACAAATCCAAATCTCCCGGACTCAATACTAGAGCCAATAATAGGAGACTAGAAAAGATAAAAGGTGAAACAAAACAAAACCGCCAAAAGAAAACACTGTCTCGTAGAGGACAGCACTGAAATAAATAGCGCAGAATGCTAACAGGGGGAACACAATCCTATACCTGTATAAAGCTAAGCAAGTCCCTTGTGAACATAACCATGTTAATATCACAAGGTCGCTTAAACCTGACTATACCTGGCTCAATGTACAAATTAATAACAAAAAAGCACCGGGGAAGCGGAAGTAAGGAACTTAAATACCCCGCCGGTAGAAGCACAGGTGAAACGAATAACGAGCACGGGAAAGCAAAACCCAGAACGGAACGTGGAAAAAATCAGATAGATTCTCAATCGGGAAACAGGACAAGAATCGCCGCAGAACAAAACCCACGAACCATGACAGGTGCGGGTGAAGTTTCACATATGCCTAGCCTATATGTTAGTCTCCTTTATACTGTAGCTAGGCTACTAGTATTGCCACATATCACAAATTTGTCTTTCTTCATTGTCTGCATAGTTAATCTTCATGATTGATAGCCTACACATAAAATATTAATTATAGCCTGTAGCTAACAGCAACACAACCAGGGGTGGATTTAGCCCAGTGGTTACCAATAGGCGGCCCGCGGGCCACATCCGGCCCGCCAAAGCTTCCCATCCGGCCCGCCAGATAATTTTGAGTTTTGAAAAAAAAAAATATATTCTTTAAAAAAAAAAAAAAAAAAAAATGCGTTTTTTTTTTTTTACAATATCGAACCGACAGTCCCACGTATCGGCTATAATGTCTGAATAGAGAATCTACCCACACCCGAAGAATGCTCATTGTACTTTTATCCATGTTGAGAGTGAATGACACGCACAGACAGTAGTGAATCAGTGGACAACGCGTGGTGCTGAAATAGCCAACATGTGGTGTTTGTTTTGAAAAACGCGGAAGCGGACGCACACCCGCGGTACATACGTTAAATAAACGAAGTTTGTAAAAAGGCGATTGCACCCCCCCCCCCCGTCAACAAAAATTATTGATGGCACCCCCCCCCCCCCCCCGTAAACAAAAATTTTTGATTGCACCCCCCCCCCCCCCCCCGTCAACAATTACAATCGTGGTCCGGGAAAGATACAACCGGCCCTTTGAGTGCAACCATAACGCTAATTTGGCCCGAGGCCAAATTTAATTGGCCATCCCTGATTTAGCCTATAGCTCGTCACTTGTTTTACATGTTTTATTTCCCCCCAGTGTTTTTCATTCGACGGTGACACTTGATTTAAAAACAAATTTAAAAAAACTCCTGCTGTAGTAGATGTGCAGATATGCTTCTAAAAAATATATTTAAGACCAGACCAAGGAAATCAAACATTAAGCTATTAATAGCCTAAAGCTTTTGATTATTTATTTTTTTATCAAAGTTTAGAATTGTGTCTTCAAATAGACAACCTCAATTTCGGTTATTATTTAGAACCAATACACGCAATTTTTGGATTGACTGTCAGTGCCTTTGTCAGGGAACGTGGTGAGGAGCTGTAAGGGTTTGGGTTTGTAACAATGAGCCAAACGCGACAAAACAAAAACGCGATTACAGAACAAGTCACTCATGAACGTGAGAACCACTAAATAATAAACAACCCACTAACACGGGTGTGGCTCATAGACACGAGCAGAAAAGTAAGAGAACAGAGACTCCTAAACAGAAATACACGAGCATAAGCTTGAAAAGGAGAAAACAAAGAATCACCTTCGGAACGTAGACTATAACGCCCGATAAGAGGTATAAATAAATTAAATAAAAATAAACCTCTCACTCTCAATATAGCAGAGAGTAGAAGAGAGTAAGAAACAAAAATAATGAAATGGACTAATCCCTATGTGAAGGCACGAAATGACAAAGAAGCGCCAGGAAGCGGAAGTGAGAATCTTAAATACCTAGCAGGTAATCGGACAGGTGAAACAAATAAGCGGGGAGAAGCAAAACCCCGAACCGGAACGTGGAAAAAATCAGATAGACTGCTTACCGGAGAGAGAGGAAGAGAACCGTAGCGAAACAAGAAACAATAGCCAGGGACCATGACAGTAGCCTCACGCTGCGTTCTCACATCGAGCAACTTCGGTCACCCAGTTACCGGAAGTCCATTCATTCTCTATGAAGCTGAGCGACTAAAATATAAATGTTGCCCGCAGTTTCACTTATTCTTGGCCATCGGCCGTAACAGCTAATCACAGTTTCACGCTTCATATTTCTCCAACCGACATTAAACCATTTTGTGAATAATTGTTCCGCCTGATTTCACTCAAATTGCAGCAATGGAGAAGCAGCTAATAATAATGGTCCACGCCTACCCTATCCTGTTCAATGTATTCCAAAAGAAATACTGAGATAAGCGCCTGAAAATTTAAGCTTGGAGGGCAATTGTGAGCGCCCTTGGTATCGAGGGTAAGGTCTTTGTTATTTTATTGTGTGAATAAAACATTCATGTATCTAGATAGATAGATAGATAAAGATCGCTAGCTTGCGACGAAGATAGATATAGCCTATCGCTAGCTAGCAAAAACACATAATTATCAGTGTCATGACATAACTATAAAGAATAGGATGCATCGCAAATATGTCTTTGTTATATGTAGGCTACTGCTGTTGTAGCTGCACAAGCTGACTTGGATGACACAACGGGAAGCTCTTGCCCCGCCCCCAGCCTAGTAGACTTGACCGACCCAGTTGCTCGATGTGAAAACGCAGCGTTACAACAGATCAGCATCAAGTAGGCCAAGCCTAGCTATATCCTAAAGTAGCTAGGACTATTTGAAAAGGTAGGCGATTTTAACAAGTTGACCGTGCCGGCTCAAACTTTAATCACATTCAGAATTTACATTTGAATCGCAAATATGTGCAAGATAAAAAATAGCCAAAATTGCCACAAATTTGATTAATGTTAGCTAGTAGCCATCAGCGTTATATAAGCTAGCTAGCAGAGTTGCAGGTTAATATTTCAAAATCCGTTGACAGCCGTTCATGAGAAACATTTTGAATTGATTTGGAATCGAAAGCGATTGTTTAACTCGGTTCCAAAACTGAGAACCGGTTCTGGAATTGATTCCCAATTTCAAACCAAATGCCCATCACTAACAGAGAGCCCAGGTAAAGTGGTGTCTCTTAGCCCCCACCTCCTCTCCAATGATAATACTATTAAGGAAGAATGGCTGTCTCCCTTTCCAATCAATTACTAAAAACAAGAAATTATAGGGGTAGGTTGTACCCCCCTCGTGGAGACCATGTACGTTTCGTACAAACTATCATATTGATCAATTTTTAAGCAAAACCTAATGCATGAGGGACAAGCATGAACAGTGCTTGTTCACGGCGTGTAGTCTGGATGGCACAGTGTGCATGTATGCAACTACTGCAGAAGAAACAGAATGTGCACCTGCATATTACAAATAAGTTATTGCATATATTGCAATATATCAAAAATGCCATATACAGCGAGCACCATAATTCATTGGACAGTGACACATATATTGTTATTTTGGTTCTGTACTGTAGCACGTTGAGTTTGGAAGGATACAACGAGGTTGAAGTGCAGACTGTCAGCTTTAATTTGAGGATATTTTCACCCGGGTGAACCGTTTAGAAATTATAGAACCTTTTGTACATAGTCCCCCCATTTTTGGGCATCAAAAATATTGGACAGTTTAACATAATGTAGAATAAAGTAATAATTTTTTACATTTGGTCGCATATCCTTTGCATGCCATGACTGCCTGATGTCTGTGACCCAACAATATCAAAAGACTCTTATTTTCTGGTACTCGTACAAGTGATACAATAACTTCTCTGCATTTGAATGGATCTCTATGGGAATTGGGGGGTGGGACTAGATTTAGCTGTAAATTATGCTGGAACAGTATGGAATACATGGCTGGCGAAATGGCTGTAAGTCATCAAGGGTCTGACATATAAAACAAGCCTTAAACCAGCACTGCTGCCATATATGCAGTAGATATATTGCATATATGTGGACAACTGTAATGCTTTCAGTAGCGGAGAATCAAATGCGACGGAAAGGGAGATCAGAACAAGTCACCCACAAAGGTGAGGACCACTAAGGGAGCTTAACTGCTAATGGGTAAAAAAGAAAAAAAATAATCATTCTAGTAGCTAAACAGCCAAATAACTATCACCCCAGGAAAATAGGGCAAACTCGAAAACACGAGTGAGAGCACAAAACAAAGTCTCCTGAGCTCAATACTAGAGCTTACATGGGGAAACAATAGAAAAGAAACACCTTCGGCATGTAACACTAAAACCGACGGTAAGAAGGTGAAATGTAAATGAAAACAAAGGAAACTGTCTCAGGGAGAACAGCACGGAGTAAGTTGAACAGTATAGCTTAAACGAGGAATAATCCTCTACGTAAAAACTAATACTAAAAAGCAAGTCCCTCATGAACATAAAAAAGCTTTAATATCACAAGGTCGCTGTGGTAGGGGGGCGTGGTTTTAGGCGAGGCCGGCAAGAGAGAGAGTGAACTCAGGTGGTTAATGGAACCGGCACAGCTGTCGGCAATCAGGCAATTGGTGATGATTGATTGTATTATTGTTTGTATCAATTAACCAATTGCCTTGATTGTTCAACAGTGAGCCTGAGAACCTTTAAAAGGAGCCTTCTGGGGGTTTGGGGGAGGGGTAGAACTGTGTGTTTTATGTGTTTGTTTGGAACAGAGAGCTAAAAGAAAGGGTAACCAAAATAAAAACCGCCTGATTTCTTGTCTTTGCACCCGAGCACTACGGCTCACTTCGCCACAGTCGCTTGTACCTAGCTATACCTGGCTCAATGCAAGTAGTAATGACAAAGAAGCACTGGGGAAACGGAAGTGAGGAGCTTAAATACCCCACAGGCAGCAGCACAGGTGAAATAAATAATAGGCGAGGAGAAGCAAAACCCCGGAATGGAACGTGGAAAAAAATCTGATTCTCAACCGGAGAGAAGGGACGAGAACCGCAGCGAAAAAGGAAAAATAAACCACGGACCATGAAAGACGACTATGAGCGAGAAAGACAATTGGCATATTACACTGTGAAGATTCTGATCGTCCCGTCTCGTTGTACTGCGTCTATGTGCCTGATTTGCTAGTTCATCCGGGCAAAGTTTTTATTGTAAAGTCACCAACCTGTTTCGGCAGTTTGCCTTCATCAGGGGTGCAGTGTAATGCAGTACAGTATTTACCATTTTGTAATTTAGCATTTTATTGTTTGGCATGAGTCAGTTGTTAAATTCATCAATACTGCAGACAAATTAAATGTGTTGCAGCAGAGCGAGCTTGTCATCATTCTACACCCATAACATTACATTACATTAATTAATTTGGCAGACGCTTATCCAATGTGACATACAATAAGTGAACACCAAAGGTCATTGCAACAGCTACAAAAAGGTCAGATACAGTACAGTTCTATCATAAAGTAAGGCTACGTTCACATTACATGCAAATGTGGCCCAAATCCGATTGTTTTGCTCTCGTGAAACAGATCTGATTTTTTCAGAGCAGTGTGGACACAAAAACACACACTGGGTATTGGATATGGGCCACCTGAAAAAATCTATGTGAGCAGTCAAGGCAGAAAAATCGGATCTGGGGAAAAAATCGGAATTGTGCATTAAGTCCTGTAATGTGAATGTAGCCTAACAGCTACTGAGTCTAGTTCACACAATAAGCTACGGCTAAGTCTTATGGGTAATTCAGTAAGACATGATAAGCTAACATCTTGATTGAGACACTAGTGTTTGCACGGAGGGCAGGAAGTGCGAGTCGCAGAGGTAACAGACTCACCTCAAAGTGCACACACTTCCTCCTGATGACGGACACCTCGTTGGACTGCAGCGGGGCCACCTCGTGCTTCACAGTGAAAGCTACTTTTTTCAGGTTCTTCCATTTCTCTGGAAGCTCCTGCAGAGGTTTGTGAGAAATACAGAAACTCAGGCTGGTTAACCTTAATCCCAGCAAGTCATCTATACAAGCAATGCTAAACTAACAAGTCATCTATACAAGCAATGCTAAACTAACAAGTCATCTATACAAGCAATGCTAAACTAACAAGTCATCTATACAAGCAATGCTAAACTAACAAGTCATCTATACAAGCAATGCTAAACTAACAAGTCATCTATACAAGCAATGCTAAACTAACAAGTCATCTATACAAGCAATGCTAAACTAACAAGTTATCTATACAAGCAATGCTAAACTAACAAGTCATCTATACAAGCAATGCTAAACAAACAAGTTATCTATACAAGCAATGCTAAACTAACATATACAAGCAATGCTAAACTAACAAGTCTTCTGTACAAAATTCTAAACTAACAAGTCTTCTGTACAAAATTCTAAACTAACAAGTCTGGTGAACACACGCATTTTATTAAAAAAAATAAACATGTTTGAAGTATAGTGAATATGTAAAAGTAAAAAGAAAAGAATATAGAGCAGTGGTTCTTAACCTTATTGGAGGTACTGAACCCTGCAAGCTTCATCAGTGCATTCACCGAACCCTTCCGACAAAAACAGCTCGACATTGCTAGTGTGAACCGTATACTGTGTGTGTCTCGACCCCTGCTGAACCCCTGAGACTGACTCAACGAACCCAGGTTAAGAACCACTGATATAGAGGGAAGCAAACTTACTTTGAGAACATGCACAAAAGCTTAAGTATTCATCATCAATTGATCTACATTCATTTTTAAAACAGTTTTCAGTACAAATGAATGTAGTGGATATTACGGAGTCGATATTCCGTAAGTTTTTTCTCTCATTGTGATTACCTGCTGGGTGTTGGCGAGATTCTGAATCTGCCCTTGTTAGTTTTTCACTAAAAAGATGTTCACAAAAAGAGTTTTAAGCATATTTTGATGATTATCGGGATAATATTGTGAATCGCAATTATTTTGGCCAGGATAATCGTGACATGAAAATTTCATACCGTCCCATGTCTAGCAGTGAGCACAACGTCGCAATTCATGCTAGCTAGTCAATTAGCGAATGAGATAGTTAGCTAGCTATGGCAAAACTAAAGATTTCTGACTTTTTCAGATACCCGTCTGCTCCTGGTACTAACGTTCGCCGACATTAACTATCGATTCAGACTATGTTAGCATCACCTACAGCAGAGAGTTTGAGAGTGAATTTGATAATGAGGACATTTCATCTTCACATCCACCATCAGCCCAGCTAACTGCACCACCCCAGCCAGCAAGGCTGTTTAAAGCATCGTGGCTTGTGGCCTCGTTAACCCCTTCGCGCAGACTCCCTAGTGGCTAGGGCACCGACGCTAAGATTTTGCTCAACTCACATATTAATTTCTCCTGCAACCAAACTGAGTCGAAACAAGTGTTCTGCTGAGTGTTTTAGCTTTATTGGTACACGGTTCATGACAACTCTGCCGAATACGGAGTTTCTAAGTGTCACTATTGTCCCGTAGCAAGTCCATTTAACAAGTAACCCCCCACCCAGTCTTGCCTGCAACTATACCTACCTATGCGTGACACAGTGTACAATAGCGTCTGAGATCATCAATGTATTTTTTTATCACCAAAAAATCCTATTCCGTCATAGCAACGAGATGAACCCAACTAGCCTGATCGTATGGCAAAAAATCAGTGAAAAGCCTTACGAATGGTTTTATGCATAGAGATGTCCCTTCAAAATTCAGCAATCATTTTATTGTCTGGGACAATCCGTTTGAGAAATACACATCTCTTTATAAAGCTATTACATTACCTGTAACGTTGACGTGTAAAACCCCCCACACTCTACAAACCTGTCTAATGCATTCCAGTTCATTCTGGTTTCATTGATGATTCTTTTATCCAATATCGGACATTATACCCTTAGCAACGATGTTTGCAATGTCTTAATGGATGCTTTCAAAAATAAATCCACTCAAGCACTTGTTCAATATGTTTGATAGGACTATTGTTATTTTCACATTTTGAGTGCAATTCACATACTGTAGTGCAAGCGTTCATTTTATGTTTATTTATGTAGCCTACCGATTTTCATTGAAAATAGAACATTTGGCTGTATTTTGCTGATGGTGGAATATTATTGTATTTTCATGTTATCGTACATAATATAGGTTTTATGGCATTTATAAGCTGTTTTAACATTTATTCGACTTCTGGAGCTAGCTACCTTATTTGTCATAACTAGTTGCTAATTTTCATAGCTGGCCATATGATGCAATTTCATAGCTAGCTGCCATTTGTGCCAACTAGGCTGGCCATAAGACCTAGCTAGCTGTGTCAAAAAGCCAGCTAGCTGCCCTCAGAACACAGCTAGTTGCTGCTTTTGGCAGCTAGTTGCCACAGAAGCGCAGCTAGTTTAACTAGCTATTTTGTTTACTAGTTAAGCTAGCTACATATTATTAGGTCACGAGTTGAGCTAGCTCAATTTTACTGTGCAGCTAGCTAAACTAGTCCTTTTTTTCAAGCAAGCTAAACTAGTTGATTCTTATAGCCAACGAGCTGAACTAGTTGGTCCTTATGGCCAACTAGCTAAACTAGTTGGCCCTTATGGCCAGCTAGTTGTATATATAATATAACATTTTATTAAGGGGGTGGGTAGTAGGCGTGACCAAGTACATCTATTTTAGACTGCTGGGAGTGCTGTCAAATACGGTTTAAAGTAATATAACAGAGGCAAATAATTTTTGGAGACTGCTGTTAAAATTCTCTTTTAGAACAAGCAGTATTTATATGAATGAGAACAATGCAAAATCAATTAATCCGAGCATTTTTTATTGTTCGGAACCTGTTGTGTGACTATGAAAAATGCCATGTTACGTCAGTAGATGAGATCCTCGTAACGTTTGTTCATAGGCTACACTGTTGGGGAAGAATTTGGCTTTTAAGAATCGCAGTTGATTTTATTTTGAGGTTGTCTCTAGCGATAAACAACAAAACAGTTTCCAATTAAGTCCACCTCGCTTATTTTTTGTAATAAAATTTTCGGAAAAAGGTTTTATGAATTCCAATGATTATTTTAAACAAACTAGATTTGAGAAAGACATTTAGGCTACACCTGCTTCAACAAGCAATTACTTTCATTGCAGTTGAACAAGGACACGACAAAATAGCCTAGTTTATGCACCAGAGGTCTGGGTTAAATTAAGTTATGTCAATTTCAAGCGGCTCCATGTCTTCGAGGAATATCCTGTTAGAAAAAATAGCTATGCATAATACAGGTAATGAGCGTAATCTCTAAACTTGGATATTTTATAATCCAACAATGATCGTTGCTGTTGCCCTGCTTATGCGTGTGGACACTCTGGTTTGCTGTTCTGTGCCGTGTTGGGGTACTGTCAGTCCAGGATCACTCTTGTGGTTGTGTGCACCCCTCTCTTCACATCTTTTAGTTATGCTGCTATCGAAGCCTATGCCCTGGGGCTTTTCATACTACAAACCCCTATTACAAAAAAATTGGGACAGTGTATAAAATGTAAAATGCAAATCCTTTTTGAACTGTATTCAATTGAAAACAGTACAAAAAGACGATATTTAATGTTTTAACTAATCAAAAATAGTTTTTTGTAAATATACGCACATTCAAAATTTGATGAATGCAATACGTCCCAAAAAAGTTGTGACAGGGGCATGTTTACCACTGTGCTACACCACCTTTCCTTTTAATGACACTCAGTGATCTTTTGGGAACTGAGGACACTAATTGTTGTAGTTTTGAAAGCAGACTTCTTCCCCATTCTTGCTTGATATAAGACTTCAGCTGCTCAAGAGACCTAGGTCTCCGTTGTTGTATTTTGCGCTTCATAATGCACCACATGTAACTTTTTTTCATGCTTTTTAAAATCTGATGTGTCATTAATGCTTCCTCAGAGTGTAGTAAATATAATGGTTTCCTATGGGAGGATGTTTGTACATGAGAAATTGCTAGCACTAGGTGAAGGTGGCAGCGCAGTGTAGGAGCACTGTACTAAAAACCAGTGGTTAGATCTAAAGCCTTTGGTCTGTCCAGTCTGGAGTTAAGAGTCTGTTACCTCCAGCTGAGAGTAGACCTGTTCTGGAAGCTGCTGGCCATAGGTTTTGAGTAGGTCTGCAGTGGACTTGAGGGGTTTAAAGTGTTGGTCAGTGGTGATCTTTCTGTCCCGAATGGCCATCAAATGTCCCATGATATCCACCAGGCCTGCATAGTCTCCATCCATCACCTTGTTGGACAGTCCCTTGTGTGTTTCCTGGACAAAGGTTCCCAGGTCTTGCACACTGTGAATGAAGGCAGTGAGACACCAAGAGGATCATTGATACAAATCCATCTCAATTTTATAAATATTTCACTATAAAACAGAATGAAACATTATTGAATCATATTGTACAATGACAGTAAAAATAAAGAATAATACAGAAACGTATTCATGTTGCAAGAAACTGAAAATAATGTCTTCTCTGTTCAGGTGTAACCATTCACAAAAGTAACTCGGTTTCATAGTCTGTACTCCCGTGCAGTTCCACACCTGCTATGTTCACACAAGGGCAGAAAGTTTAAACGGCAAGTACCTCTCAATAATTATGCACTAAATTCTATGTGATCAGTAATTGTTAAATAAACAGTAGCTTCTCACAGCCCATCTCCCAGGGTCTTTTATTTTTTGAATGAAGGAGTTTGGTGCTTGCCTGTTGTTGACGTGATTAAGCAGGTGTTCTTTGAACATCCAGCTCCACTTCTTAATCACATTCATCAGTGAGACCTTGAAGGGTTTGATGTCAACTTGACACCAGCCACAGAAAATCTTCTTGTCTTCAAACTTACTGACTTTGATGTACAATAACTCAAACATGCTGATCTATTGAGACAAAAAGCTAATCTCAACAAGAGAGCATCACAGTTGCATCCATGAATATTGCCAGAAACACACTAAAATGGTCACACAGCTGCAAACAATCAAAAACTACCATTAGAAGATCAGTCTTGCGGTCTTAAACTACCCAATTATATACGATAACAGTCTGTACGGCTATAGGGATGTTAGAAAACCTGCGGCTTAAAACAATTGACGAGACTATCTAGTGACTGTATTGTACTTTGCAATCAAGCGTTTACAATCGGTAAGTTATTAGTGTCGCACCAAAGGCGCTTACAACGCCCCCTGGTCACTGCACCTGACCAAGTACAGTGTTTTTGTCACTGTTGCGAGTAGATTGTGTGAACCCTGCGTAATGCAATTGTCATGGTTCGTTGGTTATTGTTTCCTTTTCCGTTGCTGTTCTCGTCCTGGTTTCCCGATTGAGAATCTATCAGATTTTTTCCACGTTCCGTTCCGGGGTTTTGCTTCCCCTTATTCTTTTCACCTGTGCTTCTACCTGCGGGGTATTTAAGTTCCTCACTTCCGCTTCCCTGGTGCTTCTTTGTCATTCAATATTATATTGAGCCAGGTATAGTCAGGTTTAAGTGACCTTGTGATATTAACATGTTTATGTTCACAAGGGACTTGCTTAGCTGTATAGAGGTATAGGATTATGTTCCCCTTGTGAGCATTCTGCGCTATTTATTTCCGTGCTGTTCTCTACGAGACAGTGTTTTCTTTTGGTGGTTTTGTTTTGTTTCACCTTTTATCGGACGTTTTAGAGTTACATTCCGAAGGTCTTTTCTTTGTTTTTTCTAGTCTCCTATTATTGGCTCTAGTATTGAGTTCGGGAGATTTAGATTTGTGTTTTACTCGTTCTATTCGAGTTCGCCCTATTTTCGTGGTTAGATTTAATTTGGCTGTTTAGCTGTCAGAAATGAGTTCCTGTTTTTCTTTTCGTGTTAATTCCTCACTTGTGTGGGTGACTTGTCTGATCCCCCCCTCCTATGCGTGTGATTTACCGCTATTAAATTCATCACAGAGCAAAGAAGCCGATTATCATGGATGAATCAGCTGGGTCTTCTAAGAGAGTTCAGCCGAGGGAAAGAAGCGCCGAGGAGTGCATTAGGGGACTTGAGTCCCAACAACATTTACTGTCGGGACAAGTGGGTCAGTTGAATACCCAAATGCAAGTACTAGAGGGTTGGCTCCATGAGCTGACAGAGAGCATACGCCAGCTCGTTGAAGTACACCAAGCGCCCATACCTGCCGTTCAGGCTATCACCCGTCCTGTCCCTGTTGCAAAAATTGGAAGAAAGCCCAAATTGCAGCTCCCCCTCCGTTATGACGGCTGTGCTGGCAAGTGCCGAGGGTTTCTTGCCCAGTGTGAAATTATTTTTAAAGCCCAACCATCACAGTTTATTTCCCAAGCGTCCGAGGTGGCAATCATACTTTCACTGCTCACCGGACCCTCACTTCACTGGGCTACCTCTTTACTCAATGACAAATCTCCGATATTAACAATCACTGAAGCACTGATAAATGAAATGAAGTCGGTCTTTGACCACAACATTTCGGGTCATGACGCAGCTAGATGGCTTAATAGCCTTCGCCAGGGTAGTGACACAGTGGCTGAGTTCGCCAAGTTCTGAGCGTTAGCTGCTCAGTCAGGTTGGCCATAGGCGCCCTTGATGACGTTATTCTCGGATGCGATAGACGAGTCTGTTCAGGATGCGTTAACTATGTTAGGGCACTCTACTTCACTGGATGCGTTAGTATTTGATGCTATTCGGATCGACAATCGTCTCCGGGACCATTTAAGTCGGCGAGAACAGAGAAAAGACCGGCAGAGCCATCTCTCTCGGTGTGCACAGTACTGACGAGCCTATGCAGGTAGATGGGGTAGTGTGCCCATCTTCCAGTGACACCGCTTCTAAAAACGAGTGGTGCCGTTACTGCAAAAGGAAGGGTCATGTTCTGAGTCAGTGTACCAAACTTGGAGGGCTGTTGCCCAGGGGAGTGGTGTTGGGTTCCGTCCAGTAATATTTTGGACCCCGAACTTATTAAAAAGTTTTGGAGCAAGCAGCCCGAGGGATCGTCTGGGGTCGTCCCTTAGAGGTTATGAATGGATCACTTGAAGGGTTGTTCTCCTGACTTATTTTTCCATAGAGTTCAATAAGAAAATTAGTCAGGAGAAACAACCCTTAAAGTGATCCATCCATATCTTCTGCATATCTGGCAGCAGTGATGGTTTGAGGCTCGTTTGATAGCTCAGACCCTTGATGACTTACAGCCATTTAGCCAACCATGGGTTCCATACTATTACTGTGTAATTTACAGCTTAATCTAGCCCCACCCCCCAATTTCCAGAGATCCAGTCAAATGCAGAGAGGTTATAGTATCGCTTGTAAATAATGTTTTGCAGGCATCAAATTCGGAATTAGCGTGTATTTACAAAAATCAATAAAGTTGATATGGTAAAACATTAAATATCTTTTCTTTGTACTGTTTTCAATTCAATTTATGTAAAAGAGAATTTACAAATCACTGCTTTCTGCTTTTATGTTCATTTTACATACTTTTTGTGTTATGTCAACTCATATCCTGTAAATAATTTCTTTATGGTTATATAATAGATACTAATAACTATTTAAGCCTATGACGGGTTAGCTATGATGTCATTGTGTTAACAGCTGGGCCCCACGTAGGTTGACTCGCCCAGGGACCCGCCCACCCTTTGAGACAGCCCTGTCACTCTGGATATGAGTGTCTGCTAATTAATATAATGTAATAAAATTGGTCTTGGAAGCGGTTTACTCAGCCACCTGCTCCTTGAAGTTGACCAGCTTGGGTGGGTTCATGGTCAGTTCGTAGTCTGCATAGAGCTCCGCCTCCTCTGTGCTGAGCACATGACCGTACAGCAGGAACTGGCGCATAAACTCCGCACGGTCGTCCATCCACAGGTAGCGGTAACTGCTGAAGCTGCTCTGAAACTCCTTTGCCTGGGCAATAGCGCAGCGCGCCCGGCTCCTGATAATCTGCGCTTGCTCCGCCGGCTCCGTCATCTGGTCAATGTCCGGCTGAGGGTCAGAGAGCAAAGGTCACCTTCGCTGGCGCTTGCGCACACCTGATCTGAGAGTGACTGTTAGAGTAGGCTGCTGTTTCTTTGGCACCTGATTATTATGTTTGTTTTGGCCAGGACATGCATGTTAAAACATGATTTTCGACCGTCTCATTTCCTGCCATACAGCATGGATTTTCAAAAGATTTGGCAGGGTGACTCATCAAGATATCTCATCACAAACCAAAATTGGGAAATATTAGTTCAGCTGTTTTAATTTGATGGGATACATAATAAATTAGCATAAAAATTAAGACTCTTTTGTTCACAAACATAGCTAAAGGTCTACGCCACCAATTGCAAAACAAAAAACATCCAAATGTCGGGGAAGAGATGTATTATGTGCTTTCATATCAAATATGTATGTGCTTTGTATAGTTTTTTAAGTCAGCCCCGATATCTGGTTATGCGTCCCCGTTGACTTAACATGGGGGAGACAAAAACTAGCCACCAAATATGCTAATTAAAAATTCTAAAACCACCCGTGGCCGCCAAGAATATTCACGCGAGCAGTTCTTTCCCCGCTGACATAAAACAGCTGTGACAATGTGTGACAGCCTAATTCATACTCTTCAAAATGGTAAGTGACCTATGACTGCTGCATTAGGCTATATAAGCCCCACTAAAGTAGGTTTAGACATAGACTATAGATCTATAAATGCACATTTGTACATTAAGGGCAGCACAATAACATGTGGCCTAGGCTTATATCACCACCCATGAAAATCACTTATGTACACCTAAATAGTATGAAATATATGGAACTATACACTGTTGGCATACAGAGTAGTATTCTATACAATTTCAGTCATGGCAAAACATGTAGGCCTAATTGTCCTGATATGTCTCAGATAGTGAAGTTCAAAGTGTAGAAATAAAAACAACAGGTGAAAGTATACATTGAATAACCTAATGCAATCACAGCATACTATTATACGTCTACCCATATAGCTTTAGAATACTTCTAAAAAAAGGATTTTAAATGTAAACAGACTGAAAGATTTAGATCCACCTTTCAAAAGATTAAAAAGCTATCTACCAAAATTATCACATGTTGGCTATCAATTTTAGTATGAGGTATAAGAGGAATAGAGAAATAGCCTGCACAAAACAGCAGTAGGGAAATACAATGAATTAGGCTCTTTGAGAGAAGGTTTGAACCAATCTGCTGTCATGGTTTCTCAGCCTGCTCTGCTCTTGTTGGCCACTTCCCTGGGGAGTGCTCGTGTAGCGTCTCTTCCTTTTGTTTTCATTGTCCGTTTCATGTTTTGTTTTTTTCCTGCTCAGTGTGTTCACCTGTTTCATATTTCCTTTCATTATTTAAACCTTGCGTCGTCTTTGTTTGATGCTTCCATATTGCTATTGATTTGACAAGAAAAGCCAGTATTCACGGTATAGGACTGACAGTTTGATAGGATCTTCAACTTGTTGTCGCTACACGGGACTTGTTTCGGGTGTCAAAGAGTTTATTAGAAATGTAGAATAGGTTATCCTTCACCCTTTGCCTGTCTCTTTGCGGAACCTCTGTCTCCCTGTCCTAGACAGTTTGTCTTCGCCGTCTTCTTTTTTCCTTGTTTGTGTTTTCGGCTCCCTCGTTGTGAGCTTTCTTTGTTGTGTCTTAATCTCTAGTGTTAGAGTCTTTCGCCCAATACGGGTCGCTTTGCGTTTGGTAGCAGAAGCTCTCATTGTTAAGAGAGTTTATTATTTTCTCTTGTGGTATTAATTCCGTGTTTGCGGGTTTTCCCCCCCCGCCTTGTGGTGTTCGTTAAGAGCACTTTAAGAACCCCTATTGTCGCGCTTTGTCCTTCGTTCCATATGCTACCCCTTACATCTGCCCATTGTTGAGTACATGGTTGTTTGAAATACAGTAGACCAACATAGCTACAGAACTGTATAGCAGTCAGATATAAAAAGTACTGGAAATCCCTGATAGTGTAGAGAGCTGACGTTTGGCTTGGTGGTGCTCATTTGAATTTCCTGTCTTTTGTGGCTTTTGACCAAACCAAACTTCTCACTTAAAAAATTTTTTTTTGTTATTAATTAATTTAGCTTTCAAGTGAATGTAGAAACACAGTGGAAGTAAAGTCTTGGATGAAAAGACAGAATGCTCATCAGTTGCACTAAAGCATTTCCTTTACATACTGTGGCATGTTTGTCCCGCACACGTCCAGAACGACAACTTACCTGATATGTCTCCCGTCCATTGTGTCTGGCCACTCTCTGCATGTAAGAGGCCATTTTAAAGATTCTGTCCACCATCTTGTCGATCATGTCATAGAAGTTGTCCTTTTTGGTGATGTCTAGCGGAGGCCTGAAGGACATGTCACAGCCACTGAGCACCAGCTGTACCTCAAACAGGGGTGAGATTTTCAGGGCAGGGTCCATGTTTTCCATGAGGTACTGCAAGGAGCAGCGGGTTGCACTGACAAAGCCCTGCAGGACTATACCATCCACGTACTGGGTGTACGCTATCCAATGGCCCGAGTCTGGGTCAGCACCAAGTAGCGTCTGGTTCTCCTGGGAGACAGAGGTTCACAGCAGGCCAATCACCCATTAGTGATGCACAGAAGAAAAAGCTTGGACTGTTTTCCATACAGAAAAAATGGCTCAATATGCAAATATGGCACAAAAAAGCATAAACTTCATTCAATGGCTTAACCCTATTAACTTTGGCCCAGAGGCAAACTAGTCTTATTTAAGTGTCAAAAAATACGCACTGCACATCCATGGTTTAAAGTTCGAATTGAAGAAGAGGCTGTATAATTCGCAACAGAATTTTATTTATTTATTTATTTAATTTAAACATTTATTTCAGAATCGTCACATACAGTATATACATAATACGCATAAAATAAGTAGCCTAATGTCTTTAAATACGTTTTTTTTAAAACGTACAAAAGCACGTGTGTTTTTACATAGCAACGTATTTCAGCCCTAAGTGCGATCGGTGGTCGCTGTGGAAATGACTGCATGGGACTAAAGTAACAAGATAAACTCTTCAGGGTTAATAATAAAACAGTTGTAGCTTTATATACAGGTAAGATATTTGGTTTCATAAACATATTTATATAAAATTTTAGAGAAAAAAATGTGTCTTCTATACCAAAAGTGCATCAGGTACTGTACATAGTAAGAAAGGGAAAACACCAAATGCTTATTGTATAACGTTTTATAAAAATATTATTTTTTTATTAGAGCTAGAGCTAGAGCTGTTACCTTGACCTCTATTAGAATTTTTAAATGTAAAAATACATATTTGTTTGAATAAATTTGAATATATATTATTCATAATATTATTTAAATACAGCGTCAAACAAATTATCTTAATTATGATGTAATGTTTGGGTATGTCCACTAGAGGGCCATATAAATTATTAAGATGCATAGCAAAAACAATGCTATATTGATCAGCTACATTCAATAAACCATGTGGATCCTTACGAACTGGAACTAGGTTTTGTAGTTGAGATTATCTCACCGTTTAGCATTAGTTGCAAGTGTTACAGTGTTTCCCATAGCCTAGCTACAATATGCATTTAACTTTTTTAAGATTAACTTATATGATTTGGCAGTGTGTCATTTAGAACATATGTGTATATGTGTGCAGCATGAAGAGCTCCTCTCTCTTCTCCTGAGAGAAACGAGCAGCGTCAAAGGTTACTGAAACTGAAACAATGTGAATGATATGACGTGTTCGTGTTGACTAAACAATATTGGTGATGGCACTGGACATTGTTAGCCTGGATCCAGACCCCATATCCCTATGTCTGTGTTATCGTTTCTTTTTCTGGCGAGAAAGAAAATAATTACAACTAATGATCTGTGACCAGTTTTAATTGGAAAACGAAGATTTACTTGTAGTCTAAAATGATACATTGAACATGACATCAACTTTTTTTTTAAATCTCTTTGTTGACGTTCGAATACGGCCCTCAATGTACCTATTTGAATATGCTTTTTTTCTTAACATGTATAAACAGTGTATTTTATGTTTTACAGTCTGTGGCTGTGGCGAGAGGAGGGTTGTAAGCGCTTTGAGCTATTAATAGCACCCTCCTATTTTATTGCCCTGCAGTGCAACTAGAGAGGCTGAGGTTTTCGCAAGTGGCTACCCATTTAAACAATCCTGCATCAAAATTTACGTTTTCTTAAAGCTGTAGTTCATAATTTCAGACAAGCATGAATACTGTAATTGGGAGGGATACATCTACCACTAGGGGGTCAATGTGGATCGGGTTAAAGTTCCTGTTTTAAACTGTAAAGTATGACAGAATGAATCGTTTAAACACACTGGTTTCAGTCAAACATTGTATGTCATCCTGGATAAGAGCATCTGCTAAATGAATGAATGTAAAGAGGGGAGGCGGGTGCACAACCTGGACCAGCTGGTGTATCTTCTCCCCGTTGGCGGTGATGAGGGTGTACTTTCCACGAACGCTCTCCTCCGTGTTGCTGACGTCCAACAGGCTGCCGCCACGACCGCTCTTCCTGGTGACAAAGGCCATCTGGCTGAAGCCTCTCATCAGCTGCTGTATGGCCTCCACATTCAGCTTGCTCCTCTGCACCCTGCTGTCCACACTGTGCGCCAGGTCTCGCGTCTCCATGATGTAGTCCCACAGGTTATCCTGGGCCCAGCTAAGGCTCTCTAGCGCTGGCCGAAGCTGCAGACGCACCCTCTCCATATCTTTCTCCACCAGCCGCAGCTCCACATCCAGCATGGAGCTCTGCAGCCTGTTGCACCACTGAGTTATCAGGGACAGGGTCCGGGTGTACTGGGAGGGCACACACAGCCACCAAGACAATCAATACACAGCACGCTGTACCGTAAAGGACCACTGGAGGTAAAACAATACCATGTCAGGTTTACATGTAAAAACATTATTATGTGTTATTATATATCATTACAGACCCTATACGAAGATATCTGACATATATAGCTAGGTGATAGCGTAAAAGAAAATATTCGATACCGAGGTGGAGGCAATGTCAGAGAGGACCTAATGTAACAGTGTGGTATAACAACACTCAGCCAGGAAGAGGGAGAGGGAGGCATGGCCGATTTCCAAAGCAATAGGATTCTTCGACGAGCCAGTAATGAGGCGAAAGCAGTAACGTTGGCCTGTTTTGCTGTGATGGTTAGGTTCTCAGCTGGGACCCCGAAAGGCTGTATGTCAATTCCTAAAACCTCAGACATTGTCTCAAAGAACGCCTGCCAGAACTGGTTGATCTTTGGGCATAACCAGAACATATGCGCTCAGGAAACATTCTTGCCAATTTGGACTCACTCATATGAAGCCTATGCAGGACTTTAAACTGAATGACCTAAAATCTGTTTTTTAATGGTATTTGAGTCTGTCGATAATATGATGAAATGGGAAATATCCCCCAAATAAAACTGCCATCTTTTCACATTCCCCTCTCCACTGTTGTGAGTGAGAGGGCTCAGGTTGCCGTCGTAACAATTGGGGAAATATTGATGATGACTGCTTTTACTCCATCCAAGTGCGGTAAAGCATTGCAGGGTGGTCAATTTGCTCAGAAGTTAGAGCCGTGACCTACTGTCAATAGAGATCACTTCATTTTAAAGAGAGGTCTGCTGTTTGGAACAAGACCAAAGCAATCGAAGCAACCCATTTTTTGTGCTTCATCTAACCTTATATAATAAAAGTGTCATTTTAGTGATTTCATTATTTTCAGATATGTGCAAAATGCACTTCTCACCATGTAGAGAGTTTCCTTTCTGGAGTACAGGTCAAGGGCAGCTCTGGGAATATTTTGATGTTTCAACATGTCCAGGTATTTCACCTCCCTCAGAACAGAGGTCAGCTGGGGAATGGATAGCAGAAACATTTATGAAAGCAAAACATTTTTCTATTCAGCCTTTAAGTAATCTGCAGCCATATTCATGATCTCCATTTGTAACACTTAACCCTTGTGTTTGGTTAGTTTCAAATCGATACACTTTAACCATTCAGTAAAGGAGGATTTACACTTTTGAGAGATATATTTCATAACCAGTATTTCACTAAACCAGTGTACAAACCCCAATTCCAAAGCAGTGATTAGTAAATTATCTTTTACGTATATTTAAATGAAATCAGTACAAAGACAATATATTTAATGTTTTACCTTATCAACTTTATAGATTTTTGTAAATAATACGCTAATGCCTGCAACACGTTCCAAAAAAGTTGGGACGGGCAAAAAAAAAAAAAAGACTGGAAAGTTAAAAAAACACCTGTTTGGAACATCCACAGGTAAACGGGATGCTATCATGACTGGGTATAAAAAGATATCAAAAGACTTGATATCTTATTTTCAGGTACTCATTCAAGTGATACTATAACCTCTTTGCATTTGAATGGATCTCGATGGGAATTGGTGGGTGGGACAAGATTGAGCTGTAAATTACACGGGAATAGTATGGAACCCATGGTTGGCTAAATGGCTGTATGTCAGCAAGGGTCTGAGGTATGAAATGAGCCTCAAACAGGCACGTGCAGAGGATGTTAGAGGGGCAGGGGCCCAAATTCATTCCCTTCAAAGGTAGTCTAATTAAAAAATTGTGCACGCTATGTCTTTCTACCGAGCCAGCCCAAAGATTTAGGTTGCACTCTGCCACAGAATAGCTGAGCCGCATTTCTATACAGTTTATGGTTCTGCTTCTTCTACTCATCTCCTAGTACTGACATCTTGGTGACTAGTACAATATACATCGCCATCCACATTAAAACTGCTGTGGTGCGATGGGACCATTCTTTTAAGTTCAGCGGATGGGACACAAGAACTCGACCATATTCTACTGATTCCCACATACTAGCAAAAGGTATCAACGCTAACGATAGCTAGTTGGCACATTTTCAGCTGCTAAATAGTTAGACCCTACTTGCCAAATAGTGTCAAGCAATTCCTAAAGCGCATTAATATCAATATAAAACGAAAATGAACAGTATATTTATACTTTGTTTGGCCACATACCTGATGTCTGCCTCAAAGTAACTCATCACACTGACTGACTCACAACTGTCGAATGCCTATGCATGCAATTTTGCGTGCGTGCGTTCTTTCACCATAGAAAGGCGGGAGGGAGGGTAGAGGTCGAGGGCATCGCCCGAGAGCACCAATCTCCTGACCTGATATTTTGACCTGATAAATAAATAAAAAATGTAATGTTACTGAAAAAGGGCACCTCTATAGGAGGCCAAACGGCAGGTGCTCAAGCCCCCTTTGAGGTCTATGTATGCACATGCATGGCCTCAAACCATCACTCTGTTGCCAGATATGCAGTAGATATGGAGGGATCACTTTAAGGGTTGTTTCTCCTGACTCATTTTCCTATTGAACTTTATGAAAAAATAAGTCAAGAGAAACAACCCTTCAAGTGATCCATCCATATCTACTGCATATCTGGCAGCAGAGTGATGGTTTGAGGCTTGATGATACCACAGAACCTTGATGACTTACAGCCATTTAGCCAACCATGGGTTCTATACTATTCTCGTGTAATTTACAGCTTAATCTAGTCCCACCCCCCAAGTCCCATAGAGATCCATTCAAATGCAGATAGGTTATAGTATCGCTTGTAAGAGTACCTGAAAATGAGATATCAAGAGTCGTTTCATGTTGTTGGGTCACAGACAGCAGGAAGTCATGGCATGCAAAGGATATTCAAACGTGTAAAAATGGCTACAATTGCAAAAGTAGAAATAAAATGAAATGGAAATAGTAGTTTATAACATTATTAATGTCTTGACTGTATTTAATGCTACATTGGTGTATAAAAGTATTTTTTTAAAATTATTTTAAAACATATAAATGTCTCAGTGATTCCAAACTTTTGAACGCTAGTGTAAATTGCATTTTCTATCACAAATGAATGACACTTTCATTGCAAAATGTGATCTAGCAGAGGTAAATGGTAACCATTAACCACGTAGTGTTTTATTTCTGTTTTGCTATAAAATACCAATAATGTTGTGGGTATATGTAACAGTTTCACAGGTGCTAATAGTTAATACTGTCTGAGACGGTTACATCTTTCACAGTAACATGCAGCAGGGTTACTACTGACTGAGACAGTTGCATCTTTCACCGTAACTTCCAGCAAAGTTACTACTGTCTGTCGTGTCTGAAAGATGTGCATCTTTCACAGTAATTTACAGCAGGGCTACATCTGTGTGTGACAGGTACATATTTCACTGTAACTTACAGCAGGGTTAATACTGTCCGAGACAGGTGCATATTTCACAGTAACTTACAGCAGGGTTAATACTGTCCGAGACAGATGCATCTTTCACAGTAACTTAGAGCAGGGTTAATACTGTCTGAGGGGTGTATCTTTCACATTAACTTACAGTGGGGTTGAAGTTGAGCTGGAACAGACCAGTGTCCTGGTGGATGGTGAGCAGGGGCTCTTGAAGGTGGGTGTGGCAGCGCTGCTCCAGTCCTAGGGTCCAGGAGGAGTAAACCACCTCATCATGCTGATCCAGTGCCTCCAGGAGCCCCTCACACTGCTTCAGCACCTGTACCGCTTCACTGCTTCCTAGGGGTCTGAACACATATGCAGACATACACACACACACACATACATACTGTCAGACCTCTAATTCACTATTTGGCCTGTTCGGGGCCCGATGAAACTTCAAAGGTTAGGCCAGAGAAGCCTAGAAATAAGAGATCAGACACAGAGAGCAGGCACGGAGAGGGGGGAGGTGGGGGGTGTAAATATATGTGTGTGTGTGTGTGTGTGTGTTGTCAACAGGAAAACCTCACGCTGACATACCTCATACTATTTGGATTCCATAGCTTAAAATTGGTTAATGCACCTACCTAGTTACAAGGCCATTTCCTTAACTATTATACTACACTGCCGCCTGCTATATATCGTTGCTTCTCTAATTTCCACAATCACGCAACACATGCCCGCGCACTGCACGCAACCATATCCTACTAAATTAGAATTTACAAGCGTTTTGAAATTCAATGTTTTATTCAAAGTGACTTACAGAGTCAATACAATGCACTTTTATCCAAAGTGACTACAGAGCGAGTACAATAACACTATAAAATCAGCCAGGTATTTATAGTAGGCTAGGCTACCAACAACAACAACAACACGTGAACACCGAACACGCTATGTGACTGCCACCAACAGAAAAGTAGCCTATTGTCATCATCACATATTGTCAACATGACAAAAAATCTCTCACTCAAACATTTGACGCGATCAATAGGCTACTACTATCAACAGGTAGCGAGGCTATCGACAGCCTAGGCCTATTGTCATTGCCAACACATATAACGTTAGCTTACTACACATATAGCACTAACGTTAGGCCTACTGTGTTAAACTAAATAATCTAATTTAACGTTATGGATATGGCTGCGTGCAGTTGTGCGCGGGCATGTGTTGCGTGATTGTGGAAATTAGAGAAGCAATGATATAGCAGAGAGGGTATAGGATAACCTACTGTTGTACTACATAAAAATATTGCCCCCTCGCCATTTTTAACTGCCCCCTCAGTCACTTCATCCTGGCGCCTGGGTGGGACTAGATTTAGCTGTAGATTATGCTGGAACAGTATGGAATACATGGTTGGCAAAATGGCTGTAAGTCATCAAGGGTCTGAGGTATCAAACGAACCTCAGACTATCACTCTGCAGCCAGATATGCAGTAGATATGGATGAATCACTTTAAGGGTTGTTTCTCCTGACAAATTTTCCTATTAAACTCCTCGTACCCTATTGTCTATGCAGTTGAGCTGGAATAAGCATTCCACCGGCTGTATCGCTTTTATTCATTCCGGGTCAGTCGAGTCCCTTATGGATATTAAGTGGGCTAGGGAGCAGGGCATTCCCTCAGTTTCTCTTTCTTTTCTCCACGGTTAGTAACGGCTCTTGACGGTCACCCTTTCGGTACGGGCTCTATTCGGCGGGTTACCAGCCTCTTAAAACTGGCGGTTTCATTACAGGATCATACGGAGCGTATTCAATTTTATTTAGTGGATTCTCCCACATACATAGGGCGGCAGTGTAGTATAATGGTTAAGGAACTGGACTTGTAACTGAAAGGTTGCAGGCTCGATTCCCAGGTAGGACACTGCCGTTGTACCCTTGAGCTAGGTACTTAACCTGCATTGCTTCAGTATATCCAGCTGTTTGAATGGATAAATGTAATAAGAACTATGTAAGTCGCTCTGGATAAGAGCGTCTGCTAAATGCCTATAATGTAATGTAATGTAACATACCCACTTGTTCTGGGGCACTCATGGTTGGTTCAGCACAAGCCCCATATTAACTGGGGGGCGGAGGGTTCGGTTATTCTCCGCTGGGGATTCCAGTGCATAAACCACTTAAATCCGGAGGTTCACTCCGTTCTCTTCCCGATCTCAGTTCTGACAGCGAACAGGAGGAGGAGAGTGCTCTTCTTGGTGCTCACGAGGCAGTAGCGTCGTTTCGTGACACCAGGAGGAGCCTTTCGTGGGACTCGTTCGCTGACGGGCTCAGTGTGTGGAAGGAGGAGAGATCTGTTTCGGAGATCGATTGGGACATTCCACTTGATTCTGAGTCAGATTTGGAGAGCGCCCAGGTGGGCGGGGCTTTTAATTTTTCGTTGCCAGCTAATGTTCCCCAGCAGTACGCAGAACTTGCGGAGGTTTTTAGTCAGCAACGCACCACTTCTCTTCCCCCTCATAGGCCGTACGATTGCGCTATCGACCTATACCCAGGTTCGATTCTTCCCAGAGGAATTCCTGTATTCCTTATCGGCTCCTGAGAGTGCCGCAATGAAATCATACATTGAGGAATCTCTAGCCAACGGCTTCATCAGACCCTCCACATCGCCGGCAGGGTCCGGATTCTTCTTTGTTAAGAAGAAAGACGGTAGTCTTAGGCCATGTATTGACGACAGGGGACTTAATGCTATAACAATCTAAAATCGTTATCCTCTCCCTCTGATGAATTCATTTGAATGCCTCCAGGAGGCGTCTATTTTTACCAAACTCGATTTACGCAGCGCTTACAACCTCGTTCGCATTCGTGAGGGAGATCAATGGAAGACGGCTTTTAACACCCACTCGGGACACTACGAGTACCAGGTGATGCCGTTCGGGCTCACTAGCGCCCCCTAAGTTTTTCAGGTGTTAGTGAACGATGTGCTTAGGGAGATGCTTGAGAAATCGTTTTTTGTTTATATTGATGACATTTTAATCTTTACTCTTTTCACAGCTACCTAATCATCCACCAGTTTAATTGGCTAAAAAATTGTTCTCTCCCTCTCCACCTCAGCTGATGTGTAGTGAGCATTCTGGTGCAAAATGGCTGCCGTTGCATCATCCAGGTGGGTGCTACACATTGGTGGTGGTAAAGGTGAGTTTCCCCCTCATCATTGTAAACACTTTGAGTGTTAGAAAGGCGCTATGTAAATGCCAGGAATTATCATTACGTTTTTGCTCGGATGCTTTTTTCAAAAGGGATCTGGGGAGAATTTTCCAGTACACTAAATTAGCTCGCAAGGGTTTCTGGTTTTTTGCTTCCCTCTGGAGAACATGATCATAGGTCAAATTGAATGAGTGTGATTTTAATCCAATAGTCTCTTATTGAACTAATAGCGCAAGAGCATTAGACATTGGGTTGTAAAAAAATGTAGAAAGCAGAATTTTTCTGGATCATTCCTGGATGATCACTGATTGCATATCTGATAGTTATTAACTATTTGATTATTTAAAATGATGAAATAATAAGTCTTCACTGGATCCAATTCAGAATAATATTAAGACAAGGCACATACGCTGCGTGCTCTGACACATCTGAGGCCACACTATCACTTATTAAAATTAAGCATGGGTGGGAGCAACAAAATTAAACACCTAAAAGATAATTGTGCATTTAATTGTTGATTTACATCTTTTACCTCATAATTACGCTAATTAGGTAATTATGTAGTTCAACCAGGTAGTGCAGAAGTTAATGAGACTGACTTAGTAATGAATACAACCATGAAACATGGTTGTAGGCATCAAAATTTTAAGTATATAGGGTACAATTGCCGATCATTAGTATGCAAATGAGGAAAATTATGCAAAACTCTAATTGAGGACTTTTGGGGACTCATCAGCTCTGCAATCAGTGATCATCGAAAAAAGTTTTCTGAAAAATCCAGCTTTCTAAATTTTTTTCAGAAAGTTTTAGACCACCTAATATCACTTAACATATCTCTAGATATGACACATCACCTAACATATGCCACACTAACAAGGATGAGACATACATGTGTAGCAAGTGGTTCAGGCTGCTTCGGCTGGTCAGGATTCGAGCCCGCAGCTCCTGGGCCCACATAAGGCTTCCTGCTGCCAGGGGCATGTTCTTCCCCAGAACGGCACAGCCACTCTGCATCTGAAACACCACCATGCCAGAGACAAATCAGCTCCTGCTTCTCATATCAATATGCATTCACCTGGCAGAAATTTGTCAGTTTTAATAAAAACATGAGGACTTACTGAGAACTGAAATATCCCCCATCTTACTTTTTCTCTCTGACAGTCAAGGATCTGCTGACAGACGTTCAGCTCCTCCTCACACATGTGCAACAAGATGGTGTAGTTCGGGGCAAAAAGATAGCTGATTCTTGGCCTCTCCAGAAAGGTGCAGAATATCTGTAAGAGCTATTTCACAGAAATATAACATGCTATATAACCCCACCCACACAGCACCTAAAGCCCTGCTGCCAAATAAATAAATGGAACAGCTCACAGAAGATTCTACAAACTCCAAATCCAAAAAAGTTGGGACAGTATGTAAAATGCTCATAAAAGCAGAAAGCAGTGATTTGTAAATTCTTTTTTACGTATATTTAATTGAAAAAAGTACAAAGAAAAGATATTTAATGTTTTACCTTATCAACTTTATTGATTTTTGTAAATATACGCTAATTAGAATTGGGGTTTGTATAACTCTATCTTCAGGCTAGAGTGTAGAAGCCATAGAGCAGATATGCAATATACATGTATATAAAGGTTTATTTTTTTTGTTCTCTGTGCTTGCTTAGTTTTTGTGAAAGTGTGCATACTGTATGCAGATGAGGTTGAAATGGCCTTGTGTTTGTGATGCTGTTTTAGCATTGCCCACTTGTTACATGCCATCCCCTTCCTATAATCACACCATCAATGGGGAGAAAATTTTCCGCACCTTAAAGGCAGACTCCAGTCCTCTTGAATGCTGAAAGGCCAGGTTCAGCACTGTACCCAGCCGCTGATCAAAGTCTTTGTTTTGCTCCACAAAACGGGTATAATCAGAGAGGAAGTCCTGCAGAGATTACATATTACCTGCATCAGACCTGCGATTGACATGTTAGGGGAGCAGGGACAGGGAGCAGCCCCCCACACACACACATACTCACACACTCACAATGTCTTTTATTATTTATTTACTGTGATCTTTCACAAAATAGCAATCTGAACCTGCAATTTGCTCTGTACTCCAACACATTGGTTTTGAAATGGAACAGTAACAATGAGGTTAAAGTGCAGAATTTCAGCTTTAATTTGAGGGTTTTTACATCCCTGGTGAACCGTGTAGCAATTTTAGCCATTTTTACACATAGTCCCCCCATTTTAGAGCACCAAAAGTAATTGGACAAATGAACATAAACTTAAATAAAGTCATCATATTTAATATTTGGTTGCATATCCTTTGCATGCTAAAAATTGGGTTTCTCTGTAGGGTGGCAGGGCTTACTCTTCTTGACAGTTTGATTGGCACAGCCATCACGGGGGACCTCAGAGAAGAGCCGCTGCTCCCCTCCATTGAGAGGAGTCAGCTGACATGGTTCGGGCATCTGGTAAGGATGGAGGTGTAGCGGGCACGTCCAGCTGGGAGAAGACCCCGGGGCAGACCCAGGACACGCTGGGGGGATTATATCTCCCAGCTGGCTTGGGATCGCCTGGGGATCCCCCGGGATGAGTTGGAGTAACTCACTGGGGAGAGGGATGTGTGGGCTATTCTGCTTGCCCTGTTGCCACCTCCTCCAAGTTAATCTCATCTTTCACTTGGTTTGAAACTGAAATGTGTCCAGACTAAATCCATGTTGCTCAGTTCAATAGTCTGCTGCCTACATCACAATTATACGGCCGTCAATACACTTCAAGGTGCGTGCGGACACTCTGAAACTGTTTCCTCTCCTGCTCTCTTGCTGTGCAGATTCATACTAAAACTCGTAGGCTCTAGGCCTACCAAACATGGCGAAACCGTGTGGAAGCAATTAATTAATGTACAAAGATGCTTGAATTTATTTATAAAAATGTATATGCAATGAGGAAAGCACAAAACCTGAAGATAAAACACTGATCGTGGAATCAAACGATTATACTAAATGTGTGTGGTCAGCCCAAATAATCGCGATAACGCGATCATTCTACAATCGTGACAGCCCTATGTACACGGTTTCAAATAGCCTCCTGGGACTTGAGCAGTAATACATATTTTGTACACATTCTCACAAGAGGTTTTTCAACCAGAAAATATAATATATTCATTAATTATTCATATATATTCATAACATATCATTCTCAGGGGTTCACTGTAAACTAGAGTGGTGGAACTTTTAACCGGGGGTTGTGTATTCACTGCCAATAATTGATGTATGAATTATGAAAATAAATTAATTTAAGGCAAGATAATAAATGGATAAACAAGGGCCTTCTTTAATTTAAGCCATCATTGGTGTTCGTGAAATTTTGACATCTGGAGTTATAAAGCTTTAAACAGAATGGTACAAAACAGGAAGAAATTAAGCCTCTGCACAAAGGGGTTAAATTAAGAAGTGGGACCAATATAATCCAGGAAACTACAGTCCTGTTAGTTTGAATGGGGCAGTTTACTCAAAAATGAAATGAACTAACTAGATTTAACTAGTTTCATAGTGCAGCTGCAGCTCACCTTGATACCACCCTGATACAACAGACCTCAACATGTTCAATGTTTGTGCCATTCAAAGCACCAAAAATTTACATTTGAAAAAATCAACAGGAACATCTCTTTCCAAATATAATAACACAGTTAAAAGATAGCAGAGGGCTGGAGCACTGCTTGGGTAAGATCAGTCAGTTTTGCATAGAAGGTGCTCTTTGTCTGGGTGCTGAAGTCTTCAATTTTGAAACAACAAACCAATGCACTTTTCTTATTTTTTTGCAATTAAAAAGCTTTTATTGTAATGGCATTCCTATGAGGCATTAAAAACATCCATGCTAACACACTGTGCCTTGGCATTTTGTTTAAAAAATAATAACAGTTACTCACGAACATCCACAAACCATGTTGTGCACGTTTTTTTCGAAAACTACTTTCTACCGAAGTAAGTTTCTGTGTATATCCGCACGAAGTCTCAACCAAAGCACGGCAGTAATCTAGGGCATGCTGTGTTGACGCTAGGCATCAGCGGCAGTGTTGATTAATTGCGGCAGCATGCTGGGGGGTTACCTGTTTTGTGTAGTCCAGTGGGTCATACTTGCGCTCTCTGAGGTTTCTCCAGCTGTCATGGAACTCCTCATTCATGCTGTACACCATGTCACTGAGGATTTTCCCCCGGCATCCTCCTAACTCGATTTTCTCCAGCTTAAGGAAGTCCAGGGCAGATGTGAACAGCTCCTGCTCACAGGGAGAAACAGTGCAAGGAGTCACTGTCACTGTGATGAAAGAAATGCCATTTGAATGTGCTACCTTAAATTACTCTTAGCCAAGAGAACATGCAACTGCTAACATGTAAAATGAATTACACATTATATATAGGCCTACAACTCAAATTTACTTTTTCCTGGTTACATAGATTTACTTCTCTAGTATGATGGAACACACACGCGCACGCATGCACGCACAAACACAGTGATAAGCTGAATGCTGATGGCTGATGGTAATGTACAGAGAAGCACAGTGGTAATGTACAGAGGAGCACAGTGGGTGTCCTTCACACCTCAATCATGAGCAGCCTCTGCAGGATGCAGTCCGTCCTGTGGAACACCAAGGTGGAGGGAAAGTCCCAGGGCTTGACCTCTGTGTCCCCCCTGCCGTATTGACTGATCTTCGCCCTGTGATGGTGGAAGCTCTGTTTGAAGCTCCTTATCACATGGATTGTCAGCTGAACCCTCTCCATTCCCTCCTCCAGCTCCATCTTAAACAGCTCCTCGGGAATGAGGTAGGCAAAGGCCTGCAGAGTATACATACCCTCCATTTGCTTGGCTTCCCCAAAAACATCTGCAGCAGACCCTATGTCTCCCAAACTGTCCTGTTACAAGCTTCTGCTCCATTAATAACCTTTTCATTTTCCAAAAATAGTTCAGTTTCAGCGGCAGTGTGTCTGCACTTTAAGCAATTAGAACCCCACTGCAAGGCTATAATTGAGTAAAATAAAAACATGAATTATTACTAAAGGAATATGTTTCATAACATCCTATAGAAAAATAAAATATGATTTGATATGTCTGTTTCCAGGTCCTGAGGGGTGAATATTCTCCAGTGTCACGCACCTTTTCAATCAGCAGGTTGCAGAATTCCTGTAGTAACACCACCATGTGTCCTGGGACACAGTAGTATTTGGAGTGGCTCCAGATCAGACAGAGGGTGTGGAAGAGAGGGGCAATCAGCGGCTCCATGTGGGTGAAGGTCTGCTCCTCCAATCGGCCAATGTGCTTTTTCAGAGGACGCAGGTGCAGCTCAATATCCACTGCCTCCAGAACCGCTTTGTGTAGAGACAGGGAACATTACAGCCTCCAGAACTGCTTTGTGCAGAGACAGGGAACATTACAGCCTCCAGAACCGCTTTGTGCAGAGACAGGGAACATTACAGCCTCCAGAACTGATTTGCGTAGAGACAAAGAACATTACAGCCTCCAGAACCGCTTTGTGCAGAGACAGGGAACATTACAGCCTCCAGAACCGCTTTGTGTAGAGACAGGGAACATTACAGCCTCCAGAACCGCTTTGTGCAGAGACAGGGAACATTACAGCCTCCAGAACCGCTTTGTGTAGAGACAAAGAACATTACAGCCTCCAGAACCGCTTTGTGTAGAGACAGGGAACATTACAGCCTCCAGAACCGCTTTGTGCAGAGACAGGGAACATTACAGCCTCCAGAACCGATTTGCGTAGAGACAAAGAACATTACAGCCTCCAGAACCACTTTTTGTAGAGACAGGGAACATTACAGCCTCCAGAACCGAATTGTGTAGAGACAGGGAATATTACAGCCTCCAGAACCGCTTTGTGCGGAGACAGGGAACATTACAGCCTCCAGAACCGATTTGTGTAGAGAAAGAGAACATTACAGCCTCCAGAACCGCTTTGTGTAGAGACAAAGAACATTACAGCCTCCAGAACCGATTTGTGTAGAGACAGGGAACATTACAGCCTCCAGAACCGATTTGTGTAGAGACAGGGAACATTACAGCCTCCAGAACCGATTTGTGTAGAGCAGTGTTGCCCAATCATGTGCCATGGAGGGCTGAGAGTGTGCAGGTTTTCATTCCAACCAATCACTACACCTGCTGATTTCACTAATTAACATGCCTTCAACCAGCGGGGAGGGAACTAATTAGTGAAATCAGCAGGTGTAATGATTGGTTGGAATGAAAATCTGCATACTCTCGGCCCTTCATGACACATGATTGGGCACCACTGGTGTAGAGAGAGAGAGAGAGAGAGAGAGAGAGAATGCTACAACAACACAAGTTCACACCAGATACAAACTTAGCAGGGTCTCCACAAGGTCACCTGAGCCAGAAGAAGCTCATTCTATATTCAGGAATGTTCATCGCTTAGAATGAACCTCCCATAACAGCTACTTCAATGGCAGCCCTTTACAAGTGATAGTTCCCATGTAACATTCAAGACAGTACATTGTTTCAATAAACACTGTGATGAGGAATGAGACAGCCCTAATAAGCTCAGTCAGGCTCTAACCTTGGTTCACTTTCAGAAATATCTCACTGAAGCTTGGGTAGTAACTGCTTTTAATCCTCTTCAGAATCTCCACAATCGTCTTCACTTTTGGATTCTGGATCTGAGGTAAAAAAGTTAAAACCAATTTTTAAAAACATGTTGAAATCCAATTCAAAATCCACAATTCGGCCAGAACCAGTCAATCAATTAAATCAGTCAATCCATGAATTTGTCAAACATATACTGTGTATGCATTGGCTATGGTCCATTATTATTATTATTGCATTATCTTAAAGCACTGGCCAAAGTATGTTTTCAAGAGGTAAGAAAAACAGCAAAAATCCCAAAACATACACGCCCTGTTCGTCAATGATAAGCCTTCACGTGTTAAACGGCCAGTTATTGTTTGTTATTATGCATGTTAAATAGCCTGTGATTGTTTATTCTTAGGTGTGTTAAACATCCTGCTTTTGTTTATTTTTATGTTCTAATTGTAAGGGGTTGGGTACGGAGGACCAAACGCGACAGAAGAAATCTAAAAGCTATCCCCGTAGAGAGAGCCACAAAAGTGGATAGACTGTGAGAAATAGGAAAGAAAGAAAAACAAATAACATCAACCCAATTCAATAGGGCAAAATACATTCTTTAGTATAGATAGGAAAAGAAAATGATGTCTCTCTCTCTCTCTCTCTCTCTCTCTCGATACTAGAGAGTAGGAAAGATTGAGAGATAAACGGAACATAAAGCACTAGATGAAGAATTACTAGAAATGAAAGTGGACAAAAAGGAACAGAAATCCTCCAGCTCGAATACGTAGAGAGCTAAACTGAAGAGGAACTCAAAAACAGGTAAAGAAAACCGGACTGAGAAAAGAGTAAATAAGGAGGCAGAAAAGATCAGAAGATCTAACCCTAACTCTAATCTTAATTTCCTGCTTTGCTTATTAAAAACAAGGAAAGCAGTGACCGAGTCCAATAGCTTACCGGCTAAGAGTTGTGAAGTAAACAATAACCAAGCACCGGAAAACTGAAACACAAAGCTATATATAACCAAAAGGTAACAAGGAACAGGTGTGTGAAATTAGGGAAGGAGAGAACGGAGTCTTGGAACGGAAGGCGAACAAACATGTCAAGAATGCCCTTACGCCGCTCTGAGGAGAAACGACTGTCGAACCGAAGGGAAGCTGAAATCACACGACGCTAATATAAAACCAGCTGCTAAAACTGTAAGGGTGGAGTCGGGGCGGAAGATCAGACATGATCGAGAGGGAATCTAAAAGTTATTCCTGTGAATAAAATAACCACAAATATTTGCGGAGACTTTCATAACTTGAATCCCACACCCGCATCAGCCTTTTTTGGATAAGAAGAAAAAGAAGTAGCTGTTGGACACCATGTATTTTGGATGAGAACCGCAGATGGGTCAGTCCTGATTTGGCAGAGTGGTTTGCGCATGGAACGCAGTTGTGGTTGCAGACAGTTGGCCATTCCAGATTGAGGTGGGAGATTTTCCGGGTTGGGTGGCAAGTTTTCACAAAAAAAAGAAAGAAAAAGAAGCTGCATAGCGTACAGTCACTCATCAAAACATCTCAAAACAACTTCCTGCTGATCCTCCACTGTGGCATTAATCTTTCTGCACTGTAAACTGTGCTGTAGCCATCCCACTCTCGGGACTCCCTTGTGTAGCTACAAAGTGTCCATCATCGGGCGGAGCCCTTTGTTGGGCACGCCCTCATTCGACCATGTTTGAACTTCCTCGAGAGCAGATTTGCCAACGGTGAAAAGAAAACCAGTAGTTTCCACTCACTTCAAACCCAATGTGAAATATTATTATTGTGTAGGCTGTATCAAAAAATGCATAATAATAAAAGGGTCCATAGGTCAAAAACCACATAGTCCTGTCCCTCAGCGAATGGGAATGCTGAAATTAAATTGCTTTCAGCCCACTTCATCAACATCCAGGCGATGTGTGATGGTACATGTAAGGTTACATGTATAGACTATTTGCAACTAGCCTGGATATACTAGCCTGCCAATAGTTCCTGTAGCCTAATCTTCCAGGGGGACAATCTTTTGTTACGGGACAATGGCTATCTATTGAAAACTTTGCTGATAACACCTATATCAAGCCTAATGCGCAAATTGTCATTTACACCTAATGCGTGAATTGTCATTCAATGGAAAACTCGCGCACTGCAAGAGACGAACATTTGAGTTCTGAAAATGCGCTTCAGATGTCATTACAACACAGCTCTCTAGGCCTACAGCCTGTAAATAAATAGAATGGTTTGGACTGAAAAAAGTTCAAAACCTTGTCCAGTGAATATTGCATTAATTGTTTTTCAAATAGCCTATAGGCTACAGCGAATTCTTTGTGTAGAAGTTTTTTTCCGATAGCCTATGGTTAAAAAACTGAGATAAATGTCACCATGTAAACTGAATTGTAACCTTAGCTAATCTTCATCCTTCATATTTTTTAAATTACAGTGACAAGGTTTCCATACTCTCAGCTTATTAAAGCCCCGCTGATTTCACCTGTTATTCCATAATTGAACAGAACGATTTTAAAGAGAACTAAGAGTAATTAGGAACGAAAACAAATTTGCAGCACATTACAGAATTAATTCACAATTAATTTTAATGCTATTCTCTGCATGTGCGCTTTAACTTCATGCAGGAGCAGGTTGCACTTTTCACGGTCTTCCTGGGAAAGTGGACTTGGTTTAAAGCATTACGCTACCAGGTTGGTCACATTTCCATAAGCAGGTCATTATAAAACAAGGGACAATATGCGTGAACCTATGGGTTCCCATCAGCTTTAGTGTATTTAGTGTTGTCAATATATTATTAATCTATATTACAATGCACATAATGAACTTCGGATGAAGCTTTAACTTCGAGAACTCCATGAGAACAGCCTCACGGAGTTGATGTTTGACAATGTTTCATTGTATAATCAAACGAAATTCGTTAAACAAGCAGGCTAATTGGGCGTTGTCTAAAGTGAGACTGAAGCAGTGGCGGCTGGTGATCTAAATATAGGTTGGGGCGCTAGCATTTCAAAAAAAAAAAAAATACATCTGACTGACTTTAAACAGAAAAAACAAGCCACCTTGTGTCTCAGTTGCATAAGACAGTTTAATTGGCAACAGTGGAGGACAGTTTTTCAAGTAAGACATCACTATGTTTCCATCTAAATGTCATTCGAATTTTAAGCGAACTTTTGGAAAGTTCGCAAAAAGAAAAAAAAAGAAAATGCGAATTAGGTGCGTTTCCACCAACTGAGTTGGAGCGAAGAAGTAGAGGTTGCATATCGTAAACAAAACCAGTTGCCTTGGTAACATACCCACGTGGAGAACATAACGCTTGGCAATAAAATGGAAAGAGGTCTGCAGGAATTAGTTTCAGCTGGGCAAGTTGTAATTGTCCTTTCAATTCAACTAATATTGGCCGAATTGATATCCGGAAAGACGCCGACAGCGGAAACGGCTGATCAGTCACGTGAGTTCAATGTTCGCTACGTCAGAACTTATTCGGCAAATGTGTTTCCATCTACCGTTTTGCGCATTAACTCTTTTTCGCAAAAGACAAAAACCACCTCAAGCGAGCGTATAAACTTTTTTGCGAATTAGAGTAAGTTTTTTCGAATTTTGCCGTTTCCATCAACCTTTTCTGATACGATACTTTAAAATGCGCATAAAATTAGGTTGATGGAAACATAGCTTTGTTTCTAATGCCAATTCTGTAGCCTTTAGGTCTCGTACCCCAGGGAAAGCAATAGAACGCATGACTCACAGCACATCCAGCTAGCCAACTCCGTTCGTCATAACACGAGCGAGAGAAGCCCCGGTTATAAGCCCGACCACGATCACTTGTTTGCTGTTGAATGTGCAAATCTGGTCGCTCTGGTCCAAGTTCCTTTACTCTTTTCTTTTCTTCCAATGAACGCCTTGAGAAAGGTTCTTTTTGCAAAGAAATAACCGAATTTTCTTTGCTTTCTGTTCCACTTGAAGAAGCCATTTCGAATTATCTCTCTCGCTTGGTCTAGATCTACTAATGAATGAGTAGCAGCCGACTGAACCGAGTCGTACTTGCGCACTCGCAGTGATATCCTGCTAGATGCCGGCTGGGCGTGATAAACATGCCTTAAATCCAATCAAATAATATCATAAACCATGAGGACTAATCAGAAAAGGGTAGGATAGTCCGGGGCGCACAGGCCTGCGCCCGGGGACTTCCTTTTTTGGCCGCGAATCAGGCAGCAGTATCAGGGGGCTCGCATGAAAATGAATGAGTGCTCTGATTCACCATAACGTTACCGGCGCCCCGCAGTCCCCTGAACATGCATATGTAATGTATTAAACTTTAGACAACGCAAGGCCAACATATAACATGTTTAAGCTACTAAAAAATTAAATAATAATAAAAAATAATAATAAAAAATAATAATTTTAAGTAGGGATGCACCGATACCATTTTTTTCAGACCGAGTACGAGTACGAGTACTCACTTTTGAGTACTCGCCGATACCGATACCGATACCATTTTTTGTGTGTTTTTTTAAGTATGAGTACTTTATAATAATACTGTATAATAATACTACAATAATGAGACGGCTGATTTTGAAGATACTGTGTTTATTTTCTCCTGTTGATGGAGCACAGTCTATCAATTTACTGATTATTTAAATCAAATGAGGTCCAATAAAAATAAATAAATAAACATAAATAATAACCAAAATAAAACTGTACAGTCTTTTGTGCATCATTCTATTTATACTGGAACGTCAAAGTATAAGTGACCCCTAACCCTTACCACTAATATACATGGTCAACTTAACAGGGGGGGGGGGGGGGGGGGGGCTGACTGTAAAAAAACAATTGTGAAATAGGCCTACATACATTATAGGCTAACCTACTGTACTGACATGGAACAGCCTGTGTGCTATCTAAAGACTAGGTCTAATGCTGCTTATTGGCATAATGTCCTTTTCAACCATCAACCTCAGAGTCCTACTGAATTGACTAGCCTATATGAACTGCTGACTACCGCACCGCAGTAGCCTACATAATTGTCAACCGAATCAGTTACTCTCTGCATAGGCTACGGGCTACTCAATTAGTTTGCAACAAATGGCGGGGGTATTAGTAAAATAATATAGCCCGGTCAACTGTTTTTTGGTACAGTTTCACATTTAAAAAATATAGCCTGCAATCATGATCGGAACCTGTAGCCTACCTACTGGCATCTGACGTCCACCCAACGTAACGTTACCGAAAGCAAAACGGTTCAAGCATTTCTAATCAAAATCGCATAGGCTACTGTAGGCTATATTGTACATTTTCCATGTAGGCCTATTCTGTAACTATCAAACTAAGAGTTAATAAAAGTCTGCCCGTTATTAAACCATTTCAAATCTGTAATAATGATATTGATTAAATGAAGCACATTCGTGTTTTCTTTTGTATCGAAATAGCACAATAAATGTAGGCTATTTTAAGAAGGCCTAATATGCTATAACCATGTTTTATAGGCTACACAAATATAACCAATATGTGGCTATACGTTTGTTTCTTCTTTACACTTGAAATTCAGTAAGAAGTCTAGCTAAAGCCCTTTTCTTTATTTGTTGTCAGGTAATTTGAGTCTAGATCACGCACTGCGTGAATGGTTGCTATTTTAATCTGAACCGCTATTTTAATCAAGTAGCCTACTGACGAACTGGGTGATTAATAGCACTATGCTACATCAGTGCACCTAGCTCAACCCTTTGTATAAGGGCTCCCCCCATACATGACTGAACATCGACATTCAATTTGGGAGAAAAGAATCATCTGCTTTAAAAAAAAAGTATGGCCCTTGTCACCCTTTTGACAACTTTACCATTTGAAAACGCAATGTTTTACAATAGGTTACTTACCACTAAATGGTCAGAACTTGAGAACACACAAATTGTCATATATTTCCGTAGTTTCTAATCCATATTTAAAACGCTCACTGGAGCGACCATAAACCTAATCCATAAAACTATAACTACAAGGAAAAAATACAAAAAGTTCATACGAGGTTTATAGGAAAAGTTCGCATTTCAGGTGGTAGGCTACATTAACTTCGCCCTCGCGTGGAGACCTTAAACCATGATTACGTTTCACACAAAAACTGCCGTTGAAACAAGATCGCAGATTATTCAGTTAATTGTTTCATTTGAAATCTTATCGATTAAATTCTTATGAGCAATTAATCGATAGTCGATTAACTGTTAACATCCCTAGTGAGCACGCAGGTCAGGATTAGGTGTTGCTAAGGTGATAGCATTAGCGTGCGGACGTTTGGACGTTGGTATCGGTTTTGGAGTATCGGTAAATTTTTTCGAGTACGAGTACATGAGCATGGTATCGGCCCCGATACCGATACCGGTATCGGTATCGGTGCATCCCTAATTTTAAGCTACTAAAAAAATAAAATAATAATAAAAAATAATAATTTTTTTTAAACTTTTTTTTTTATTTGTATGTGGGGGAGGGGGGGCGGCGCCCCAGCGCCCTCTATAGGCCGGCCGCCACTGGACTGAAGCTATATTCTGGTAGCTTATTCTCAGCTGTTGTAGGTGTTTTTAACGAAGTTTCATCGAATACGCTGCCTGGCCAAAAAAAAAGTCGCCCTTGCACCCGTCATGCATAGTGCCCACTGTACAAGCCTCTGGAGGCAGTGTTATGATCTGGGGTTGCTTCAATTGGTCAGGTCTAGACTCAGTAACGTTATGCAGCAATAAAATAAAGTCAGCTGAGTACCTGAATGTACTGAATGAGCAGGTTATCCCATCAATGGGCATATTCCAGGACGACAATGCCAAGATTCATCGGGCTCAAATTGTGAAAGAGTGGTTCAGGGAGCATGAGGAATAATTTTCCATGCATAAATTAGCCACCAGAGTTTTGACCTTAACCCCATTAAAAGTCTTTGGGATGTGCTGGAGAAGACTTTATGGAGTGGTTAGACTCTCCCGTCATCAATACAAGATCTCACCCAAAAATGAATGCAACCTCTAGACAGAAATTGTTGTGACGTTGCATAAGGTTGTCGAAACAATGCCACGACGAATGCGGGCCGTAATTAAAACAAATGCGGTCCAACGAAATATTAGAGTGTGCACATTTTTTTTTGGCCAGGCTGTTATATTCTGTATATCTGTCTGTTTGTATTATTGTTTATTATCATCATTGCATTCCCTTCTGTTCGTGGGTTGTCCGAGTCGCATTCGTGGTTGTTTGTTATGCATGTTTCCGAGTCCCTTCCATGTCTTTGTTATGTTTCCGTGATTGTATCATTGCTACCTCATGTGTTAACCTCACGTAGTTTGTTCCCCTCCCTTTCCTACGTATATATAGACCCACAAATCTGTTTGTTCCTTGTCAGAACGTTGATTCACTTTTCCTGAGCCTGTTATAGTAAAGCCAGAGACTAGCTGATATTCCCGAGACACCCTTTGATTTTGATTCCGATTTAGCCTAGCCCTTATTTGTACTTTAGCCTTTGATTTCCTGGTTTCGACTTTCCTTTGTGTTTAACTACGTTTGATTAGCCTAGCCCTTTTGTACCTTAGCCCTTTGATTTCCGGTTTTGACTTTTGCTTGTTTTCTGACTTTGATTTTGGATCTCGTTTGGATATTCTTGATTGCCTGGCTTTTGACACTGGACTGGAATAAAACTACGTTTCTGCATTATCCTTGTCTGCATTTGGGTCTCTGAGTCTGGGACATAACAGTACGTTCTGACCAGAGATGGACCCAGCAGACAGCTCCCGGGTGAACTTCGCCCTTGAGCAGCAGGGGACCATGCTGGGTCGCCACCAGACCCAGTTGGATTTGGTTTCGCAGCACCTTCAGAACCTGACCCTCTGCGTGACGGAGCTGACATCATCGCTTCGGGCACTTCCACCTGGCCACGCTCCCCAGCAACCTCCTGCTCTGGTTCCTGCTCCTGCTCCCGCAGCGCCCCCTCCTGTTCCGGTACGGGAGCCTCGTCTACCCCCGCCGGAGAAGTACTCCGGTGAACCTGGCGGTTGTCGTCCCTTCCTTACCCAGTGTCAGCTCATCTTCCAGCTGCAGCCTACTACCTTCCCCACTGAGCTTTCCCGGGTAGCTTATATCATCACTCAGCTATCCGGTCGAGCTAAGAAGTGGGGAACGGCGGCCTGGGAGGAGGGGCTTCCATGCATCCAGACCTTCAACATGTTCGCAGACGAGATGAGGAGGGTCTTCGACCGCTCCAAGCACGGGCATGAGGCGGCGAGGGAGATGCTGCATATGCGCCAGGGGGATCTCTCGGTCTCAGATTTCTCCATCGAGTTCCAGACGTTGGCGACTTCTAGTAGATGGGAGAAGAGGGCGCTGTATGACACCTTCCTCCAGGAACTGGCTGAGCATGTCAAGGACGAGCTGCTGACTCGTGACCTCCCAGAGAGCCTGGACGATCTCATCGCGCTTGCCATCCGCGTGGACCATTGTCTTCAGGAACGCAGCAAGTTCCGTCGTCAGGCGACTTCCAGTCATGACTCCTTCTGGAGGTTCCACTACAATGCTCCTCCCACCACTATCAAGAAACCGCCTTCCCGGACACCAGAGACGGAGGCCATGGAGGTGGATCGGACTCGCCTGTCGAGGGAGGAACGGGATTGGAGGATGAAGTCCAGAGCCTGCCTCTACTGTGGTCAACCGGGTCACTTCGTCGCCAAGTGTCCGGTAAAAGGCCAGCGCCCATTAGTGACTAGAGGAGCACTAGTGGGTGTTATCCCTATTGAAGACTCCTCTAAGAACCGCACCTGCATCCCTGTGACGCTCGAGTGGGCGGATCAGACTAGGAAGACATCTGCCCTTGTCGATTCCGGAGCTGAGGAGAGCTTCTTGGATGCTGGGATGGCGTCAAAATGGGGAGTCCCCATCCTCGAGCTTCCACGCCCACTAGCAGCCAACTCCCTCTGCGGCCAGAAGTTCGCCAGCGTTAACCACATCACCGCCCCACTCAAGCTACTGATCTCTGGCAACTATCGGGAGAAGCTCCAGCTCCACATTATCGATTCTCCTCATTCTCCTATTATCCTTGGACATCCCTGGCTGGTCAAGCACAACCCCACATTCGAGTGGTCGACGCATGAGATTTTGGGCTGGAGCCCATTCTGTTCGTCTCATTGCCTCCGAGAAGCCCACTCTCCTCTTCCGAGTCCCCTTCCGAGCCCCTCTTCCGAGAAGTGTGATGACCTGTCCAGTATCCCCTCCGAGTACCAGGACCTCAAGGAGGTCTTCAATAAGGCCCGAGCTGTCTCCCTGCCTCCGCACCGGCCCTTCGACTGTGTCATCAACCTACAACCTGGCGCAGTTCCTCCCAGGGGGCGGGTTTTCTCTCTTTCCCGACCAGAACATGAGTCCATGGAGAAGTACCTACAAGAGTCCCTGGCAGCGGGCATCATCCGTCCATCTTCCTCTCCCGCTGGTGCGGGGTTCTTCTTCGTGGGCAAGAAGGATGGATCCCTTAGGCCCTGCATCGACTACCGTGCCCTCAATAACATCATGATCAAGAACCGCTATCCACTGCCGCTCATGGCTTCGGCGTTTGAACTCCTCCAGGGGGCATCCATCTTTTCCAAGTTGGATCTTCATAACGCATACCACCTGGTGCGTATCCGAGAGGGTGACGAATGGAAGACAGCATTCAACACCCCTACTGGCCACTGGGAGTACTTAGTAATGCCCTTTGGCCTCACTAACGCCCCTGCTGTCTTCCAGAAGTTAGTCAATGACGTGCTCGTGACATGCTCAATCGTTTCGTCTTTGTATATCTGGACGATATACTCATCTTTTCGAAGACCGAGGCCGAGCACGTCACTCACGTCCACCAAGTCCTGAGACGCCTCCTGGAGAATAGACTGTTCGTGAAGGCTGAGAAGTGCGACTTCCACTGCACCACCACAACATTTTTAGGGTACATCATCTCTGCCGGGAGTCTAAGTATGGATCCCGAGAAGGTCAAAGCTGTTGTGGAGTGGCCCCGTCCTGAGTCCCGGAAGGACCTACAAAGATTCTTAGGATTTGCTAATTTCTATCGGCGCTTCATCCGGAGTTATAGCACCATTGCCGCCCCACTCACTGCTCTCACTTCCACTAAGACTACCTTCTCATGGAACTCTCGAGCCGACAAGGCATTTGACGATCTTAAGAACCGCTTCACCATGGCACCGATATTAATCCACCCAGAACCGACAGCCCAGTTTATTGTGGAGGTTGACGCGTCCAATATAGGAGCAGGGGCGGTTCTCTCCCAGCGTTCCTCCAAGGACAACAAGGTTCACCCTTGTGCCTTTTTGTCACATCGCCTCACACCCACGGAGGCGAACTACGATATCGGCAATCGTGAGCTACTGGCAGTCAAATTAGCTCTTGAGGAGTGGCGGCATTGGCTGGAAGGAGCACAAGAACCGTTCTTGGTGTGGACGGATCACAAAAACCTCGAGTATCTTCAGACTGCCAAGAGACTGAACTCCCGCCAAGCTCGCTAGGCACTGTTCTTTTCTCGATTTAATTTCATACTCGCCTACCGACCCGGGTCCAAGAACATCAAACCAGATGCTCTGTCCCGCCGATTTATCACTCCAGCCAAGGAGGAGGACCCTGACACCATCCTGTCTACGGGTTGTTTCATCAACGCCGTCCACCTCAACATTGAGAAGACCGTTATCAACGCCCTCAAGGGCGAAGCAGGGCCCAGCAGTTGCCCCAATAATTGTCTATGTGCCCGAGTCAGTCCGCTCTAATGTCCTGCAATGGGGTCACTCGTCCAATCTGTCATGTCACCCAGGGGTCACCAGAACTCTCACATTCATCCAGCGACGATTCTGGTGGCCCCGCATGAAGGAGGACATCAAGGACTTTATCTCCGCCTGCTCAGTCTGTGCCCAGAACAAGGTACCACACACACCCCCTGCAGGATTACTCCAACCCCTTCCTATCCCACATCGTCCCTGGTCACACATTGCACTTGATTTCATCACCGGTTTACCCCCTTCTAACAGTTACACCACCATCCTCACTATTGTTGATAGGTTCTCCAAAGCAGTTCACTTTGTCCCCCTCACTAAGCTTCCCTCTGCTAAAGATACAGCATCCCTCTTAGTACAACATATCATTAGATTACATGGCATTCCCACAGACATAGTTTCAGACAGAGGTCCTCAATTCACAGCTCACTTCTGGAAGGCATTCTGCAAATTACTCGGCACATCAGTTAGTCTTTCTTCAGGTTTCCACCCACAGAGCAATGGCCAGACTGAGCGGGCCAATAAAGTCATAGAGACGGTTTTACGATGCCTTTGTTCAGAAACCCCACTTCCTGGAGTCATCAATTGCCTTGGGCTGAGTATGCCATTAATTCCCACACCTCCTCTGCCTCTAAATTGTCTCCATTTGAGTGTTGTTTAGGCTACCAGCCACCCCTGTTTCCGAGCCAGGAGGAGGTGGGAGTTCCGTCGGCCGAAGCCTTCATCCGGCGCTGCATCCGCACCTGGAAGACTACCCGCCTTAATTTGCTCCGTGCCAGTACCCGGATGAAGGTAACGGCCGACCGTCGCCGGTCCAAGGCACCCCCTTATCGAGTGGGTCAACGTGTTTGGCTCACCACGCGGGACATTCCTCTCCGTGTGGACTCCCGCAAGCTGGCACCTCGGTATATCGTACCTTACACAATCAACCTTAAGGTGTTAAGCCCTACTGCCGTCAAACTCAAGCTGCCTTCCACCATGCGTCGGATACATCCAACTTTCCACGTTTCGAGATTGAAACCTGTTGTCACCCACCCCCTTTGTCCCGCCCCTGTTGCCCCCCCTCCCCCCCGTCTCATTGATGGAGGTGACGCTTATACAGTGCACAAGCTGTTGGACTGCCGTCGTCGGGGTCGTGGCCTCCAGTACTTAGTCGACTGGGAGGGCTACGGCCCAGAGGAAAGAAGTTGGATCCCTACAAGCTTTATTCTTGATAAGACTTTGATAAAGGACTTTCATAAGACTCATCCGGTGCCACCGGTTAAAGCACCAAGAGGTGCTTCTTAGGGGGGGAGGTACTGTTATATTCTGTATATCTGTCTGTTTGTATTATTGTTTATTATCATCATTGCATTCCCTTCTGTTCGTGGGTTGTCCGAGTCGCATTTGTGTGTTTGTTTACCCTGTCTCGTGAATGCACTGTTTTGACTTCGGGATTTTCCGAGGGTTTCGTGTTATGCTACTTCCTGGTTTCCTTTACGTGTAATTGTATAGATTACTAACTCGTGCTAACAATCACTCGGGTGGTTTATTAGTTAAATGCACTTACTAAACCAATTAACATAAATGTATACTAACAACTAACGGTCTGTCTTATAGTTAGGTACTAACAGATTAACCAGTTTTCCGCGATCTCTGTAATTCGCCCCAGCTGTTTGTATGTAGTTTTCACCTCTCGTGATTACTGAGCACACTCCGCTCCTCTTTGAGCCCGTTGTTTGTTATGCATGTTTCCGAGTCCCTTCCATGTCTTTGTTATGTTTCCGTGATTGTATCATTGCTACCTCATGTGTTAACGTCACGTAGTTTGTTCCCCTCCCTTTCCTACGTGTATATATAGACCCACAAATCTGTGTGTTCCTTGTCAGAACGTTGATTCACTTTTCCTGAGCCTGTTATAGTAAAGCCAGAGACTAGCTGATATTCCCGAGACACCCTTTGATTTTGATTCCGATTTAGCCTAGCCCTTATTTGTACTTTAGCCTTTGATTTCCTGGTTTCGACTTTCCTTTGTGTTTAACTACGTTTGATTAGCCTAGCCCTTTTGTACCTTAGCCCTTTGATTTCCGGTTTTGACTTTTGCTTGTTTTCTGACTTTGATTTTGGATCTCGTTTGGATATTCTTGATTGCCTGGCTTTTGACACTGGACTGGAATAAAACTACGTTTCTGCATTATCCTTGTCTGCATTTGGGTCTCTAAGTCTGGGACATAACACAGGCAGTGTATATTTTCTAAAATAACAGCACTGTCGGAAATTACCGGGAACCCATGCCAGTGTTAAACCCTAATGTTAAAGATTATTATTGTGTATATCAAAACGCAGGGTTAGTCCGAATAATATTGATCATACTATTGATCCATATCACTTTTTCTTGCTCGCAATACACACGCACGAGCATGTCTGTTTTACCATCATATAAGCAATCCGCCAAGGTGGAAAAGCAGCCTTTTAAAGGGAATGGTATATGACATTTTGATTGGTTTATTGCATGTTACGCCCATGACACACCTATAATTAATGAAGAGACTAAGTTCAGCCCATTTGCATGTTGCGCCGTGCTTAGCGCTCAAAAAACTTTCTAATTAGCAAAAGTGGACTTGGACATGCCCTAAATGCACTTTACGCCATGCGTTTAGACAAAGCGCTAAGATCGCCAAGATAGAGCCCGAAGACTACTTCTGCAGCTTAAATTTTTTATAAAAAGAAAAGTTTTTTTTATCAAATTCAAGTGTTCTGTGTTTGTGCTTTCAGTATGTTTGATAATATGATTCTTGTTTCCAATACAGGTATATTACTAATAAAGTAAAAATATACATTGACCTTTAATAGACTGATACATATATAGCACATTTACAATATAAGCAAATATAATATGTGTGTTGTTTTTTAAGACAAATCCAGTTCATTGTAATCAACTCAACTAGCCTCCACTAGCAAGGACCAACAACCAAACGTGACAGTTTTTTTATAGAAATAAATCCAATGAGACTGTCAAAACAATCCAGTTATCCACCCATCTTACCAACATATTGGTGATTCAAAAGGTTTTAATTGATTTTTTTATCAAACATCAAAAATTGTGAGCTTCTTTATGCACTGCCACAGCCGCCCGATAGTCAGCTCCCCTTTTTTGCCAGTACTGTCTCATCTAATAAAAGACATTAAAACTAAAAAACTAACGGTCGCCGCTGCGGTAGTACAACGGTAAGAGCGCAGCAACTTTCAGTCAGCGCAGTTGTACTCCGAGGATCGGGGTTCGTGCCCCGGACCTGCCATTTTCCGAGCATGGCCGGCGCCCTGTGGGAGCAGCAATTGGTGGCTGCTTCCGGGTGGGGGGAGGGGCTCGGAGAGAATCGCTGTGCATATAGCAGCCACGGACGGGTTGGAATCACGGTCAGGTTCGGAAGGAGTCGCGTGAGCGCGGCTACCTTCGCTCTACTGACGACGGACGGAGGTTGTGTAGCAGTGATTCTCTAGCGGTTGCTACATGGGGGGAATTGAATTAGAATAGGGGTTCAATTGGCTACTAAATTGGGAGAAAATGGGGGAAAAATCAGAAACAAATTTTTTTTTTTTTAAATAAAAAATAATAATAATAACGGTCACATATACATGTTTATTGGCTTAAAAATTAGCTTATCTTTTTGTGAATCTAATAAATATATATTCAATAGTATGTGCCCGAATAATAGAAGTATCGTATATTGATCACGAAATCTTCAGTTTTTCCCCTGATAACAGCATTCGGTACGCTACGTCACTTCTGTTCTCTAGCGGTTGCTACACGGGGGGAATTGAATTAGAATAGGGGTTCAATTGGCTACTAAATTGGGAGAAAATGGGGGGAAAATCAGAAACAAATTTTTTTTTTTTTAAATAAAAAAAATAAATAATAACGGTCACATATACATGTTTATTGGCTTAAAAATTAGCTTATCTTTTTGTGAATCTAATAAATATATATTCAATAGTATGTGCCCGAATAATAGAAGTATCGTATATTGATCACGAAATCTTCAGTTTTTCCCCTGATAACAGCATTCGGTACGCTACATCACTTCTGTTTTTGAGTTGGGAGTGGCTAATGTGTGACAGTACAAAATCTATCAATTTTTCATAGAATGCATGAAATCCAACTGCTATATTATTTTCCCACACATTTCACTGGGGATGCCAACCTAAAATTTGCACTTTAAATAGAAAAATATATAAAATTATATTACTGAACTTGCCAACTTGATCAGGGTCTTAAACTCAGGGTTATGTAGAACTGCATTGTCGGCAGGGTATCACCATTTTTTTTTGTCAACATCCAATATAAGATGTGAAAACAAGGTGGGTACACTCTAAGTTAACAGTACTGGAAGCCCGCTAAAAACCAGCAATGCACAGAAAACCCTATCCGACAGAACCCTCCCATTCCCTGGGCAAAGCAATCGCCAATTGCGTGTCGCCCTATGGAGCTACCAGCCACAGTTTGCAGCAGAATGATCCGGATTCTATCCGAGGCCATGAGACTCATCCGTGCACCATAGTGTGGTGCATTAACTGAACATAATTATTTTTAGGTATAATAAAATAAGCAGTATTGCAGGCTGTGCTCCGTTGTTGTTCTCTTATCGCACCTGTCTTTGAATGCCCAGCAGGTTGTCCCTCTGCATCACCCAAAAGTCAATTTCAGCACTGGGCCCAGGATGATCCCCCTGTAACAGCGCTTGGCTGGAATCCTTCTTCAGGATGTCCCAGATCTGGTGTGTCCATTGAATGACCATGGACTCAATGGAGTACAGCATGGTCCGGTCCACTGAACAGCCTGTGGGACTGCGGGCACAGACAGTTCCTTCAGTATTACAGCACAGTTGTACCATTTACAAGACTAACTTAGATGTTTATTTTCATAATTTAGGCCAAAATAAAGTGCCACAAATGCAAAGAAATCTTGGAAAAAAACATTAATCTACTACATATGCACAGTAAATTTGAATGAGTATTTTCCATTCCCTGAGTGACAAGTATTGCCCATTACACTACCTGGAACGTCAATGCAAAATACCCCCCTCACTCTGCAAACCTGTCTCATTCATTCCAACTCATTCTAGTTTCATTATGCAAGCAAAGTTTGGTTCTGTACTCTAGCACTTTAAGTTCGAAAGGATGCAATAGTATGTGCAGACTTGAAGTGCAGTCAGCTTTAATTTGAGGGTATTTTCATTCATATCGGATGATCCGTTTAGAAATTATAGAACCTTTTGTACATAGTCCCCCCTATTTTTGATCATAAAAAAATATTGGACAGTTTAACATAATGTAAAATAAAGTAATTATTTTTTATATTTGGTTGCATATCCTTTGCATGCCATGACTTCCTGATGTCTGCGATGCAACAATATCAAAAGACTCTTGATAACTTATTTTTTGTTATCTTTTGCAATACTATAACTTCTCTGCATTTGAATGGATTTATATGGGAATTGAGGGGTGGGACTAGATTTAGCTGTAAATTACACTGGAACAGTATGGAACATATGGTTGGCTAAATGGCTCTAAGTCATCAAGGGTCTGTGGTATCATACGAGCCTCAAACCATCACTCTGCTGCCAGATATGCAGTAGATATGGCCAGATTACTTTAAGGGTTGTTTCTCCTGACAAATCCTCTTATTGAACAACTATGAAAAAGTCAGGAGATGAAACCCTTCAAGTTGTCCATCCATATCTACTGCATATCTGGCAACAGAGTGATGGTTTAAGGCTTGTTTGATACGTCAGACCCTTGATGACTTAGAGCCATTTAGCCAACCATATGTTCCATACTGTTCCAGTGTAATTTACAGCTAAATCTAGTCCCACCCCTCAATTCCCATAGAAATCCATTCAAATGCAGAGAAGTTATAGTATTGCTTGTAAGAGTAACAAAAAATAAGTTATCAAGAGTCTTTTGATGTTTTTGCATCACAGACATCAGGAAGTCATGGCATGCAAAGGATATGCGACCAAATATAAAAAATAACTACTTTATTTTACATTATGTTAAACTAATTTTTATGATCAAAAATTGGGGGGACTATGTACAAAAGGTTTTATAATTTCTAAACGGTTCATCCGATATGAATGAAAATACCCTCAAATTAAAGCTGACTGCACTTCAAGTCTGCACATACTATTGTATCCTTTCAAACTTAAAGTGCTAGAGTACAGAACCAAAGTTTGCTTGCATAAAACTCAACTGAAATTTTTTTAAAATTCTGTTACGCCCGGCTGTAATTAATTATTAAAAGCATCCAATAAGACATTGCAAACATAGTTTCTAAGGCCATATTGTGGATAAAATAATTGTCAATGAAACTAGAATGAGTTGGAATGAATGAGACAGGTTTGCAGAGTGAGGGGGGTATTGTGCATTGACGTACCAGGTAGTGTAATAGTGTTATAAAGTGTTGTTTATTTCTCACACGGATTGTCCCAGACAATAAATGACCACAGAATTTTGTAAGGGATATCTCTATGCGTAAAACCAATGGTAAGATTGAATATTTATTTCATATTTAGTAGCAGATATTGATAGTAGAATGACGTGGTAAAATTACACAATAATTTCACGTTTATTTTGTATTTGAGTGAGCAGGGTTTTTCACAGCTTTTTTGGCATACGATCAGGCTATTGTTGGGTTTATCTCGTTGCTATGACAGAATACTAATTTTATATGATGAATAAATATATTCATGAACTCACACATAGACGCTATTGTCCACTATGTTACGCATGGGTAGGTATATTTGCAGCCGAGACTGAGTGGGGGGTTGCTTGTTAAATGGACATGCCAGGGGACAATAGTGAAACTTAGAAACTCCGTATTCGGGAGAATTGTCACAAATCATGTACTAATAATGCTAAAACATGGAGTTCGCCATTTCTACTCATAGTTTGGTTGCAGGAGAAATTTATATCTGAGGTGAGAAAAATCTTGGGGCCGACGCCATGGCCACTAGGGGATCTGCGCAAAGGGTTTGTGTGCATGTGCTGTTGAGATGTGTGTCCTTACGAAAACCCTGACCTGTGGAAGGCATCTTGCATCTCTGCCCGTTCCACACACAAGGGCAACGGCAGCACAGTCCTGCCCTCAGCCCGGCCCCGCAGGGTCACCAGTCGGCTCTTCAGCTTTTCCATGTGCTTACAGATGTCTTCAGACACCACTCGCGGCCAGCTCCTGTGGTTCCTGTCATTTACCAGCACGGAGACCAGCACCTGCCCACCATAAAAAAGACTGCATTCACAACACACTTCTGCACACTTATCTTTCTTATATATATATAAAAAAGCTCAAAAATGTAGTAGAATTCTCTATTGATGCAGAGGTTACCATATCAATGGTCACATGCAACAAGATTGCAACCACTGTCACTAAAGACAAATGACTACTTATGAGTCTGCAGTACTATTGAAAACAATAATGCATAACTGTAAGTAAATACATGTACCTACATTGGATATTACAAAATGGACTGAGAGATATAGGCTTGGTGTAAAACCCGGCTGTCCCTACACCTTATATCCCTTTCACAAACCTTCTAAGATTACCTCAGAGACAAGAACAGGAACATGCTCCAGGGGGTGTCCAGAGACCTCCCCCAGCCGCAGCTCCGTGCGGAAGTTGGATTTAGAAACTTTTCTATCCCCCCTTTTCAGGATGCACAAAAGCTTGGTTTTCCAGGGCACAGGGGTCTTGGAAAAAGCAAATGAGTGTGGAATGCTTTCAACAGTGAAAGCACTGGAAATAAGTGACAACTTATTTCAGTTGAAGATACGTCAGACGATTGGCATCAGCAAAGGGGTTAACTTTGCAAGAAACATACTCACTTTATACATCAAGTTTAGACATACGCACAAAATGTGAAATATCTCACACAAGCCTTAATATTTCATGATCAAATTTCTTATCTCACAGTTCCTGAGGAAAGCTGCCAGTGCATTTGAATACAAGTGAGAATACTATAGACTTGTAATACAAATCTCATTGCATAGCAATGTACCTAAATTTTTTTCTAATATCTAAAAGCCAGAATAATTTGTATATTTACCCATATATTGTGAAGTGTTGCAATATCTTTGATGTATTTCATTAACCCCTTAACTAGCACCATCCCATATTCGGGCCCGGAAATGGTTTTGTTTATTTGCATAAATTTTTTTAGTGTGAAATTTTTTTTATCTGGTCACACATTATACAATTTGAATTCTATAAACAATTTTACGTTCCCAATGTTAAAGAGACAACGGGATTATGTATGTAGTGAAAAGGAACAAGAAATGGTCAGAATTGTACTCATTGACCTGTGTTCAAAAAATGTGGTGCTAGATAAGGGGTTAAAACATAACTATATTCAGCATGTTCCATTACTGTAAGGGCTCTGAACATTTAGTGTTGACCTCTTGTAGGGAATGCGATATGCTGTTTATCACACTTACCTGCCCATCCACCACATGCAGAGTTCCCCCAGGCCCACTGAACAACACCAGACAGTTACAGCAGGCTTTATCTAAAAAGTCCAACAGCACCTTCTGGTTCTCTTCGGAAGCAATGAAGCGGTTCCACTTATCGGTCTTCAGACGGAGGCAGGTGAAGGCCTGCTCACGGAGGAAATCGATTCGCTCATCGACCACATCGACCACAGCGTGTGGAACACGGACTCCGGTCTCGGCCATCATTGCAGGGCTTCTTGACACCAGCTGTGGGGGAAAGAACCTCACGTCGCCCTAACTGCACCCTCCTTGGGTTCCTCACACAGTCTCAGGTGAAGCTATGTTGAGACTCCAGCTTTGGCTAAAATCTGAACCAGTCTGATCATAAAACTGAACCACGAGGAGGCTCAAAGCTCCATGCCTAAGAGGACCAACTATTCATCTTTTAGCCTCACTTCAGTGACGTGATCAGCGTGACTCAGCGCGTCTGGAAAACAGCTGTAAACAAAAAAACCAGGAGGTGCAGCTCTAGTGCGGTTTTTAGGAATACAACAAAACCAAACTCTTCCTTCTGTCCGCCCTCTCTTGTAGACCAAGTGGAACTGATACCCCAGCATCAGGTGACCTGGTGCCATAGCAACAGACAAAGGGATGTGACCCCTCACCTGGTTCTCTAACTGAGGTCTGCAGTGATGTCACTGTCACACCATCACATCTAACAGCTGTTCCTGCTGAAACCTGAGCACAGGTAGTCCATCCTACCTGGCAACAGATCTGTCCGTCAGGCACATCACACCCGCGGCTCGGTTTGTTACCGTCGCCTCCAGTGAACCGTGTCAGGTGGGTTTATCTCCTATACTGGCCCCCAATGGCCCAGCCTCATAACACAGGGCTCATTTAAGAAAAGGGAGGGAGTAATTACATTCTCTCACTCCTTCGTTTATCCTCCCTCCAAGCAAGGGTATACAATGCAAGCTTCCAGCAAAAAGGGAATCCCAAAATGCAATGTTCCTAATGTGAAGAGATTTTTTTTGTAGGATGAGTTTGGGTGGTTAGTGAATAATTCATGAGCACATGTTGAGGGACGGGAGGCAGGATTAAGAATTGAGAATTGAACTTTAGCCTTTTTGTGTTTTTGAGTGAGGTTCACACTAAAGGTGCAACAAAAACCGACGATAGTGTTTTATAAGACCAGCTGGTGTGTTTTTCTTATCACTCAAGATAAGCTAGTGTACAGTTGCTATAAATTATTCATAAACCTTCCAAAGTCAACCTACAAAAAAAACAAAAAAACACGCATGAAGCAGAGGTTGCTATGGGGTAGCATAGGTTGTTCCTCATTTATTCTCCATGCAGAGCACCTGTTAAAGGTGCACTAGGGCTGTGACAATATCAAATTTTCACAATACGATTATCATTGCAAAGTATATTGCGATAACAATATTATCACGATATCTATAGCAATCATTAAAAAAGTAATGCTATTACTCAGCTATCTGTAATGTGTCGCCCCACTAAAAAAAACTAATGCCAAAACTTTGTGCAATTACCAAGTTATTTTTTTAAAAACTTTTTTTTAACACAGAAAATGGCTCTTAAATGCCATTAAATGCCTTAAAATGATCACAATGTCAATGCAGCAAATAAAATTAATCCATCCATGGATGGTGCACTCATTAGGCGACTCTAAGCGGCCGCCTAGGGCGGCACAATGTGATGCAAGACGGGGGAGCGGCACAAGGTCGAGGACCTGGGCCCGGTTGCGTAAACCACCTTAAGACAAATCTACCCTTATCTTGTCCCTTAAAATACCCTGAAGTTTAAGTGAGTTGCATAGCACTAATTAAGTATTTATTAAAGGATTTACTGAAGTATCTCCTTTAAGTATTCGTATCCCTTTAACACTAGAACAGCGGGAGCGCTTTTGGAATTAATATATCCTAGCAGGAAAGTCGCACTGCGGCCTCCTGTCTTGACTTTTCCTAAATATGTCATATATACCTGGTCATGTTTTAAAATTTCAAAAATTACTTTGAACGACGGAGTAAAAGCAGTCAAATGACCGCTAAAGCAAGCCCTCCGCCCCCTACCCCTCTCCCCGTCAACCATTCGCATTCACACCTAATTAGGATCATTGACAGTTTATAGTTTACAACTGCTTAGCCCCATTGAGAGGACAACTATCAGATTAGCAAGTAATTAATAGAACACTCTTTTAAAGTCAAACAACTTGAAAACGCAATTCACGCTACCTGCTGCTTAATTAACTACTACAACATTTTGCACAATTGTTCACATGAAAAATCAAAACTTTTTTTGAAAGATTTTTAAATGGGAAACAAAGAATCAATTCCTAGGTGTAGACAAGTTCAAAGAAAGAAATAGTATATGTTATGACTCCTATGCAATTCTACAAATTGCGTTGTCTAAGAGAAAAATGTTTGAATTGATAGCACGAATAAAATACTCTTTTATGCTCCAAAAACAGGCACTCAAAACTTATATGCATGGGTCTAACAATAGAGTGGAGTTCAATTTCACTTTGTAAAAAAAACGGCCTTTTGATAGCCTATAAGCAGAACTCTATGAGTTGCCTGGACCTACAAATCTTAAATAGAATCTAAATTTAGATTCAAACGCAAAGGTGGGGAGATCAGAATAAGTCAGCTCACAACAGTGAGGACCAATAATTAGGAGAATAAAATAGAAAAGGAAGAAAGAAAATACAGGAACCTAATTCCTTAAGGCTAACAGCCAAAATGAAAATCAACCCACAAAACCGGGCGCACTACTAAAACTAGTAGAATACAAACAAACTCTCCTGAGCTCACGTAATGAGCTAATAACGGGAAACTTTGTAAAACAAAAGAACACTCTCAGCTACAATAGCTCAAAGCCGGAAGAGTGCAGAACCAAAACGAAAGAACAAAAAAGAACAATGATAGAAACAAAATAGATAGCACCAAACACTACCAGGTAGAAAACAATCCTATACCCGATTAAGTAGCTATAGCAATTCCCCCCTGAACATAAACAGAGTTTAATATCAGGAGGTCGCTAGAGTACCTGACTATACCTGGCTTGAATGCAATGTCGTGAGACAAACAAGCACCGGAGAAGCGGAAGTGAGGAACTTAAATACCCCACAGGCGGAAGCGCAGGTGAAAACAATAATGAGGGCTGCAAACCACGAAACGGAACATGGAAAAAATCTGATTGATTCCCAATCATAAAGGCAAGATGAGAGCCGCAAAAAAAAAGAAACAAACTACTGCCGATATGCAGCGCCCTCCACAATTATTGGCACCCCTGGTAAAGATGAGTAAAAAGGGTTATAAAAAGTTGTGAATTAGCTTAATCTCACACTTTTCAAAATCCAACCTTTAATTGAAGTACATTTATTCTGAGAAGAAAAAAACGCATCAAAAATTATTATTTTTAACGAAACCATGTATGCCACAATTATTGGCACCCCTGCATTTAATACTTTGTACATCCTCCCTTTGCCAATAAAACAGCACTGAGTCTTCTCCTGTAACATCTAATAAGGTTGGAGAATACAGAGCAAGGAATCTGAGACCATTCCTCTTTACAGAATCTCTCCAGATCATCCAGAGTCCCAGATGGGTCTATGGGGTTTAGGTCAGGGGACTGAGATGGCCATGGCAGAAGCTTGATTTTGTGTTCAGTTAACCATTTTTGTGTTTTCATGATGCCATGTACCCTAACAAGGTTCCCATGGCCTTTGGAGGAAAACCAGCTCCACAACATCACAGAACCTCCACCAACAGTGGGGATCAGGTTATTTTCGGTATAGCCATCCTTCTTTTTATGCCAAACCCACCTTGAGTGGGTTTGGTGGGCTTTTTGAAAAGCAAAATCTTTGTTTCATCTGACCATAGAACACGGTTCTAGTCAAAGTTCCAGTAGCGTTTAGAAAACTCCAGGCACTTACGTTTGTGTTGAAATTACAGGAAAGGGTTTTTTTCTGGAATGCCTTCCAAATCATTTGTTGGGATGGAGGTGATGTCTAATGGTAGTTTTGGAGACTTGATGACCCCAAGATGCTACTTTCCTCTGTAATTCTCCAACAGTAATCCTTGGGAATTTTCTTACCTTTCTTAGCATCCTCCTCACTGTGCATGGAGGCAAAATAAACTTGGGTCCTCTTCCAGGCAAGTTTGTAGATAATGGTAGATATGAACATTTTCAGGTGAGTAGCTATTTTTTTTATAGCCATTCCCTGACTTATGAAGCTCACCACACTTTTCCCTCATTTGATTTGTGTGTTCTCTTATCTTTTCCATGTTGATGTATGAATAAAATAATATGGCCTCTGTGTCACATCATATTTATACCCCAGTGAAACAGGAAGTCATGGATTACTGCTTGAAAGTTCCTACACACTCTGATCAATTTCAAAAAGTAAAATATAAATGGAAAAAATGCAGTTACATTTTGTTCATAATAATTTCTAAGAATGCCAATAATTGTGGCACATGTGGTTTTTGTTCAATTTTATATTTCTTGATTTTTTTTTCTCAGAATAAATTAACTTCAATTAAAGGTTGGATTTTTCTAATTTTTTCAGTGTGAGATTAAGCTAATTCACCAAAAGGTGAATGTTTTATAACCCTTTTTACTCATCTTTACCAGGGGTGCCAATAATTGTGGAGGGCACTGTAAGTATTCCCTTTTGGTTTGATATGTCTAAATACAAGACCTTGTCCCCCACTGAAAATGATCGGGATACAACCTTCTTATCATACTGCATCTTCATCTTCTCTTTGGCCCCCTTCAAGATTTTTCTGGCCACAACCGATTTTTAAAAGTACCCACATACTGGAGGATATTACCCTCTGCTTTAGGTGACAACAGTCTTTTCTTTGCCAGTTTTAGTGGGCCCCTCACCTCATGGCCATAGACTAACTTGAAAGGACTAAACCCTGTCGATTCACAGTGTCCCGGATGGCAAACATCAAAAAAGGAATAGCAGCATCCCAAACACCAGGACACTCACAGTAAGTTTTCAGCATGGTTTTTAATGTTTGGTGACAATGCTCAATAGCCCCCTGTGACTGAGGGTGATAAGCTGATGACTTTATCTGGTTAATCCCCAACTCTGCCACCACCTGTTTAAACACCCCGGGCATAAAATTGGAGCCCCAATCGAACTGAACCTCCCTAGGCAGTCCAAAATGAGAAAATAACTGCGGAAAATTGTTATTCCACAATTGTTCTTGCTTTATTATTTCTCAAGGGCACAGCCTCTGGAAACCTAGTAGTGATATCCATTATTGTCAGTAAGAACTCATTGCCCTTCTGTGATCGAGGCAGTGGTTCCATGCAATCTACCATGACACGTTGCTGCTGCTTTTCAAATGCTCTGAGCTTTTCCCTCTCTATCTCAAACCTAGCAGTTTCCCTGTCGTGTTCATGTTGAGATTTCTTTAACTTCAACTTTACACATTCGAGGTGCAATGCAACACACTCACATTCTACTTCCAGAGCCTCTCGCTCATTTTTTCTCACTAGTGCCTCAACTGCAATGCCAAATTGTCACAGAAGTTCTTTAATTAGGGGTCCAAGAACAAGTGCTGGAACCCCATTGTTATCACTGGTTTTATTATTATTATTATTATTATTATTATTATTATTATTATTATTCCCACATTTGTTACAATTGCAGCAAAACCACTTGGTAACTTTTATTGAAATGTTGCACACATGTAAAGACAGTAGCAGGACACATGTACAGCAAATTAACCTAATGGTGGCACTATAGGGACAAAGTGAATTTATATAAATTTTTTGGGCTATAACCTTTGAAACAATAATCTCCAAAATTCACTTTCCCTCTGATTCCTTGGCTCATGACAAGCAAATTTGCCTCTAAGATCAATGAAGTCTGCCATATTGGATTCTTTGCAAATTAGCATTTTGTGAAAAACCTTTAAACTCTCTTTCTAGACCATTTTACCTATCAATAGTATCAATTTGTTCAGTAGACGGTCCTCTAAAGTTTCATTAAAAAATTGTTGATACAACAAAAAACATGTAAGCCAATAAATACTGATGTGGGTGTGGCTAGTCACAAAAATGCTAATAACTCCAAAATGCTTCAATGGATTTTAATGAAATTTGGTAGCTATACTAGCACTCACATCAACAGCCAAACTCTAAAGTATTGGCCCAATAGATTCAAATGTTGGTGCTATAGAGCATAATAATTTTTTAAAAATTCATAAATCCACTATCAAAAATCACTATTGTTTTTTAGACTTTTAAAACTTATTGTAGTGATCAATTTCCTCATCTGGAACATATATGTTCACTATATATGTTGCAACCATCTTGGATTGGCCACCATTTTGGAAATGCAATTAGCCATTTTCCTCTGTCCCCAGTTTTAGCCTAACCACACAACTGACAACTATAAAACTTGGCACATTAGTAGGAGGTACTTGTATATGGTCACTTGATAAAGGTCCTCTTCAAAACTATAAAGAAAGCAGATATTCCAAACAACATGGCAGCAGTAAGCCAATAAAAATGTTAAGTATTGGCCCAATTGAATCAAATGGTGATGTCACAACAAATTTGATCCGGGCTGCAAAATTGATCCGGGTGACGTATTCACGTTCTGAAACAGCTGTTAAAACCCTCTGTGACGTACTTGACGTTCTAAAACAGCGTCTGTTGCTATAACGACACTGCCTGCTCGCTAGGAGCTGTGGAGATGAAGATTCTAAGATGACCTAATCATTCCTCTGCTCAATAATTTTTATCCGGGCTGCAAAAAAGATCCGGGTGATGTAATTAACGTTAGAAAACAGCTTACCGAAGCTGCCTGCTAACGTTAGTTAGGTTCTCTGGAGATAAAGATTCTAAGATGACCTAGCTATCGTCAACCATTACTCCGTGTAAAACGGGATTGTTTCAGTAAATAACAGCCACACATTTCGACTATATCCATGACAGAATAGTTATCTGTCGTCAGGAATACGAATGTAATGTTTTTAACCGAGATAAATATGCGAATGGCAGTGGTTTGGGCTGGAAACTTTCTTGGAATAATCACCCCGAAGTGAAGCACAACGCTACCTAACTTACTGATCAACTTCGTTGTTAGTTAAGTAGCCTACGTTATCTTTATTTAAATTGTCAGCAAGTTAACGTTATATATAGTTTTATAAGAACCTGAGCTAACGTTATTAACCAAAGTTAGCTAGCTTAATAATAGTTAACATTGACATTACTGGTAACTTTAATTTATGTGCTAACGTATGCTTGTTAGATTTGTGAACGACGACGTCAGGCAATTTGCCCCCATATCATGCATCAAACATTTTAAACCTGAAGAAGACTTCGACAAAAACAATAAACATCTCATCATGCTCTGGGGGAAAATCCACCCCGACAAGGTTTTTCTAGCTAAGGTTACAAAGGATGTATTTTAAAGCTTGCAGGTAAGATGTAGCGATCACTTCATTATGTATTTTTGGATAACCATATGAATTAAGCCGTGTATAAAATGCTAAACCTTTAGATAAAATGATAGACATGTTTTTTAATCAAATGTTAGCAGTATTCATACTCTAGCCTTTGTATGTTATGCTGTTTTGGGCGGGTGTTTTCTCAGCCTCATTTCCATAATATTTTCCCCAGATTATCTATATGGTACCTACAATGGAGATTGAGGAGGATGCAAGAGCAAGAGAGGTGATATCCTTGATCAGAGTGCAAAATAAATGGTACAGTAGACTGACTGCTTTAGAAATTGTACATATCAATATGATATTTCATTATTTAAAATATATATTTCTGAGACACGACTACTTTTAAAACGGTTTTGACCAGCTTCAATCCATGTTTCTGCTCCAACCCCCACGTAAGCGTGAGTTGAAAGCAGGGACAGGCAGGAATCAAGCGACAATGAGACGGACAGATCTGAGCGAAATGGCTAGCTGCGTGCTCGCTGAGTGCGACAAAAGAGACAGAAACTTACAGAATTTGCGATGTTCCGAACAGAAAATCAGTGGTATGGAAGCATTTCGGGTTTAGAAAGAAGGAGGGTGTACTTGACAAAACCGCTGCAATATGCAAGATCTGCCAAGTAGAAATCAGATACACAGGTAACACCACAAACATGATAAACCATTTGAGCCGACGACACACCATTGACGTGAAGGACAGCAGCGGGTTAGCAAGCTAAACTCTGGAGTCATTGACACTTCCCCTGAGTTTCCTGGAGAAATGGCAAAACAGTTCTATTTTTTTGTATAATTGTTTGTATTAGTTTTTATACACATACCGTGTCCAGACAGTTAATTGTAAAGTACTTTCTGATATTTAAATTTAAACCATTTTCTATTCAAAATCAAGTAGACGTTAGAGACAAAAAACAAAAATAGTAAGACTATTTCCAATGTCTTACGTTCAATTAATTATTACTACGTTAACTGTCTGATTCACTTAATGAATGTCGTGGAACCTAGATACACCATACCATGCAGAAAACATTTTAGTGAAAAATGTATACCTGCTCTGTATGAAGAGGTGAAGAAAACTGTTCGACTGTCCTTGCAAAACGCTACGAGAGTAGCTTTAACTATGGATGGATGGGCATCTTGTTCCACCGAAGGTCTAGATCGTACTAAGATTTAGGAAAGTACTATGCATGACACTAACCTATAGGCTATTTCATTTTTCTTGGCCCAGTTTAGTAATTGTTATACATTTTGCCATTTTCATTTAGTAAAGAAAGGAAATGTATTAGGGTACCATGTCTGACACTGTTTGAAAAACAATAACCTAAATAGGGCAACTTTAGAAAATACACTGTTAGTCATGTTTATTGCTGCATTATTTGCTGCAGACAGCTGCAAAATGTATGGTATGCCGTAACAATAAACACAATGCTGTGAACTTGGCGTAAGGTTCTAATTGAATATTTCATTTAATTACTGCTGAATGTATCGGTATCAAATCACATTAGCATACCGATTACATTTTTTAAAAGTATCAAAATGAATCGAACCGAATCTTATCGAATCGAATCGTGGTCAAATGTAAGATGTTATGACCTTTGCCTAAAGAATCGTAATCGAATCAAATCGTTATGGGATTGAATCGTCCCACCCCTAATGGATATAGATCAAGATTGAAATCTCATACTGTTGCTGATGCTTAATGCATAGCTTAATGCACAACCCCATATCATGTAGTCTGAAGCAAATTACGGATTTAAATTTACAGTTCCTTTAAAATAGACTTTTTCCTTTTTTTTTAAATTCTAAGGGACTGCTGTTAGTATCTATCTATGCCATACATTAAGAAATATTTAAAGAAATGTGCAGTGTTAATTATGCAGATGTAAATGTTACCAGTTATTTTATCAGTTGAACAAAAGCATGTAAATTGGAGGTCAGCAAGGAAATGTCAATGTTGAATTACAGTACATTGATTGTATACTATGTGTATCTCATACTCCTGGAGGCTACCATTTTATTATTGTATTTCATATGCAGCTTTTTATGTGCTTAAGTGCTTATGCTTCTTACACAAGACAATACGTTTGTACATTAACTAATATCTAAATATCTTCACAGAACCTCACAAGAAACAAATAACCATATTGTGACTCCAGGGATTTTGAGGTGGAGCCCCAGATGGAGACCACCATTAACTTGGGAGAATGATGGAAAGGTACAATATTAAAGTAGAAAAACTTTTTACTGAAGTAGAGCCCTTAAACAAAAAATTCATGCTTATGAAAACTTATTTAGCTGATGTTTGGAGAGACTAAATACAAATTCAGCCCTCGTCTTCATCTGAAGGTTCTTGTTGAAATGACTCACAAATGAAATCTTTCAAATATAAAGGCAGGGGTGTGGGTAGGTAGATCGGTTTGTACACTGGTGCCCATTACAGACCCCACACAATGAAAATTTACCTCTTAAGTGATTAAATGGTTAGCTGTAGTTTAATTACTTCAAGAAAATTATGTAGACCAAACAAAGAATTTTTTTTTTTAAAGTTTGTTATTATGTTTGCGCTGCAAAATATTTTCCTAGCTTCTTCCTGTGAAACGGCTGTGTGATGTTTTGATGACGTGTACCTGCACTGTCAGGCGTAGAACAAAGTTATCAAACAATGTCTTAGTAGCAGAGGCTGTCTATCAACTACATATTATTCATTGCATAATAAAACAAAATTCGTTAAACAAGCAGGTTCATTTGATTTTCAAGCTGAGAGCGAAGCCAAGTTTTGGTAGTTTATGCTCAGCTGTTATAACAAAATTAAACCGCATATATTTTGTAAAATAACAGCACTGATGTATATATGTATATATATATGTGTATATCAAAACACGTCATAATGGTTAGTCTGAATAATATTGATCCATATAGCCTATTCCTTGCTCGCACGTTTTAACTACGTGCATGAGCATGTCTGTTTCGCCAGCTGTAAATAGCTGTTTTCAGTGTCTTACTGTCCGCCATATTAGCAATCCACCAATGTGCAAATGCAGGTGGTTTTTTAAAGGGAATGGTATATGACATTTTGGTTGGTTTATCGCATGTTACGCCCAAGACACACCTATAATTAATGAAGAGGCTAAGTTCAGCCCATTTGCACCTTGTGTTGTACTTAACGCTCAAATAACATGCTGTCTAATGAGCAAAAGTGGACTTGGACATGCCCTAAATTCACTTGCGCCATGCGTTTTAGATCAAGCACTAAGATCGTCAAGATTGAGCCCTGTGAGTGGAAATAGCAGACAATCTGAAATACATACCCCTTTATAACGCTAATACACCATCTGAAATGTGATGAGTTGTTACGCATTCCAGTTCATTTTGGTTTGATTGACAACTATTTTACCCAGTAGAGGACATTATAACGTTTGCAACGGTGTTGTGCAAGGATAGATTAATATTAGATGTTTTAAGATTTTAGGAATCTAAAATTGTGGAGTACAGAGCCAAATCAGGAAAATAATTATGTGTATTTGTCCCAAACATTATGGAGGGCACTGTATCTGATCATATTTACCTTTAATGTCTTCATAAAATGATCACTGTTGTTAATGAATTCATATTATTGTATGAAGAAAACAGTTTTGAAATTGAATCTACTGTGTAAAACAGCTAAATGAACCCCAATACTTCTGCCTGTGTTTATTCACATATTTGGAGTAGATCATGACACATGTCCATTAACTAACTATCTATCTATCTCCCTATTACTTCTTTACAGATTGATGGCACCCATACAGCAAGACTGCACCTTCCTGTTTTGTTATTTTAGCCTAGTGTTTTTGAAAAAAGTCAAATAATCTGTTAAAATATAAATGTTACATGTATTATTTTTTAACAATTGACCTAATATAAATAGATAAGTATAGGAAATTAATATATACAGTACACTCCAGAATTACTGGCACCCTTGACTGGCAGTGCACCAGAAGTACTTTAAAAAAACAAAAAAATAATATAATTATTGTGATGAACTCAATATGCAAAGATGTGAAAAATATTGTAGTTTATTAATGTTCCAATGGAAACCAAAATCATACAAACCCCAACTCCAAAAAGTTGGGACATCACGGGTCTGACGTATCAAACAAGCCTCAAACCATCACTCTGCTGCCAGATATGCAGTAGATATGGATGGATCACTTGAAGGGTTGTTTCTCCTGCCTTATTTTTCCATAGAGTTCAATAGGAAAATGAAGGCATCATGGTTGGTGGTGGGTAAATGAAAAGGAGTGCTGCATGGATACCAATGCATCACCGATCTGCATTTCTATTCCATTTGTTAAATCTGACACAAGAGATAAAGACATAAACCTTATGTATCCTCTACTGTGCTGTTGTGTAGATTACTGGCTAAACTGTTGTTCTACTACAGACTGTATTCAATTTCTTATTGTGAATGTGTATTGGCTTATGATAGACTTTTGTGCAAATTTTGTTAATGATACCTTTTTGCTTTGTTTCTGTCATCTTGGAATATGTAACTGGACCAAATAAAATGGAATTTAAACATTAGAGCTCTCTGAGTCAGACATAATCTAATAAGGCTTCATTGTCAAGATGGAATCATGACACACCGCAAGTCCACTACAAAAACATTGTGCTTTGTTTCAGAATATTTAGGGAAGCAATCCTGACATACTATCTTCAGGTTAATACAGCTGCTGACCACAGCATGACTTAAAAAGACTTAAAAGCATGTGATTGACTTAAGAATGCACACATGTACCCATTAAAAAGTAGACTTCAGAAATTTGTACTTATTTTCTATAGACAATGCTTTTAACTTTTACCATAGTAAACATTGAAGAAAAATATACTTTTTGCTCCATGCCATTTTCCAGTTCTGTTGCATCGTCTCTCTCCGGTCCATACGTTACATACCCTTCGGTATGAGCTGTGGTGGATGCACTGTCTGGAGTGTGCTGATTTTGCATAGCAACACATGAACTCTGCTGTTGACCATTCCATAGAAACTAGGAGATATGTATAACTTATTTTGTTGGGTAATCTTGATGTTGGGTACTATCTAAGATGGCGGCGCGCGTGCAACGCGAGCCCCTGCGTCTCTCCAGTTTTTGCAAATTATCGGTTATTTACCTACTCGTTTTAAGTCTGTTCACTCAGAACAGTCTTGCCAACACATCTTACACCCGACAGGAACTTTTGGACATTGGAGGACAATGTTCAGTCAACTTTAACGGCGATCTCACACAAACTTCTGGCCGCTGAGTTGGCTGCTAGTGGGCGTGGCAGCTCGAGGATGGGAACTCCCCATTTGGCGCCAAACAACTATAAACAGGAGTGCTCTGATTGGCGATTCAGGTAGCCAGTGCTTTGTGTTGAGGAAGAAAAAAATAATAAAACGTTGGCTGCTTGGTGCCCAATTGCCCATATGGTACATCCTGATGGAAACACAGCTCGAATTCCTTTTTACTTGGCAGGGCAATAGAGGAATAAATGCCAGCAGCATTTATCCAACTGCTTGCTAATATTAAATCCTGACCAACACTCATTCGGGATGGTGTCTCAACAAATCTCAGACGGGCCCAGAAACACCCGACTTGTGTTTGGGGTGCCCCCATTGGACACATCCTTTCGGTTGAAGATTACCAGAAAGCAACAGGGTTTTAGAATAAATTTTTAAAAAGTAATTAAATTAAAATTAACACGGCACAGCAAAAAGCTACAGGCTCTGCTTGTATAACAAGCCCATAGCTGGGCTCTATTACCGTAGCAGATTCAGTTAATGATTATCCATTTTTCCGTTTCACAAACACTGTTTGAGCTTAATTATCCAGCTAATTGTTCAATCTAGCTAAATATGCGTTCTTGTCAAACCTTTAACAGTACGGAAGATACAGATCACAGACTGGTGAACAGCGGGTTAAAGTTTGGTAAGGACAAGAAGAGTGATGCTTATATGCCAACATAACAATTAACTTGAGATGGGAGAAAATAGCTTGATTCGAGCAAACTGGTCTGCCAGCAGACTTGCTTTATAAATAACCACTGAACGTGCCACAATGTAGCCTTATGTACAATTGTCTCTTACAATTCCAGGCATCTAAATTTAGTACGTCTATTCTGTAAAAATATAGAGAGTATCGGGTATACACATGCAACAAAGATGCTGTTCAAAAATATTCCTCAATCTGTATTGTTTGCAGATGACTGTGGAAACTCCGCATATCCAATGCATGACTACTTTGATTTAACGTTAGATGCAGTCTTTTATCTATCACCAAAGCAGTGGAACATGAAAAGCTGTCACGGTCTGTCACTGTCCGAGTCACTATTGTGCTCAAACAGAAAATCGTCTGACTGATTTTAATGATCCTACCGATTTCTCAAAAGGGTGCCGTCATTGTGGAGAGGTGTGAAGTGCTTTCATTGGGTAAGAATATGAGCCTCACAGATCCGGACAACTTCAAGTTAGCCAGCGCTGGAGTAATGTTAGGTGTAAGACTAAGGAATCACTATTGTAATAGTCAGCTGGACTTTTAAATTTGCTTCGTGGACCACAAAAGACAAAGTGAAGTTTTGAAGTTATGTGAAGTTATCCAACTACCTCAGTTAACCAGGTAAAATTAGTAACAGTAGGGCCCTGGAGTAGTTGGCTAACGTTATTATGAAGATCAACAACACTGGATTACAATCAATAACACCTGCTTACATTCAGCTAGCTAACTATAGCTACAGTGAGCACCATAATTAATTGGACAGTGACACATTTTTTGTTATTTTGGTTCTGTACTCTAGCACTTTGAGTTTGAAAGGTTACAATTGCAGACAAGTGCAGCAGACTGTCAACTTTAATTTGAGGGTATTTTTATCCATATCGGATTAACCTTTTGTACATAGTCCCCCCCACCCCACCCCCCCACCCTCCAGAGTGATGGTTTAAGGCTTGTTTGATACATCAGACCCTTGATGCCTTAGAGCCATTTAGCCAACCATGTGTTCCATACTGTTGCGGTGTAATTCACAGCTAAATCTAGTCCTACCCCCCAATTCCCATAGAGATCCATTCAAATGCAGAGAGGTTATAGTTATGTTCTTACATCCTTTCTCCTTCTTGCTGGAGGACGTGACAGATGATGCTTGCACAATGCAATGAACATCATTAATCATTAATTAATCATTAAAGATGAGAGTGCATCTAGATTTTTCTGCCGTCGGACTGGTAAGGTATCTTCTTAACATTCGGTTTTAGCCGTGCATTAGGTAATTGAACCGCTTTGTAGTTATTTGTGTAGCTGAGGTAAATTGCAGTAGTTAGCGATTTGTTTAAAGTTGATTTGTAGCTATCATTAAGCCTACAATCTGCGTTTTTGTGTTGCTAATCTGAACTAGCTTGACCGGAGCGAATATATAGTGTGTTGCCACTTCTTCTACAGAGTGCATCTAGATAGCGTTTGTTGAATTTTTCTGCCGTCGGACTGGTAAAGTATCTTCTTAATATTCGGTTCTAGCCGTGCATTAGGTAATTGAACCGCTTTGTAGTTATTTGTGTAGCTGAGGTAAATTGCAGTAGTTAGCGATTTGTTTAAAGTTGATTTGTAGCTATCATTAAGCCTACAATCTGCGTTTTTGTGTTGCTAATCTGAACTATCTTGACCGGAGCGAATATATAGTGTGTTGCCACTTCTTCTACAGAGTGCATCTAGATAGCGTTTGTTGAATTTTCTGCCCTCTACCGAACAGGTGAAGGAGAGGATATCTGCTTGTCTGGCCGACATCTCTGAGTGGATGACTACCCATCACATGAAGCTCAACCTCGACAAGACAGAGCTCCTCTTCATGCCACACAAAACCTCCCCGCTACTTGACCTCTCCATCACCGTTGACGGGACCATGGTGGCTGCCTCCCGCTCTGCAAAGAACCTGGGGGTGGTCCTGGACGACCAGCTGAACTTCAAAGACCATATCAGGGCGACGGCACGGTCCTGCAGGTTCCTCCTGTACAACATCAGAAGGATTCAACCGTACCTGACCACCTATTCCACCCAGCTTTTGGTCCAGACCATGGTCACCTCACGCCTGGACTACTGTAACTCCCTGCTCGCAAGCCTACCAGCCTGCGCCATCCTGCCTCTTCAACTGATCCAGAACACAGCTGCCCGGCTTGTGTTCAACCTCCCGAAATGTTCACGTCACCCCCCTGTTGAGGTCACTCCACTGGCTGCCAGTTGCAGCCAGGATCAGGTTCAAAGTTCTGAACCTGACTTACACTGCAGCCAATAGGACAGGCCATGTCTACCTGCAGGACTTGATCCAGAACTATGTTCCTGCTCGACCGCTTCGCTCATCTACTGCAGGGCGACTTGCACTTCCCCCCCTCCGTGTAAATGGCACTCGCTCGTCCCGACTGCGGAGCTTTTCCACCCTAGCTCCCCAGTGGTGGAACAAACTTCCCATTCCCCTACGTTCCATGCCAACCCTGCCTACTTTCTGTCGTGGCCTGAAAACGCACCTTTTCAGACTCCACCTGGACTAATACTTATCTAGGACCTCATGGTATGTGTTCTTGTTGAACTGTGTATTCAAGGTATTCAAGTTTATAATATTTAGAATAGAATTGCATTAGAGCTGATTTACCCAGTTCACTGTGAACTGCATTGTGTTCATTACTAGGGATAGCTGCTACTGTATGGGAAGAATGTGCTTTCTTATCTGTTCTGTAGTTACTTCGATGACCTTTCTGTATGCACTTACTGTACGTCGCTTTGCATAAAAGCGTCTGCTAAATGAATGTAATGTCATTCTTGGGAGGTCCTGTAAACATCTAGTAAAAAATGTCATCGCTACATTTACTAGCTAGCTAGTGTCAGTGAGACCAGATCACAGATAGTTCTGTGGATCAGATACTGAGAGGCTAACGCAAGCTTCCAGTCTAACAGAAAGTGCGGAACAAGTTGTGCATAAATCGCGGGCTGTGTCCGAATCAGCACCCTTTCATACTATTGGGTAGGCTTGTTCAGTAGACAGGGCGGAAAAGTCATTAAGTAGACAAACATTTCTCTAAATATAGTATACTTTAAACCCCCGTATGATACACTTACTTCTGGGGTTTCGCTGAGTACATTCGGGTGCACACTTTTCAAGAAGCACACAAACATTTTGGTCGCATAAACAGAGGCGATTCTAGTGTCTCTGGGGGTCCCAGGCAAAAACATGCATGGGGCCATTTGGACTTTTCCAAAATTACATTCATAACCATTACCTTACCCTGAAGTTGGTGATTTTATGGAGGTATCTTTTGTTGTGGTGGTTGAATGGCTAAGTGAATGGCTAAGAAAATTTTCAAAAAAGCAGCCACAAAATGGTTGTTCCCATGAGTTTTGAGAGCAGCAAAAGGCATAAATTCAATAAATAATTTGGCATTGTTGTTGAATATTTCTTTAATTGCTTGGATATACAGCAATAGGGTCAGGCTGATGTAGCTACGATACCATCTTCTATCAACTTAAATGTATGCCCATCGGCAATGATGACGATGCCAAAAGACAATGCCAATGTGCATTCTAGTTTAACAGCTTATAGCAAATTGCCTTATAATGCCAGCAGAATTAATTTAGGCCTGGCCTGTAAATTAAATTTAACCAGCAATTTGGTTTCTATTAAAATTAAAAACCAGATTTCATAGCATACATTTAAATGTTCATGTAAACATTGATCCAGTTTTCACTTGTGATCACCCTTCATGAGCCGGAAATCTTGTTGAGACGGGGCATTCTCTCAGTTATAACATTACTCTCATATAAGCTTCTTCCTATCATTAGGAAAAAACCTTGCACTTTTGTAGTGTAGTATAGATAAAACAATCTTTTCACCGGCCTGTCGGGAAGGGTCAGGACCATTCCACTACACGTAATTAAAACTTTCTTCCAAATAGACACTACATTCCAGAGTCTGATATAACTTGATCATAAAAGAAAAATTGAATGAATATACATACCCAGGGTGATCGGCTAAGCATACATATGGTAAAAACACTCTCAATCACACGGTCCAGTCTAAGTCCGTCAGTTTTATGCTCACCCACGAGACGTAAAACAGGTCCGTTAATGACAGAAACAAAACATAACAGCAGCAGCAGCAGCCATGAAAGTTCAGATAACCCCCCCTTTTATGCTTTTCTCAACCCCACCCAGTGTGGGCCTAAAATTTGGGCTCCGCCCCCCTGGGAGATATTTTTCATGGTCAACATCGGCCTCTGCTGGTTTTATTTAAGCAATACATCCTATGCTGGTTTTAATGAATCATTATGACCCTTATTTATATGGTAGTTTCGATGATGAAGATAAACGTTTTCTTTGGATTTAATAAACTCTATTAGTTTTCGAACTGCACACACACACATTTCCAAGGCTAGGGTGCTAGGCGTTTTAACAAGCAGGCCCCAAGGAATGTTAGGGAGTCACTCATGTTATCTCTTCAGACAGGCTAGGAACATAAATGTGTATTCATCTAGTTGCCCATGTGTGTGTGTGTGTGTGTGTGTGTGTGTGTGTGTGTGTGTGTGTGTGTGTGTGTGTGTGTGTGAGAATGGGTCCATTACCTCCTTTATGAGATAAGTATGCGTATGAACTAAAACGGTCTCTGAGAAATTAGGGAGATTCGTATTCTGTTAGATTGTGTTTTGCAATATGGCTGTTTTTAGCTGAGAGCGAGTTTTTCCCTTGTATTTTTCTGTGTGTGGGTGTGTGTATATGTCCTTGATTTAAAGGTGTCGAAGATGAGATCATACTGTGTGCCTAGCTTGGGACAGTCATCCATTGACCAATGCCGATAAAAATAATAAGCTTGTTTTCCAGCGTGAGTGTGTCCTTGACTGTAAGGCTTCTTTTTATTCTCTTATGGTATTTTATGATCCCGACCATGTCAAAGTACCCCATTATGGGACTGTAATTTTGGATCATTCTTAGTATACTCAATCCATTTATCCAAAATTGTACAACTCTCCGGCGAATAATGAGTGCACCTAAGCCATGCTGACAAACCCTTAGGAGGGATCGCATTAAAGGGTTTACCTCTGATTACTTTTAGACAAAATCAAACAATTAAACATAAAACAAAACCATACAATTTAGAATGTAAATAAAACTAGTTATCTATCTACACCAGAAAAACAAACATTGGGGAAGGGGGCCTTGCCCTCCACTTCACCCAGCTTAAGCACTAAAGTTTCATCACTTCTCTTCTTAGCTAAAATAATGTTTCCATAATGCGTATTGATCAATTGTAGCATAGCCTACTATGATTATGGTCCACTGCTGTATATACCTCAAATATCTATATTTGGCTGAAACTGTCCATATCTTATTTTACACAACTTGGTGTTGGGGATCTCTATGCCAGAGACACGGAGGAAATATTGGAGGGCCAGATGCGATAGATGCGGAAGTGAAGACAGATACTAAAACGGACAATAATCCGTAGTGGACGGGGGAAAATAAGGAGAACACAAATAACCTCGCAATAAAAACGAGGAACTCGATATCCGAGTAAAACAAAAGAAATAAGCAGTCACGCTTATCTAACTCCCGTTTGTGGAGCTAACAAAAAGAAAGGAAGGAGAAAACTCAAAAGACCCCTAAAACTTGGAAAACAAAGAAACTAAAACCTTTGTTCTGAAATAAGAGCGAAAAAGCTCACTTTGCTTTTGCTAAATTGTACTGCTAACAGGTCCCGCGTTGAGAAGCAAAGCGGTCGATAGCAGCACAACTTTCTATACCTTTTTACCGGCTCGAATGTTATGTGAAATAACATGAAAGCGACGAGAAAAGGAGGAAGCGGGGTATAAGTAGTGAGCGGAAATGCATGACAGGTGAACTCACTTATCACCGAGGCGAAAGCAAAACCCGTAGCGGAACACAGAAAAATCCGATAGATTAAGACAAAAAGAATAAAAAACGCGACGATAAGGGAAGGAAGGCATGATCCATGACACTTGGAGTTACTATTTACATAGTAGTAGCAGATTTAGTTAGAATCTAACAGCTTGACACAAACGCAGGCGCGGGTGTTTGAACATTTTAGCATGCTTTTTAAATTTTAGTCATGTATTTCACACCATGTATACTTTGCCTTATGAGGGATTTGCCCTATCTGGTATACCTAGCAAGTGATAACCCTTAAGGCCATCCCTCTGCCAAACATTCACTAAGAACATATGTTGCACATTTCAATGCATGACTTCATACTTCAGATCAAAATGTCATATCCCATTCCCTTTAAAAGCCTGCTTTTCCACCTTGGCGTTTAGCCCACACGATGGCGAAACAGACACGCCCGGGCATGCCCACTACACTGGTCAAGGAATGAGTTCCCGGTAATTCCTGACAGTGTTGTTTTTTTACAATATATACATATATTCAGTTAAATCTCACTAAAAACACCTGCAACAGCTGAAAATAAGCTACCAATGGCTTCCGTTTCACCTTAGAAAAATACAATAAAGCTGTCAGGGTGGCAACCCTCAGGTCCACAAATATTTCCTCTTGTTTTATACTGTTTTATTCAGCTTCTGGAAATGTGACCAACACGTTTTACTAGCAGCTTACACATACCTTCACTATAATGTGCATGAAATTAAACCGCACATGCAGAAAATGGCACTCAAAATTAATTGTAAAACAATTGTTCCCTTTTAAAATCGTTCACTTCAGTTATGGTATAACAGATAAAATCAGTAGGGTTTTAATAAGCTAAGAGTATGGAAACCTGGTCACTGTAATTAAAAAAATAGCTATGAAGGACGAAAAATACGGTTCGGTTACCATGGTGACATCTATCTCCGTTTTTTTTAAACTGTAGGCTAAAACCTTCTGCACAGCGAATCCGCTGTAGCCAGTAGCCTATGCTATTTGAAAACAATAAATGCAACAGACTGTCTCGCCCCTGTATTGCGCCTCAAGGCGTCTGCAGCTAAATCGAATCACTAGCTGAAAATAGAAAAAATTGAAAATGAATAACACAGAAATTCAAGCCAGTCAAAGGACCAAATTACAAATTAGTAATAGCACTCAGAATTTTCCATGAAGATATAAACTGCATATATGCATATATTCCATGCTGTAGCACTGGCACTGGCCAGAGCATTGGCACTGCCTGCAGGATGGGCACTGTCTGCAGGATGGGCACTGCCTGAAAAACGGGCTGATGGTACCAGGTGTGTGTTTAACTGCGGGGAGGTGCTGGCGGCGAAGAAAACAGCTGACTCTCTACTGGCCTCTTGGGTCTAATGGGGCGAGGCCCAGCTGCATTCAACCTCTGCCTTGCCTGACCTGCCATGCTCTCTGGCAGCGTGTACTGGTGGGCATCCCTGGGTAGTACATCTTCTGCAGGCAGGATTCTGGCCACCTGGAGAAGGGTCTTCAGCCTCAGGGAGAGGTGGTGGTAAAACAGCACCCTGCAGCAGCACAGACAGCTCCTGCTGCTTCTCTCTTTCATTGTGCCCCTTTATGAGTGTGAACTGCTTCACCGCTGCCAGCTGTAGGGTTGTACTCTCCATAACAATACTGTTTCTCCACCACAAGCTGCCTAATTTTCTTGTAGTCCTCGAAGATCAGGGACCACCTCAACGTGGCTGCTTTGCCTTTTCTCTTCAGGCTGGTGTGCATGTCGCACAACCTGATGAACATGGCCTTCACCAGTCTGCGGCAGCCCGGCCGCTGTGCAGGTGCACCACTCGCACCGAGGACACATTTAGTTGTGCTCTCCACACCAGGAGTGCGGGTGGGTCTCTTTGGTGTTCGGAACTTGCCTCTCAGGAGTCTTTCCAGGTGATGAGCAGCATACACCACACGCTGCTTGTCTTGGTTGTCCAGGTTCTGCCAGAGAGCAATAATTGTGTTGGCGTGCTGGTTGGTGAGATAAAACGCTGTCTGAGCCCGCAGCTCCACCAGGTATGCCGCCAGTCTGTCCCCATGCTGATATCCTGGAACACTTTGGTTGTTAACAGCCTATACAAATGATGACAATTGTAAACAATAGTATTACTATAATAGTAATATAATAACAGTACTATAATAGTAATAATTCCAAAGCTGTTGTTTGATGTGTAATTGCTGTCTACTGTTGATTTTATAAATATCTATTGTTGTTTCTAATGTGTACAGATTCTAATTGTAAACATTAATAGTAAATAGATGTCTATCCAACCCTGCCTGAATGTCCACATAAATAAACTAACAAAAAACATGATGGCACTTACCATCACTTCATCTTCATCTCTACATGTAGCTCCAACATCTCCAGGTGCCAGGATTAGGGAGCCAGAGACTATGGTGGTGAAGCTGGAGGCCAGGATGGGGGAGTTGGAGGCCAGGGTAGAAGAGCCGGGGACCTGTGCGGAAGAGTTGGAGGCCAGCGTAGAAGAGTCCCCTCCTGGGGAGGACCTTGGTGACTGAAGGATCTCGACATTCAACACTGTGGAGTCTTCTGTGAGGTCACAGAACCCCTCGTCCCCTTCCCTGTCCTCTTCATCAAGCTTTTCGATTAACACAGCTGTCTCTTCTGAATCAGGGTGCATGTTCTGCAGTGTCTGACCAGTCTGCCGGAGCAGGTACTGAACTCCTATGAGCTCTCCTAAAAATAGAGAAAAGCTTATGAACAAAAACTGCAGTGTTACTATTGAAAACTCCCAATGCCCCTCCCAACAATTCTCACATACACACTTCCCAACTAAGGCCTCACACACCTAGTTCCCAATTCCCAATTAGTCAGAGAGGCGGGGTTATGTTCTCATTCATTCACTCACAATATAAAAACTGCAGGACACAATGCCCCACTTTGAGCTACTCCACTGAACTGTTCCTAACTCAAACCAAAAAGTAATTTTCAGTTACCAATCAAAATATGTCTTACCAGTGTAACGGGCAGGCGGACAGAACGTGAGGAACACTTTCCTGCCAAACAGCTTCTGAAAGGGTTCTCTATGCCAGAGACACGGAGGAAATATTGGGGGTCCAGGTGCGACAGATAAGGAATCTTAAAGTGTTCTAATGAACACCACTGAAACGGACAATAATCCGTAGTGGAAAGGGGGAAAATAAGGAGAACACAATTAACCTTGCGATAAAAACGAGGAACTCGATATCCGAGCAAAACAAAATAAATAAGCTGTCACACTTATCTAACTCCCGTTTCAAGACCCCTAAGACTTGGGTGAGAGCACTCGTAGGTATGAGTGTAAAACAAAGAAACGAAAACCCTAAGCTCTGAGATAAGAGCGAAAAAGATCACTTTGCTTTTCCTAAATTGTACTGTTAACAAGTCCCGCGTTGAGAAGCAAAATGGTCGATAGCAGTACAACTTCCTATACCTTTTTACCGGCTCGAATGTTATGTGAAATAACATGGAAGCAACGAGAAACGGAGAAAGTGGGGTATAAATAGTGAGCGGAAATGCAGGACAGGTGAACTCACTAATTACTGAGACGAAAGCAAAACCCGTCGCGGAACACAGAAAAATCCGATAGATTACCTGTAAAAGACAAAAGAAATACAAAACGCGGAGATAAGGAAAGAAAGGCATGATCCATGACAGCTTCTCAAAGTTTTTATTCACACAGTGAACAAGGTTCCCTGGGTAGCTGTGGAGTGCTGGTGGTCCTGAAGCAGCAGCAGCCAGTCTTGGTTCCACCTGTTAAGCCCTTCCAGAAGATATAGCTGGACGTTCAAGGAGTTGGCATTCAGTAGACACAACAGTATATTGGAAATACATGAATACGTCGAATACATGAATACATCGAATATTCAATACATTTAATATTTCTTTTTAATTCAAACACATGGTTGGCTAAATGGCTCTAAGTCATCAAGGTTCTGACGTAGCAAACTGTCATGAATCGTGCCTTCCTTCCCTTGTCTCTGCGCTTTGTATTCCGTTTTTTCATCTACCTGTAAATCTATCGGATTTTTCTGTGTTCCGCTACGGGTTTGCTTTCGCCTCGGTGATTAGTGAGTTCACCTGTCCTGCATTTCCTCTCACTACTTATACCCCGCTTCCTTCTTTTCTCGTCACTTCCATGTTATTTCACGTAACATTCTAGCCGGTAAAGGCATAGGAAGTTGTACTGCTATCGACCGCTTTGCTTCTCAACGCGGGACTTGTTAGCAGTACAATTTAGAAAAAGTATCGTGCGCTCTTTCGCTCTTATTTCAGAGCAGAGGTTTTGGTTTCTTTGTTTTCCACTCAAACCTACGAGTGTTCTTTTATTTTTTATCCTTCCTTTCTTTTGTTCACTTCAATACGGGAGTTAGATAAGTTTTACTTTCTAGCCGGTAAAGGTATAGGAGTTGTGCGTGCTATCGACCACTTTGCTTCTTTACGCGGTTCTGGTTAGCAGTACAATTTAGAATATGTAAAGTGCGCTCTTTTATTACAGAGCAGAGGTTTTGGTCTCTTTGTTTTCCTCTCAAACCTACGAGTGTTCTCACCCTTTAGGGTTATTTCTATTTCTCTCCTTCCTTTCTTTTTGTTCACTCTAAAACGGGAGTTAGATAAGCGTGGCCTTTTATCACGAGGTTATTTGTGTTCTCCTTATTTTCCCCATCCACTACGGATTATTATCCGTCTTAGTGGTGTTCGTTGAACACTTTAAGAGTCCTTATCTGTCACACCTGGACCTTCAATATTTCCTCCGTGTCTCTGGCATAGAGAACCCCTACACAAACAAGCCTTAAACCATCACTCTGCTGTCAGATATGCAGTAGATATGGATGGATAACTTGAAGGGTTTCTTCTCCTCACTTATTTTTTCATAGAGTTTAATAGGAAAATTTGTCAGAAGAAACAACCCTTAAAGTGATCCATCCATATCTACTGCATATCTGGCAGCAGAGTAATAGTTTGAGGCTCGTTTGATACCTCAGACTCTTTCGCCAACCATGTATTCCATACTGTTCCAGCATAATTTACAGATAAATGTAGTCCCACCCCCCAATTCCCATAGAGATCCATTCAAATGCAGAGAGGTTATAGTATTGCTTGTAGGAGTACCAGAAAATAAGATATCAAGAGTTTTTTTATATTTTTGGTCACAGACATCATTAATTCATGGCTTGCAAAGGATATGCGACCAAATCTTAAAAATTACTTTATTCTACATTATGTTAAACTGTCCAATATTTTTTGATGCCTGAAAATGGGGAGGGGGGGACTATGTACAAAAGGTTCTATAATTTCTAAACGGTTCATCCGATATGGATGAAAATACCCTCAAATTTAAGCTGACAGTCTACAGTTCAGCCTTTCATTGTATCCTTTCAAACTCAAAGTGCTAGAGTACAGAACCAAAATAACAAAAAATGTGTCACTGTCCAATGAACTATGGTGCTCACTGTATGTTTGAACTCACACATAGACACTATTGTCCACTATGTCATGCTTGGCTAGGTATAGTTGTAGGCAAAACTGGGTGGGGAAAAAGAGTTTGTTGTTTCCGCTCATAGTTTGGTTGCAGGAGCAATGGCCACTAGGGGATCTGCGCAAAGGGGTTATGGACGGAAAACCTGGCAAGCACACATCAGAGCTCCGAGCCCTTTGTCTCAAATGGGGGCAACAGGATCACCTTGTTCCTTCCTCACAGTAAATGGTCACTTTTACTGTAATCCACCCTAGCCATCCACAACAAACTCCCGGCTAGAGGTTCAAGGCCCACTCCACACTCCCTTCTACTCTGTTCTCCCTCTTTCTCTGCCCTCCCCCCTCGAAGCCTACTCTCACAACAGCTGCAGATATTTGCATATCAAGGGTGGGGTCTGTTCTGCCATTGGTTTGAACAGAAGAAATAATTATCAAGGGGATAAGCAGAAAAGTTCACAGGCAATGGATCTTGCCTACAAGAAAAAAATAAAAAGCAGCACGCAGGCTGTGACAGAGGAGACAGGACTGTAACCTAAACTCCAAGATTGAAACTGCTTCTCACTTTCTTGACTGCACGGTATGCTTCATTTCAAGTAAATATCGAAAGACAGAGAGGAAATTGTTTGGTGCTTGAGTCTGGAAACTCGGTGAGTCTTCCCAAAAGGATGTAAACTTTTTCCAGAGTCAAACTCTTTACACATTAAGAAAGACAGGCTCGTTGTCATGGCACAGACTCACATAGAGAAATAAGTCTGATCACAGGCTTTTGCACATCCGTTTGTAGTTGTGTTTCTGCATGTGTATTCATTTTCTGTTATTGTGCAAGATTTACTATAATGCAAAACATGTTGATTCATTATGGAGATGGTGTGCTGGTAAATAGGTCTGTTCCCTTTAATGCGTGTTTTAAACTGAAAGTCTTAAGCAATACACTTTTTAAATACTTCCTCGCTTTTTAAACATGTATTATACATTAGTTCTGTGACTGATAAGGAATAAGGAATTTGAAATGCACTGCACAGAATGAGTAGCCATGGGTATACATTACAGAGAGTCTGTTAGTGCTCACTGAGCTGGTAAATAAAGTACACAAAACGCTACTATGGTGTAGAAACCGCTACTTTACCCCACTGCATGCATGGTGCAGCTGTGAAGGACATCTGTCTCTATATGCACAGAACTGCTAGTAACATGAACACAGAGGGCTTTTATTTGTGTTAGATAACAGCATTAATATTAAACTACTGGCAGATGCCTCCGCTTCAGCAGATGCACTCTGTCTTTTGGTCTTATTTTCAATATCCCGTGGTGTTTCCTTCCCTTAAAGGTTTTCAGTGGCAGTTACTCTGCATTTGCTGATAACGGTCCCATGAAGCTCCATCTCAGACTAGATTACTTTCCAAACTAAGTTAATCACAAGTTTACGCCTCAAACTATGACGTCCCCAAGGATGCATTCTCAAACCTTTTCAGTCAACTCCACGATTGACAAGCGATTACTTTTTAATCTTTAACTCTACATTTGTCATGACTTATGTGGTTACTTAATACATTTTCTAAATCAAATCAAGAGATTACTGTAGACATTTCAAGTCCAATCTATCTGTCAAGATATTACTTCAAAATGTTCTTTGTACAATAAGTTTAGTGAGAGATGAGAGCAGAATCATTTGCATGAAATATTCATATAGGATATGTGGCATTGTCACATATTAATTACACATTATTTTTTTATTAGTTTTTTATGAGAGGGTTATAAGGCCCCAGGATCTGTGCATAACCAAACATTTACAACACATTTTGTGCATTGCAAAAGGCCCAGAGTCCAGCTAACATCTGAACATGGCTTTCTGCATCCAGTAAATCTCTTATGTGTGGCTGCAGTCAGTAAAAGTATCTTATATGTGGCTGCAGTCAGTAAATATTTAAAGTGTGGCCAGCACTGGGTTAGTTTCAAAGCCTTGTTTGCAGAATTATTTCTCTTGGGGATTAGTCGTTTGTCACAGAGGGGCAAAATTAAAATGAGTAAACAGAAAGTCATGAGTCAAAGCAATGACACATGCAGCGTCCTTTCTCTTCTACTGTAGATGTTTGAAACCAGAGCAGATGCACCCCCCCCCCCCGCCCCCACCCCCACCAGCGTAAGACTCAAGATTTCCTCCCCCTCTCTGGCCTCTCCCATCTACCCATCAGCTGTCCCTCTCAATCCTTCTTCAGAAAACCCGCCGTACAGCAGCCTGATATGGAGAACAGCACAAATACAGCCATTCCAGCAGTTTCCACCGATCAACCCAATTTCCAGGTTAGCACAGAGACACCAGTATACCACCTCACAACCGGTTAGTATGTCTGGTTCTTATTCTCCAACTTGTTGCTATGCTACATTTCCCAGAATCCTTAGTACTTACACTTAGGAGTTGGCAGGTGCAGCATATCTGTCACTCTGTGATATGGAAGGGAGGGGGTAGACATGGAGCAGACAGACAGACAGACAGACAGCCATGTGTAAATGTCTACACTTCTAGTCCACAGCTGCCTCACAAACCCTGGGATGAGAAGTAGTTGCAGTTGTAACTGAATTTTGACAGTGTGTCGCAACATTTTTAAAAGAATAAAAACGTTTACCTCAGGGAAACTAATGGAACTTTCATTAAGTATATCGCTAGTTCACTGGATTTGGGAACCACTGAATAATGCATCAATCTGGACATAAATAAAAAATATTAAAATAAAAAGATGTCAGCTGAGCTATCATAGTGCTGGATATCCCATAGCATACTCTAAATAATGAGAACTGGGGAAAGGCCACTGTGATTCTGCCAAACACCACCGTGAAACACCGTGAGGCTGTGTGTGATAAATACTCACTGCGAGACTCTGTGTGATAAATACTCACTGTGAGGCTGTGTGTGGTAAATACTCACTGTGAGGCTGTGTGATAAATACTCACTGTGAGACTTTGTGATAAATACTCACTGTGAGGCTGTGTGATAAATACTCACTGTGAGGCTGTGTGTGATAAATACTCACTGTGAGGCTGTGTGTGGTAAATACTCACTGTGAGGCTGTGTGATAAATACTCACTGTGAGGCTGTGTGATAAATACTCACTGTGAGGCTGTGTGTGATAAATACTCACTGTGAGGCTGTGTGTGGTAAATACTCACTGTGAGGCTGTGTGATAAATACTCACTGTGAGACTTTGTGATAAATACTCACTGTGAGGCTGTGTGATAAATACTCACAGTGAGACTTTGTGATAAATACTCACTGTGAGGCTATGTGTGGTAAATACTCACTGTGAGACTTTGTGATAAATACTTACTGTGAGGCTGTGTTATAAATACTCACTGTGAGACTTTGTTATAAATACTCAATGTGAGGCTGTGTGTGATAAATACTCACTGTGGGGTTATGTGTGATAAATACTCACTGTGAGGCTGTGTGATAAATACTCACTGTGAGGCTGTGTGTGATAAATACTCACTGTGAGACTCTGTGTGATAAATACTCACTGTGAGGCTGTGTGTGATAAATACTCACTGTGGGGTTATGTGTGATAAATACTCACTGTGAGGCTGTGTGTGATAAATACTCACTGTGAGGCTGTGTGTGATAAATACTCACTGTGAGACTTTGTGATAAATACTTACTGTGAGGCTGTGTTATAAATACTCACTGTGAGGCTGTGTGTGATAAATACTCACTGTGAGACTCTGTGTGATAAATACTCACTGTGAGGCTGTGTGTGATAAATACTCACTGTGGGGTTATGTGTGATAAATACTCACTGTGAGGCTGTGTGTGATAAATACTCACTGTGAGGCTGTGTGTGATAAATACTCACTGTGAGACTTTGTGATAAATACTCACTGTGAGGCTGTGTGTGATAAATACTCACTGTGGGGTTATGTGTGATAAATACTCACTGTGAGGCTGTGTGTGATAAATACTCACTGTGAGGCTGTGTGTGATAAATACTCACTGTGAGACTTTGTGATAAATACTCACTGTGAGGCTGTGTGTGATAAATACTCACTGTGAGACTTTGTGATAAATACTTACTGTGAGGCTGTGTGATAAATACTCACTGTGAGGCTGTGTGTGATAAATACTCACTGTGGGGTTATGTGTGATAAATACTCACTGTGAGGCTGTGTGTGATAAATACTCACTGTGAGGCTGTGTGTGATAAATACTCACTGTGAGACTTTGTGATAAATACTCACTGTGAGGCTGTGTGTGATAAATACTCACTGTGAGACTTTGTGATAAATACTCACTGTGAGGCTGTGTGATAAATACTCACTGTGAGGCTGTGTGTGATAAATACTCACTGTGAGACTCTGTGTGATAAATACTCACTGTGAGGCTGTGTGTGATAAATACTCACTGTGGGGTTATGTGTGATAAATACTCACTGTGAGGCTGTGTGTGATAAATACTCACTGTGAGGCTGTGTGTGATAAATACTCACTGTGAGACTTTGTGATAAATACTCACTGTGAGGCTGTGTGTGATAAATACTCACTGTGAGACTTTGTGATAAATACTTACTGTGAGGCTGTGTTATAAATACTCACTGTGAGACTTTGTTATAAATACTCAATGTGAGGCTGTGTGTGATAAATACTCACTGTGGGGTTATGTGTGATAAATACTCACTGTGAGGCTGTGTGTGATAAATACTCACTGTGAGGCTGTGTGTGATAAATACTCACTGTGAGACTCTGTGTGATAAATACTCACTGTGAGGCTGTGTGTGATAAATACTCACTGTGAGGCTGTGTGTGATAAATACTCACTGTGAGGCTGTGTGTGATAAATACTCACTGTGAGGCTGTGTGTGATAAATACTCACTGTGGGGTTATGTGTGATAAATACTCACTGTGAGGCTGTGTGATAAATACTCACTGTGAGGCTGTGTGATAAATACTCACTGTGAGGCTGTGTGTGATAAATACTCACTGTGAGGCTGTGTGTGATAAATACTCACTGTGAGACTCTGTGTGATAAATACTCACTGTGAGGCTGTGTGTGATAAATACTCACTGTGAGGCTGTGTGTGATAAATACTCACTGTGAGGCTGTGAGGCTGTGTGTGATAAATACTCACTGTGAGGCTGTGTGTGATAAATACTCACTGTGAGGCTGTGTGTGATAAATACTCACTGTGAGGCTGTGTGTGATAAATACTCACTGTGGGGTTATGTGTGATAAATACTCACTGTGAGGCTGTGTGATAAATACTCACTGTGAGGCTGTGTGTGATAAATACTCACTGTGAGACTCTGTGTGATAAATACTCACTGTGAGGCTGTGTGTGATAAATACTCACTGTGAGACTCTGTGTGATAAATACTCACTGTGAGGCTGTGTGTGATAAATACTCACTGTGAGGCTGTGTGTGATAAATACTCACTGTGAGGCTGTGTGTGATAAATACTCACTGTGAGGCTGTGTGTGATAAATACTCACTGTGGGGTTATGTGTGATAAATACTCACTGTGAGGCTGTGTGATAAATACTCACTGTGAGGCTGTGTGTGATAAATACTCACTGTGAGGCTGTGTGTGATAAATACTCACTGTGAGGCTGTGTGTGATAAATACTCACTGTGAGGCTGTGTGTGATAAATACTCACTGTGAGGCTGTGTGTGATAAATACTCACTGTGAGACTCTGTGTGATAAATACTCACTGTGTGGCTGTGTGTGATAAATACTCACTGTGAAACTGTGTGATAAATACTCACTGTGAGACTCTGCGTGATAAATGCTGACTGCAAGACTGATAAATATTCACTGCGAGGCTGATAGCCCTATCTACTGCGCCCTGTTTCCTGCGTACAGTGCACTGTGTCTGAATCAGAGCCCTATCTATTGTGCCCTGTCTCCTGCGTACAGTGCACTGTGTCTGAATCAGAGCCCTATCTATTGCGCCCTGTCTCCTGCGTACAGTGCACTGTGTCTGAATCAGAGCCCTATCTATTGCGCCCTGTCTCCTGCGTACAGTGCACTGTGTCTGAATCAGAGCCCTATCTATTGCGCCCTGTCTCCTGCGTACAGTGCACTGTGTCTGAATCAGAGCCCTATCTATTGCGCCCTGTCTCCTGCGTACAGTGCACTGTGTCTGAATCAGAGCCCTATCTACTGCGCCCTGTCTCCTGCGTACAGTGCACTGTGTCTGAATCAGAGCCCTATCTACTGCACCCTGTCTCCTGCGTACAGTGCACTGTGTCTGAATCAGAGCCCTATCTACTGCACCCTGTCTCCTGCGTACAGTGCACTGTGTCTGAATCAGAGCCCTATCTATTGCGCCCTGTCTCCTGCATACAATGCACTGTGTCTGAATCGGAGCCCTATCTATTGCGCCCTGTGTCCTGCGTACAGTGCACTGTGTCTGAATCAGAGCCCTATCTATTGCGCCCTGTCTCCTGCATACAGTGCACTGTGTCTGAATCAGAGCCTTATCTACTACACCCTGTCTCCTGCGTACAGTGCACTGTGTCTGAATCAGATCCCTATCTATTGCGCCCTGTCTCCTGCGTACAATGCACTGTGTCTGAATCAGAGCCCTATCTATTGCGCCCTGTCTCCTGCGTACAGTGCACTGTGTCTGAATCAGAGCCCTATCTATTGCGCCCTGTCTCCTGCGTACAGTGCACTGGCAGAATTGTGCTGTTTAATGTGCACTGTTTAGCTGTCCGCAAAAAATATCCGCCATACTATTTCCAACCGCACTGTGGAAGTGTCGTAAACAGGTCATAAGACGTCCCACCAGTGTTGCCATGTCCGCGGTTTTACAGCTAAATTGGAATATTTTCAAAGTGCAGTCACGGGTAAAAGCACTCACTTTCGGTTAAAAATAGCCTATAATTTGGGCTAGTTTTGAGTTGCCATTTGGCTGAAAAGTCTTACAAGATCTGGCAACCCTGTGCCTCACTCTTGCGCTGCCATGTCATGTGCTGTTTTTGTTGTATTTGAAGGAAAACGTCAGCGAAGCTCCGCCTCATTTTTTTTAAACGAAGCTTGCATCATATTTATGTGACCAAAATGTTTGTGTACTTCTTGAAAAGTGTACTCCTGAACGTACTCAGCGAAACCCCGGAAGTAAGTGTGTCATCCGGGTGTTTGAAGTATACTGCAATTTCCAAAATTTTCACGTACTCTATGACTTTCTCGCCCTATCTACTCACCAAGGCTACTCAATAGTGTGGAAGAGTGCTGATTCTGACACGGCCCTAGGCTGCATCCCAATATTCTTCACTCCCCACCTTCCTTCCTCCACTCCTCCACTACCACTCCTCTCCTACCCGGAAGTATGCAAAACTGTCTGAATGCTTTGAGTACAAGTATTTGCATGTTCAGTATACAATGTACCTGACATTGCAGTTTGCGTCAAGACATTAACGTAATTAAGATGTAATCAGCAACATTAGATGAAAACACAAATATCCGTTTCCGGGGCACATAGTAGAAGAGGTGGTAGTGGAGGAAGGGAGGGTGCATTTTTCGAGTATTGGGACGCACCCAGAAACAAGACGAATGGGGTAAACTGAAAAACACGACATTAAACATAAGGAATGGGAAAACGGAGGAAACGAGGCGGACTGGAGGGAAACGGCCGATGTGACAGAAACATTGCACATATAAACACCAAACTGCGTAGCTAACTCCGTGATAATGTAACTAGGCCTATATAGTTACCTAGCCATGTATTGCATTTGCATTAAAAACAATGACACAAATTAACATATTGTAGCTCAGTTGCAGTAAATTAGCCTATTATTTGCAGCCTATGAGGCGGCGTAGGCTATGTCTGCCATCCAGTTGTCACTGAGGGAAATAAAGTAGCTAAATTCTGCTTAATTTACTTCATAAGTTATTTACTCCACTTATTTTCTTGAACGTTTTGGACTGAATTAGCTGGTTATGGAGCAATAGTTAAAGGGATTGCAAACTCATATTGATGAATCAGCTTTTCAATGGTTAATTGTAGTCATCCTGGGGTGGAATAAACATAACCCAAATATCAGTACTAAGTGATATACCTAAATTGAGATATGTTTTTCTTTTTTTTCACCATTGTCTGTAAGGTTTTGAACGGGGAGGATTAAAACACGACCAGTACACGTCATCAGGTCCTCTCAGCTAATAGAGAACCATGGTCATACGTCACTGAAGCGTTTATGTGAATGCCACACCCCACTTTGGGGGAATAATTCAGACTCGCTCCCATAGAAAACAACGGTGCAGGAAGAAGACAACAAAGATCGGGGGGAAAAAACAATAAAATTCCCAAAAGCTGTTGTATTGTGAACTGCACAGCCAATGCAATTAAAAAAACCTGACTTATTTTTCCATAGAGTTCAATATGAAAAATTGTCAGGAGAAACAACCCTTAAAGTTATTCATCCATATCTACTGCAGACCTGGCAACAGAGTGATGGTTTGAGGCTCATTTGATGCCTCAGACCCTTGGTGACTTACAGCCATTTCACCAACCATGTATTCCATACTGTTCCAGCATAATTTATAGCTAAATCTAGCTATCATTTATATTATAACACAAAATAGCTGCCTCAAAATAGCAATACGCCAAAATCCTAACCACACCTCATCTCACACAGACCATCCCGCCCAGTTCAGTGCAACTTGCTATTTAAACGTGAGCACTGGACGGTAAAATAACAACTGCTTCGTTCTGAAACTAGCAAACACGCTTGCATTTGGGTTACCGCTGCTAAGTGCCATGTGTACGATAGACACACCCGTAGCTATGGGCGGGCCTTAGGGGGCCGGGCCCGCCCACGGAAGTGCTAGTGCCCCCCCACTGAAAATTGAGAAAAAAATAAATTATAGTATTTTTCTGTTAAAAAATAAAAAAGACTAACTTTTTAAGACATTAAAATAGAGACAAAAATTGTGTTATTGTTTGAGGGGGTTCCGCCATACTGAAACAGGAAGTTATGCCAATGTAGGCTAGGTTACCGCGCCATTTCAGTTGGGAGTCCACCAGCAGAGCTCTATTTCCCAGTAGGATCGCTTTTGCTAATTTGCTTAACAATGGACATTCGTAAATGGTTTAAATCGCCAGTCTCTATCAACTCTAACGAATCAGATTCCTCCTCCAAATCACACAATGTGACTGCACCCAAGCCCCGTGATGTTGATGGCGGACTCGTGGTCGTCGGAGATCAAGATGATGCTGAAATGCAGCCTAGCACCAGCAGCAGCGGCCTCGGATCTGAGACTAGTCCGACAACTAGCCTTGCTGCTGCAACCACAGGAACGGTATTTGGACCACAACTGCCTGTACTTGGATTATCGGTGGATGACCTTGGCACGGACAAGCCTAAACAGGTTGTGTTGAACAAATACCCAGTCAAAATGTTTGCGTTGCACTTCTTGTGTTCTAGTTAAATGTTGTGTTTGGTGCCTTTGCATATCCCTGTGTTGACTGCTTTAAATTATGACGACATGATATTATAACGCGTCAGCATCCGCCGTGGTGCTTTTTCAATTCGAGAGGTGTGGGTTGCTTTGCACTTCTGGTGTTATATTCAATGTGTTGTCTAGTGCTTTGTGCATAACATTACCTCTGTGCAATTGACTGATGTGGTAAATTATGAGGACTGACGTGGTATCTTGCTGTTGATGGTTTAAAGTTATTATTTGCAAGTGCACTGATCACGGTGCCAACCTCCCCCGTTTAGTCATGGTATCCCATCTATTCATTTTATAAAGCTAATTGTTTACAAAACCTTGAAAAAAGTGCACCTGATTGGTTCCAATTGTCTAAATAGTGAATGTCTGTATTGTGAATGCGCCAGTTTTGTTGCCGCTCTCCACGTTAACTTACTGCATTCGAATAATTTTAGGCATAGCCTAATACATCGGGACATATTAAATCTATCTGAGACCAATTTGGTTAGTATGCGACCTCAGTATAGCCTAATTAGTATGCGTCAGTGCTGCACGAATACAATAGCATATCGGTCTTAAGGGGGGCGTATGAACTGCATGGGGGGGCACAATTATTATTAAATATTTTTGATAATCCGATGTGCTATTGTATTCGTGCAGCACTGACGCATACTAATTAGGCTATACTGAGGTCGCATACTAACCAAATTGGTCTCAGATAGATTTAATATGTCCCGATGTATTAGGCTATGCCTAAAATTATTCGAATGCAGTAAGTTAACGTGGAGAGCGGCAACAAAACTGGCGCATTCACAATACAGACATTCACTATTTAGACAATTGGAACCAATCAGGTGCACTTTTTTCAAGGTTTTGTAAACAATTAGCTTTATAAAATGAATAGATGGAATACCATGACTAAACGGGGGAGGTTGGCACCGTGACCGCGCAATCAGTGCACTTGCAAATAATAACTTTAAACCATCAACAGCTAGATACCACATCAGTCCTCATAATTTACCACATCAGTCAATTACACAGAGGTAATGTTATGCACAAAGCACTAGACAACACATTGAATATAACACCAGAAGTGCAAAGCAACCCACACCTCTCGAACTGAAAAAGCACCACGGCGGATGCTGACGCGTTATAATATCATGTCGTCATTTGGTCTTTAACTGTTAAAAAATATAAAACATTTGTTGGAGGCTATTTGTGGAAATGGGGCATTTTCATCATAAAAAAAACATTTGATTTGGATCTGCCCCACCCCAAAAAAATGGTTTGCTCTATGCAGTTGTGGTCCAAATACCGTTCCTGTGGTTGCAGCAGCAAGGCTAGTAGTCGGATTAGTCTCAGATCCGCGGCCGCTGCTACTGGTGCTAGGCTGCATTTCAGCACCATCTTTAGCTCCGACGACCACGAGTCCGCCATCAACATCACGGGGCTTGGGTGCAGTCACATTGTGCGATTTGGAGGCGGAATCTGATTCGTTAGAGTTGATAGAGACTGGCGATTTAAACCATTTACGAATGTCCATTGTTAAGCAAATTAGCAAAAGCGATCCTACTGGGAAATAGAGCTCTGCTGGACTCCCAACTGAAATGGCGCGGTAACCTAGCCTACATTGGCGTAACTTCCTGTTTCAGTATGGCGGAACCCCCTCAAACAATAACACAATTTTTGTCTCTATTTTAATGTCTTAAAAAGTTAGTATTTTAAATTTTTTAACAGAAAAATACTATTATTTATTTATTTATTTTTCCAGTGGGGGGGCACTAGCACTTCCGTGGGCGGGCCCGGCCCCCTAAGGCCCGCCCATAGCTACGGGTGTGACTAGGCCTGCCTTTAAAAGTATTCATATCAAAATGTGGCCAAGTTCCAACTAACAATGTTGCCTATCATAGCTCACGCTACTTAAACTAGTTCTATTCCAAATAGAGGGCCAAGTTACATGAAATAATTTTTCACAACTTCATAATTACTAACCATTCTTCCAACTCTGAACATTTTACGTACAGAGAGGGGGGGAGGAAGAGAGAAAGAGAGATAGAGCACATCTGTTATTGGTCAATGACTGAGTTGTGGGGCATCAGATTGTGGACCCAGAGATTAAGGGGTGTGAGTGTTTATCACACAGCTCCAGAGAGAGGCACAGAAGGAGCGCTGAACCCAGCATCCTTGCATTAGTGATAAGAGGAGACTCAGCGCAGTTTCTTTTCAGCCTCTCTAACACAGTTCCACACTTTCCCTGCACTTACACAAGTCTGCTTATATGAGGAGCACCATCTGTTTACGGCCTCTAACCATTCTTTGTATATTTATGGATTTACAGCAGTTAACATGTTCCTCAAATGGTTTTGCAGCATGCTAGAAAAACCTGCATGTGTTACATACAATGCAATCGTCAGCTTGATCCATGTGTTCTCATCCATTTGAATTTCTCTCACCAATTCATTATAAACAGTAGTTGGGAGGTGGGGTTGACTTCTGAGAATAGAAAATAACTTTTTTCAATGGCTGTCATGGATTTGTAATCAATTTATAGACTAATAACGTGACAAAAATGTAAAATGGTTAATTCTGGTGACAACTTCTGAGAATAGAAAATGACTTAATTCAACAATTACATGGCTGTCATGGATGCATTTTGCCAGCTTTAAACTAAATGTGTAAGCGATTGAAGACCTATACATTAATGGCCAGATTCAGAGTTGAGATAATCACACGCAAATGGCACCCCCAAAATTCCGCTTAGCTTAAGATATTTATGATTCAGGACTTATCTGCTGTTTTAGATGTCTCTCCAGTATATACGCACACGGGGCAGATATTTGATGAAAATGAGGCTTGTCTGCAAGATATGCGGATTCAGAGTTTTCACTTAATCACTTTTTTCCGCGCAACTTTGTTCGGTAAAAAAGGTGGTTTATGTCGAGCGCCACCAATGGATTATTATGAAAAATACGGCATCTTTCGCTTAAATGGATACTAGAATGAGAACATGTTATCTGAACATAATATTGGTCTTATTTTCCTTTGTCTAGTCTTTACTTTGTCTTATCAAAGGGCTGTCATAAAAGTAAAAATATGTACAAGTATGATTGACTGTCTATATCATACCAAACCAATATTAGATGGATCAATTGAAAGACAGTGTCAGGATCATATTCGCTTTGACAGAAAGACAACTTCGTACTTGTGTCACCTCAGTTGCTCCAAAATGATTAGGAAGCGGAAATTAACTCCCGCAGTGTACCAGTGCTCCAGGTTTCAATCAAGCGTGTGACAGATGCACTCAAAAATTTTTATTGTTTGACAGTAGTTGCACGTAATATGCTATTATTAAGTACACTTGGTCTCCAACTGGTTAAGTTGAAGACGTCACTAATAATATTGTGTTCAACCACCGTACATGGTTTTATTAGGTAAATCGTAAAAAAAATATTTTAAAATCTTTTTTGCCCGGACCCAGAGCGGCCGGCCTAAACCTCTGAATGTAGGTAACTGAATGACTGGCTGGCTGGCTGCCTGTTCCTCGTTGTTGAAAAGCGCATGCGCGAATTGCGAGTGTTGAAAAGTGCATGAGCAAAATTCTAATTTTGTGTAATTACGGTAAAAGGTTGAAAAGCGCAAAAGTAAAATTTTGAGTAATTATGGTAAAAAGTTTGCTGTCTAATCCTTCGCAGGAGGTGTGCTAGCAAACATATGTAACAAGTGGTACTTTGTATTTAAATGTTAACCGCATCTTTTATTGTGAAAGAAATATAAGTGGCACATAGACTGTCTGGCTGATGGACTGCTGTTTCAGCCAATTACGGTGCGAAAAGGACAAGAAAGGAAGTTGCATGTTTTGCTAAGCTGAATACAAAAATGGCAGTGTTGTGAAAGACTGAGTGCAGCAGGAGCGCTCCTCAGCTAAAAGCTAGATGATATTCAGAGATATTCAAACGTAACCCTTAATTGGGCGTTATTAGGGGTAGAAGAAGTCACTGTGAGAAAGTTTGGTAGCCTAAGTTATTGCAATCATCATTACCGAACAGAAAGAAAGTTAAAATTTTAAATAGAAACGCGGCTGCCTGTTAGCCACGTAGCAATTCAGCTGCTGCACTGGAATTAGATAATTATGTTAGATAATCTACCGTCAGCCGGGTTGGTGAGAAGAGGACTGTCTAGCTGAGAGAGTTCAGAGCGTTTTCCCTCCAGTAAAGTGAGTAAAGTGAGTTCCAGTCTGTTTCACAGCTGTTTTTACTGCGGGCACAGGAACGGTGGTGTGTTCGGCAAGATGTTTGTTGCTTCTCACGACATTTTGTGGGGAAAGGCCTTAGCATCCGGTCTGGCTTCAGTGTGACAATACCTGCCAATCAGTGACTTCTCCGCTGCACTAAACATCTCCAGAAAATAAGATGAACTGTAAGAGTGACAGTTATATTCAGTGCTCTTTGGGCCTGTGTGTGCAGGGAATCGAACTTAAATACATTTATCATGAGCAATGCGAGTTTATGTGTGACTGTAAAGTTTAAAAACTGCATTTACTGTTGGAACCGGACTGTTTGAATTTAATTGTGAAAAGACTTTTCTTTTTATTATTTTACTCGCCGCTAAGGGGTGGCGCTTTATTTTGAGATCAATTAAGGATCTGTGTATTTTTGCTGATAAATAAAAGGGCTTTGCCCTACTTCTCATTTGTTTTTAAGGACTGAACTAAAAAAGAAAGAAAAAATATTTCTTACTGAGAAAATTGTAATAATTATTTTTGTATACAAAAACATAAAAAATGACACCTTCCTTGAATGCATATAGGAAGGGACCGCACACTCCTCTGCAAAAAGACACACAGACTGACTTACTTACTTCAATGCTTCATCAAGATTTATTCTTAACTTGCACAACGCGCTTCGTCAGGTGCAGTTCACAGGTGTCAGTGATCACCTCTATTTATAGGGGGTGGTGTGACATGACACCCCGCCCTCTAATGCATCACTCATCAATCGATAACTTATTCAATCAATTTACATCAATGAATCAATGAATACAATTTACATCAATGAATACAAGCAAGCTCCAAGATCTAACAATGGGCAGTGCTGCGCAATATAAATACACAGATTAAAAACAGTTTATCAATAGAAATCATTTAAACAAAAATATATAGAAAAATACTTTAGAAAGACTTTAGAAAATTTAGAAAGAACATGCCCTACGCAAAAACGATTTACTAATGCGCGTCAGGTTGAACGCGCAACGAATCCTATTAAGGACATACATTACATTACATTACATTTTATTATATTAGCATTACGCTCGCATCCAGAGAGCATTACACTTTGCATTTTTTTTTTTATATCCATTGATACAGCTGGATATATATATATATAGCAATGCAGCAGGCAGTGACCTTGCTGCTCAAGTACAAACGGCAGTGTCCGACCTGGGAATCGAACCGGCAACCTTTCGGTTACAAACCCAGTTCCTTAACCATTATACCACACTGCCGCCCCATACAAGGCAATAGGTTATACAATATTACAATAATCAGACGCACAATCATCAATACAATAATTTCAACTCCCCAATATATCACATGGTCATAATATAAATACCTAAAATCCATAATACATTACGATTCAATAGAAATATACAATTCATCAAAACCAAAAAAGGCAAGGAATGTAACAGTGAAGTGGACCAGGCCAATCAGTCAATACAAACAAAACTCTATGTAGAGCAGTCAAATAATTAAATTAGTATGCAACCTTACTGTGAACCAGGCTAGAGAACTAACACACCACGTCCCTAAAAACAACAGGACATGGTGATTACAGGAAGGAATTGAGTTCCAGGAAGCACTCGTGGATGTGCACGAGTGCTTCCTTATAAAACGTTTTTGTATACTTTGTGCCTGCTGTGTGCTAAAAGTGCTTCATCACTGAAGTGGGTTATTTCTCTCATACAACTGGTGTATAAATTAAAACAAATTCTCTATTAGATTGGGAGATTTTCAGTTTAGATACTTTAGTGCTCAAGAATTATTTCCTTTAAGAGGAACCAGTTTCATTAGCCTAGATGACATGTCAGGAAGGTAACCTAGGTGGGTTATATTAGCACCCCTCTGGTATAGCTAATGTGATTTTAAATGTTATATTAGTTATCAGAATACCACCTTTCCTTCCTGCCAGAACAGTAAAAAAAGAAAAGGAGAGAATATTTAGTTAATAAATCCAACTTTATTTTTGCTGCAAAAACTTCAATCAGTATTTGTCAGAGTCATACAGTTGTTCTTCTGGATGTGATTACTTATCTTGGTTTTTACCTATATATAATACTTACCTTAAATCTGCTAACCACCCTTTTACTTTGGCCTTCCAGAGGGAATTTCCACCTGGTTTCTACTAGTTTTATTTAAATGTCAATATTTCAGAAAATATTCCCTGCACATCCATGGTTTGAAGTTTGAATTGAAGAAGCTGTATCGTTCATAAATTTGCAACAGGATACATTTATTTCAGAATACTCACATACAGTATATATGTATATATATTAACCATAACATACTTCACCTAATGTATTCAAATACGTAAAAAGAAAACTTACAACAGCAACGTATTTCAGCCCTAAGTGCGACGGGTGGTCGCTGTGGAAATGTCGACTGTACGGGACTTTGGCGAAATGTAACAAGATAAACTCTTCAGGGTTAATCAGAAAACAGCTGTAGCTGAATATACTGGGAAGTACTTGGTTTCCTAAACATATTTATAGGAGATTTTGGAGAAAAAAATGAGGTGTCTTCTAAACTGAAAGTGCATCAGGTACTGTATATAGTACAGTAGGCAAGGGAAAATGGCGAAAACTCATTTGTACAACGTATTAAAAAAATATTATTGTCTCTGACAGTGATCCCTTACAGAACATGGAAGCCACAGGGGAGTTTCCAGCGATAGTTGCCAATCTTAAAGTGGTCATTGCCACTCAGGAGGCAGCCCTGGCGGACCAGAGAGAGAGTATTCGTGCCTTGCAACACTCACAGCAAGCCCGTCTTTAACCCGTCTTCGTCAGGGCACTGACACCGTGGCTGCATTCGCTATTACTTTCCGTGCTCTTGCGGGGGTGACAGGGTGGTCCGATGAGCCTCTATGTGCACTGTTCCTAAACGCCTTATCGGAACCCATAAAAGACGCCATTGCGGGTATCGAACCACCCGCTACATTCGGGGCTCTGGTATCTACGGCCATTCGGTTGGATAACCGGTTTAGAGAGAGAGAGAAGGAGAGTGCTTATAAGGGTTTTAAACATCACCCACCTCGTTACTCTTCCTCCCACATGCCAGCACCATTAAACAGGAGGAGTCCATGCAGGTCGATAGTTCCTCCATGCGCGAAACAGGGGATGCTAAGTCTCGTGAATGGTGGTGTAGGTATTGTAAAAGGAGGGGTCATTTAAGGGACCACTGTCCCAAACTTTTGGGAAAAGAGTAGTCCCGCTAGTGGAACCGAGTCGCCTAGCGGGACTAGATTTAAATTACCCTCGGACCTTCCTGTCGGTTTATTTGCGCTGGAACGACCGCCAGATTTCCTGCAATGCGTTCATTGATTCCGGGGCAGTCGAGTGCCTCGTCGATTCCAACTGGGTTAAATCCCACAAGATCCCCACCCACCCTCTTTCTCTTCCTCGCCTGGTTATGGCTTTAGATGGCCGGCCCTTAGGCACTGGCACTATCTCCCGGGTTACCGCCGCTATACGCATGCGCGTTCCGTTTCGTAAGCATACGGAGGAGATTCAGTTTTTTTTAGTGGAGTCCCCAGCTTATTCGCTGGTTTTGTCATGACCCAGAACGAGAACTGAACCCAAACGCACGACCAGGAGGCAGAGGTACAATATTAAGTTGTTATTTATTAGCTTGGGGCAGTCCCAAGCTGTACACAAACAAATACAGAATAACACAATTATATACAGGGCGTCACAGGAGCTTTGTCCAAGCCTCAACTTGCTCCAAGCCGGAGCCGGACTTGACTGGACCAACGGGCGTTGTTCCAGACAGGAACTGGACTTGGCAGGTCGGACTGGAAATGTTCCAGGCCGGAACTGGACTTGATGGATCGGACTGAGTGTTCCACACCGGAACTGGACTGGATGGAACGGACTGACTGACGATGAGCAGGAGCAGGAGCGGTAGAGCAGGACAGAGTAGCTGCAGGGTAGTCTCACGGGGACCCAGCTTGGGTACTCGTCAGGAGGAGAGCGGGGGAGGCCGCAACACAGGTAGGGGTGCGAACACTGCAGGTGGACAGACTTGAAAACAGGGGAGAGGTTAACTTGACACAGAATTAACTGAGACCAAACAAACACTGAGCGAATGCAAACTAGACGTGAAGATAGAGCAGACCAGAGTGACTGACAAACTACGTTAACGAACTGGCAACGAACAAAAGACAGGGAGCGGTTTAAATACAGGGAGTGATTGGTAACAATGGGAAAAGTGTGCGAATGTCTAAGTGAGTGATTGGTAACAATTAGAAAAGCGTGTGAATGTCTAAGTGGGTGATTGACCAGAGTGAAGTGTGAGGAATGTGAGTAGAGGGGAGAGAAGAGGATAGGTAGAGACAGGAGTGGTGAAACGAGTGGAACAAACGGACAGGACACGCCCAGCCTGCAGCACGGGGGAAAGACACGGATAGGGGAGTCAAACATGACACGGAGGGAGAGGGAAAAACACGGAGAAGGAACAGGATGGGAACGGAACGTTACAGGTTTTGGGTCATTCCTGGCTCACTCGCCATAACCCACACATTAATTGGGGGGGGGCGGGTTCCGTTATTCAGAAATGGGGTCCCAAATGCAAACGCCACTGTTATGTCGCCAGTCATTTTTTGTTGAGAGAAGGGGGTGATGATTATGCACAGTCTGACTCAGAGAGTGAGGAGGAGAATTACGCCATTAAACAGCAGTCCTCTCATGTTCCCTCAGAGAATGGAGAGGAGAGTTTAGACTGGGATTACTCTGCGGAACGACCTCCTGCGTGGCAGGAGTTGACGTCCGAGTCAGATATTGATTGGGAGATTCACTCTGTCTTGGACACTGAGGGTGTTGAAGTGGGAGGGGCACTCGAATTCCAGCTGCCCGCTAATGTCCCTAAACAGTACGCCGATCTGGCGGAGACATTTAGCAAACAACGTTCCACTTCACTACCACCTCACAGACCATATGACTGCGCTATAGAGCTATACCCAGGCACCAGTGGCGGCCGGCCTATAGAGGGCGCTGGGGCGCCGCCCCCCCTCCCCCAAATACAAATTTAAAAAAAAGTTTAAAAGAAATTATTATTTTTTATTATTATTTAATTTTTTTAGTAGCTTAAAATTATTATTTTTTATTATTATTTTTTATTATTATTTAATTTTTTAGTAGCTTAAACATGTTATATGTTGGCCTTGCGTTGTCTAAAGTTTAATACATTACATATGCATGTTCAGGGGACTGCGGGGCGCCGGTAACGTTATGGTGAATCAGAGCACTCATTCATTTTCAGGCGAGCCCCCTCATTCTGCTGCCTGATTCGCGGCCAAAAAAGGAGGTCCCCGGACGCAGGCCTGTGCGCCCCGGACTATCCTACCCTTTTCTGATTAGTCCTCATGGTTTATGATATTATTTGATTGGATTTAAGGCATGTTTATCACGCCCAGCCGGCATCTAGCAGGATATCACTGCGAGTGCGCAAGTACGGCTCGGTTCAGTCGGCTGCTACTCATTCATTAGTAGACCTAGACCAAGCGAGAGAGATAATTCGAAATGGCTTCTTCAAGTGGAACAGAAAGCAAAGAAAATTCGGTTATTTCTTTGCAAAAAGAACCTTTCTCAAGGCGTTCATTGGAAGAAAAGAAAAGAGTAAAGGAACTTGGACCAAAGCGACCAGATTTGCACATTCAACAGCAAACAAGTGATCGCGGTCGGGCATATACCCGGGGCTTCTCTCGCTCGTGTTATGACAAACGGAGTTGGCTAGCTGGATGTGCTGTGAGTCATGCGTTCTATTGCTTTCCCTGGGGTACGAGACCTAAAACATCTTGCTGAAAAGTGCAAACGGCATGAAAGTAGCCGCAGCCATCTTGACAACAGTATTGTAGCGACCCGGAAGCTACAATGCGCCATGGGAAATCGCAGTGGCTAGCGATTTCATTTAATTGTTAACGTTTACATGTACAGTTTTTATCCAATGTTGTTATCAGTCGTTATAGTGGTTATCAGTTGTTATAGTTCCGTGTTAATTTACTGTTGTTTGTTGTTGTGAATGCGAACACCGTGAATGGAAGTGTGTGTGTTAAATGTTGACCCCCGCCATTAGCGGTTGTATGGCGAGTTCCTTCTCGCTTTGTTTACGTAATAAACAAGTAACCTGGAGTTGTGCGGTGTATGGGGCACAGGTTGCTAAGCAGCTGAGAACTTGTTGTGGACAATCCATTCTTACTTGCACGCTCGCCACAGTATGAAGCTAAACTTTTTTGGCAGGCTTAGCATTGCTGAACAACTCGATGAAGGCTACAGAATTGGCATTACAAACAATCAGTGATGTCTTACTTGAAAAACTGTCCTCCACTGTTGCCAATTAAACTGTCTTATGCAACTGAGACACAAGGTGGCTTGTTTTTTCTGTTTAAAGTCAGATGTATTTGTTTTTTTTTAGAAATGCTAGCGCCCCAACCTATATTTAGATCACCAGCCGCCACTGCCAGGCACTACCCCCTCTAGAGGGTCTCTTTATTCGTTATCCATCCCTGAGAGCGCAGCCATGCATAAGTATATTGAGGAGGCTTTGGTTAATGGGTTTATTAGACCTTCCACCTCGCCTGCAGGGGCGGGTTTTTTTTTTGTTAAAAAGAAAGACGGAGGTCTCAGACCCTGTATTGATTACAGGTCCTTAAATGACATAACGGTGAAGAACAGGTACCCCCTTCCTCTTATGAACTCCGCTTTCAAGCGCCTTCAGGGGGCGTCTGTTTTCACTAAGCTGGATCTACATAACGCCTATAACCTCGTTCGCATTCGCAAAGGCGACGAATGGAAGACCGCTTTTAACACGCACAGCGGCCACTACGAATATCGTGTCATGCCGTTCGGGCTCACTAGCGCCCCCTCTGTGTTTCAGGCGTTAATTAACGATGTGCTGAGGGAGATGCTGGAGAGATTCGTCTTCGTGTATCTTGACGATATTTTAATATTTTCGCCCGATTTTACCACACATGTCGGTCACATTCGTCAGGTTCTTGCTGCACTTCTCAAAGACCAATTATTTGTAAAGGCAGAGAAGTGCGATTTTCACACTGGCTCTGTTTCATTTTTGGGTTTCATTATTAAAGAGGGTAAGGTACAGATGGATCCGGAAAAGGTTTCTGCTGTAAAGAACTGGCCCACGCCGTCTTCCGTAAAACAGGTACAACGTTTTTTAGGTTTTGCAAATTTTTATCGGCGATTTATTCTGAATTTTAGTGCGGTAGCAGCGCCCATTACTGCGCTCACTAAGAAAAACCTCGGCAGCCAGTTCCAATGGAATTCTAAGGCAGGGGCAGCATTCTCAGAATTAAAGAGAAGATTCACTTCCGAACCCATCCTGGTTACACCCAACCCCTCCCTTCCCTTTGTGGTAGAGGTTGACGCCTCCGAGCTAGGCGCCGGAGCCATTCTTTCCCAATGTTCGCCACTTGACCACCCCTGCGCTTATTTCTCTCGCGCCCTAACATCGGCAGAGAGGAATTATGACGTAGGGGATCGAGAATTGCTTGCGGTCAAGTTGGCTTTGGAGGAGTGGCGCCATTGGCTCGAAGGAGCGGAACATCCATTTACGGTCTGGACAGACCATAAGAATCTGGAGTATGTTCAGCTGGCTAAGAGGCGTAACTCACGGCAAGCTAGGTGGGTGCTGTTCTTTTTAAGATTTAATTTTATTATCACGTATCGCCCCGGGTCTAAAAACGTCAAACCTGACGCTCTCTCGCGGATTTACGACCACTCTGAGACAGACTATTCAGTTCCCAAGCCTATTATCGCCACTGACCTCATTGTTGCCCCGGTTATATGGAAGGTTGAGGCAGCGGTGCAGAGAGCCTTGCGCTCGGACCCAGGTCCAGGTGGGGCACCGGCCAACTGTCTTTTCGTGCCTCCTCGTCTTAGGTCGCGGGTTCTCCAATGGGGCCACGCCTCCCAACTCACCGGTCACCCCGGGGTTCATCGAACTAGGGACTTTTTATCCCGGCATTTCTGGTGGCCTAGTCTGGAGAGAGACGTACGCTCATTTGTCGCGGCTTGTCCGGTTTGCGCTCGCAGCAAGGCCTCTCACCTTCCTCCCTCGGGTTTTCTTCGCCCCCTACCTATTCCCACCCATCCCTGGAGTCATATTTCCCTGGACTTCATCACAGGGTTGCCGTTATCGTCAGGCAATACTAGCATTTTAGTGGTGGTCGACCGTTTTTCCAAAGCGGCCCATTTCATTGCGCTGTCCAAGCTGCCCTCGGCACCTGAGACAGCGCAACTTATGATTGAGCATGTGTTTCGCCCGCATGGCCTTCCGTCGGATGTGGTGTCCGATCGCGGTCCTCAGTTCGCCGCCAAGTTTTGGCGGGCGTTTTGCTCTCTACTGGGGGCTTCGGTTAGTTTATCTTCCGGGTTTCACCCGGAGACTAACGGCCAGACAGAGCGTACTAATCAGACTCTAGAGAATACTCTTCGCTGCCTTGCCGCGTCCAAGCCTACCTCCTGGAGCCGTCACCTCGCCTGGGCGGAGTACGCTCATAACACGCTGCGTAACGCCTCCACCGGCCTCTCCCCCTTCGAAGCTCAGCTGGGTTACCAACCACCTCTTTTTCCTGAGCTTGAGAGGGAGGTGGAGGTGCCCTCCGCAGGATCTTTCATTCGGCGGTGTCGGTCGGTTTGGAGACAAGTGCGGTCGTCTCTTATACGGGCTTCGGCTAAACAAAAAGCCGCGGCTGATAGGCATCGTCGAGCTGCACCATCCTATAGAGTTGGACAGCGGGTTTGGCTTACTATTCGGGACCTTCCGCTGCGGGTCGAGTCCCGCAAACTCGCCCCTCGTTTTGTGGGTTCATTCAAAATTATAAGAAAAATCAACCCAGTCACATTTCGACTGCAACTGCCGCGCTCGATGCGCATCCACCCCATGTTTCACGTCTCCCGTCTGAAACCGGTACTCGTCAGCCCCCTCGCCCCGGTTGAGAGACCACCTCCGCCTCCCCGACTCATAGAAGGGGGTCCGGCTTATACCGTTCGCCGCATTGTGGCCGAGAGACGTTTGGGCAGAGGGTGGCAGTTCCTTGTTGACTGGGAGGGTTATGGTCCGGAGGAACGTTGCTGGGTTCCATCGAGAAACATCCTGGACCCTCAGTTAATCACCGACTTCCGCAGAGATAAGGTTGTGGAAGCGTCCGGTGCCGTTCCTTAGAGGGGGGGTCCTGTCATGGATCTTACCTTTCTTCCCTTATCTCCGCGTCGCTTTATTCGTTTTTATCGTTTACCGGTAATCTATCGGATTTTCCTGTGTTCCGCCACGGGTTTTGCTTTCGCCTCGTCATTAGTGAGTTCACCTGGCATTTATTTCCGCTCACTATTTATACCCCGCTTCCGGCCTCTCTCATTGCTTCCATGTTATTTCACATGACATTCGAGCCGGTAAAAAAGGGTATAGGAAGTTGTATTGCTATCGACCGCTTTGATTAGCAACGCAGGACTTGTTAGCAGTACAACCTTAGAAAGAAAGCAGTTCTCGTTAATACGCTCTTATTTCAGAGCAGTGGTTTTCGTTTTCTTTTGTTTTTCTACTCTAACCTACGAGTGTCTCACCCAAAGTTTTTGGGGTCTTTTCAGTTCTCTGTTTTTGTTGTTTCACTCCACAAACGGGAGTTAGATAAGCGTTATTGCTTATTTCTTTGTTTTGCTCGATTATCGAGCTCCTCGTTTTTATTGCGAGGTTTGTGTTCTTTTATTTTTATTTGTTTCTCCACTACGGATCATTGTCCGTTTCCAGTGGTGTTCTTAGGAACACTTTAAGATTGCCCAGCTCTTGCATTTGGATCTCCAACATTTCCCATCTCTGTCTCTGACAGAGATCTTTTACACATTAATAATGAATCCTCTAATCAATCTAGGGTTAGATATGGAGTTCCACAAGGATCTGTGCTTGGACCTCTGCTCTTCTCTATATATACAGGTGCAGCTCAAAAAATTAGAATATCGTGAAAAATTTCAATATTTTTTGTCACTCATGTCAGAAATTGAAACTCATATATTATATAGATTCATTACACATAGAGTGAAATATTTCAAGCCTTTATTTCTTGTAATTTTGATGATTATGGCTTACAGCTAATGAAAACCCAAATTCAGTGTCTCAGAAAATTAGAATATTACATAAGATCAATAAAAAAGGATATTTTAAACAGAAATGTCAGCCTTCTGAAAAGTATGTTCATTTCTATGCACTCAATACTTGGTTGGGGCTCCTTTTGCATGAATTACTGCATCAATGCGGCGTGGCATGGAGGCGATCAGCCTGTGGCACTGCTGAGGTGTAATGGAAGCCCAGGTTGCTTTGATAGCAGCCTTCAGGTCATCTGCATTGTTGGGTCTGGTGTCTCATCTTCCTCTTGACAATACCCCATAGATTCTCTCTGGGGTTCAGGTCAGGCGAGTTTGCTGGCCAATCAAGCACAGTAATACCATGGTCATTGAACCAGCTTTTGGTACTTTTGGCAGTGTGGGCAGGTGCCAAGTCCTGCTGGAAAATGAAATCAGCATCTCCATAAAGCTTGTCAGCAGAAGGAAGCATGAAGTGCTCTAAGATTTTCTGGTAGATGGCTGCGTTGACTGTGGACTTCAGAAAACACAGTGGACCAACACCAGCAGATGACATGGCACCCCAAATCATCACTGACTGTGGAAACTTCACACTGGACTTCAAGCAACGTGGATTCTGTGCCTCTCCACTTTTCCTCCAGACTCTGGGACCTTGATTTCCAAATGAAATGCAAAATTTACTTTCATCTGAAAAGAGGACTTTGGACCACTGAGCAACAGTCCAGTTATTTTTCTCCTTAGCCCAGGTAAGACACTTCTGACGTTGTCTCTGATTCAGGAGTGGCTTGACACGAGGAATACGACATTTGTAGCCCATGTCCTGGATTTGTCTGTGCGTGGTGGCTCTTGATGCACTGACTCCAGCCTCAGTCCACTCGTTGTGAAGCTCCCCCAAATTCTTGAATGGATTTTGCTTGACAATCCTCTCAAGGCTGCAGTTATCCCTGTTGCTTGTGCACATTTTCCTACCACACTTTTTCCTTCCACTCAACTTTATATGAATATGCTTGGATACAGCACTCTGTGAACAACCAGCTTCTTTAGCAATGACCTTTTGTGGCTTACCCTCCTTGTGGAGGGTGTCAATGACTGTCTTCTGGACATCTGTCAAGTCAGCAGTCTTCCCCATGATTGTGTAGCCCACTGAACCAGACTGAGAGACCATTTAAAGGCTCACAAAACCTTTGCAGGTGTTTTGAGTTAATTAGCTGATTAGAGTGTAACACCATGAGTTTCCAATATTTAACTTTTTCACAATATTCAAATTTTCTGAGACACTGAATTTGGGTTTTCATTAGCTGTAAGCCATAATCATCAAAATTACAAGAAATAAAGGCTTGAAATATTTCACTCTATGTGTAATGAATCTATATAATATATGAGTTTCACTTTCTGAAATGAGTGACAAAAAATATTGAATTTTTTGAGCTGCACCTGTATATGCTTCCCCTAGTACGTTATCCACAAGCATGGCAGTAACTTCCACTGCTATGCATGCGATACTCATACATACTTGTATTTATCAGTCAAGCCTGAACAAGTTGTTCAACTGTCTAAGATGGAATCTTTCTCAGACAAAGTAATGGATGACTAGTTCACACTTTTTTTGCTTCAATATTAGACTATTGTAATGCTTTTTTGTTTGGATGTGCACATTCTTCCAGTCCAGTGTTAGCTTCTCTTTACTGGCTCCTACGTAAATTCCAGATAAATTATAAATTGCCTCTCCATACTTGTAAAGCTTTACATGAGCTAGCCCGTGTACCTGAATAATCTCCTTTCTTCATATAAACCCTCATGAACGCTCCGCTCACAGAGTGGAGTAGCTGAATTACCATCGGTGGTAGAGCCTCTTCCTATCGTACTCCTTTCCTATAGAAAAATGTGTCCATGCTCATGTTTGGGGTGTAGGCACTCTCTCTATATTTAAATCTTGGTTTATTATTTACCTTTTTAGCCAGTTTTATAGTTGAGGGACAGTAAGCCATTGAGTCTCTGGTAGACTGAGCAGTCAGTGCTATCACTGGATCATGCATGTTATCTCTGTGTTTAGAGGAGCCAGTCATGGTTTGGTGGTAACTGTATTACAGTTGCCTCATGACTGTGTTGGGCCTTTACCTGTGTTCCTTTACCTGTGTTCCTATTGCTATGCTTCCATAGATGCTGCCTTAAAATATAAGGCAGAACTACTTTATGGGAGAAACAAAACTGGAATGTGCTCAATTTGAAAAATACTTGGGAGTTGTAGTTGATCAAAGCCTTTCAGGCTCTAGACATTGTGCTGTTGCAGTAAAAAAAAGGTTAACAAGATGCTGGGATATATAGCCAAAAGGGTGTATTTGGAATATCCACAAATTGATGTTCTGCATGATTGCGTAACAATGGGGGCTAATTAACGGGCCCATTCTAGCTAAGGCTCAAAATACACAAGAACAGAATTTGTGGATACATACATCACGGACAGTAAGAATAAATTTTTAAACATGAAGCATCGACAGTGGTGAGAATTGTGGTGTAATTATTGGAAGTGGGCAACCCAGTGATAAAATCTAGTGCGATGTGTGACCAGGGTCGGTGAGGAACAGGGAGGGGCTGAAGTAATCCTGCAGGGTGTGAGTGTGGTACCTTATTCTGGGCACAGACTGAGCAGGCAGCGACAAAGTCCTTGATCTCCTCCTTCATATGGGGCCACCAGAACCATCGCTGGATGAACGTACTGAGTGCATTGAGCACGGTGGTCTCTACGTCAAACTCCATGGCGTGGACGAAGCAGCTAACCGGAAGGATGGTGTCAGGGTCCTCCTCCTTGGTAGGTGTGTCAAATCTGCGGTGTGACAGCTTGAGGAGAGGAACTCCCCATCTGGACGCCATCCCAGCGTCCAGAAAGCTCTCCTCCGCTCCAGAGTCGACGAGGGCGGATGTCCTCCTCGATTGATCTGCCCACTCGAGCGTCACAGGAAGGCAGGTGCGGTTCCTAGAGGAGTGATCAATTGGAATAACGCCCACTAGTGCTCCTCTGGTCACTAGCGGGCGTTGGCTTTTACCGGGCACTTGGCAACAAAGTGACCCGGTTGGCCACAGTAGAGGCAGGCTCTGGAACTCATCCTCCGATCACGTTCCTCCTTAGACAGACGAGTACGATCCACCTCCATGGCCTCCGTCTCTGGTGCCCGGGACGGCGGTTTCTTGGTGGCAATGGATGTATCGTTGATGTGGGCTCTCCAGGAGGCTCCCTGATTAGAAGTACCTTGCTGACGAACCCTGCTGCGATCCTGAAGGCGATGGTCAACGCGGATGGCGAGCGCGATGAGGTCCCCCAGGTTCTCCGGAAGATCCCGAGTCAGCAGCTCGTCCTTAATCCGTTCCGCCAGTCCCATGAGGAATGCGTCGTACAGCGCCCTGCTCTCCCATCTGCTGGACGTCGCCAATGTCTGGAATTCTATGGCGAAATCCGATACAGAGAGATTGCCCTGGCGCATCATCATCATCTCCCTTGCCGCCTCATGCCCATGTTTAGAACGGTCGAAGACCCTCTTCATCTCCTCCGCGAACCCGTATGAGGTCTGGATGCACGGAAGACCCTCCTCCCAGGCCGCCGTTCCCCACTTCATGGCTCGACCAGATAGCTGCGTGATGATATAAGCCACCCGGGAGAGCTCAGTGGGGAAGGTGGTAGGCTGCAGCTGGAAGACGAGCTGGCACTGGGTGAGGAAGGGCCGACAACCGCCAGGTTCTCCGGAGTATCTCTGCGGCGGAGGAAGACGAGGTTCCCGGACCGGAACAGGAGGGGGTGCTGAGGGAGCAGGAGCAGGAGCAGGAGCAGGAACCGGAACAGGAACAGAAGGTTGCTGGGGAGCGTGGCCAGGCTGAAATGCCTGGATCGTAGACGTCAGCTGCGAAACACAGAGGGTGAGGTTTTGCAGATGCTGCGAAACTGAATCCAACTGGTTCTGGTGGCGACCCAGTATGGCACCCTGCTGCTCGATGGCGTGGCTCATCTGGGAGCTGTCTGCTGGGTCCATCTCTGGTCAGAACGTACTGTTACGTCTCAGACACAGACCCAATAGCAGACAAGGATAGAGCAAGAACGAGGTTTATTTCAAAAGGGTGAGGTCAAAAAGCCAGGATATCAAATAGTACAGTACAAAAACGGAATGCAAAGAGTAGTGAGGAAGCTAAAGTCGAAAACCGGAAATCAGAGGCAGAGTTACAAAATCGGCAGGCAAGGCAAAGTCAAAAACAATCAAAGGTCGAAAAACTAGAAATCAAAGGCAGAGGTACAAAAACGGTAGGCTATCTCAGGTCGTAAGGAAAAGGTTGTCTCAGGTATGCAATAAGTCACTGGCTTTCTAATTCTCAGGCTCAGGAAATAAAGGGTACGTTCTGACAGGGAACAAAACGGATATGTGGGTCTATATATACGTATAGGAAAGGGAGGGGTAACAAACTACGTGAGGTTAACACATGAGGTAGAAATGAAACAATCACGTAAACATAACAAAGACATGGAAGGGACTCGGAAACATGCATAACAAACAACGGGCTCGAAGTGGAGCGGAGTGTGCTCAGTAATCACGAGAGGTGAAACTACATACAAACAGCTGGGGCGAATAAGAGATCGCGGACAAACTGGTTAATCTTGTTAATACCTAACTATAAGACAGACCGTTAGTTCGTTAGTAGACATTTATGTTAATAGGTTTAGTAAGTGTATTTAATTAATAAACCACCCGAGTGATTGTTAGCACGAGTTAGTAATCTATACAATTAGCGTAAGGGAAACCAGGAAGTAGCAGAACACGAAACCTTGGGAAATCCCGAAGTCACCTAAACAGTGTATACACGAGACAGGGTAAACAAACACACGAATGCGACTCAGACAACCCACGAACAGAGGGGAATGCAATGATGAATGATAATAATAAGCAAACAGACATACATAAATACAGAACATCACAGAAGCAAATCATGTTACATAATAGAAGAGTATCTAGTATTTCAATCAAACGAGCAATACAATGTATATTACAAAAAATGTTGAATAACAAATCAAATAAAAAATGAATACGGCTGGAGTCATTTACATAATGACTCTTAGTTAATCACCTGCAAAATGTGAATCCTTGTAAATCGATCCCTTGATACGGTGCTAGATAACCTTGCTAAGGGATGTCCAACCTAGTAGACGTGGTGTTCAGTTTATCCGGTGGCATATGGTGCATTAGCCAACACTGGCGTTATCTCCACATTATCAATACCGTTATTACAAAATACAGCTATTTTGTAATTACAATTTTAAAAAATGTCCCCCTTTTCATTCAGATTATGAAATATCTGTGATGATGCATGCTCATAATTAGTGTGCTCATAATTAGTGTATTAATTGTATTATTTTATGTACAGACGCCTATGATGCCTCGCTTGGAAAAATCGATAAAAGAAAAGGATGAGGAAAAGGGGGAAGCAATTTACAAATAAAATCTAATTTAAAAATTAACAATTAAAAAATATATAATAATAATAAATAGAAGTGCATCTGCAGAGCTTTAACATTGACATTATTAACTGAATATAAGCACATTATATTATATTCACATAATACTCAATACCATCAGATCAGACCAGTTATCCTTAGGCTATTGGATGATAATAAAATAATTTTTATTTGCATTCCAAAATGCACATTGTATCAAGACTATTTAATGACACCAGTGTCAAAATAGTAACACCATAACAAGCCTACAACCTGAACATAGCATCTGTCTCTTCAGGGACTTAAAATCCCAACAGGTGTGATGATAACAGATAGATAAATGACAAGTGTTGCTGAAGGTATTTCAATGTTTTAATAAGCGCAGTGCTATTGTTCACAAAGTGCTCACATGCGAGTTAATTAAAAGCCCTTTCCCCAGTGTCAAATACAAACTGAATACATTATATAAAGCAAGATAGTCTAGCCAGGTCTTGGGTCAGATATTTTGGTGAAAAAATATATTTGAAAAGATATTTAATTTTATGAAAAATGCTTTGTTATTAATGGTTCACCACCGTGGTATCGATTTGGATATACTGTATATATACTGTAAAATCAATACCGCAGCAAGCTTGGATAAGACATTTCCTTCTTTTCTTATTCCTTTCTTAATCTTCATTTCAAAAGTGTTTTGCCTTCATCAAATGGTGCTGTATGTCAATGGAAGGTTTCCAACTCTATAGCATCACCACAGGTGTATTTTAGGTACTTAAAAGGTAATTTGAGTGAATACAAAATAGAACTTATTTTTTCAAAAAAATCCTATTTTCAAGTGGGCTGTTAGCAAGTACTTAACTTGTGCAAATTCAGCAAGTAATGTACATTTTAAATGGAAAAGGATTGTGCTCTTATTTCAGCCCTCTAATGTTAAATAATAAATCAGGCTGCTAAACGTATTGGTAAGAAATACAAAGATAAAGAAAAGCAGTTTGGTGGTTCACATGTATTTGTCTACACTTTCATCCCTTCCACTGCCTTCTTTAGGAGTGAATATAATCACCTTGACTGGCTATGCATATAACTTTAAAATGACCTTAAAATGTGTGGTTTCCTCTTTTAATTTTATGAATGTTTTCACAGGTCTGGGTGTTTCCACCACAGCCATTCATGTAGGTAAGTCCACAGCCATTCATGTCATCTATTTTTGACATGACTATATGATGATGATTATTAAAGCTGAAGGCAGCCTCTTTGCAAATATGTGTGATGGAATTCATAAGGGATTAATAGGCAGCATCCCAGTGGTTAGCAACAGCCATTAAATAAAACTAGAAGTTACTAGAGACTTCTCTGCTTCTCCATGGTATTGTTGGCTAGGAAGCATAAATTACTGGCTGCCAACAATCAGAAGAGGGGTATATTGTTCACTGTTGATAACCTGTAGCCTGTGGCTACTTGCGGTACTTGGGGTTTGTAGAACCCACGCAGCTAGACCAATGAGGGAATAGCTCGGAACGAAGGTTTAAGAGTGATGTATTCCGCTATTGCTGTGGGAAAAGGTAAAAGTTATTGTTTAAAATATCACTAATTAATTTACTCGTTTATCTGACTCCATTTAAAATAATAATTTAGAATTTGGTTTTAATCATGCGTGGAGCTCGGAGTGGTTACACTCGACTCGTCCTTAGGTACCACCACTACTCAATATATGCTTGCCGGAATCAGCATTATTGCTGAAGCTCAGTTCGTTGGAGAACGCAGAGGTTGGGGGTCTAGCCAACACAATACATGCATTATATTTGTCATAGATAGTTGTGAGCCCAGGTCAGAGTGCATTTAGAGAGCTTATAGTATCGCTTGTAACAGTACCTGGAAATAAAATATAGTTTTTTGATGTTGATTGGTCACAGACTTCAGGACGTAACAGCATGCAAAGGATATGCGACCAAATATTAAATATGATACTTTAAAAAATGTTAAAGCAAAGGGTATGAATACTGATGTAAATTAAAAAGTTTAGTTTTCGATTTTTAATACATTTGCAAAAATTTCTAAAAACATGTTTTCACTTTGTCATTATGGGCTATTTTGTGTAGAATTTCTAAACAAAAAATGAACTCAATCTATTGTAGAATATGTCTGTAATGTAATAAAACGTGGAGAAGGTGAAAGGGGTGTTCAGACTTTCCGGCTTGACTGTATATTCTGGGTGGTTACTCACTGTCCCTCAGGTTGTGACAGGCTGAAACATATTGTGCTGCGAGTGGGGCTGTTGACCCTTCTCCCAAAAGAATCTGCAGCTTTTCTACATTTTTTAGGGAAGGGAATATGGTTATAAATTTAGAATAATTGTTACAGTCTAGGAGGAAGTGTATCTCTGTCTCCACCTCTCCTGTCTTACAGTGACCACATAGACGTTCCTCTTTGGGCAACCATAACTTTTTATGTCTACCCTTTTCAATGGCTAAGGTGTGGTCACTGAGCCTGTACTTGGTCAGGATCTGTCTCTGCTTTGTATCTCTTACAGAGAAGAGATATTCTGCCTCTGTGTATTCTCTGTTTAGTGCCCGATAGCAATTCAGTTTACTTTGGGATTTGGTACTGGTTTTCCAATGTTACAAATATATGATCTTGATTTGTTTTATTGTTTGGTTGACTCTAATTGGCAGTTCTGAAGCAGTGTTGACCTGAAGCTGGTTTGTGTTAGTATTGATTAGTTCAGATTCAGAACCAGCTGACTGAGGGGATACTTCCCTGGGCTGACCTCTTAGGTTTTTAGAGCTTTATACTGTAATGAGTTTTCTGGGCTAGTTTTAAGATGCTCAATAAAATTTAGTGCCCTTTTCTGGATTTGAATAATAATTGGATATCTGCTTAATTCAGCCCTGCATGCATTCTTTGGAGCATTCCTATGTACCTGTAGGATATTTTTACAAGATTCTGCATGCAAAATTTCAGCTGGATGTTTTTCCCCATCTAGTATAGTCTTGCTGACTGAGTGGACCCCATATTTCACTTCCATATAGCACAATTGGTATTATCACACTATCAAATATTTTTGTCCAAATTCTAATGGGGATATTTATCTCATGGAATTTTCTTTTGATTGCATAAAAAGCTTTATGAGCTTTTTCTTTTAATGCATTGACTGCCAAACCAAAGCTCCCTAATGCACTGATTTTTATTCCTAGGTAATCATAACTTTGTGTATGTTCTAGGGCGGTGTCTCCTATACTAAAGCAGTGTCTGTTTTCCTGAGACCTGGGCTTTTTTTGGAAGACCACAATATTAGTCTTTTTCAAATTTACTGTCAAGGCCCAGTTTTGACAGTATTTCTCCAGCAGATCCAGATGCTGCTGCAGCCCCTGTGCTGTGGGTGACAGCAACACCAGGTTATCTGCATAGAAAATAAATTTCTTATTTAGAGTGAGGCCAGGACCTGCAGATTGTTCCAGTAACACCACTAACTCATCTATATAAATATTGAACAAGGTTGGACTCAAACTGCAGCCCTGCCTCACCCCACGCCCTTGAGTAAAGTATTCTGTTCTTTTTTCCCAAATTTTTATTTTGGGAAAAAATTCACACTTATTTTGCATATATATTTATTTAATTATATCATAAGGTTTACCCCCTACACCACTTTGCTGAATTTTGTAATTGAGGCCCTCATGCCAAATTGAATCAAATGCTTTTTAAAAAAAAGCTTTTTTTTTTTTAAAGCAGGCAAAAAAAATTCCTTTGTCTTTTTGGTGCACATGTTTATTAATTAGGGTATGTAGAGTGTAAATATGATCACTAGTGCGATGTTTTGGAAGAAAGTCACTCTTACTCAAGACATTGTGCTCGGTAAGGAAGGCCTATATTCGGGCGTTTAGAATACTGCAGAAAACCTTCCCCAGGTTAATGTTCGCACAGAGATGCCTCGGTAGTTCTCGGGGTCAAATTTGTCTCCACTTTTGTAAATTGGGGATATAAGCCCTTGATTCCAGATGTCAGGAAAGCATCCTGTAGAACCAGGTTGAATAATTTAAGTAAGGCCTTCTGTAAATGAAAAAATGAAGGAAAACAGAAGAGTTTTTTAACCAATTAGTTGAGAGTGGACTTCAGGTAAGTGATTTGTTTTACCAGATTATGCCGCTTGTTTCGCCGACGGTAAAAGTTACTGTCTCTAATGTACCACCGTTTATTCGATCCGAGGATATTGAACGCGAAGTTTGCCAGTGGAGTGAAAATGGCCCCGCTTGGGTGTAAGCACCAAGCACTGAAACACGTCTTATCGTTCAGACGGCATGTGTTTATGTTTTTGAATTCCCCTACTCTTGACATTTTCTTTCGGGTATCTTATGAAGGTAAATCATATATGATCTACGCGAACACAGGGAGTATTAAGTGTTTTGAATGTGGGGATGTTGGACATAAGCTTGTTACGTGTCCTCATAGAACCCAAGCAGAGGAAAGTGCGGAGACTAGCACAGCCTCTGTGAGGGAGGCTCAAGAAACAGCGGCAGCAGGGGTTCTGCAAAAACTGCGCAGTCAAAATACTGCCGTGGCTGTTTGTCTGGTATCACAACAACAGCCTGTGAATACAAGCACTGGAATCACTGATGGGCAAGTGGAGGATAGCATAGTGCAAACAGAGCAGACAGCGGTTTAGACCGGTGAGACAACTGAGGAAAGGTCTGCTGTTGAACAAATAACAGTAGGGCAAAGCGGAGCAGTAGCTACTGGGATAGAAGAGGGCGCTGCGAGACTCGCTGATAGTTTAGAGCAGTCAGCAGGAGAGGCAGGGTCATCAACAGGAGGCCACATATGCGAGAAGATTAGTGAAGAACAAATGAGGGACGAGGATGCATTATCGGATGTATCCGGAGGCTCAGAGTTTATTAGCCAACGAAATGAAGAGCAAGTATACTCATTGGAGGAAATAAACTTATTTTTAGACGAAACGTATGGAAGGACAGTTGAAATACGCGATTTCTTTCCCTGAAGCGAATAAATTTGTCGCATCAGTAATGAGGCTGCTATGGACAGTAGGGTTTGAAGAATTAAGTGGGGGGAAAAAAGATTCCGCTTAAAAAAGATTTTAGCGAAAATTAGGAGGGGGAAAGCCCCGCTTAAAAGTAAGAAATTAAAAGATGGATTCACTATCACGTGGTGTGCTCTACTTTTTCTGTTTTTGGGTTCTGTTCTTTCCGACTCTTTTTCTTCATCACTACATGTTTGCGAATAGGCTCATTAAACATCAATGGTGGTAGAGATGTAGCCAAAAGAGCCATTCTTAAAGAGTTAATTCAGAACAAAAACCTTAATGTTACCTTTATACAGGAAACCCACAGTGATGGGTCCAATGAAATACACTGGAGAGTTTTCTCTAAGTCATGGAACCAATGTCACTGCAGGAGTGGCTATTCTTTTCTCTAAATTCTTACAAATTAATATTCTATCTAATTTAGAGGTTGAGAAGGGGAGGCTTCTGCTGGTAAAGGCAGAAGTAAGTGGGGTCATATTTGTTTTTGTTAATATTTATGCTCCTAATAGAGGAGCAGAAAGAGTAGAGCTGTTTCGGAAATTAAGGAGCGCATTGCAACACTTTGATGAAAATGTTTGTGTTGTCATGGGAGGGGATTGGAATTGTACCACAAACTTTATTGTGGATAGGAATGGGGAAGAACCTTACCCTCAATCTAGTATGGCACTTTCAATCATCATCAAGCAATTTGAATTAGTAGATGTGTGGAGGGCCATGAATCAGACAGTAAAACAGTACACATGGGTCAAAGTTACAGATGAAAGGCTGAGTGGTGCTAGATTGGACAGGATATACTTAAGTAAACCAATAACAATAGAGTTTTAAATGCTTCCATTGCGCCTGTTGGTTTTTCAGATCATCATTTGGTGACTATTGATATTAGTCTAAATATGATGGTTAACCCAAAGTACTACTGGCATTTTAATACAAAGCTTCTCCAAGATAGTTTTGTTTGTGAGAAGTTTATAGTTTTCTGGGATGAATGGAGATTGAGAAAATGTAATTTCAAAACTATAAGTCAATGGTGGGAGGTAGGGAAAATGCACATTAAGATTTTTTGTCAGGATTACACAGCTCACTCCATATATAAAGTAAAAGTCACCATAGAAAAACTAGAGAAGGATATTACAAAAATTGAGAAACAGCTAGTTAATAATAAAAACAATAATAATAATAATAATGATGGGCTCACTGAAAAAAGTATGTTGAAAACCAAGAAGGATGAACTGAGATCTCTTCTGCATGAGAAGGTTAAAGGAGCCTTGGTAAGGACTCGCATGGTAGCGCTAAAAGACATGGATGCACCTACCTCATACTTTTTTAATCTTGAGAAGAAAGTGGTGCAACAGAAGCAAATGCTCCACCTTCGCCGTCCTGATGGGACCATAACCTCAAACCCACTTGAGATGAGGAAGCTGGCAATAGCTTTTTATGCAGATCTATACAGAACTGGTGACTATGATGCAGATGTGGCAGCCCAACTCTTACTGGGACTACCGAGGTTGGACCCTGGGCAGAGAGAGGCACTGGACTCTGCTATTACATTTGGTGAAGTCTCAGCCTCTGTCCAGCAACTGTCTACAGGATGGGCGCCAGGGGTGGATGGACTTCCTGCAGAATTTTATAAACATTTTTGGGGACTGATAGGCAGAGATGTCTATGAGATGCTGCAGGACTGTATACAGAGTGGCGTCTTACCTTGCAGCTGTAGGTGTGCTGTACTGCCACTCCTACCCAAAAAAAGGGATTTAAGTCTCTTAAAAAACTCGCGCCCCGTTTCACTTTTATGTTTAGACTATTAAATATTTTCTAAGTGTCTGTCAAACAGACTAAAAGGTTACCTTGGGGTTTTAGTTCACAATGACCAGACATACTGTGTACCAGATCGGACAATATTTGTAAGAGATCTTGTAGACCTCTCAAAAATGCAGAACCTAGATCTCGGCATCTTATCTATTGATCAAGAAAAAGCATTTGATCAGGTGGGACACGATTATCTTTTTAGTGCTCTGCAGGCATATGGGTTTGGGGGAAATTTTATCTTCATGATTAGACTGCTTTATGTTGGGGCAACGGCAATGCTAAAGGTGGGGGGCGGGTTGAGTCATCCAGTTTCTGTTTTAAGGGGTATTAGGCAGGGGTGTCCACTCTCAGGGCAGCTATATAGCTTATCCGTAGAGCCGCTTCTTTGCAAACTAAGAGCGGAATTGAGCGGGTTCTGCAGTCCAGGAGATCTACAGGGCTCAAAATGTTTTTTGTCAGCTTATGCTGATGATGTGAATGTTTTTATCACAGGGCAAGAATCGTTTTCTCTCTTAACAGAAACTTAGCCCTGTATGAGAGAGCCTCCTCAGCCAGGGTTAATTGGGGCAAGAGTCACACATTTCTGGTGGGGCAGTCGGCAGAAAAATAAGCACCTCAGCTGCCAGGAGGGTTACAGTGGGCTAAGGAAGGGATGAAAGTACTGGGGGTCTATTTAGGCACACAGCAATTTCAACAAAACAACTGGGAGGGCTTGCTGGATAAGGTGATAGCTAAGTTGTCTAAATGGAATTGGCTATTGCCTCAGATGTCCTACAGGGGGAGGGTCTTTGTCACCAATAACCGAGTCGCTTCGATGCTCTGGCACAGACTTATTGCCCTGGAGCCGCCAGGAGATTTAATAAGACAAATACAGCAACGGTTAGTGAATTCTTTCTGGTCTGGTCAGCTGCACTTTACCTGCCAACACAGGAAGGGGGGCAGGGCCTCATAGACATTAGGAGCAGGATTAGTGCTTTTCGGCTACAAGCAGCGCAAAGGCTACTTTTTAACAAAGAGCTGGCTTGGACTAAGACCGCTACGTGTCTCCTGCAGAAGGTGGGGAACCTGAGCTATGACCTGGACGGAGTACAGCTGGAGCCTCTTACGCCATTTTATGTGAGAGTTTGGGCTCAGACACTGAAAGTGCAAAGGGACATCTCACAGCCTGGGGGATGGGTGATGGATGAACCTTTGTTCCACAACCCAATAATCCAGACCAAAATCCTGTTGTCACCTAGCCTGAAGGGGAGCATGGTGAGAAATGGGCTCACAAAAGTGTGCCACCTAAGAGATGGAGTGGAGCGGATGGAAGCTGAAGTTCTACAGCAACGGCTTGATGTAAAGTCAATACGGTTAGTGAAGAAAATCGTGGACGAAATGCGCTCCGCTTTGCCCATTAACTGCAAGAAGTTCCTGGAGAAGAAAAATCAACGAGACCAAGCAGATGGCGAAGAGCTCCCACCCATAATCATCTCTGCAGCTGTGATGCCTGATCACATAAAATCTGATGGGGTGCTGCTCAGTTTTGGAACCCCTGAGCTAGGAGATTTCCAGGGCGTGGATAAAAAGACCCTCTACAGAGCATGTGTTAAAGTAGCCCATCAGGGCTGACTGAGAGGACTCGAGGCGGCTGGGTGGTCAGAGTTGGTGGGGCTAGACCCCTCTCTGAGGGGACGCTGGAGTGCCCTATATAAGCCTTCCATAGAGAAACGCACAGCGGATCTCCAGTGGAGGGTTATTCATGGGGCCATAGCTACGAACAGACAAGTGGCTCACCTGAATCCAGCAGTGGGTGGGGAGTGTCCATTTTGTAACGAATTTGAGACACTCAGTCATCTCTTTTTGCAGTGTTCACGGCTCAGTGCCCTTTTTAGATGAGTTCAATCATGGATTGAAGCATTAGGGATTACGTTTTCTGTTGAATAATTCATTGGCAGTCCCAAATATAGTGTTCAATTTAAAAAAACGGGTTAATTTGGTAAATTATGTATCGGCACAATCAAAACTAGCAATTTGGAAAACTAGAAAGAATAAAATTTTGGGAGCTGGGGGTGTAAATCCTGAGGCCATGTTAAGGGGATTTGTGTCTGCATGCATCAAGGTTGAATATGCATATTATGAACTGGTAAATGATATACCCAGTTTCAGTGAAATTTGGGCGGTGGGGGGAGTTTTATGTGAGGTGGATGATACAGGGCAGATATCTTTAAAGTCTCGCCCATCCTCCCTTTCTTTTTCTTTCTCTCTTTCTGTGTGATTTTCATGCCAGTGTGAGACTCTCTACTGTTCAGCCAGTGTGAGACTCTCTACTGTTCAGCCAGTGTGAGACTCTCTACTGTTCAGTCAGTGTGAGACTCTCTACTGTTCAGCCAGTGTGAGACTCTCTACTGTTCAGCCAGTGTGAGACTCTCTACTGTTCAGCCAGTGTGAGACTCTCTACTGTTCAGCCAGTGTGAGACTCTCTACTGTTCAGCCAGTGTGAGACTCTCTACTGTTCAGTCAGTGTGAGACTCTCTACTGTTCAGCCAGTGTGAGACTCTCTACTGTTCAGTCAGTGTGAGACTCTCTACTGTTCAGCCAGTGTGAGACTATGTTTACACTGTGTTTGGTTCTTGACACTTTTGTGTTTTTTTTGCTGAGATTTTGTGTTCAGTTCTCAAGCTTAGCCTGATTTACATGTAAATATCAGTGGTGAAATGGTGATTTTATACCTGGGGACTGAGAAATAACATGCTCAGCTAATAGTGGTTCTGAAATTCTGAATTCCTGCATCCTCAGTTGAGTTTATGTTCTGTGTTTATGTTACTCTCTTTCCCTGAGAGTCAGTATCTGACTCCCCTTTTCGTACCTCAGCAGGTGTTGATGCAGACGATGGATCCTTCAATGCCATCCTGGGAGGTGAGTGAAATAAATCATCTCATGTCTCAGCACCCCAAGGTTTGCACTGATCACGAGCCCTGTATGAAAGAAGAGGGTTGGACAGGAGTTCAGGTCAATTTTTTTGTGCGCCATGTTGATGTTTGTCAGTGCTGAGTAACACAACTGCAAATTAAGTATAACCCAACAAAACTGCTGACATGGAAGAAGAACCCAACCCAAGTGCTGCAGCTGAAGAATAACCCAACCCAACTGCTGCAGCTGAAACATAACATGACTGCTGCCCTCTCATCTATTCCCAAGGGCTCCAGCATGGTCTACTTTTCCTTTAGATGTCTCAGATTATTGCATCTGTTACACACCATTGTAACGTAAATCAACCACAGAATATGGACCATATAATACTCTTGCTGACCCTTTTACAGGACAGAAACTAGAACAGGAGATTTCCCTGGTTACAGGTTACAGAAAAACAGGAGCACATTTAACATCACCATCATTATAGTGTTATTTAATGGGGAATTGTCTTTTTTATGTAACAAATAACAGTCCTTGCACACACCGAGATAATACTGTAGCTACTAATCTACTAACATAATTTATCTGTGATTTAACCCCAGATTATATAAATCAACAGTAGAGTGGCTGTTCCTCCAATGCTGTCCTATGTTGTGCCTGAATGATGCCCTCACCCGTCCCAGGTGTCATCGCCACGGTGATCTTGGTGCTGCTCTGCCTGGCCATTGTCCTTCTCCGTTACATGTACCGGCACAAGGGGAGCTACCGTACCAACGAAGCCAAGGGCACAGAGTTTGCCGAGACTGCTGACGCTGCACTGAAGAGAGATCCGGCACTGCAGGGTTCCGTGGATGACGGCAACAAGGAGTACTTTATTTAACATGGTGTGCCAAGCTGGGCATCTAAACCGGACACTTAACCTGTGCCTCAGTCCATGGAAAGGCAATGAGGAAAAAACTGTTAATACAGAACATTTGAAAATAAATCCCAAATTGCTGTAGATTAATGTCACAAAGCGTCAAGTGTTCAAGCGTATAGCTCCTCCAACTCATAAGCCATTGGGACACACACACATAACTGCAGGCAGCGAGACAGACACATGCATAACTGCAGACAGTGAGACACACTCGCACACATAACTGTGTAGACAGCGAGACAGCACACACACAGATAACTGTGCAGTCAGTGAGAGACACTAGCACAGTGTCTGCAACGGACATCCTGAATAGGGAACAAAGGATGCCAAATACACGACCAACTGATGCAATGTTTGTGACTGTGTAGAGATACTTTTTTTTTTCTGAGAAATGTGATGTGGTGGCTACTTAAAATAGTCTTCATCATTTGTATCACAAAATTAGAATTCCCTTACTGGGAGCTGCAGCACTAAAATCACATTGAGCAATGAAAGATTTTCAGCAGCATGTAAATCATGCCATAGTCTACTTCAGTGCGGACAGAAATACAGTGCCAATTAAATGCAAATCGCACAATGCCGAGATACCAAAAACCCCGTGTCAACTCAAAGCTTTAGAAGCGGATACCTGCACAGACTTGTGTTCAAGCAGATCCATACTTCAAAAACTACTGATCATTCATGTGACCCAAAGAGTCTGTCACGGCCAAAAATCATATTCAGCACATCATTTTTAGGGTTACTGCTTTTATACAAAGACATAAACACATTTAAATCTCACTAGACCTTTAATTTAAGGGACTCTCAGATGTCTTCTCAATCTCTTTAGAAGTTTTTTAAAGGCCTTTGCTATAAAATGCTATAACTTCAAATAAAAGCCAGTAACACCTGGCTATTAATGTAGTGAGAGTAACCAACACTGTCATCTCAACGTTCCTTTATAGGAAACTATCTACAGCAGATAGTTATTAGTCTTGCACTATGACAGCTTCATTATGCATTATCATAATGTATTATATCTGCTCCTTTTTGCAATACAATTTATGAAGACATTTTATTTTCATGAATTGAAACAAATTTTTATTGTGGAATGCGTGAGACTTTGTATTGTTTAACACATAATGCTGCAGACTTTTGAGTTATTGGATTTATAATTCAGCTAGAATGTACTGGTATGAAAATAAAAAAAATTGGCCATGAAATGACCACAATATTCAAACCCTGAAGTTGGCCTACATTTCTTACTTCTTCCAGGGAGTATATGAAAAGATAGATCAGTAGGTCTGCCATGTGTTTTTGGAGGGTTAGTCATAGTTTTGATTAAAATATGGTCATTGGCATGTTACACACCTCACCTTCCTCAGATGAAGGTACTGAGAAAGGACTCTGCTTGAGGGGTGTTTGTAAATTTTGGGTCAGTGGTGGATATACAGTGAGCACCAAAATTCATTGGACAGTGACACATTTTTAGTTATTTTGGTTCTGTACTCTAGCACTCTTTGAGTTTGAAAGGATACAATGACAATGCAGTTGAAGTGTAGACCATCAGCTTTAATTTGAGGGTATTTTCATCCATATCAGATAAACCGTTTAGAAATGATAGAAATTATATATATTTTGTACATAATCTCCCCCATTTTTGGGCATCAAAAAATATTGGACAGTTTAACATAATGTAGAGTAAAGTAATCATTTTTAATAGTTGGTCGCATATCCTTTGCATGCCATGACTTCCTGATGTCTGTGACTCAACAATATCAAAAAAACTCTTGATATCTTATTTTCTGGTACTCTTCAAAGTGATACTATAACCTCTCTGCATTTGAATGGATCTCTAAAAATCTGTGGGGTGGGACTAGATTTAGCTGTAAATTATGCTGGAACCGTATATGGAATACATGGTTGGCGAAATGGCTGTAAGTCATCACGGGTCTGAGGTATTAAACGAGCCTCAAACCATCACTCTGCTGCCAGACATGCACTAGATATGGATGGATCACTTTAAGAGTTGTTTCTCCTGACAAATGATCCCATTGAACTCTATGGACAAAATAAGTCAGGAGAAGAAACCCTTCCAGTTAAGGCAAATCTTAAGACTACAGCATACAATGACATTCTAGACAATTCTGGGTTTACAATTTTGTGGCAACAGTTTGGGGAAGGCCATTTCCTGTTTCAGAATGACAATGCCCCCGTGCACAAAAAAGAACTTGACTGGCCTGCACAGAGCCCTGAAAATTTTTTATTTTTTTTCCCAGTACAACCACATAATTGATTAAAAATAACACTTTGTGGCGAGCATAGACTCGCGCTATGTTCATGACTGCGTGTGCTTGATTGAATGTAGCCTAAGTTCATATGTTCACCATCCCACCACAAAGACGAAAACGAATCAAGATTTGTTTTCAATCGCTTATATTAATAAGTGCCTGTTTAATCACTGACAAATGTTTTGACAGAAATAGTCTAATACAGAACAAATAATCACCCAGTTATATGCTTCAACAAATGCATCACAAATTTAGGTTATTTTAATCTTGCGAAACGCTGTGCTATAAAATGTATTATAGGCTACACGTTGCAGGCCACATTTACGGTTAAATACCAATAAAATATTCAGTGCTTTAACAGTGCAAACCAGAAAAATGCAGATACACTGTCCGACATGGGACAGACAAGCAATGACTGAACAATTAATCAACAAACGCTGTCTCCTTCAAAAGGTGGTGATGTTGAGCTGAACAATAATTTTTCCGACAATTGCGATAGCCAACCATGATATAACACATGCCTCGAAAACATAAGTAGGCTATGAGAGAGCTGTAGGCCACCCTTACAAAAATATAAGCCTTCTGGCATATTTGTGTCAAACCTTTGGCATTGTTGCCACAGGTTTGCGGCAAGTTCATATTTTCACATGCAAATTAGCGTCATGGAAACTGCCATTCACTTCTGGTAAAGTTTTTAGTTCACCACTACTGGCAAAGTTTGTAGTTCCCCACTACTGGAAAACTGACAAACCTCTGGCAACATTTTGTGGTAAACAATTTAGTTTGTGGCAAATGCGCTACATATTAGCTGCAAGTTATTAGCAAACTATCCAGTTTTGTAAAGGCAAGGCTACATAAGCACACGTTAGCATATCAATGGACCCAAATAGACTATGATATTACCACAGATATTGTTATGTTCCAGACTCAGAGACCCAAATGCAGACAAGGATAATGCAGAAACGTTGTTTAATTCCAGTCCAGTGTCAAAAGCCAGGCAATCCAAACGAGATCCAAAATCAAAGTCAGAAAAACAAGCAAAGGTCAAAACCGGAAATCAAAGGGCTAAGGTACAGAAAAGGGCTAGGCTAAATCAAACGTAGGTAAACACAAGAAAGTTGAAACCAGGAAATCAAAGGGCTAAAGTACCTAAAAGGGCTAGGCTAAATCGGAATCAAAAACAAAGGGTGTCAAGAATTTCAGCTCATCTCTGGCTTTACGATAACAGGCTCAGGAAAAGTGATCAACGTTCTGACGGGGAAAAAACAGAATAGTGGGTCTTATATACACATAGGAAAGGGAGGAGTAACAAACAACGTGAGGTTAACGCATTAGGTAAACAATAATTCAATCACGAGACATAACGAAAACATGGAAGGGACTCGGAAACATGCATAACAAACCACGGGCTCGAAGAGGAGCGGAGTGTGCTCAGTAACCACGAGAGGTGAAGTCTACGTACAAACAGCTGGAGCGAATTACAGAGATAGCTCAGGAACAGTTAGAAATGCGAGTAAAAAGAGAAAGCGGAGAAGCTGGTTAACTGTTAGTATCTAACTATAAGACAGACAATTGTTAGTATACATCTATGTTAATTGCAACTCCCTGCTCGCAAGCTTACCAGCCTGCGCCATCCTGCCTCTTCAACTCATCCAGAACGCAGCTGCCCGGCTTGTGTTCAACCTCCCGAAATTTTCAAATGTCACCCCCCTGTTGAGGTCACTCCACTGGCTGCCAGTTGCAGCCAGGATCAGGTTAAAAGTTCTGACCCTGGCCTACACTGCAGCCAATAGGACAGGCCCTGTCTACCTGCAGGACTTGATCCAGAACTATGTTCCTGCTCGACCACTTCGCTCATCTACTGCAGGGCGACTTGCACTTCCCCCCCTCCGTGTCAATGGCACTCGCTCGTCCCGACTGCGGAGCTTTTCCACCCTAGCTACCCAGTGGTGGAACGAACTTCCCATTCCCCTACATTCCATGCCAACGCTGCCTGCTTTCCGTCGTGGCCTGAAAACACACCTTTTCAGACTCCACCTGGACTAATACTTATCTAGGACCTCATGGTATGTGTTCTTGTTGAACTGTGTATCCAAGTTTATAATATTTAGAATAGAATTGTAGTAGAGCTGATTTACCCAGTTCACTGTGAACTGCATTCAGTGTTCATTACTAGGGATAGCTGCTACTGTATGGGAAGAATGTGCTTTCCTATCTGTTCTGTAGTTACTTCAATGACCTTTCTGTATGCACTTACTGTATGTCGCTTTGGATAAAAGCGTCTGCTAAATGACTGTAATGTAATGTAATTGGTTTAGTAAGTGCACGTAACTAATAAAGCACCCGAGTGATTGTTAGCGCGAGTTAGTAATCTATACAATTACACGGAAAGGAAATCAGGAAGTAGCAGAAAACAAAACTTCGGAAATACAGCGTTAACCCACGAAAACTCCTGAAGTCACCCGAATAGTGCATGCACGAGACTGGGTAAACAAACACACAGATGAGACTCGGACAACTCACGAACAGAGGGAAATGCAATGATGATATGAACAATAATAAATCCAGAATAATTAACAAATAATAATACAAACAGACAGACATACAGAATATAACAGATATCACCATTAAAGAGAAACTCCACACCCTCAGGAAAATCTGTTTGGTGATAAAAGCTGCTAATAGCTACCTAATACTAACTGTATCAGAAGTGAAAGAAAACTGGAGATCTATAGCCTACTGGAGCAGAGCTGCCTGTGAACGTTATGTTTATATTTAAAAATGCAAAAATAAAAATGTTGCCTATTATCAGAACCCCCCCACCGATACTGCTGATTTAAGAATTATGGGGGGGTCAAACCCCCCCTAACCCGCCCATAATTCGAACCCTGTTGGGTTTCAAGTTATTTTTGAAACCAAGCATTGCAGTTCACTCTTTAGCCACTGGGGAAAAAACTTCAAATATGGGGGCGTGTTGTTGCCGCTTGGTTTTAGACCATGCGCTAAGATCATCAAGATAGAGCCTTGGCAGTGCTTGGCAGACGGAGGCAATGTGCTTGTCTGATGCAGAATGGCTTGAACTTTAAAGAGTAAGTGCACCCACTGTCTCAGCCTGTCTCTGCCTACTACACAATTTTGAAAAATACTTTGTGGGGTGAGTGAGGCAGAGGGGTGGGGGTGGGGGTGGGGGTGGGGGTGGAGGACGTGTGTCCATCATGTTTTGCATAAATTAATGTACAATGTACAAAATATTTTGTAGCCTAAACTCAGGTCAAACTGTCAAATACATTGCAGATCAAATATGTATCAAGATTCAGCAACCGCATGGCCTATTTCTCACCTCAAATATTTTCAAAAACATATTTCAGTCGACTATTTAGGTGGAATAAGAGAGTTTATGAACAGTTGATGCCATGTTGTTCCGGTTTAAAAACGTGGAGCCAAAACCAAACGACCACAGTGCGTCTAACAGCTATTTCCGATGTGGGCGACATTTATCAATATGGTCGTAAAAATTGCATATATTTGACGGATCCAGCTTGCGTATGAAATTCTCACGTGTGATTCATCAAATTTGTGTAAATCACTGATCTGAGCGTAAATGTATAATAAATCAGACTTGATCATACATTAGAAAGCGCGTTCACATCATTATGAATTACCATACTCACACATATTATTATCTATATTTAGCAGGGCCACCTCCTTTGGCAAAACGCACATGCCAATGCGGTTTTCTCCAGTATTACAGGAAAGCAAACAATTTTTCTGTGAGGGTAAACTTTAAATGCTTATGAATGAACAAGAAAATAAATGTGTGTTTATTGGGAGCATTAGCAGTGGTGTGCAGCCGCTATGTGGCAGGGGATAACCAGGGCTAAAATGCTTCCTCTGAATTGCGAACTACAGCTGAGATAAAACTTTTAAAACAAAATATCCATTCAAGAAAAAGTTCTGCTGGACGGTACAAGAAATGGCATCACGGACCTCTGCAGTAGAGAGGGTGGGGATATCATTGGGAAAGTGTCCGTGTAACGTGATAGAAGATGCGAGTCGTGACTTGATTCGTCAAGATTTCTATCACGCCGGTTGCGTGATATAGAAAAATATGAAAACAGTTTTGCATACAACATGACTGGTGTAATTACTTTCATATGGCTGTCCCCAATAAATACTTATACAGAGGATATTTCCGATGTAATCATTTTAATTGGCTTCTGCTTAATTTCATTTAGGCTGCACATTAGCAATTAAACTAATAGTGATTAAAAATCTACTTATTCAGATACTATTTTTGACAATTTGTAAGGGGAGTGGGTGGTTCAGAGGACCAGGCGTGACAATAGGGAATCTACAAGTTATTCCCGAAGAGGAAATAACCAAAAGAGCAGAGGATATCCGCGAAAAGGACAGGGATAAAATACCTCCTGCTCTCAATATGAGAGAGCACTTAACGGAAGTAAAACAAACAAACAGACAATAAATAATAACGACCCAGACAAAATGGGTGAAAAAACTTGAGTGGCTCGAGTGGTATAAAGAAAAGGAGAGAATTACTTCTCGTTCTCAATATGAGAGAACACTAGAAGAGAAGTAAAGAAAAGAAGTAAATAAAGCAACTGTCTCAGCGAGAACAGTAAAACCTAAACGAAGAACTAAAAGTACAAACTGTAGGGGATCTCTATGCTCAGAGACACGGAGGAAATATTGGAGGTCCAGGTGCGACAGATGAGGAATCTAAAAGTGTTCTAAACGAACACGACTAAAGTGGACAATATTCCGTAGTGGACGGAGAAAATAATGAGAACACAAATAACCTCGCGAAAATAAGCGAGGAGCTCGATATCATGCAATACAATCATGCGTTGTAATTGTTGCTATGCAAATAACAAGTGAACCAATGCAATGCAATCAGAAAGATATCGGCTAAATCCGATCTAATTCTGTAATGAAAAACCGGCAGTGAACCGGCTACAACAAGGTACAACATTCTACCGAGTAAAGCAGCAAACAAACAGCAAGCAAACCGCAGTTCCGCGTTGCTGGGGGAGGGAAAGCCCCGGAAACTTACTTTGTCCGGGCGCTCGGGAGAGGCAGAAAACAAAAAGTTTCGCGAAATCGCAGATTCCAAAGGAACCAACAAACACAATCTCAGCTCACCTCGAGGAGGCAAAAAGAGATCGAGCGGCGTACAAGCGCCATATTTATGGCGTGACGTGGTTCCGCCGTAGTGGTGGTTAATTTGATAAACAATCTCCTTGTAGCTCCCCCTCTCGGCGAGGATGACCCATACCGTGGCATGTTGACTGGTATGAAATAGAACATTAATTTCCCAGACTTTTTTATTTACAAATGTTTCAAATATTAATGGATATGTCTGTAACAGGGCTGACACTATATCCAAAACATGTTGAAGAAAATCACTTATAAAAGAGGAAATGTATACAGCCTGAGATGGCACAATACAATTTCCTATCACTTCAAGTTGTCTTTTTTTTAAAAACCATGCAAAAATTTACAAAACTTGAAATTTAAACTTTTCAAAACTTAAAAATTTACCCTTTTCGTGGAATGACCCATTTTTCTATTTATTGTTATATATATTTGCACATTTATTTTCATTTATATTTACCTATTTATTTCTGCTTTTCTTGACTAGCACAATCTGTCAATCATCTTGCATTCATCCACGCACACACTGACTAATTGCTTGCAGATGTTTTTGTTCCAAACAGGAAATGTGTTAAGCATTGAACACATCGGGCTCTATCTTGGTGATCTTAGCGCTTGGTGTAAACGCATGGTGCAAGTGCATTTAGGGCGTGACCAAGTCCACTTTTGCTAGTTAGACGGCGTGTTTTTTTTTGCGTTAAGTTCGTTAAAAGCACCTGCAACCGCTGAGAATAAGCCATCAGAATATGGCTTTGTCTCACGTTAGAAAACACCAAATTAGCCTGCTTGTTTAACAAATTTTGTTTGATTATACAATAAAGCGTTGTCAAACATCAATTCCATGAGGCTGTTCTCATGGAGTTCTCGAAGTTCAAGCTTCATCCGAAGTTCATTATGTGCATTCTAATATTGATTATTAACATAAATACTGTTATTTTGCCATAATGATGACACTAAATACACTAAAGCTGTCAGGTTGGGAACCCATAGGTTCACTCATAATGTCTCTTGTTTTATAATGTCCTGCTTATGGAAATGTGACCAACCTGTTTTACTGGTAGCGTAATGCTTTAAAACAAGTCCACTTTCCCAGGAAGACCATAAAAAGTGTGATTTAAAGCAGGGGAAACAGACCTGCTCCTACATGAAGTTAAAGCTCACATGCAGAGAATGGTATTAAAATTAATTGTGTATTCATTGTGTATTGTGCTGCAAATTTTTTTCCGTTTCTAATTCGACTCTTAGTTCTCTTTAAAATCGTTTTGTTCAGTTATGAAATAACAGGTGAAATCAGCGGGGTTTTAATAAGCTGAGAGTATCGAAACCTGGTCACTGAAATTAAGAAAATATGAAGGACGAAGAATAAGGTTAAAATTCAGTTAACATGGTGAAATTTTAAATAATCTCAGTTTTTTAACCGTAGGCTATCGAAAAAACCTTATGCACAGCGAATCCCGGGGACTGTAGCCTAGGCTATTTGAAAAACAATAAATGCAATATTCAACGGACAACATTTTGAACTTTTTTCAGTCAAAACCATTCTATTTACTTACAGGCTGTGTAGGCCTAGATGAAGACAGCTGTATTGTAATGAAATCTGAAGCACATTTTCAGAACTCAAATGGCCGTCTATTGCAGTGCGCGAGTTTTCCATTGAATGACAATTCACGCATTAGGTGTAAATGACAATTTGCACATTAGGCTTGACATAGGTGTTATCTGCAAAGGTTTTAATGGATAGCCATTGTCCTGTAAGAGAATATTGTCCCCCCATAAGATTACAGGAATTATTGGCAAATATACGCTAAGTCATAGCTTGATACAGGATAATTGCAAATAGTCTATACATGTAACCGTATGAGTACAATTGCACATCGCCTGGATGTTGATGGAATGGGCTGAAAGCAATTTAATGCGGCATTCCCCTTCGCTGAGGGACAGATATGTGGTCTTTGACCTATTAATCCTTTTCCTATTCTGCATTTTTTTATATAGCCTACACAATAATAATATTGCACATTGTAATCTTGATATTTCTACCCCTGTGTGTAACAGACAGGAGGGTGTATGCGCATTGTGCACATGCCTATGTAGACGCACTTATATGCACTGTTAAAATAACATGTAAACAACTGCAACATGACTTAAGACCAGGTTTGTTTTTTTGTGATCAATTTTTTAATGGTGTTTACATAATACAAGGATGTGGTAATCCAATCGATTCAACAGGGAAGAGAAGTTATGAAGTTCTTGTAGTACAAAAATTATAAAATAATATAAACAATATGCATATATATATATATATATATATATATATACATACATATAGTGCCCTCCACTATTATTGGCAAGATAAAGTAAACGATGAGTAAAAAGGGTTATACAAACTTGTGTTAAACTAATGTCACACTGATTTTTTTTTTTAAATTCAACCTTTAATTATGAGAAAACAAAATAATTATTGGCACCCCTGCAATTATATATAGAATAAAGGTTGCATATCCTTTGCATGCCATGAATTCCTGATGTCTGTGACCCAACAACATCAATAAATCTTATTTTCTGGTACTCTTACAAGCGATACTATAACGTCTATGGGAATTGGCGGTGGGACTAGATTTAGCTGTAAATTATGCTGGAACAGTATGGAATATATGGTTCGTAAAATGGCTGTAAATCATCAAGGGTCTGAGGTATCAAACTAGCATCAAACCATCCCTCTGCTGCCAGATATGCAGTAGATATGGATGGATCACTTAAACGGTTGATTTTCCTGAAACATTTTTCTATTGAACTCTAGATGTTGCTGAACTAGGGCGCCTTGTTGCTGAAGGGCATGGAACATGACCGTTGAGTCAGCGGGGTCCATGCTGGCGAAATTGTTCTGAGACGGGTGCGTGAGGGTTGGACCCTAAATGCACGACTCAGAAACAGTGGTAAAATAAAGTCCCGTCAGGGCTTTATTTCAGGAATGTCCAAAGAGCGTGGTCAAAAACAAGCAAATACATACACAGAAATCCAGCCAAAACCAATGTACAGTACCGAAGGAGAAGGCAGTCTCGAAATCGGTACACCATGCAAAAGTCCAGTAACCATAGTAGCTTTCAGCAGGGCAGAAGTACAGGCAGACGGTAGGCAGGCTCGGGGTCGAAGGCAAAGCAAGAGTCAAGACCGAAGTCCGCTCCACGGGGCAAAAGTACAAAAAGACAGCAGGCAAAACTTGTGGTACAGGCAGGCAGTGATAACAGAACAGAGGTCAATAAAAAATGGTCAAAAACAGGCTGGGATTGTAACAAAAAGACAGGCTTTAAAAAACGCTCAATAGTGCACTGAATAAACAGGGGCAACAATTTTGCAAAGACAAGACATGAATACTGAGCTTAAATGCAGGTGTAGACAGGTGCAGACACTTAGCTTGAGAGCAGCATGCGAATGGAAATCAGGTGTGGAAGGCTGACAAGGTAACAAGATAATTAGTAGTCGTTAGTAAAAAACCTATCCTGACCTAGCGTTAGTAAATTAGTAAATGACATGCATGAGAAACGTAAGGTAAACATGAACACGTGGTTAGAGAGTTAGTATTACCCAATCCTGATTTAACGTTAGTAGATTAGTAAATAGACACGGGAGAATTAAACAATTAGGGAAGTGTGAGCGACAGCAAGAGAAAGAGAAACAGCATGAACGCAAGGCTGCGGGAAAACACGGAAATGTGTATGCTAACAATGAACGGGATACATGAATCAAACATAAAACGTGACATGACAAGACTAGAAAATAACTCGTAACAATAATCAAACATGAAACGTGACATGACATAAAAATGAAACGTAACAAGAATAAAACATAAAACGTGGCGTGACTAGACTAAACACAATACGTGACATAAACAAGAAATCTAACAAAGACAAGAAGAGAGAATAAAACGTGACATGACAGTAGATTCGTGACAATTCCAACATGTAACATTATCAGATTTTGCGTGGTGCATCTCAGCCGCCCAGCGTTCCATACTTGCAAAATCAATAAAATCTAAGAGCCATTTCTGTATAGATAGAGAGTGGGGAGGCTTCCATCTGCAGGCTTTTTGCAGCTGTAAGGCCGGCCAACCAGAAGTGTCTCTCTCTGAAAGAGAGCTCTAAGTTAGAGCTGTCGTTAAGTAATAGAACCCATGGAGAGCACGGGATTAGTTTGGTTAATATAGTGGACAGCAAAACACAAACCCTCTTCCAGAAGTCTACAATCCCTGGGCACTCCCATACCATATGAAGGAAAGTGCCCACAGTGTTGAGAGTGCATAGATTGCAGTTAGGGGATGGTAGGGATGTGCAAGGAGTAGAGTATGTATGATGAATAAAATTAAAGTGAATTACTTGGTGGTTAGGATTTCTAGATGATAGCAGAGTATTAAGACAGATTAGTTTCCAATTCAAATTGCTGCCATAAGATGACAGGTCTCCCTTCCACACAGTGTTGATGGATAGAGGTTTAGAGGAAGCCTTCGCCAGGATAGCGTAAATAGCGAAGACTAGATCATTGGGTTTGGTCAGTACTGTATGAAAGGGATGAGTGCCTAATAGGTACCAAGGTACCCCATAGGTACGCATTGCTGTACGTAGTTGTAAATAGAAGAAAAAAAAGATCCTGGTAAATTGAAGTGTTTCTGGATGTCTTGGAATGAGCGGAGACCCTCCACCCCAAAAATGTCACAAAAAGTGTGTACACCCTTATTATTCCAAGGGGGAAAGATATTGTACGTCCTCCCAACTGGAGACTATAATTACGGAATATGGGCAAATCAAGGTACCAATTCTGTGTAATTTTGCAAAATGCATTTGTTCGATGCCAAACAGAAATCAATTCGGATGCAGCCAAACTTAGTTTTAGAATGTTTAGGAGAGATATTGGAATATATTAGGTCTTGTAATCTATGAGGGTGAACAATATTTTGTTCTATAGGGCGCCAGCATACAGAAAAAGTCCGGCCATTTGGAAATGGGACAGAGCATGAAAAACCAATAATACCATTGGACGTTCGGGAGTGCCAGTCCACCTACACATTTAGGTCTATGGATGGTTGACAGTTTGAGCCAGAGGAAGCACAGAACTGAAAAAGTGGGAGAACATTAATTTTGATCATTGAAATACGAGAATGTAATGAAAGTGGAGAGGAGCTTCATCTTTCTAGATCAGTCTTTACCTCTGCAAGCACTTTCTTGTAATTAATTGACACAGTGCTTTTGACGAAGGAGACACCCAAATATTTAAGGTTCTGAACCACTGAGAAGTTGGAAGGGGTAGACCAGGGGTGGCCAATTCCAGGCCTCGCGGGCCGGTGTGTATGCAGGTTTTTGCTGCCGCCAGTTAACAATTATTGAATTAGCCCAATCGTTTACACAATCTGATATTTTAATCTACATATCCGCGATATGAAAAGCAGCTGATGAATGTTCTTGTGCCGGTATGCGTCAATGCGTGTATTGTAGCATTTTATCGTTCTGTAATTTACAAGTGAATCGGTGATTGTGTGTATGACTAATTAGCTGATTGAACCGTGGTAACTGGTGGCAGTAAAAACCTGCATACACACCGGCCCGCGAGGCCTGGAATTGGCCACCCCTGGGGTAGACGAATGTCTGAAAGAGGCATTCAGAGGCAATTGCGCATATTTTCCCCAATTCATTTTGTATCCAGATAACTGGCTGAAATTGTAAAAAATATTTAGGAGGTGGGGAAGGGACTGAGGGACATTCTGAATAAAAAGCAATATATCATCGGCGTACAGAGATATATAGTGTTTAGTGTCATGCACGATGATAAGATCATGGTTAACAGATTGCCGGATCGCCTGGGCTACAGGTTCGAGGGATAGGACAAATAACAGAGGGGAGAAAGGGCAGCTCTGACGAGAGATACGTGAGACTGAGAAACATTTAGAGCAAGTATTACCCGTCAACACCATAGCTGTTGGATTTGTATACAGTAGTTGAACCATTGCTAAAAAGTTATTTCCAAAACCCATGCGACGCAATACAGCCTATAGAAAGTGCCACTCAAGGCGGTCAAATGCCTTCTCCGCATCTAGGGAAAGAATAGCATTTGATGTTTCAGCAGTCTCTGAATTTTCCATAATATGAAGGCGGCGAATATTATCAGAAGCGAGACGATTTTTGATAAAGCCCGTTTGGTCCTCATGTAGATCAAGGGGAGGTCATAAATGGTTCTAGTCAAGAAGCTAGTATTTTAGTGTAAAGCTTCATATCTGTATTTAAAATTGATAAAGGACGGTATGTGGTATCCGTTCCTGGTCTTCTGTTTGTCTGTCAGTCTACCCTGTGTTTTCCCTCTCTCCCTCCACTTGTGTTCTCCACTTCCTCACACCTGCATTGTGTTTTCCTCTCATTTCCTCGTTAGTTGTCGCCTCACCTGTTCCTCGTTCTGTCCTCGTTAAGTTTGTATTTAGTCTGCCCCGTTTCTCTGTTCGGGGCCAGACTGTCCTGTTACCTCAAGGGGAGACTGGACCCAAATGCAAGACTCAGAGACGGCTCAAACTCCACCAGGGAGGACATTTAATGGGAAGACAGAAACGGGCAAGACAGGAACAGACGAGACAGAAACTGGAACAGGAGGGTCAGGAACTAGGAGGGTCAGGAACTTGGAGGGTCAGGAACTTGAACGGGCGCAGGGGCCTGCGGTCAGGAACAGGAGCGGGGGACCGCAGATGGTGCGAGGGCGCGGACATCAGGGCCAGGCGCTCAGCCTGGGGTTCAGGAACAGGTGCAGGGGACCACAGATGAAGCGAGGTCAGGGCCAGGCGCTAAACCTGGGGTTTAGGAACAAATGCGGGGTTCCGTGGTCAGGGACAGGCACATAGCCTGTGGGTGGGACAGGCACGCAGCCTGGGCACGGACAGGGGAGCCAGGGAGAACTGGGGAGCCTGGGTAGAAGAGGGGACCAGAGCAGGAACAGGAAGCCAGGGCAGAAACAGAAGGCCGGGGCAGGAGGGCAGGAACAGACACAAAACTCACAGGACATGACATGACATGATGAGAACACACAAGGAACACCACAAAACGGTCTGCCCCCGAACAGAGAAACGGGCAGACTAAAAACAAACTTAACGAGGACAGAACGAGGAACAGGTGAGGCGACAACTAACGAGGAAACAAGAGGAAAACATAATGCCGGTTTGGGAAAGTGGAGAACACGAGTGGAGGGAAAGAGGGAAAACATGGGGTGGACTTGCACGGATGGGGTGGACTGGCACAAACCAGGCACGGATCACAGGACATCACATGGTAACGTGAACAAAGAGTAGGGTCCTTGCCCTTTTTTAAAAGCAAAGAGCTATGTTATCATTATTGGTGAAGGAGCCTTTTTTGATTGTAGAATGAATCATTTCGAGAATAAGTGTGATAAACTGTGACCAAAATGATAGAGCTCAGGTGATAAACCATCTAGACCTGGAGACATCCCTTTGTTCATACTCCCAAGGGCTTCATAGAGTTCGCCTAAAGTTATAGGGGCATCGAATTCACGGCGGGCTTCAAAGTGAAGCTGTGTTAGCTGTAGGGGGTTCAGAAAGCCATTACAACACTGCTCATTATCTCTGAGGTGTAAAAAGCAGAATAGAATGTGTAAAAGCTATTATTAATAACCACTGGGCTGGTACACAGATCACCCATGGGGGATTTGACTGAGGTTATATTTGTTAGTTGTTCGTTAGTTTTAAGTTTAGAGGCTAGTAAATGGCTTGGCTGTGCACTATGGAAGTAATAGTTTTGTCTACCTGTGAATGGGCAGGTCTGCTCTAAATCTATGTACTTGGTTCATTTCTTTATTCAGTAGTTCTCTTTTAAGAGCTAGATCAGAGGTAGGATACAAAGCCATACATCTCTCCATTTCAACAATTTTCGTTTCCAAATCGCGGATATATTTCAGTTTGGATTTATGTAGATTGGAAAAAAACCGAATTGTCTTATCCCTGATGAATCCCTTTACCGGATCCCAAAAAAAACCAAGGATCAGTCACGGATGATTTATTGATAGCTATAAATTCACCCAGTTGTTCCCTCATCTCCCTTAAAAATGATTAATTCTGCAACAAGGTAGAATTAAAACGCCAACGAGCCGCCCGTTTGAGGCCCAACGAGATTGTGACTGTGCCCATGATTGCCCTGTGGTCAGAAAGAGCCATAGGGGCTAAGTCAAAATCAGATGTCTTATCATATAAATGTTTGGATATGAAAATATAATCTATACATGAGAATTATTTATGCAGTGCCGAATAGCAAGTGAATTCCCCAGACGATAGATTTGCTGTCCACCAAACATCTACAACTGCACAATCATTAGCCCATTTCTTTAGTCGTAAGGATGCCAAACTTGTGTTTGGATTTGCGCCGGGTGTAAGATAAGGCCCATCATATCTAGGCATGCTTTTGCAGTCCCTTCCTGAAGCTTTTTCTAGAAAAATTCTAACAAAATGGCTTCTGGAAGCCAAAGGTCACGTTGGAACCATTGTTCAACATAAAGTTTATCTCTCAAATGCTACGTCCAGTTTGAACACAACTTTACAAAACCCACTTTTGCAACTTCATGTCCAAACAAGAAATGAGCTTGGCATTATTTGAGCTTCTCAAGGACTGTTGGTGCAATTTGAACCAAACTTAGGGTTTGATTTAATAAGACTATTTTGTGTGCAAAACCTTTTAGCGCACGCAAAACCAATTATTAGTCTTGCACACACTAAAGGTCTTAGTAAATCAGGCCCTTAGTGTTGCTGATTCTCTTCACCACTAGATGGCAGACTTACCCACATTATCTCTGCTTTTGACAGCACACTTCAGTTGAAACTCGCTCACTTGAAGCAACTTGTTTAGACTTGGCCAGAGTGTTATTGGATGGTACAGAACACTGCAAACGGTCATCCCTCAACATCCTATACATGTATAAATCTTTATATTTCTGTGAGGGATGAAACGGAGCATCTCAGCATGCTCTATCAGACCCTTCCATTAGCGCCACCATGTGGCCACATTTAAAAACACTGCTCACACCAAGTCTGGCCCTGACAGACAGTAGCGTGTCAAATGCGAAGGAGGCTCCGCCCTCCTTGTACGAGCATATATGACACTGTAACGCTACTACTCCTCAGTGAACATATTCGCTTCTCGCGCACAGCAAGCAGGGCAATGTTGGTGGATCTCTCCACTCGATGTTTCAGAGAACCGGGGTTACGACAGTAACCTAAAGTTCTCTTTCATCATCTCGTTTCGAGATCCACCTATGGGAGATTTGGCCAACTCCCGGATTGCCATATGCTCACAGCTGAGACGCTGTCAAGCCAGCAAGGGAGGGTGGTGCCTAGCGCATCCCCTGTAGGCAAGTACAAAACACAATCCACTGTCCAGTGTAGTAACTGGGGTCCGGGAACAGTGTGAAGTACTACACCCATAGTGAGATGTGTGTGGCTCACACAGAGCTCACCCCCAATACTGAGTGGGCTACCGGTGTCCTGGTAACATCCAGACGGTAAAACCTCACAAAAGTATGTGGAGAAGCCCAGCCTGCGGCTGAACAAATTTCCTGCATGGAGACCCCACGAAATAGGGCCCATGATGCAGCCACGCCCCTCGTAGAATGAGCCCTCAGACCCGAGGGAGGCGATACCCCCTTTGAACCATATGCCATAACAATAGCTTCCACAAGCCAATGGGACAGCCGCTGCTTAGAGATGGCTTTCCCTTTGCAGGCGGGGGCCCAGGCCACAAAGAGCTGGTTGCTCTTTCTGAAAGCCCTAGTCCTTGTTATATACGTGTGGAGAACACGCACAGGACACAGCATATGTAGCCTTTGCTCTTCCTCAGAAGAGAACGGCGGTGGGTGAAAAGCGGAAAGCTCCAACACCTCACATGTGAAAGCTGGGAAGCTTTTAGGCATAAAGGCAGGATTAGGTTTGAGGAAAACCTTATCCATATTAGGGGAGAATATTGTGCACGAGGGATGCACTGAGAGCGCATGGAGATCGCTGACCCGCTTAGCAGAGGCTAATGCGAGCAGCAGTACTGTCTTCAGAGACAGTAATTTTAACTCTATTCCGTGTATAGGCTCGAATGGCCGTTGGGACAGAGCCTCCAGCACCAGTGATAAATCCCATGAGGGAATGAGCTTTTTAACAACAGGCAGAGAACGGCGAGCCCCCTTCATGAACCTGCGCACGAGGGGATGCTGCCCCACTGTATTGTCATTGAAACCCATATGACAAGCAGTGATAGCTGCCAGGTAAACCTTAATGGTAGAAAAGGATTTCCCTTCATCCATCAGGTTTTGTAAAAAACTCAGCACGTCAGAAACAGAGCACTGATAGGGCACTGACTGACGGGAGGCACACCACTTTTCAAATACCTGCCACTTATTGTCATAAAGTGATCTGGTAGAAGACGCTCTCGCGCTCTGAATGGTTGCCACCACGCGAGGGGGGAGCCCTAAAGCGTCGAGGTTGTGCCTTTCACGGGCCAAGCCCAAAGAGCTATTCGCTCTGGGCAGGGGTGATATATTTCCCCGTTCGCCTGAGACAGCAGGTCCGTGCGTAACGGGAGCGCGCACGGCTGTGCATAAAGGAGAGGAATGATCTCCGCCAGCCACGGCGATTTCGCCCACCTGGGCGCTATTAGGATCAGTGTCAAACTCTGCTCTCTCACTCTGGCTAGAGTGGGAGAGATGAGAGCGAGGGGGGGAAACGCATATAGAAGCACATTGGGCCAAGGGTGGGCTAGTGCGTCTACGCCTAGAGGCGCGTTCTTGTCCCGTAGCGAGAAGAACATACGACAATGGGCGTTTTCGTGCGAGGCGAAGAGATCGACGGCTGCGTGGCCAAATCTCTGCCATAGCATTTCCACAGTCTGGGGATGCAGTCGCCATTCCCTGTACAGTGGGTTTCCCCTTGACAGCAGATCTGCGCCCGTGTTCAGTATGCCTGGAACATGGGTCGCACGTAACGACAGAAAGTGATGGCTGCCCCATACCAGCAGTCTGTGGGCTAGACTGTGGAGATGGAGAGAGCGCATGCCCCCCTGGCGATTGACGTATGCTACAGCAGTCGTATTGTCGCAACGTACTAGCACATGCCGTCGCCTTAAGCGGGGTAGAAAATATCTGAGAGCTATCCATATAGTCAGGAGCTCCAGATAATTGATGTGAGCTGAGCGCAGCTGGATTGGCCACATCCCATTCACTACACGCCCTTCCTGAGTGGCCCCCCACCCAGAAAGGGATGCATCTGTCGTTACGACTTTTCTCATGAGAACGATCCCGAGAGGGGTTCCCTGAGTATAAAAGTCTGTGTTCTCCCAATGACGTAGAGCTGCCGCGCACTCGTGCGTCACTGTGAGACGGCGATGGGGATCGCGTATGGGGCTGAGGTGTAGTGATGAAACCCACCTCATAAAGCCCCTCATCCTCAGTAACCCCAGCGGTAAAACCTGCGAGGCTGAGGCCATCAGCCCTTGCAGTCTGAGGCATGTGCGGTACTGTACTCTTAAGCCCGGTTTGAACAGAGAGAGACAGTCCCGCAGGGATACGATGCGGTCCGCTGACAGGCGGGCTAGCATCGAAACAGAGTTTAGCACCAGCCCCAAGAACGTTACACTCTGTGAAGGAGAGAAATTGCTCTTGGGGAGGTTTACCCTGAACCCGAGCGCAGCTAGTTGTGCCAAAACTAACTGCGTGTCTTTCACGACTCTGACTCTCGAATTGGCAATGATTAGCCAATCGTCCATATAAGTCAGTATTCTGACCCCCGTTAGTCTTAACGGGGCCAGGCCCGCCTCCACACAAACACAGAACACCCGTGGGCTTAGGGAGAGGCCGAACGGTAGAACTGTGTATTCGTAGCAAACACCGCGGTGGGCGAAGCGAAGGAATTTCGTGTGGGGAGGATAGATGCCTATGTGGAAGAAAGCATCTTTCAGATCGATTGATGTGAACCAATCGCTCTGACGTATTGAACGTGAAAGAGTATTGTAAGTTAGCATTTTGAAGTTGTACCGCCTCAAATGCTTGTTCAACACTCTGAGATCCAAGATCGGACGGAGGGAACCGTCCTTCTTTGGGACCAGGAAATAGCGAGAATAAAAGCCGTGTTGGGCTTGATCTCTGGGAACCACACGTATCGCCCCCTTTTGTAATAGAGAGGAAATTTCCTCCTCTAAAACATGGGCCGCACTCCTCTCGGTTTGAGAGTAAATGACTCCGTTGAAACATGGGGGTTTCCCTGCAAACTGGAGTCTGTAGCCCTTGGCAACTGTGCGTAGTACCCACTCGGGGGCAAACGTAGCCTGCCAGGCTTGTATGTGGCTCGTGAGCGCCCCTGCTGGTGCGGAGGACCGCAGGGGGGAACGGCCGAGTGCGGCCGTGCTGAATGGGGCTGGCGCTCCACCTAGTGGTGAAACCAGGGGAGGCCTTATGTGATAAGAAGGGGTTTTCCTTAACACATTTTTTGTTTTTTGGCCTTTCAGGGCGGGAGCCTTTATTAGGAATGGCCTGGTGTTCGCTTGTACCCTGAATGTGGGTAACACAGCAGCGAACAGAGGAGGGCTGTCCTCCTGAATTGGGAGTCTCCTTCTCTTCATGGGGGGGAAGAGAGGAGATGAGCCTGTGTCCAAGGGGCTGACTGCCCCAGAACATGGACTTAGCCCCCCAATAGCGGTAGTGTCAGGTTGGCCGCTTCCGCTTCTGGTCGGCGGGGGTGGGAGAGGGTTTCTTTGCCGCGGCTGCGGCAAAGGACATATTCCTCCAAGGCTTAGCAGGGGGGTTGCCCTGCTGGCCTGGGGCTGTGCCCAGGGGCTTGCCCCTGCCCTGTCCTGGCTGGACACGGCGGTTCACCGCTGGGGGCTGTGGAGGCCGCATGGGTGGCAGCAAGTGAGGCGTCACTCTGCGGGGGAGGCAGAGTTTGAAAGCTTCATCCTCCTTCCTTTTGTCGTCGCACCGCTGCTGCATGAGGCTCAGCGCGGGGCCGAAAAGAGCCTGGCCTGGCTCAACAGGGGCGCCGGCTATGCGCCTTCTCTCACTGTCGGGCAGACCAGAGAGATTAAGCCAGATCGCCCGCTCGCCGGCTACGGAGAGAGCCATGGAGCGGCCGCAGGCTTGGACACACTGGCGAGAGTTGCGCAGGACCAAGTCGTTCACAGTGACAATCTCTTGCCACAGTATAGGGGAAGGGGTCCCCTTTTGTAATTGTTTCCCCATCTCCTCTGTGAGCTCAGCTTGGTAAGCTGAGAGGAGGGAGGAAACATTGAGGGCTCTAACCGCGAGGGCTGAGGCCCTGTAGGAAGCCTGGTGGATGGAGGCTGTGAAGCGTTCCATCTTAGTAGGGAGGGTAGGCCTGGGCGGCGCCAGGAGACCTCCCTGCGTGGGGTTAAGGTGTCGAGCTATGGAGGGCTCAACAGCTGGGGGTTCCCCCATGGCGTGGGCGGCCATGTCCTTAACTTCCAGACCGGAGAAACCGTGCTTGAAATCAAGCGGGTCCTTCCAGTGGTGTTTCAAGTGTTTAGCGCAGGCGGGGAGAACTGGGAAAAGCTGTTTTCTGGGGCCTGGGGGGGGGCCCAGGAATTTCCCGTCATAAACATCCCTCTCCTCGTCGGCCGGGTTCTGTAGGGCTGGCCATTCGATATTGAGACGGGCTGCGGCCCGCTCACATACCTCCAGAAGCACGGCATGGGGTTGGGCGTACCCATAGCCGGTGCTAACTGGGCCGGTGGAATGGCGTCCTCCTCACCCGAATAATCAGACGCAACCGCCATGTCGTCATTATCCGCTGTCTCTCCTTCCAGTATGGGGGTACCGGAGAGCGAGAGGGGGAACGCCGACATGTCTGGGTCGGAGCGGTCAGCCCAACTCAGAGAAGGAAGGTCTTGAGGCGGCCGAAAGGCCGTAGTGCTATCGTCCTCTTTGTCAGAGTCCTCGGGACACAGGTCGTTGCCGTGGGTAGCAGCAACTCTCTGCCTCCGTCGCCTGAGCTTTTTGGGCAGCGCGAGGCAGTGGCTGCAGCTCTCTGGGGAGTCGATGGCCTCCTGGGCATGTTTTAAGCCCAAGCACATGACACAGAGAGGGTGAGTGTCCCTGGCCGCGATGAGGGCACCGCATGCGGCCGGGCAGGCACGCGAGCGTAGCTCCTCAGACGGGCCGAGAGGAACGGGCTTAGAAAGAGCCATTAGCGGGGAGCTAGGCAGCTAAGCAGAGAAACAGGCAGCGTGGGCGGCTGGCTAGAGAGCAAAGAGACAAACTAGCGTGGGTGGCTAGTTGTGAGACAGCACTGTCCTGTTCTGCGTTAGCAGATGCAGGAAAAAATCGTGTCTTGGGCGGGTAGCCTGCACGATACAAGGGCTAGTGCGCGGGGTAGCAGGCTAACACCGAGTGGAGCTACTCAGCACTGACGCGCGTTCCCGAACCTTTCACGCCCGGCGGAGGCTGATCCGGAGATATATCCTCCTGCGGACAGTTAAGTGACAAGGCTCGTGTGGGATACACGGTCGAAGCTGTGAGTGGGGTACTCCGAAATTCGCGAGAAGCGAATGTCAACTGAGGAGTAGTAGCGTTACAGTGTCATATATGCTCGTACAAGGAGGGCGGAGCCTCCTTCGCATTTGACACGCTACTGTCTGTCAGGGCCAGACTTGGTGCAATTGGATGCTTCTGTGGTGGTCATGACCGGACGTCATTCCCATAGGTGGATCTCGAAACGAGATGATGAAAGAGAACCTTTGTTAAAGGGAAACCAAGCCCAGAGTTTTAGCAAGACCACGCCTCTTTCGTTGCATCCAGCGACAGAAAAAAAGGAGCTGGAATATCGCTGGCTACCACGCCCCTTCCCATACGCTGCCCTCGCTCTGTCACGAAAAAGAGTATCCCCCTCCCTTCCCAAGGCATTTTTGGATGACGATGCGAGGCCGGCAAGCAGGCGAAGTGACCAGAAAAGATGGGAAACGTGGCGTAATAACCAATCAGATTAAATATTTGACGTATAAATTGCCCTCCTTTTCTAATTTTATTTCCCCATTCCTAGTTCTGTCATGGAGGACCTGTGAATTATTGCTTGTGTTTGGATTTGCGCCGGGTGTAAGATAAGGCCCATCATATCTAGGCATGCTTTTGCAGTCCCTTCCTGAAGCTTTTTCTAGAAAAATTCTAACAAAATGGCTTCTGGAAGCCAAAGGTCACGTTGGAACCATTGTTCAACATAAAGTTTATCTCTCAAATGCTACGTCCAGTTTGAACACAACTTTACAAAACCCACTTTTGCAACTTCATGTCCAAACAAGAAATGAGCTTGGCATTATTTGAGCTTCTCAAGGACTGTTGGTGCAATTTGAACCAAACTTAGGGTTTGATTTAATAAGACTATTTTGTGTGCAAAACCTTTTAGCGCACGCAAAACCAATTATTAGTCTTGCACACACTAAAGGTCTTAGTAAATCAGGCCCTTAGTGTTGCTGATTCTCTTCACCACTAGATGGCAGACTTACCCACATTATCTCTGCTTTTGACAGCACACTTCAGTTGAAACTCGCTCACTTGAAGCAACTTGTTTAGACTTGGCCAGAGTGTTATTGGATGGTACAGAACACTGCAAACGGTCATCCCTCAACATCCTATACATGTATAAATCTTTATATTTCTGTGAGGGATGAAACGGAGCATCTCAGCATGCTCTATCAGACCCTTCCATTAGCGCCACCATGTGGCCACATTTAAAAACACTGCTCACACCAAGTCTGGCCCTGACAGACAGTAGCGTGTCAAATGCGAAGGAGGCTCCGCCCTCCTTGTACGAGCATATATGACACTGTAACGCTACTACTCCTCAGTGAACATATTCGCTTCTCGCGCACAGCAAGCAGGGCAATGTTGGTGGATCTCTCCACTCGATGTTTCAGAGAACCGGGGTTACGACAGTAACCTAAAGTTCTCTTTCATCATCTCGTTTCGAGATCCACCTATGGGAGATTTGGCCAACTCCCGGATTGCCATATGCTCACAGCTGAGACGCTGTCAAGCCAGCAAGGGAGGCCTCCCTCCCTAGCGGGAGGGTGGTGCCTAGCGCATCCCCTGTAGGCAAGTACAAAACACAATCCACTGTCCAGTGTAGTAACTGGGGTCCGGGAACAGTGTGAAGTACTACACCCATAGTGAGATGTGTGTGGCTCACACAGAGCTCACCCCCAATACTGAGTGGGCTACCGGTGTCCTGGTAACATCCAGACGGTAAAACCTCACAAAAGTATGTGGAGAAGCCCAGCCTGCGGCTGAACAAATTTCCTGCATGGAGACCCCACGAAATAGGGCCCATGATGCAGCCACGCCCCTCGTAGAATGAGCCCTCAGACCCGAGGGAGGCGATACCCCCTTTGAACCATATGCCATAACAATAGCTTCCACAAGCCAATGGGACAGCCGCTGCTTAGAGATGGCTTTCCCTTTGCAGGCGGGGGCCCAGGCCACAAAGAGCTGGTTGCTCTTTCTGAAAGCCCTAGTCCTTGTTATATACGTGTGGAGAACACGCACAGGACACAGCATATGTAGCCTTTGCTCTTCCTCAGAAGAGAACGGCGGTGGGTGAAAAGCGGAAAGCTCCAACACCTCACATGTGAAAGCTGGGAAGCTTTTAGGCATAAAGGCAGGATTAGGTTTGAGGAAAACCTTATCCATATTAGGGGAGAATATTGTGCACGAGGGATGCACTGAGAGCGCATGGAGATCGCTGACCCGCTTAGCAGAGGCTAATGCGAGCAGCAGTACTGTCTTCAGAGACAGTAATTTTAACTCTATTCCGTGTATAGGCTCGAATGGCCGTTGGGACAGAGCCTCCAGCACCAGTGATAAATCCCATGAGGGAATGAGCTTTTTAACAACAGGCAGAGAACGGCGAGCCCCCTTCATGAACTTGCGCACGAGGGGATGCTGCCCCACTGTATTGTCATTGAAACCCATATGACAAGCAGTGATAGCTGCCAGGTAAACCTTAATGGTAGAAAAGGATTTCCCTTCATCCATCAGGTTTTGTAAAAAACTCAGCACGTCAGAAACAGAGCACTGATAGGGCACTGACTGACGGGAGGCACACCACTTTTCAAATACCTGCCACTTATTGTCATAAAGTGATCTGGTAGAAGACGCTCTCGCGCTCTGAATGGTTGCCACCACGCGAGGGGGGAGCCCTAAAGCGTCGAGGTTGTGCCTTTCACGGGCCAAGCCCAAAGAGCTATTCGCTCTGGGCAGGGGTGATATATTTCCCCGTTCGCCTGAGACAGCAGGTCCGTGCGTAACGGGAGCGCGCACGGCTGTGCATAAAGGAGAGGAATGATCTCCGCCAGCCACGGCGATTTCGCCCACCTGGGCACTATTAGGATCAGTGTCAAACTCTGCTCTCTCACTCTGGCTAGAGTGGGAGAGATGAGAGCGAGGGGGGGAAACGCATATAGAAGCACATTGGGCCAAGGGTGGGCTAGTGCGTCTACGCCTAGAGGCGCGTTCTTGTCCCGTAGCGAGAAGAACATACGACAATGGGCGTTTTCGTGCGAGGCGAAGAGATCGACGGCTGCGTGGCCAAATCTCTGCCATAGCATTTCCACAGTCTGGGGATGCAGTCGCCATTCCCTGTACAGTGGGTTTCCCCTTGACAGCAGATCTGCGCCCGTGTTCAGTATGCCTGGAACATGGGTCGCACGTAACGACAGAAAGTGATGGCTGCCCCATACCAGCAGTCTGTGGGCTAGACTGTGGAGATGGAGAGAGCGCATGCCCCCCTGGCGATTGACGTATGCTACAGCAGTCGTATTGTCGCAACGTACTAGCACATGCCGTCGCCTTAAGCGGGGTAGAAAATATCTGAGAGCTATCCATATAGTCAGGAGCTCCAGATAATTGATGTGAGCTGAGCGCAGCTGGATTGGCCACATCCCATTCACTACACGCCCTTCCTGAGTGGCCCCCCACCCAGAAAGGGATGCATCTGTCGTTACGACTTTTCTCATGAGAACGATCCCGAGAGGGGTTCCCTGAGTATAAAAGTCTGTGTTCTCCCAATGACGTAGAGCTGCCGCGCACTCGTGCGTCACTGTGAGACGGCGATGGGGATCGCGTATGGGGCTGAGGTGTAGTGATGAAACCCACCTCATAAAGCCCCTCATCCTCAGTAACCCCAGCGGTAAAACCTGCGAGGCTGAGGCCATCAGCCCTTGCAGTCTGAGGCATGTGCGGTACTGTACTCTTAAGCCCGGTTTGAACAGAGAGAGACAGTCCCGCAGGGATACGATGCGGTCCGCTGACAGGCGGGCTAGCATCGAAACAGAGTTTAGCACTAGCCCCAAGAACGTTACACTCTGTGAAGGAGAGAAATTGCTCTTGGGGAGGTTTACCCTGAACCCGAGCGCAGCTAGTTGTGCCAAAACTAACTGCGTGTCTTTCACGACTCTGACTCTCGAATTGGCAATGATTAGCCAATCGTCCATATAAGTCAGTATTCTGACCCCCGTTAGTCTTAACAGGGCCAGGCCCGCCTCCACACAGACACAGAACACCCGTGGGCTTAGGGAGAGGCCGAACGGTAGAACTGTGTATTCGTAGCAAACACCGCGGTGGGCGAAGCGAAGGAATTTCGTGTGGGGAGGATAGATGCCTATGTGGAAGAAAGCATCTTTCAGACCGATTGATGTGAACCAATCGCTCTGACGTATTGAACGTGAAAGAGTATTGTAAGTTAGCATTTTGAAGTTGTACCGCCTCAAATGCTTGTTCAACACTCTGAGATCCAAGATCGGACGGAGGGAACCGTCCTTCTTTGGGACCAGGAAATAGCGAGAATAAAAGCCGTGTTGGGCTTGATCTCTGGGAACCACACGTATCGCCCCCTTTTGTAATAGAGAGGAAATTTCCTCCTCTAAAACATGGGCCGCACTCCTCTCGGTTTGAGAGTAAATGACTCCGTTGAAACATGGGGGTTTCCCTGCAAACTGGAGTCTGTAGCCCTTGGCAACTGTGCGTAGTACCCACTCGGGGGCAAACGTAGCCTGCCAGGCTTGTATGTGGCTCGTGAGCGCCCCTGCTGGTGCGGAGGACCGCAGGGGGGAACGGCCGAGTGCGGCCGTGCTGAATGGGGCTGGCGCTCCACCTAGTGGTGAAACCAGGGGAGGCCTTATGTGATAAGAAGGGGTTTTCCTTAACACATTTTTTGTTTTTTGGCCTTTCAGGGCGGGAGCCTTTATTAGGAATGGCCTGGTGTTCGCTTGTACCCTGAATGTGGGTAACACAGCAGCGAACAGAGGAGGGCTGTCCTCCTGAATTGGGAGTCTCCTTCTCTTCATGGGGGGGAAGAGAGGAGATGAGCCTGTGTCCAAGGGGCTGACTGCCCCAGAACATGGACTTAGCCCCCCAATAGCGGTAGTGTCAGGTTGGCCGCTTCCGCTTCTGGTCGGCGGGGGTGGGAGAGGGTTTCTTTGCCGCGGCTGCGGCAAAGGACATATTCCTCCAAGGCTTAGCAGGGGGGTTGCCCTGCTGGCCTGGGGCTGTGCCCTGGGGCTTGCCCCTGCCCTGTCCTGGCTGGACACGGCGGTTCACCGCTGGGGGCTGTGGAGGCCGCATGGGTGGCGGCAAGTGAGGCGTCACTCTGCGGGGGAGGCAGAGTTTGAAAGCTTCATCCTCCTTCCTTTTGTCGTCGCACCGCTGCTGCATGAGGCTCAGCGCGGGGCCGAAAAGAGCCTGGCCTGGCTCAACAGGGGCGCCGGCTATGCGCCTTCTCTCACTGTCGGGCAGACCAGAGAGATTAAGCCAGAGCGCCCGCTCGCCGGCTACGGAGAGAGCCATGGAGCGGCCGCAGGCTAGGACACACTGGCGAGAGTTGCGCAGGACCAAGTCGTTCACAGTGACAATCTCTTGCCACAGTATAGGGGAAGGGGTCCCCTTTTGTAATTGTTTCCCCATCTCCTCTGTGAGCTCAGCTTGGTAAGCTGAGAGGAGGGAGGAAACATTGAGGGCTCTAACCGCGAGGGCTGAGGCCCTGTAGGAAGCCTGGTGGATGGAGGCTGTGAAGCGTTCCATCTTAGTAGGGAGGGTAGGCCTGGGCGGCGCCAGGAGACCTCCCTGCGTGGGGTTAAGGTGTCGAGCTATGGAGGGCTCAACAGCTGGGGGTTCCCCCATGGCGTGGGCGGCCATGTCCTTAACTTCCAGACCGGAGAAACCGTGCTTGAAATCAAGCGGGTCCTTCCAGTGGTGTTTCAAGTGTTTAGCGCAGGCGGGGAGAACTGGGAAAAGCTGTTTTCTGGGGCCTGGGGGGGGGCCCAGGAATTTCCCGTCATAAACATCCCTCTCCTCGTCGGCCGGGTTCTGTAGGGCTGGCCATTCGATATTGAGACGGGCTGCGGCCCGCTCACATACCTCCAGAAGCACGGCATGGGGTTGGGCGTACCCATAGCCGGTGCTAACTGGGCCGGTGGAATGGCGTCCTCCTCACCCGAATAATCAGACGCAACCGCCATGTCGTCATTATCCGCTGTCTCTCCTTCCAGTATGGGGGTACCGGAGAGCGAGAGGGGGAACGCCGACATGTCTGGGTCGGAGCGGTCAGCCCAACTCAGAGAAGGAAGGTCTTGAGGCGGCCGAAAGGCCGTAGTGCTATCGTCCTCTTTGTCAGAGTCCTCGGGACACAGGTCGTTGCCGTGGGTAGCAGCAACTCTCTGCCTCCGTCGCCTGAGCTTTTTGGGCAGCGCGAGGCAGTGGCTGCAGCTCTCTGGGGAGTCGATGGCCTCCTGGGCATGTTTTAAGCCCAAGCACATGACACAGAGAGGGTGAGTGTCCCTGGCCGCGATGAGGGCACCGCATGCGGCCGGGCAGGCACGCGAGCGTAGCTCCTCAGACGGGCCGAGAGGAACGGGCTTAGAAAGAGCCATTAGCGGGGAGCTAGGCAGCTAAGCAGAGAAACAGGCAGCGTGGGCGGCTGGCTAGAGAGCAAAGAGACAAACTAGCGTGGGTGGCTAGTTGTGAGACAGCACTGTCCTGTTCTGCGTTAGCAGATGCAGGAAAAAATCGTGTCTTGGGCGGGTAGCCTGCACGATACAAGGGCTAGTGCGCGGGGTAGCAGGCTAACACCGAGTGGAGCTACTCAGCACTGACGCGCGTTCCCGAACCTTTCACGCCCGGCGGAGGCTGATCCGGAGATATATCCTCCTGCGGACAGTTAAGTGACAAGGCTCGTGTGGGATACACGGTCGAAGCTGTGAGTGGGGTACTCCGAAATTCGCGAGAAGCGAATGTCAACTGAGGAGTAGTAGCGTTACAGTGTCATATATGCTCGTACAAGGAGGGCGGAGCCTCCTTCGCATTTGACACGCTACTGTCTGTCAGGGCCAGACTTGGTGCAATTGGATGCTTCTGTGGTGGTCATGACCGGACGTCATTCCCATAGGTGGATCTCGAAACGAGATGATGAAAGAGAACCTTTGTTAAAGGGAAACCAAGCCCAGAGTTTTAGCAAGACCACGCCTCTTTCGTTGCATCCAGCGACAGAAAAAAAGGAGCTGGAATATCGCTGGCTACCACGCCCCTTCCCATACGCTGCCCTCGCTCTGTCACGAAAAAGAGTATCCCCCTCCCTTCCCAAGGCATTTTTGGATGACGATGCGAGGCCGGCAAGCAGGCGAAGTGACCAGAAAAGATGGGAAACGTGGCGTAATAACCAATCAGATTAAATATTTGACGTATAAATTGCCCTCCTTTTCTAATTTTATTTCCCCATTCCTAGTTCTGTCATGGAGGACCTGTGAATTATTGCTTGTGTTTGGATTTGCGCCGGGTGTAAGATAAGGCCCATCATATCTAGGCATGCTTTTGCAGTCCCTTCCTGAAGCTTTTTCTAGAAAAATTCTAACAAAATGGCTTCTGGAAGCCAAAGGTCACGTTGGAACCATTGTTCAACATAAAGTTTATCTCTCAAATGCTACGTCCAGTTTGAACACAACTTTACAAAACCCACTTTTGCAACTTCATGTCCAAACAAGAAATGAGCTTGGCATTATTTGAGCTTCTCAAGGACTGTTGGTGCAATTTGAACCAAACTTAGGGTTTGATTTAATAAGACTATTTTGTGTGCAAAACCTTTTAGCGCACGCAAAACCAATTATTAGTCTTGCACACACTAAAGGTCTTAGTAAATCAGGCCCTTAGTGTTGCTGATTCTCTTCACCACTAGATGGCAGACTTACCCACATTATCTCTGCTTTTGACAGCACACTTCAGTTGAAACTCGCTCACTTGAAGCAACTTGTTTAGACTTGGCCAGAGTGTTATTGGATGGTACAGAACACTGCAAACGGTCATCCCTCAACATCCTATACATGTATAAATCTTTATATTTCTGTGAGGGATGAAACGGAGCATCTCAGCATGCTCTATCAGACCCTTCCATTAGCGCCACCATGTGGCCACATTTAAAAACACTGCTCACACCAAGTCTGGCCCTGACAGACAGTAGCGTGTCAAATGCGAAGGAGGCTCCGCCCTCCTTGTACGAGCATATATGACACTGTAACGCTACTACTCCTCAGTGAACATATTCGCTTCTCGCGCACAGCAAGCAGGGCAATGTTGGTGGATCTCTCCACTCGATGTTTCAGAGAACCGGGGTTACGACAGTAACCTAAAGTTCTCTTTCATCATCTCGTTTCGAGATCCACCTATGGGAGATTTGGCCAACTCCCGGATTGCCATATGCTCACAGCTGAGACGCTGTCAAGCCAGCAAGGGAGGCCTCCCTCCCTAGCGGGAGGGTGGTGCCTAGCGCATCCCCTGTAGGCAAGTACAAAACACAATCCACTGTCCAGTGTAGTAACTGGGGTCCGGGAACAGTGTGAAGTACTACACCCATAGTGAGATGTGTGTGGCTCACACAGAGCTCACCCCCAATACTGAGTGGGCTACCGGTGTCCTGGTAACATCCAGACGGTAAAACCTCACAAAAGTATGTGGAGAAGCCCAGCCTGCGGCTGAACAAATTTCCTGCATGGAGACCCCACGAAATAGGGCCCATGATGCAGCCACGCCCCTCGTAGAATGAGCCCTCAGACCCGAGGGAGGCGATACCCCCTTTGAACCATATGCCATAACAATAGCTTCCACAAGCCAATGGGACAGCCGCTGCTTAGAGATGGCTTTCCCTTTGCAGGCGGGGGCCCAGGCCACAAAGAGCTGGTTGCTCTTTCTGAAAGCCCTAGTCCTTGTTATATACGTGTGGAGAACACGCACAGGACACAGCATATGTAGCCTTTGCTCTTCCTCAGAAGAGAACGGCGGTGGGTGAAAAGCGGAAAGCTCCAACACCTCACATGTGAAAGCTGGGAAGCTTTTAGGCATAAAGGCAGGATTAGGTTTGAGGAAAACCTTATCCATATTAGGGGAGAATATTGTGCACGAGGGATGCACTGAGAGCGCATGGAGATCGCTGACCCGCTTAGCAGAGGCTAATGCGAGCAGCAGTACTGTCTTCAGAGACAGTAATTTTAACTCTATTCCGTGTATAGGCTCGAATGGCCGTTGGGACAGAGCCTCCAGCACCAGTGATAAATCCCATGAGGGAATGAGCTTTTTAACAACAGGCAGAGAACGGCGAGCCCCCTTCATGAACTTGCGCACGAGGGGATGCTGCCCCACTGTATTGTCATTGAAACCCATATGACAAGCAGTGATAGCTGCCAGGTAAACCTTAATGGTAGAAAAGGATTTCCCTTCATCCATCAGGTTTTGTAAAAAACTCAGCACGTCAGAAACAGAGCACTGATAGGGCACTGACTGACGGGAGGCACACCACTTTTCAAATACCTGCCACTTATTGTCATAAAGTGATCTGGTAGAAGACGCTCTCGCGCTCTGAATGGTTGCCACCACGCGAGGGGGGAGCCCTAAAGCGTCGAGGTTGTGCCTTTCACGGGCCAAGCCCAAAGAGCTATTCGCTCTGGGCAGGGGTGATATATTTCCCCGTTCGCCTGAGACAGCAGGTCCGTGCGTAACGGGAGCGCGCACGGCTGTGCATAAAGGAGAGGAATGATCTCCGCCAGCCACGGCGATTTCGCCCACCTGGGCACTATTAGGATCAGTGTCAAACTCTGCTCTCTCACTCTGGCTAGAGTGGGAGAGATGAGAGCGAGGGGGGGAAACGCATATAGAAGCACATTGGGCCAAGGGTGGGCTAGTGCGTCTACGCCTAGAGGCGCGTTCTTGTCCCGTAGCGAGAAGAACATACGACAATGGGCGTTTTCGTGCGAGGCGAAGAGATCGACGGCTGCGTGGCCAAATCTCTGCCATAGCATTTCCACAGTCTGGGGATGCAGTCGCCATTCCCTGTACAGTGGGTTTCCCCTTGACAGCAGATCTGCGCCCGTGTTCAGTATGCCTGGAACATGGGTCGCACGTAACGACAGAAAGTGATGGCTGCCCCATACCAGCAGTCTGTGGGCTAGACTGTGGAGATGGAGAGAGCGCATGCCCCCCTGGCGATTGACGTATGCTACAGCAGTCGTATTGTCGCAACGTACTAGCACATGCCGTCGCCTTAAGCGGGGTAGAAAATATCTGAGAGCTATCCATATAGTCAGGAGCTCCAGATAATTGATGTGAGCTGAGCGCAGCTGGATTGGCCACATCCCATTCACTACACGCCCTTCCTGAGTGGCCCCCCACCCAGAAAGGGATGCATCTGTCGTTACGACTTTTCTCATGAGAACGATCCCGAGAGGGGTTCCCTGAGTATAAAAGTCTGTGTTCTCCCAATGACGTAGAGCTGCCGCGCACTCGTGCGTCACTGTGAGACGGCGATGGGGATCGCGTATGGGGCTGAGGTGTAGTGATGAAACCCACCTCATAAAGCCCCTCATCCTCAGTAACCCCAGCGGTAAAACCTGCGAGGCTGAGGCCATCAGCCCTTGCAGTCTGAGGCATGTGCGGTACTGTACTCTTAAGCCCGGTTTGAACAGAGAGAGACAGTCCCGCAGGGATACGATGCGGTCCGCTGACAGGCGGGCTAGCATCGAAACAGAGTTTAGCACCAGCCCCAAGAACGTTACACTCTGTGAAGGAGAGAAATTGCTCTTGGGGAGGTTTACCCTGAACCCGAGCGCAGCTAGTTGTGCCAAAACTAACTGCGTGTCTTTCACGACTCTGACTCTCGAATTGGCAATGATTAGCCAATCGTCCATATAAGTCAGTATTCTGACCCCCGTTAGTCTTAACAGGGCCAGGCCCGCCTCCACACAGACACAGAACACCCGTGGGCTTAGGGAGAGGCCGAACGGTAGAACTGTGTATTCGTAGCAAACACCGCGGTGGGCGAAGCGAAGGAATTTCGTGTGGGGAGGATAGATGCCTATGTGGAAGAAAGCATCTTTCAGACCGATTGATGTGAACCAATCGCTCTGACGTATTGAACGTGAAAGAGTATTGTAAGTTAGCATTTTGAAGTTGTACCGCCTCAAATGCTTGTTCAACACTCTGAGATCCAAGATCGGACGGAGGGAACCGTCCTTCTTTGGGACCAGGAAATAGCGAGAATAAAAGCCGTGTTGGGCTTGATCTCTGGGAACCACACGTATCGCCCCCTTTTGTAATAGAGAGGAAATTTCCTCCTCTAAAACATGGGCCGCACTCCTCTCGGTTTGAGAGTAAATGACTCCGTTGAAACATGGGGGTTTCCCTGCAAACTGGAGTCTGTAGCCCTTGGCAACTGTGCGTAGTACCCACTCGGGGGCAAACGTAGCCTGCCAGGCTTGTATGTGGCTCGTGAGCGCCCCTGCTGGTGCGGAGGACCGCAGGGGGGAACGGCCGAGTGCGGCCGTGCTGAATGGGGCTGGCGCTCCACCTAGTGGTGAAACCAGGGGAGGCCTTATGTGATAAGAAGGGGTTTTCCTTAACACATTTTTTGTTTTTTGGCCTTTCAGGGCGGGAGCCTTTATTAGGAATGGCCTGGTGTTCGCTTGTACCCTGAATGTGGGTAACACAGCAGCGAACAGAGGAGGGCTGTCCTCCTGAATTGGGAGTCTCCTTCTCTTCATGGGGGGGAAGAGAGGAGATGAGCCTGTGTCCAAGGGGCTGACTGCCCCAGAACATGGACTTAGCCCCCCAATAGCGGTAGTGTCAGGTTGGCCGCTTCCGCTTCTGGTCGGCGGGGGTGGGAGAGGGTTTCTTTGCCGCGGCTGCGGCAAAGGACATATTCCTCCAAGGCTTAGCAGGGGGGTTGCCCTGCTGGCCCGGGGCTGTGCCCTGGGGCTTGCCCCTGCCCTGTCCTGGCTGGACACGGCGGTTCACCGCTGGGGGCTGTGGAGGCCGCATGGGTGGCGGCAAGTGAGGCGTCACTCTGCGGGGGAGGCAGAGTTTGAAAGCTTCATCCTCCTTCCTTTTGTCGTCGCACCGCTGCTGCATGAGGCTCAGCGCGGGGCCGAAAAGAGCCTGGCCTGGCTCAACAGGGGCGCCGGCTATGCGCCTTCTCTCACTGTCGGGCAGACCAGAGAGATTAAGCCAGAGCGCCCGCTCGCCGGCTACGGAGAGAGCCATGGAGCGGCCGCAGGCTAGGACACACTGGCGAGAGTTGCGCAGGACCAAGTCGTTCACAGTGACAATCTCTTGCCACAGTATAGGGGAAGGGGTCCCCTTTTGTAATTGTTTCCCCATCTCCTCTGTGAGCTCAGCTTGGTAAGCTGAGAGGAGGGAGGAAACATTGAGGGCTCTAACCGCGAGGGCTGAGGCCCTGTAGGAAGCCTGGTGGATGGAGGCTGTGAAGCGTTCCATCTTAGTAGGGAGGGTAGGCCTGGGCGGCGCCAGGAGACCTCCCTGCGTGGGGTTAAGGTGTCGAGCTATGGAGGGCTCAACAGCTGGGGGTTCCCCCATGGCGTGGGCGGCCATGTCCTTAACTTCCAGACCGGAGAAACCGTGCTTGAAATCAAGCGGGTCCTTCCAGTGGTGTTTCAAGTGTTTAGCGCAGGCGGGGAGAACTGGGAAAAGCTGTTTTCTGGGGCCTGGGGGGGGGCCCAGGAATTTCCCGTCATAAACATCCCTCTCCTCGTCGGCCGGGTTCTGTAGGGCTGGCCATTCGATATTGAGACGGGCTGCGGCCCGCTCACATACCTCCAGAAGCACGGCATGGGGTTGGGCGTACCCATAGCCGGTGCTAACTGGGCCGGTGGAATGGCGTCCTCCTCACCCGAATAATCAGACGCAACCGCCATGTCGTCATTATCCGCTGTCTCTCCTTCCAGTATGGGGGTACCGGAGAGCGAGAGGGGGAACGCCGACATGTCTGGGTCGGAGCGGTCAGCCCAACTCAGAGAAGGAAGGTCTTGAGGCGGCCGAAAGGCCGTAGTGCTATCGTCCTCTTTGTCAGAGTCCTCGGGACACAGGTCGTTGCCGTGGGTAGCAGCAACTCTCTGCCTCCGTCGCCTGAGCTTTTTGGGCAGCGCGAGGCAGTGGCTGCAGCTCTCTGGGGAGTCGATGGCCTCCTGGGCATGTTTTAAGCCCAAGCACATGACACAGAGAGGGTGAGTGTCCCTGGCCGCGATGAGGGCACCGCATGCGGCCGGGCAGGCACGCGAGCGTAGCTCCTCAGACGGGCCGAGAGGAACGGGCTTAGAAAGAGCCATTAGCGGGGAGCTAGGCAGCTAAGCAGAGAAACAGGCAGCGTGGGCGGCTGGCTAGAGAGCAAAGAGACAAACTAGCGTGGGTGGCTAGTTGTGAGACAGCACTGTCCTGTTCTGCGTTAGCAGATGCAGGAAAAAATCGTGTCTTGGGCGGGTAGCCTGCACGATACAAGGGCTAGTGCGCGGGGTAGCAGGCTAACACCGAGTGGAGCTACTCAGCACTGACGCGCGTTCCCGAACCTTTCACGCCCGGCGGAGGCTGATCCGGAGATATATCCTCCTGCGGACAGTTAAGTGACAAGGCTCGTGTGGGATACACGGTCGAAGCTGTGAGTGGGGTACTCCGAAATTCGCGAGAAGCGAATGTCAACTGAGGAGTAGTAGCGTTACAGTGTCATATATGCTCGTACAAGGAGGGCGGAGCCTCCTTCGCATTTGACACGCTACTGTCTGTCAGGGCCAGACTTGGTGCAATTGGATGCTTCTGTGGTGGTCATGACCGGACGTCATTCCCATAGGTGGATCTCGAAACGAGATGATGAAAGAGAACCTTTGTTAAAGGGAAACCAAGCCCAGAGTTTTAGCAAGACCACGCCTCTTTCGTTGCATCCAGCGACAGAAAAAAAGGAGCTGGAATATCGCTGGCTACCACGCCCCTTCCCATACGCTGCCCTCGCTCTGTCACGAAAAAGAGTATCCCCCTCCCTTCCCAAGGCATTTTTGGATGACGATGCGAGGCCGGCAAGCAGGCGAAGTGACCAGAAAAGATGGGAAACGTGGCGTAATAACCAATCAGATTAAATATTTGACGTATAAATTGCCCTCCTTTTCTAATTTTATTTCCCCATTCCTAGTTCTGTCATGGAGGACCTGTGAATTATTGCTGTGTAGGGATTTCCCAAATAATACGATTGGTATAATTGAACAGTGTTTTTCTTTTAAATAGCACATACTTACACCTATAATGTCTCTTTGTTTGTTTATGCACAACAATTTTCTTAGAAAAAACATAATTTTAAAACCCCCGTAGGCCTACGATAATTTTATATTTTCCATCTGGCGTCACTGAAGCGGGACAACAAATTGAACGAGACAGAGTAGCCAGCTAAACTGAACGAGATCGAATGAACTGCTCTTCCAAACTCGAACGTCTGCTACTGCGGTCAAAAAGAACGACAAATCGCCGCAATCAGTCTGTAAATTTGCACATTGAGCTTACATCGCCTAGCCTACAAGTTGAACGCAGGATTTATGTATACAATCAAGTAACTGATATTTATTAATGTAAACTTATACGTTGTTATTGGTAAATGAAAGTTTAGTGGGGCAGGCACTGGCAGCACTGCTGAACATGTATGCTAGCTACTATGATTTTAATAAAAACTCAAAAAGTTCGAAAGGTTCAATACAATTAGATGTCTCAGATCGAGATCACTCGGACTGTGCGAAGATCCGAACTGCCTGTCACTATCCAGCCCAGCAGGACATCTTGAACTCCTTTTATATGTCCTGATAAAAGGGCGTTACCAAATAATGATGAAACGATGTACCAGAGAGGCGTGGTTCCCATTGACAAGTCAAATATTTTCTTATATCGTTCAACCCATAGAGGGAAGGATTCCGGTCATTTTTATTGCAAAATGAGAAACATCAACCTTTGTATTGAACATTCGAGATTGGGACTACAGTCAATCACTAGCATTTTGGTGTGGCCCAATACATAACTTATCAACTATAATAAGTTGTTTCAGTGCTTGGTTCCCCTTTAATTCATCACTGCCACTTCACCCAAGAACCGAAACATGCAGAACTTAGTCCCGCGGAGGGTGCTGTTGTCCTTGATCACTGCCACTTCACCCAAGAACCGAAACATGCAGGACTTAGTCCCGCGGAGGGTGCTGTTGTCCTCGGCCCTTGTAGTAGTTCAGGGGTGTCAAACTCATTTTCACTCCGGGCCACATCAGCATTATGGTTGCCTTCAAAGGGCCGGTTGTACTTAACCTAATTTCGGACCACTTTTTATTATCAAGGATTTTCGCGGACCTCGATTGTAATTGTTGACGGGGGGGGGGGGGGGGGTGCAATCACCTTTTCTTTTGTTTTATACAAACTTTATTTAACGGTTTATTTAACGTATTAACGTATGTACCGCGGGTGTGCGTCCGCGTCTGCGTTTGTCTGTTATATCGTAAAAGTAAATCCCCGTTAACCAGCCACGTAGATACACGCGGGCCTTGAGTTTGACACTTTGCTGCTTTATTTGTTATTATAACATTGATCAACATTTGTTTTTTGTTTTGTCTGATTCAGTGTTGCACTGTATTGAAGTTCATATTAAAACAAAAACTAAAAGCGGCACATGATTAATTAATTATATATGTTCTGATTTATTTAGTTATTAAGGGTGGGCAGGGAGCAGGAAGGCACATCATGAGCATTTAGTCCTTCGGTCTATTTGGATGGCAGGTATGGTTTGCCACTTTTCAGTGTTTCCTGCAGAAATATCCACAAGAACCCCAGAACATTCAATTATGTACCTTCTGACTTCATGTAAACACACAGAATTCAGATACAACTTCACACATCCGCACAATAAAGCCCCAAACTTGGGTTATTTTTTTTCAATTTTTCTCCTTATTTGGTATGCCATCTACCAAATTACGGCTTGGTGGGGCATGCCTCATATCTATACAGCACCGAGAGTTTGGTATTTTTCAGGGTTTTCTACAGAAATAACCACAATGACCACAGACTCTCAGCCCTTAAAAACATTAACTTCTGCATGTTCTGACCTCATGTAATCACACATAATTCAGGTAGAACTTCACACCTCCACACAATAAAGCCCCAAACTTGGGTTAGTTTGCAGTTTTTTCTTCTTCTTCTTCTTCTTCTTCTTCTTCCTTTTCCTGCTGAATTCATCATCAAACGTGATCATACCCTCAAAGAATAATTCTCCCCATTGGATAACAACATCTGATCAAAGTAGTCTGATGAAAAAGTAGCCAATTGCAGAATACACAGGCAAAATGAACGCTGCACACACGTAATGCTTTTGATTGACATAACGATGTGAAGATTGAAGATTTCATGCTTTTGGACATACAGTCAAGCCGGAAAGTCTGCATACCCCTTTCACCTTCTCCACGTTTTCAAAATTCTACACAAAATAACCCATAATGACTAAGTGAAAACAGGTTTTTAGACATTTGTGCTAATTTATTAAAAATCTAAATGTCAAATATCATATGTACACAAGTGTGCACACCCTTTGATATGACACCCAAAAGTGAGCTGAGGTGCATTTTGTTTCCACTGATACTGCTTGAGATGTTTCTACAACTTAATAAATTCAATTGATTGAACATGATTGGGGATTGCCAACACCTGCCAATATAAGGTCCCACAGTTGACAGTGCATGTCAGAGCAAACTCCAAGCCGTGGGGTCAAATTAATTATCTGCAGACCTCAGAAACAGGATTGTGTCATGGCATAGATCTGGAGAAGGGTACCGAAAAATCTCTGCAGCTTTACAGGTCCCAAAAAGCCCAGTGGCCACCATCATTTGTAAATGGAAGAAGTTTGGAACACCAAGAATCTTCCTAGACCTGGCCGCCCAGCCAAACTAAGCAATCGTGTAAAGGATCTCTATGTCAGAGACACGGAGGGAATATTGGAGGTCCAGATGCGATAGCTGGGAAATCTTAAAGTGTTCCTAAGAACACCAGTGGAATGGACAATGATCCATAGTGGAGAAAAAATAAAATAAAAACACAAACCTCGCAATAAAAAACGAGGAGCTCGATCACCGAGCAAAACAAAGAAATAAGCAATAACGCTTATCTAACTCCCGTTTGTGGAGTGAAACAAAAAACTGAAAAGACCCCAAAAACTTTGGGTGAGGCACTCGTAGGTTCGAGTAGAAAACAAAAGAAAACGAAAACCTCTGCTCTGAAATAAGAGTGTTTAAAGAGAAATTGTTTTCTTTCTAAGGTTATACTGCTCACAAGTCCCGCATTGATAAGCAAAGCGGTCGATAGCAGTACAACTTCCTACACCCTTTTTACCGGCTCGAATGTTACGTGAAATAACATGGAAGCAACGAGAGAGGCAGGAAGCGGGGTATAAATAGTGAGCGGAAATAAATGACAGGTGAACTCACTAATGACGAGGCGAAAGCAAAACCCGTGGCGGAACACAGGAAAATCCGATAGATTGCCGGCAAACGACAAAAAGGAATAAAGAGACGCGGAGATAAGGGAAGAAAGGCAAGATCCATGACAAATCGGGGGAAGACGAGCCTTAGCCAGGGTGGTGAGCAGGAACCCGAGGGTCACTCTGACAGAGCTCCAGCGTATCCTTTTGGAGATGGGAGAACCTTTCAGAAGATCAACCATCCAGGCAGCACTCCACCAATCAGGCCTTTATGGTAGAGTGGCCAGACGGAAGCCCCTCCTTAGTAAAAGGCACATCACAGCCCGCTTGGAGTTTGTCAAAAGGCACCTAGAGGACTCTCAAACCATGAAAATCAAGATTTTCTGGTCTATTGAAACCAAAATTGAACTTTTTGGCCTGAATACCAAGCGTCACGTCTGGAGGAAACCAGGCACCGCTCATCACCTGGCTAATACCATCCCTACAGTGAAGCATGGTGGTGGCAGCATCATGATGTGGGGATGTTTTTCAGCAGCGGGAATGGGGCGACTAGTCCTGATAGAGGGAAAGATGAATGCAAGTACACCAAGATCCTTGAAGAAAACCTGCTCCAGAGCGCTCTGGACCTCAGATTAGGGCGAAGGTTTACCTTCCAACATGACAATGACCCGAAGCACACAGCCAAGAGAACAAAGGAGTGGCTTCGGAGAAAGTCTGTGCATGTCCTTGAGTGGCCCAGCCAGAGCCCAGACCTGAATCCAATTCAAAATCTCTGGAACGAGCTGAAAATGGCTGTGTACCGATGCTCCCCATCCAACCTGACGGAGCTTGCAAGGATATGCCAAGAGGAATGGGCAAAAATGTCCAGAAACAAGTGTGCTAAGCTCGTAGCTTCTTTTCCAAGATACCTTGAAGCTGTAATCGCTGCCAAAGGTGCAGCAACTAAGTATTAGGCTAAGGGTGTGTACAGATATGTAACCCCTAAATAACCTATTTTTGTCAGTAAAATAAAATTGCGCATTTTCTAAAAACCTGTTTTCATTATTGGCTATTGTGTGTAGATGTTTGATGCAAAAAATTAACTCAATCTATTGTAGTATAAGTCTGTAACGTAATAAAACGTGGAGAAGGTGAAAGGGGTGTGCAGAATTTCCGGCTTGACTGTATAAGGAAGTACATGTGATGTATGTCACCCAATAGAGTAATCGCTACAATATTTCTCAAAAACATCTAAGTTTTAAAAATATTGTTGCAATTGTTCTATTGGCTGAAATAGCATCATATGTGAACTTCCTTATACGTCCAAACGCATCACATGTTCACATCCTTATATGTATATCAATCAAAAGCATTACATGTGACATTGTTTATTTAGCCTGTGTATCCTGCAATTGGCTATTTAATCAGACTACCTTGATCAGATGTTGTTGTTGGCAGATTAGTTGTTGTTATGCAATGGGGAGAATGATTCTTTGAGGGCATAGAGCATTTATGATGATGAAATTAGCATCAAAACAAAAAATGTTTTCAACATACAAAAATGGCAAGTTACTCATGCATACAAAACATTGGCTATAATAAAATTAGCAAAGTTAAAGCACAACTGAACTTTGGTACAACTTTGGGTTGTGTAGTTACCTGGCCATGATATGGGGTGATAATCCAGAATAAGGTTATTTGTCGCTCTCCATTCACTTCTATAGGGCAGCTGAAACAGTCTCATAATGACACTTCTAGCACGTATACAAACTGGAACGAAACGGATTCTATCAATACAAACAATAACCAGTCCGTGACACAAGGTTTGATTGACCACATTCTCTTCAGATGGTAAGATAAAAAAACACAGTGCCAAGTTGCATGAAATTGTTTCGGAAACATTGGGTAGCATATTGCTCAGTTTGGAATAGAGCTTGTTTAATTTGTGTTAGCTATAAAATAGCCAGTATTTTTTGCTGTAACTTGGCCTCATTTTTATATCAATACTTTTAATGGCAGGCTTAACTTTGCTCGTTTTATTATAGCCAATGTTTTGTATGCGTGAGTAACTTGCCATTTTTGTAAGTTAAAATGTTTTTTGTTGAGATTTAATTTCTTTTTGTACTGTGGTTCTTATCGTAACGGATGATTATAATGTATATAAAATAATGAACCATACAATAATTGGATCCAGAGATATGCATAGGCTACACATAGGCCTATACAAACACGCATACATTCTAACTGAAAGAAATGCATATGCCTGGATTCCTTTTCCCTTTAATGTTACTATGAAGTTGGCTACAAATAAAGGTAAGTGTTAATCATATTTTTAAATGAAAATTTTTAATATTTTTAAATTGAACTTTGGTAGAACTTGTGTAGTTACCAGCCATGTTCATTAGCTCTGTGCTTCCCCCAGTCCGCAATCTCTCTTTATTAGTACTACTGGTACAAAAAACTTTATAATAGTATATTTATGTTGTGCTACTTTTCAGTGTAATAAAATTAACTCGATCACTCTATTTAGCGGAATCCTTTTATCCACAGTGATTGTTTCAAGTATTAATAAAGGTCACCTATGTAATTAAAATCATTATTCATGTATACCACATGTGTATTGTGTGTTTTATCCTTTTTAGATATTGATGTAGATCTGTTAGATCCATTTATTTCATTGCGTGTGCATGCCACACCAAGACATTAAATAAAATAAATGGACAGACACATATACAAATATATATATATAATTAATTGATTGAATATTGCTTGATTCATTATCTATTTGACAACACATTTAATGAATGATGCTCACATTTCTAAATTTACTTAAATTGCCTTATATTTATTTATCGTAACATTTTACAATTCAATTAATTATATATAAATAAGTATATATATATATATATATATATATATATATATATATTTATTGAATTACATCAGCCTGTAGTGACCATTGGATGCAATTGTCAAAAATTGAACTATTTTATTGAATAAGGGGTCTTCAGCCACAAGGTGGTCATTTTATGGGGGCTTTCAGATGAGTTCAAGGTAATTTTGTTAAAATTATTTTTACACCACAAAGGTATTTTCCACCTACACTTTAACTGAAAATGGAAAGTGAGCCTGTGCAGTTTTCAGAATTACCCTCTACATTTAAAGAACGCTACATATTGAGGTGTTGTTTATCTGTTCAATTTACTTTGTTTCACTGTCACATTACATTACATTACATTACAGGCATTTAGCAGACTTATCCAGAGCAACTTACACAACTTTTTAGCATTTTCTTTTTGACATATTATCCATTTATACAGCTGGATATATACTGAAGCGATTCAGGTTAAGTACCTTGCTCAAGGGTACAACTACCTGGGAATCAAACCTGCAACCTTTGGGTTACAAGGCCAGTTCCTTAACCATTATACTACACTGCCGCCAGTATCTTTCAAGTTTCAAACAAAACATTGGGCCTCATGCAAAAACATCCTCTTATTTTTCTCTTATATTCGTTCTTGAGAGATGTTCGTACAAAAATTTCACGTTGGATAGCAGCCTGTTTTCAGTACAACTACAGGACTTCAATAGGTTACATTACAGTCATACAGTCATACATTACATTACAATATGTTGTACATCTATGGCCCTTCTCTTGCTCTTGCCAGAACAGCTGCATTTGCTAGCTAGCAGTATTCATTAACACAAAGTTGTTACTATACCTATATCATTAGCTAGACTGCTAAATGACTACTATTATTAGCTAGTATTTGCTATTTTAGACAGACAAATTATCTGCTAACATTAGCCATTACAACTGCTAGCTAACTAAAAGAAAATGACACCACACCGGTAACGTTAAACTTGTTTACAGACTGTAAATTAGCTATAAGAACGTGACTGCAGCACGAAGGGTGGGTGTGTTTAGCCGGAGTAGTCCGGTTTACGACACAGATTTAATTGGTTTTTCTCACTTCTGCTCATTTGGGATGACATTGGACCTAACGTAGGCCTAACGTTACCTTATCTTTTGCATTAGATAGAACTGCATAAAACGGACAGGACTGTAACAATGACAACAATCTGCCACAACATTACATTACATTACAGTCATTTAGCAGACGCTTTTATCCAAGTGCATACAGAAACATCATCGAAGTAACTACAGAACAGATAAGATAAAGCACATTCTTCTCATAAAGTAGCAGCTATCCCTAGTAATGAACATTGAATGCAGTTCACAGTAAACTGGGTAAATCAGCTCTACGACAATTTTATTCTAAATATTATAAACTTCAATACACAGTTCAACAAGAACAAGTACCATGAGGTCCTAGATGAGTATCAGTCCAGGTGGAGTCTGAAAAGGTGTGTTTTCAGGCCACGACGGCACAACACACTGCACCATCTCCTACCTAGCTAATACATGTTTAAAATTAAAATCCTGATGTACAACAATCTAAACAATGTAATGTTAGGTAACTGTATGCTTCAGAAAAAAACTGGTGGTAATATACCCGTCTCTTGATCTCTCCCACGGGCTGAGCACTGTCCGATCTGTGCCATTGTGGTAACGTGACATTCGTGCAACTTAGTTTGTCAGCGAAAAAAATTTAATTGCCTACTATGGCAAGCCGTTTTAACATTTATTCCTCGAGACTTACTAGTAACTATTCTAAAGTTACTAGTACTTATTCTTTAGTAACTAGTAACTATTTCAATAGTCACTAGTATCTATTTCAGATTTACTAGTAACTATTTATTAGATACTAGTACTTATTCTTTAGAATAGTTACTAGTAAGTCTCAAGGAATAAATGTTAAAATGGCTTGCCATAGGCTACAGTCTTGTACCTTATACTTAATGGAACCGAGAAGCTGGTATGATACAGCCAGGGCAGTGACGTCAAGCTTCGGCTCTCTTCTGCATGGGTTTAGACACGACCTTCTCATTATCATATAAGCGATGAGGAGAATAGTAAATGTGGTGAGGAAAATGGGATATGTTGCATGGGGAAAATGGGAAATAGATAAATGATTAAACACATGCTAGAACCGAGAAAATAGGAAAAGTTGAAAAATAAAAAAATAAATATTAAAACATTTTTATATTTATTTTTCGACTGATTGGCGGCTAAAAAATAATTAAAAGCTGTTTATTTTTTACAATCCAGATAACCTATTAGTGACATTTGTCAGCTTTAGAATTCCATAAATAACAGGCAAGAATTGCCTATAGGCCTACATGAATAAGTGTAACCATCTTAAAGATGAAGCTGGAAATGTAAGGCAAGGCAGGCAAGGCAGCTTTATTTATAGAGTGCATTTCATACACATGTGCAATTCAATGTGCTTTACATATACAATAACAAGATTAAATGAGGAAATCATTAAAATTCATCAAATAAATAAAAAGATAAGGCAATAAAAGAATAAAGAATCTAAAAATAAATAAATAAATAAATAAATAAAAACTAAATAAATATAAAGATAAGACAATAAAATTTGCAGCAGAAAACAGAAGTAACTGAATAAAACAATAAGAGATAAGACAATTAAAATTACACCTTTGTGGGGCTACTTTTAGTAAAGCAAGTCAGTGTTCATAAGACCTACAAAACAAGAAAGTTTTGAGCCTGGATTTAAAAGTTGCCACATTTGGGGCGTATCTAAGTGTTTCTGGGAGTTTGTTCCAGGTGTCGGAAGCATAATATTTGAATTATGCTTTACCGTGTTTTGTCTTAGGTCTATAAACAGTTAATAGTCCCTTTCCAGACCACCTAAGGGCTCTTGATGGTTCATAGGGAATAAGAAGATCTAGGAGATATTTTTTATAGACCAATAAAATTATTTTAAATTCAACTCTCTGGTACAATGGAAGCCAGTGCAAAGATCTGAGGACTGGTGTGATGTGGTCGTATCTTTTAGTTTTTGTGAGTACCCTTGCCGGTGCATTTTGAACACGCTGTAGTTTTTGTAGCTAATGTAGCTAATATTTAGAACTTATATATGAGTGGAAGTATTGTTTTTTGCTGTCAAAAATGAATGGAGCCCAATAGGGAAACTGGCTTTTTGAGCGCAATCATAGATATCAGCAGAGGGCGACATTATATGTGTGGAGGTTGAAAGCCGAAAGCTGGCCCCTTGCGCAGCCCATGCAGGGGATGCAGTTACACCAGGGTCACAACAAATCTGGTCAGCATCCGCATCCGCATCATATTGCGTCACTCTTTATGTATATATCGCCTCCACCACTGTAAAAATAGGCTAGGCTACCGACATAGGCTAGGCTATGTTTCGCATACAGCCATCACATAAAATGTATGCACAAAACAGTATTCTTAGTACAGTACATACTTTTAGGACACAGTATCAGGAGGCTTATTCGGACACAGCCACTGTGTTTTTCATCTTACCATCTGGAGAATGTATGCTCCCGAATATAGGCCGTGTCAGAATTAGAGCCCTACCTACTGTGTAGTAGCATACAGTGTACTGTTTACTGCATACTGTTTAGTACGCGACATGCAGTATGAAAAATATCATCCATACTATTTTCAGCAAAAACCCAGAAACAAGTATATCATCTGGGGAATTTTTAGTACACTACATTTAGAGAACATTTTGCCTACTCAACAAGCATACACAATTGTATGGAAGGGTGCTGATTGAGTATGCTAATTGAGAACACACAATGAGAAAGTTGTTAAGTAGACAACATGTTCTCTAAAGCTGTGTCCGAATCAACGCTCTTCTATACTATTGTGTATGCTAGTTGAGTACACTGGATGAGAAAGTTGTTAAGTCTGCGAAATGTTATCTAAATGTAGCGTACTTAAAATCCCCAGATGATATACTTATTTCCGAGTTTTCACTGATAATAGTATGGAGGATATTTTTCGCATTCTGCATGTCACTAAACAGTAGGCATATGCAGTAAGCAGTATACAGTATGCTAGTACACAGATCGCAGTGGGCAGGGCTCTGATTCGGACACGTCCCATGTCAGTCCACCTTAAAAAAGGCACTTTTATGTAAATGAGTTACTGAAAATGCTTTGTACCAATAGCAATCGCACAATCTTACCTGTGGCGCAAATAGCACTTAGAGTTCCTTGGATTGGTTTGAATTTAGGGAAACCAGGCCTGAAAGATATGAAGTAGTTAGTTTTTAGGCAGTAAGAAACTGACAGCTTAAAGAAGAAAGGAAGAAGTGAAACGGTCCTGATCGCGCCATTGGTGTTGTTGTTGAGCAGAAACGTATCCATCATCTTTCAGCTGCTCTGGATGTACGCTTGCATTGACCAGGGCCATTGTGAGCGTGTGGATATGACAGTTCCTCGCTAAGGGGATTTGCATGTCTGCTCGCTCACGCTCTTCGTGGATTCTATCATATCTGGGTATTAATTTCTTAGAGTTTCTCCGAGAATCGCCTGCCAGGAAGCAAAGGGGAGCTCGGTAAACGGATCTTTTAAGTCTTTCAAAAGCGAAGGTCGTCATGTTGGGTAACGCTGGGATCTACGCGGCTAAGAAACGGAAGAAGCCCGTTCAGAAAATGTAAGTTTTCGGTCGCGAAGGTGACTGATTTATACCGCCCAATAAGTTATGCAACCGATGGCTCTTTTTGGTTGAACGCATTGTAAAGAATTTAGGCTATCTGTTGAGCGGAACTATTGCAACAATCTGTGGGAGAAGTTTATTTGTATTTAGCAAATACTACTTGGAAATACTGCTTAGAGATTATTTTAAAGTTTTGATTAGCCTATAGGCTATCTCCAGTTGTGGTCAAGAGCAGTATCACAATTCATAAATCCTGTTTATTTTAGTTTCCTAAAGCTTTTTGCTAACTTTGAACTTGCACATTTTCAAACGTATGAATTCTGTTTTAGGCTACGCATAGCAGCTATAGCTTTTGTGCATTGTAGGTTTTCTAAGAATATTTGAGAATATCTTGTATAAATACTACGTAATGTATCTAGCGTTTACACTCTTACACTCATGCACATACAAATACACCAGCAGTGTGACGATTGCAATGTGCCTATATTTCTTTAATATCGCCTGTATGTGAGTAACTGCAAGAGATATGTCCTTTCTCCAGTTTGTCGGGTTACCTTAAGAGGCAGGCGTGGTGTGTAGTTTGGGTTTGGAGTGGAAATAGTACTCTTGCATTAATCATAATCAAGCTGAGAGTCGGCCGTGCTCTCACGCAATGCTTACAGGAGGGAGGGGGAGAGGGAGAGGGAGAGGGGGAGAGGGGGCACTGGCCAGAAGTATGTTATTGTAATCTGATACACGGTTTCTTCTCATTGTGAGAACACGCTTTTTTTTTTTCTCTTTTCTAAATTAACATATTTTTAAGTCACGCTAACAAGTTATGCAATGGCGGCCATAATATTCCCGTGCTAGTTTTGGGCTATCGATTGTCAGGGCTTTATTTATGCTGTGTTTTGTCCCGCGGAATTTAGATTAAGCTGTGCAATAGTCGACGTTGTGATTGAGTCCATTTCTGCTATAAAAAATAGGAGTTTGGTAGGGTGTTGCTTTCATTTGTAACGTAGGCTACCCTGATAAAATTATTTTAGAAATGCTTGTTTGTGTGGTGATATTAGATGTTTCCCTGGCTTGCACAATGTTCAAGGAGACGAGTAATATCGTAGTTTTGGTTGTTTTTGCACACGCGCAAGTGTAAATTGAAGATTGTCTGGATCATAAAAGTTAGGGTTAAGAACTGACTGTTCCTTTATCAGTGGGATGCTTGGAAACGCGTCAGGTTAGTCAAGGTTGTAAGCACGTGAGCCATCCCGAAACTGGTGCATCATTGTACTTTTACATCAGGCCTTCAATCTTTATTTATTTATTTATTTATTCAACAACATTCCACAGAGATTACAGCATTGCCATACATAGTTTAGAGCAATACAGGACAAAGTATAACATTAAACATTCACACACACACACACACACACACACACACACACACACACGCGTATGAGAGACTGTTATGTGTTACTGTTTTTATTTTTTATTTAAATCCAGTAACATATTCAACAGACCTCTTGTAAAAGTGTATCTAGCAGGCTTGAGGACAGAAAATAATCCCACCCCACACACACACACACACACACACACACACACACACACACACACACACAAAACGATACAAAACAAAAATCTCACTTTTTTAATAGGTTTTGAGGCATTGAGTAGATCAGTTGAAATGATGAATGGAATTCTGCATGCAGTTTTGGGCTAAGTTCACTGCTAGCTGGGTGGAGCTTATAAGTTTAGTCACATTCCAGCCCGTGTGTAAGTTTTTCAAACAGACGGGACGGTATTTGGTCACTGGACTGTACAATAGACAGTAGCTCTTAACAGCTATCACGTTTAAATTTAATCACATGCTGATTTTTGGGCTACATGTCCCACTACATGTTTCTAGGTATGGTGTCTGCACGTGGAGCACAAAGAGAGCATCTGAATAAAGGGATTTGGAACCAAGCACACTTCTCTGCTCTTCTGTTCCCCTCTCTCTTCTTCTGTTCCCCTCTCTCTCATACAAAGAGACATTGATTTGCCAAAGTCTTACTGACTGGTAGCTGGGCTGGTTTTCTGTGTTGGGCCGAAGATGTTTTGAGATTTTTTAGAAAATGCCGACTGACGGCATATTTTGGTTGTTAAGAGTAGTGTGTAGCGCATAGAGCAATCTGTAGTGTGTAGATACATGTGTGAAGCGCGCAGAGGAGTGTGAAGCGCGCAGAGGAGTGTGAAGCGCGCAGAGGAGTGTGAAGCGCGCAGAGGAGTGTGAAGCGCGCAGAGGAGTGTGAAGCGCGCAGAAAAGTGTAGCGCATATAAAAGTGTGTAGCGCGTAGAGGAGTGTGAAGCACGCAGAAAAGTGTAGCGTGTATAAAAGTGTGTAGCGCGTAGAAAAGTGTAGCGTGTAGAAAAGTGTGTAGCGCGTAGAAAAGTGTGTAGCGCGTAGAAAAGTGTGTAGCGCGTAGAAAAGCGCGTAGCGCGTAGAGGAGCGTGTAGCGCGTAGAGGAGCGCGTAGAGGAGCGTGTAGCGCGTAGAGGAGCGTGTAGCGCGTAGAGGAGCGTGTAGCGCGTAGAGAAGTGTGAAGCGCGCAGAAAAGTGTAGCGCGCATAAAAGTGTGAAGCACGCAGAAAAGTGTAGCGCATATAAAAGTGTGTAGCGCGTAGAGGAGTGTGAAGCACGTAGAAAAGTGTAGCGTGTATAAAAGTGTGTAGCGCGTAGAAAAGTGTGTAGCGCGTAGAAAAGTGTGTAGCGCGTAGAAAAGTGTGTAGCGCGTAGAAAAGCGCGTAGAGGAGCGTGTAGCGCGTAGAGGAGCGTGTAGCGCGTAGAAAAGTGTGTAGTGCGTAGAGAAGTGTGTAGCGCGTAGCCGTAGAGAAGTGTGTAGCCTGTAGAGATGTGTGTAGCCTCACTAGCGTGTAGAGAAGTGCATAGCGTGTAGAGAAGTGTGTAGTTCTTCCCATTAGTCAGACCAGCAGAGACAATGGCCATCTACCAGCACAGACTGAGGACCCCCCCTAGACTGTGCCTTGACCCCTCCACCCCGACCCTCTCAAGCACCTTTACCAGCCATAACACCTTATGGTCTAACTTCTTTGTTTCATATGATTGTTCACTGTTGTTCAATTACTGCACACTGATCCATGATCTTTGCTCTTGTGTTTGTATTGCAAGTTGCTCTAAAAGCCTCTGCTAAATGGTAGTAAAATGTAGCATGTGGAGTGTAGCGCGTAGAGAAGTGTGTAGCGCGTAGAGAAGTGTGTAGCCTGTAGAGAAGTGTGTAGTTTCTAGTATGTAGCAATACATTGGGGTGAGGGGTCTAATAATTTAGCAGAAGCTAAATAATATACAAACGTGCAGATAAATAAACAGGGGTGCTGCAGGGTCATTAGAGTGAAACTGCACTGATAAATAGCCTTGAATACACACTGTAAATTTATATGTAAAAAAATTCAACTTTCCAGGACTGTTTCATACTAACAATGTAGTTATGGTATATCGGCAGATCAGAATTTCTTCACCAACTGAGAAAGGAGAGTGAAAAATTTCCAAGAGACAATCTTATAAGAGAAGAACTAATTCAACAGCTGATCTTTCTCTGAAAAGAGTTTCAATGCCATTACTGTACTAAAGCTAATAGTAGTCATTCTCACATAGCCATAGCCAAAAAGTCTGTCAATCAAGACTACTGCCTACCACTTGCCTACAACTTTGGTCATAAGCCAGCTAAGTTAGCCATCTAACTATCATAATTACTTGGCTTCATATTCACATAGCGAACTAGTTAGCTACATTCTATAATTATCCACATCCATTGAATTAAATTTCTGAAACTCACAAAATCCCTAAAATTAATTAAATTGCGACACACTTAAATATTGAATAAAAGTGTCTCTTTGAAACAGTCCATACTCTGTTATGTGAGTACAGGCCTCAGTTATTTCCAGGTAAATTAAATCAGGTCTTTCTGAGGGATGGGATAAGAAAAGTGTGTTTGTGTGCGTGGGAGGGGGAGGGGTTGGGTTAAATGAGGTTAACAGAGCCTGGAACGCATCCATTTTTGTGAATAAACACTGACATTTTATCTGATTCTACAGTATCCCTGCATTTATACCAGTGAAACTGGCAATCCACTTACCACTATGTCATTTGGCATCTTAGATCTTCTCAGTGCTACACTGACAGGACCAAGCCACACATTTAAAGACCGACATATTGTTCAATACTTTTCAGTTACATTCATTTGTATCTTGATATTGCATGTCTCCCAACCAGTGGCGTATCCAGAACATTTTGACTGGGGTGGCCAAGGTCGGACACATGCTAACTTTGGGGTGGATCTGGCATTTTAGAGTGCCTACCACACATCACCTCCCTACCAAGTTGAAGTTGTGAATGACATCTACCCCACGCAGCACTGGACTCGATACAATTGCCATTGTCAAGAGAATCACTGGAATTGCATCAATTTGGTCTTTAACTAAATGAAGCCCTACAGTTAGCCTATTTAAAAATGGCTATAATCAACTAGTAACAATTTCTAGATGATGCTAAGATCTTTTTCTAATGGCCATTTCTCTATATGGAAAACATCTATATCAGATAGATTAGGGTGGCTACATTTTTCTGTTTTCGAGGAGACTACACGGCGTCTATAGTCATGAATAATGACAAATGCTAAACTGATGAAATGTACTTTTTTTATTATACATAAATCAATGTTTATATTTGCAATGAAGAAAAATAAATAATAATAAATAGTCAATGGGAGCAAACATGCCCCCCAAATGAAAAAGAAAAATGTGCAAAAAACTAGTCTAAAATAAACACAGGTGATGAGCAACATTTTATGCTAAAAACATTGCATTAAAAATACCTTGGCTGATACTAAAATACATTGTGTAACTAATAATAAAAAATAATACTTTGGGTTATAGCCTACTATAAATTGTGAACTAGTAGGCTAGGCCTAGTGTAAGCCACTTGTGCTCAGTAGCTTATTTTTTTGTTTTATGAACTAAAAAGTGGCCTATTTAGTTCCAATGTCATCATAGCCGTAGGCTACCAGGGGTTTTCAAAGTGGGGGCCGCCAGGGGGGCCAATTAGAGGGGAGGGAGGCTATGGCTATTTGGGGGTCCTTGGCATGGAAAAGTTTGGGAACCCCTGGGCTAGGCTACGTGTAGCCTACGGTTTTTTAATTAAATTTTTTTAACCCGATCCACATTGGCCCCCTAGTGGTAAACGTATCCGTCCCAATTACAGTAATCATGTTTGTCTGAAGTGCAGATTTAAATTTTTATTTAACAGGGTTGCTGCTTGCAAAAACCTCTGCATCTCCAGTTGCACTGCAGGGCAATAAAATAGGAGGGTGCTATTATAGTATGCCATTTGTTTTAGATATTATATAGTACCCGAGTTAGTGATGAATTAAAGGGCAACTTCAGTTAGTGAGGAATTAAAGGGTGAATTCAGTTAGAATGAGGACTAATGCCTCGTTCCCACCATCTACTTGTTACAGAGATAAAAACTCTGTACTTGGTCACGTGCAGCGATAATGTGGCGTTTTAAGTGCAACACCAACAACTTACCGATTGTAAACACTTGATTGCAAAGTACAATACAGTCACTGGATATGTCGACGGTCCTGGAAATTCTGTTCAAAGCCTCAAGTTTTCTAACATCCCTATAGCCCTACAGACTGTTATCGTATAGAATTGGGTGGTTTAAGACCACGACGATGAGCTGCTTTTCAGAAATACAGAAAAGAATGCGAGCTTGTCGGGCACTTATTTTTTTTTAACCGTCTAGAGCGGCATTGTTTTTGATTGGTTGATAGTGCGAAGTTGATTGGTAGTCAACATTTCAGAGACACAAAAATATGGGTTATTTGTCGCTGTGTCACTTGTCACTTTGTCTTTGTCGCGAGTAGATGGTGTGAACGAGGCGTAAGAGGCTTAAGTCAGTTAGTGTGTGGATTGAAAGGGTAAATTAAGTTAGAGAGTGTGTATTGAGAGGGTGAATTCAGTAGGAGAGTGTGTATTAAGAGGGTGAATTCAGTAGAGAGTGGATTGAGAAGGTGAATTCAGTAGGAGAGTGTGGATTGAAAAGGTAAATTCAATAGAGAGTGTGGATTGAAAAGGTGAATTCAGTAGAGTGTGTGGATTAAGAGGGTGAATTCAGTAGGAGAGTGTGGATTGAGAGGGTGAATTCAATAGAGTGTGGATTGAGAGGGTGAATTCAATAGAGAGTGTGGATTGAAAAGGTAAATTCACTGTAGAGTGTGGATTAAGAGGGTGAATTCAGTTAGAGAGTGAGGAGGTTCCCTAAGACTGGGCAATGATGTGTGGGTGTGGGAGAGGGTTTCTGATAAACACACTTAAATTGACTTAAAGAAAATTCTGTCAGCTCTCTTTAGTGTTTAGTTACACAATCCATTTTATTGCATAAATATGCAGCTGGTCCTACAGTAATCCTCTGACTTTACGGATTTCTGTTTTGTTTACAGCATCAGAGTCCAGAGTACACAGTTATTAGGACTTGACTGCACAGTAATACTGTTTCATAGAGGCCCACTGTCTCTTCTTACTTTCCTGTGTGCACGGTAGGTGTGTCTGTGCCAACATGGAAAATAAACCATAGTTTTATCAATGGATCTCTATAGGAATTGGGGGGTGGGACTATATTTAGCTGTAGATTACACTGGAACAGTATGGAACACATGGTTGGCGAAATTGGCTGTAAATCATCAAGGGTTTAAGGGGTGGTTTCTCCTGACAAATTTTTCTATTGAATTCTATGAAAAAACAAGTGCACAGTAAACCTGTCGTCCCCCACCCATGTGCATGTCGTTATCATGTAGCCTACAGTTGTTGAACTTAGTCATTACCATTTCTCTTGAACGTTTGTATCACAATATACCTGATGGCCACCTCCATTTAATTGAATAGCATATTGATGGTGGACAATTCGAGGGAAACCAGGAAATCTTATATAACCATCACATTACGTGTGTGTGTGTGAGAATAGTTGTAGCTAACGTTACAGATTAGCCTCTGTTAACTAACTTACAACATTTATTCATTTAACGTTAGTGTGGCGAAGTGAGCCGTAGTGCTCGGGTGCAGAGACAAGAATCAGACTTTTATAAAGAGAACCAGTTTTTATTTCTAACCAGTTTACTTCTTTAACTTACTTAAATACACAAACAAACACACAGTTCTCCGCTTCTCCCTCGAACCCCCAGAAGGCTCCTTTTCAAGGTTCTCAGGCTCACTGTTGAACAATCAAGGCAATTGGTTAATTGATACAAACAATAACACAATCAATCGTCACCAATTGCCTGATTACCGACAGCTGTGCCGGTTCCATAAACCACCCGATTTCACTCTCTCTCTTGCCGGCAGCGCCTAAAACCACGCCCCCCTACCAAAGTTAGGTTGAATCTTTTAGACTGCAAATATTTCACTATCCATGACCATGACAATGAAATTTCACTTACCAAATGAACATGTAATAAACATAAAATTCGATGGGAATATAAGGAGAAGACAATGAAAAACAATACGTTTGACCACCAAAAATGGGTACAATTGTGTGTGGGCATAACTGAAGAGACAAGATTCAAGTTAAAAGTTTATTAGGCTGGATATGTTGATGCCATCAAGCTCTTAAAATAACTCCAGCACAGAAAAGAGAGAACAAGGAACAGAGAAACTTGGTTATAACGTTAGCTAGCTAATGTAAAAAAGTAGCTAACTTAGCTAGCTAACGTAGCCTAACGTTACTGTAAATGAGTCGGTGTCCTGACGTATAATGTTAACGTTATTAATGGCACACCCGGTCATGCCTTATTAGCCAGCTACTGTATTAAATGTCACAGAATTAACAAAATAGCTATTTTAGGTCAATTTACTTCAAGTGACAGCTTACCTTAACCCAGTAACGTTACGACTACGTGACAGTTTGAAGAGTGAGCGCCTCTCCTTCTCGAATACTGGTTGTGGTCGCATGCGAGCAACTAGCAGTGCATTATAACACTACGGTTAGGACACAGCTAAATGCAGACTGCGATATTCCCATTAACCATCTCTTCTATTACTGTTTGAAATTGTCCAGATGCCATGTTATTTGTGCATTTCGGTGAACATAAAACTTGGAAAAGACAGCACCTGTTCCTCTTTCATCCTATAAATCAAGCACTGGTGGAAGTTAAACTAAATGCAAAATTCTGTAGGCTAGTGTTTTTACTGTGTTGATAGTGGTCTACTGTCGCAGGTAGCCTAATAGCCTATGAAATATTAGACTAGCTGATTGGATTACATGGTCCATCTCATAGTCCATTTTGCTTTGTACATAAAAAACTATAGAGATCCATTGATAAAACTATGGTTTATTTTTCATGTTTATTCAACATCAAGCATAGTTTTTTATGTACAAAGCAAAATGTACTTGGCTATGGGGAAATTCATTGTAATAGCGCCCCTCAGGTGGTGGTACATACATGTGTGACACACAGACAGACACACATGGTACGTACGTACATGCGGGGGTCAAATTAAGGCCCCCCCCAACAACTTTGTTGTGGTGGGGGACAATAAGTCAGGAGAAGAAACGCTTCAAGTTATCCATCCATATCTACTGCATATCTGGCAGCAGAGTGATGGTTTAAGGCTTGTTTGATACGTCAGACCCTTGATGACTTAGAGCCATTTAGCCAAGCATGTGTTCCGTACTGTTCCAGTGTAATTTACAGCTAAATCTAGTCCCACCCCCCAATTCCTATAGAGATCCATTCAAATGCAGAGAGGTTATAGTATCGCTTGTAGGAGTACCAGAAAATAAGATGTCAAGAGTCTTTTGGTGGGTCACAGACATCAGGCAGTCAGAATATGCGACCAAATTTTGGTAAGTTATTACTTTATTCTACATTATGTTAAACTGTCCAATATTTTTTGATGCCAGAAAATGGGGGGACTATGTACCAAAGGTTCTATAATTTCTAAATGGTTCATGGATGAAAATATCCTCAAATTAAAGTTGACAGTCTGCACTTCAACCTCATTGTCATTACCCTATATCCTTTCAAACTCAAAGTCAAAATAACAAACAATATGTCACTGTCCAATGAATTATGGTGCACTGCTCACTGTAGTACCATCATGATTATCAGATATAGCCACTTAGCCAGTTCTCCTCAATTAGGCTATTAGGCGTGTAATAAAATTATTTTTAATTGCATCGCAAAATTGTGCACATTTTATCAACATTATTTTAAATTGTGCATACATGTAGGCTACTTTTTCGTTCTCTGCACTCACACTCTGAGAATATTCATGGCAAAGATCTGCAATGTGCTGATTTTGTCATTTAAATGATCTTGAAGCGCATATTTTATTATATAGGGCGCTATTTTCTAGGGAAGGCCGAATAGGCACAATCAATTGCACTGCGCAAGACGCACTGAGCGTGGATACTGAATTTTGGTAACCAAAGGTGAGGAGTGCACAGCTCACTGCACGCTGAACAGGTTGAAAATGGGTTGTCTTAGTGTGAATATTTATCAGTGTGTTTCAGCTGGATTCAACCATAGCCAATAAAATGACCTCTTTTCAGTCCCTTTAAGAGCCCTGCACATTGCGACCCTGCCTACTGCCTATTTCCCACTACCACTGCAGTGGAACATGATATTTTTAATTGATATTGCAAAAAAATGTTTAATTTTATGTATTTTCTTCACAAGGGAAGGTGTAAAATCACAAATTAAGTGGGGCTATACTTAATCATTTGTGTTTTCGTCCTGTTGTTTTTTTATAGGATATTTAAGCCATCAGATTGCGTAAATCAATAAATTCTACAAGTTGTCACTGTAGAATTAGTTTACTGTTAGGCTATATAGAAAAATGTGTGCCTTTGTGTGGTACCCTAGGACAGCAGTGCACAAACCGTGGGTCGCGGGAGATATCTATTGGGTTGTGTAGGCTACAGCAACATTCCAATGCATTTAGGCCAATGAACAAAGTGTTAGTATTCATTAATGTTATTCTGCGTTTGTACAATTAAATAGAAAACTGAAACTACTTAAAACACACTTTTACTGTTTCATTTGACTTTCATATGATCATGTAAATGCACATCATTTGGCTGCTACTCACTGCACTCCATGAGATGGTGCCGATTTAGCAAAATGCTGATAATTGCCCTTGATGCTCTTCGTTACTAGTTAGCTATAGATAATTACTTGTTTATTACAACATAAGATAGTTAACGGCTTTAGCTAATCACTGTGATCCAGTCTCGTTGTGCTTTTGACGTAAAAACAAAGTCTGTATGCTATTGAAATATTGGCTGTAGCCTATTGAAACATTAGCTAATTTGTTTTAAGTTTTCTACTGGAAAAAGAATAAGTGGCTGATCCCAGGCTACATCCCAGCAAAAAGAGACGCACTGACGATGAGTGTAACATTTTAATATGTGTAGCCTAATATTTTATCCTACGGTTATCTGTCTGGCAGCTTTGAGCACTTTACCCTTACTATGCTTCATTGATAAAGCCCAATGCTCTATTCCCATTGGACTAGGATTACCTGGGGACCACGCATGATTTGTAGGCTAATAATTTTTAGAGGTTGTCTGTGATGTTAGTCCCATGTGAATCTGCCAAGTCCATCATTTGTAAAGTGAACATTTTTTTATTTTTAAACCGCAAATTAGGCTACCATATTTTTCAATACACAGAGGTCATCTGATAGTATTAGTCCTGTGTAAATCGGCATCTCCGTAATTTGGGGTGATATTTTTTCTGCCGCAAGGATACATTGTTTTTTCCACGTCTTTTTCTGCGTCTTTCTGGGTAGAGAATTATGGACGCTGCGGTGGAAATTATAAATGCAAATTTTGACAAAATTTTGGGTGTGGTTCTCATGCCAAAATTATTTTATTTTATTTTAGGCCTACTCCCAAATTTACTGAATTGAAAGTGAATTGTATCCAACCCTGTAGCCACCGTCAACGCACCAATCTGCATACCCTGCTTTAAATGTGCAGAAATAACTCCTAGCTCATAGTAATGTTACATTTCAATCATATCCGGTTAAAATCCTTGGGATTTGATCAGTAGGCTACATTTGAGTGAAACACAGGTTTATCCCGTGCGAATGCTCTGCACGAAACACAGCCGGGGTGGGGGGTGATTCCAAAATCACATGCGGTCCCCAGGTAATACTAGTCCAGTGTGAATAGGGCATAAAATTCTGTTAATTTCACTGTGCTTTTTGTGATTAATTGCTTGCTAGTTTCAGAAATTTTGTCCCATAATTTAGCTTTTAGGTATTAAAAATATGGCTATTGTCAGCAGTTTACCAATGAATTGTTAATTAATGAAAATTACATTAGTTTGGGTTGTAGAAAGTATGTAGGCTATTGATATCCTTGGGTCATCTCTGAAAATGTTGTGCACCTGTGCCCTATATATTGTAGTGAAAGTCCACCATATTCTGAAATAGCCCTTGCAGAAACTATTAGAAACTATTTTCACATTTAAATGACCAGCTAAACAACCGTTAACTAATTTAAACTGAATCCTGTTATTTAGCCATATAAATCCATTTTTTTAACTGTATAAATCTTGCTATTATATGGGATTACTGGTGTTTTAGAGGGAAATAATAGTATCAATGTGACAAGCCTTGTGCGCACATACACATTTTAATAATTTTATTTATGTCTACATACAAAAGTGACATTAACGGACATAAACAATGGGGGGGGGCAGTACAGAATAATACTATGGACACCTGCAGGCTCATTGAGGGTATAGGTAACAGCGCCGTCTCCAGATATGGCGGCTACCTATAATTTCTGACATGGAGCAATACCTTGCCGACTGCTTTGCCCGCAATTTTTGCATTCCAACCAGTTGCAGACACACATCACACACACACACACACACACACACACACACACACACACACACACACACACACTGTAATTACATTGCAATTTTGTTAGAGAAATAATGTAAGTGCTTTGGACGCATGTAGAACACAATAAATACAATTTTTTACGAGTCATTTTTTCTTTCTGTGTTTTCCCTCTGAGCTGTGCAGCAGATTTCTCTCTAGGATTTTGTGTACAGGCCAGATGAAAATTAATCAGACCACCCCTTATACCCCACACACCCTCCTCCAAACTAAACGTCTTTCGCAAACAGTCCCATAAAGCTAACCAGTTTTCTACCATTACCAGTGTAATTTTTGGGTTCTTTCAGGTAGGAATGTGCTTTAGAAGGGAACGTATTTGTATTGTACAGGAACGTCCCGTACCCTATACAGTTAATGGGGTTGCAGGCCCTGCCAAAACGGCAGTGGTGTTAAGACTTTTCAAACGATATGTGGAGTGATCTACCACCACCCACCTTGAGTAAGATCATTCCCAGGATACCTTTCTGCTGTGTCATTGGAGCATTGTGATATGGAGTATAATAAAGAGAAGTGCTGTTTGGTTATTGTGTTTTTGTACTGTAAAATTATAATCTTTTCATTCTAGTGTTGACACTATTAATGTGTGAGCAGCTCACTGCTGTAATGTCCCCTCTGTCCCCACAGGTCACAGTTCTTTTATTTCAGGGAAAGTATGATTTGGGTCTTTTTCTGGATCCAGTTACAGTTTAACTGGCCTTAGGCCTATCAGTGGCTTCTACCAAGTATGCAAGCGGGACATTTTGAGGTGGATCAGCTCCATCAGGCTAACAGGGGTATGCAGAAGTTTGGGCACCCCTGGTCATATTGCATGCTTTTAAATCTACACGGGAAGAAGCTAAAAGAACATCTGCAGGGGACAAATTTAAACAAGACAATAAAACTCTCTCTTAGTAATATTTTAACTGGAAGAAAGGGCTAATAAAGGCCTAATATACAAAACTGAAGATTAGTACAAGTGTAGGCCCTCTTACACTTTTTAATTTTCTTAACTAATTATATTATCCACCCACCCACACACCCATCCCCGCACCCACATATACCTAATTGTCTTTACTGATCTCAATCCCTGGGTACAATTTATGGCCCTGTCACACTATTGCGTATGAGAGAAACGTATGAGTTGCGTATGTAAATTCATAAAATTATTTTAATACGCACAAAAAGCCCTTGAAAATAGCGTATGGCCAGCGTATGCCTAGCGTATGCTTGGCGTATAAACCATACGTCTGAATACGCACAAATTTTTAAGCATGCTTAAAAAACTTTTTGTGCCTTGCCGTATGCCACCGTATGCGACCGTGCTTGAAACGTATACAACCTATGCCTAACGTACCCCTAGCGTATATCAGCGTATGAGTGATATTTTTCATACGCTGGCATACGCTAGTACGATATGCAATAGTGTGACAGGGCCATTCGAGAGTTTTGATTTGCATAGGTGAGTGCTGTGTAATGCCTTAAATTGTATTAGACTCAGGCGAGCACAGGAAGAGGAAGAGTTAAGATGTGTCGTGGCCCATTCAGACCATTTATCAGAACTGTTTCCCAGTTCGTTGTCCCAGCTAGATCTGATCTTGGCAAGCGTGACATTCCAGGGTTGTGATCTGATTGTAGATTTGTGAAATAAGTCCTCAAAAGAGTGTCAACAACAAATTGAGCAGGTATGTGTGGAAACGACGATGTTTGTTTGTATAAAGTGGCGGATTTGAAAATAACAAAATAGGTTAGAGTGAGCTAAATCAAATTCGATTGATAATGTCTCAAAGCTGGAAAAGGTGTTTTCTATATAATGGTTTCTGTTAAGGTTTTTGACAATCCAAAAGCTGTTTTAGGAGGGAACAATAAATGATTATTATGAAGGGGCCCTTTTAGAGAGATAAATTACTTCTGCCGATTTTAATGCACAATTACTATTTATTTGCAGAATTTAACAGTTTGAAAAAATAATATTCCAGGTGATTTTTTTAACAGGTCTCAAAACTTGATTGAGTCGTTCGGTCTTATATTAAGCACTTAATAAACTTTTTTGTTGCACTTACTCTCAACAAACGTGGGCTCCTCTAAGCAGCTGACTGAGAACTTGAAAAGAAAGATAATACCCCTTTCACGCACAAAACCTGGGGTTGACACAGGATATTGAACTTGGGTTCAACCCAAGGTTGACCCATTCAGATCTCATTACAGTCACGGGTAAGTACCGGGTTTTTACCATTCACACAAGACTGAACAGGGTTGTTGCATTTCGATGCCATTACTTGAAGTCCATTTTTTCCTGCTAATCCAGCTTGTTGAATAGCCCAATGATGTGCTCCAAATCTTACAAATGCTTTCATGTAACAACTGTGTCACAAAAGTAACGTATTTGTTATTTAATATTCACCATTGAGAGACATTTTGACATAAACCAAGGCTTTGTCTGTATATAGCCTGGCTACATCCTAGTTGGCTAGAAAACCTTTCAACCAAATGTAGCCGGGTTTTCACCTGAATGCCTAGACGACTTTTCACTGTAGGATATTTACCTGTGACAACTGAACAATCTAGCTAGCAAAAATTAACATACTACCTGGGTTGTTTGGTTATACATTTAAATTAATACGGTTTCCATAATTTCAAAAAAAGCGTCAGAACATTGTTTCTAAACAAGTTAACTCCTTCGAGGGGTGTGCCCGAAGCCGAAAAAACCGCATGAATAATTAACCCTAAAAATATAATGATTCTAGCCGAGTCGTGTTGAACCTGCGTAAAACCCAGATCGTGACCAGGGTCACAGACCCAGGTCAGATAATGCGGGTTGACCCATTCACACCAACAGCCAGCACAAGTTTTACCTGGGTCATTGCTTCAGTGTGACAGGGGTATAATTAACCTTTACAAATCCGGGGAAGGCTAAAAGAAGATATCTAAATGCTTACAGATGGGAAATTCCACTGTCAGACATGTCATTCAAATATGGAAGTTAAGGGGAACTGTTGAAGTAAAGGCAAGATCTGGAAGAAACATTTCTGATAAAACTGCTCTTACGCTGTTCAGGTATGCAAGGCAAAATGCACATATTACATTACATTATAGTCATTTAGCAGATGCTCTTATCCAGAGCAACGTACATATCACTGCAAAGAGCCTTCAGAAAGGTGTAGAGATGCTGGAGTAGTGGTGCACCAGTCCACTGTGCAGCGCTGCTTGCTAACATATGATGAATATGAAGATAGTGTCTGAAGTATGCAACACAACACAAAACAAGAGACTATTGGAACAAAGCATTTACATAAAAGAACACCTTGCCAGCCATTATGCATGGCTAAGGTAGATCTATTATGCTTTGGGATTGTGTGGCAGCCGGAGGCACAGGAAATATGCTAGTGAAGTAAAGCATGGATTTGACTAAATATAAACAAATCCTAGAAGCTGAAGTCCATGAAGATATTCAAACTGAAAAGAGGTTGGGCATTTCAACAAGAGTTATCCAAACCAAACCTCAAAATAAACCATGACCTATTTATTAATTTTTTACTGTGGTATTAAAGTTTGACACCCTAAAAATATGTGGCCTTCTCTATCATTTTGACCCAGAAACGCATGTTGGGCCTGATTTTCTAAGACCGTTAGCGGGTGCAAAACCATTTAGCACACGCAAAACCAATAACATGACTAATGATTGGTGCAAAACAAATTCCATGACCAATCATTGGTCATGTTATTTGTTTTTCGTGTGCTAAATGGTTTTGCATCCGCATCCAGGAGATTACAGGAGGCTGTATATCACTGTTCTCCAGTTTAAAAACGTAACATTAAAGCTGCAGTATCACATTAGGGAATTAATACGATTGACAAAATAGGTAAGTTAACATTTTATTCCACAATTACAAACCTCTTTTAATTAACCATAAATAAGTAAAAGAGCAGCTATACACCAGTCCCCTGAGTGGTTTACAAATACATTAAATAAATAGAACTTGTAATAAATAACAAATAACATCAGAATCATTTTCTTACACAATCTACTTTACATTTTTTAAAATCAGTTTTTTGATATCTAAAAAAAATTTGATTAATTAATTCATTTTAATCTTCAGTTTAATGTTCATTAATCCAAACAGGTTTTTTTTTTTTCAGAATCACTGTTTGGTAAAGTTAAAAAGAATATGACTGAGGTGCATCAAACTAACAGTGTTTAACTGGTTCAGCAGGGTATAACGCATGGCTGCAGCTACAGGGACGGTTGTAAGGCATTGTTACCAGAACTCAAGTACTCGGTGACGCTCTTAAAACATAGATAAGTTCAATAAGTAATTTGTACAGAAATACTTTGGTGAGTTGGTTCCTTTTCCCCCCAGCATTATATACCACACAAAATGCCAGGGCATTACTTTCATTTTCTTGCAATGGGATCTGTATTTTTTTGTCTCAAAAAGGCATCCATGCATTGTCAAGCTCTAGGTGGTTGTGTGTTGTGAAAAGGCAAATATAAGCATATGTTCTTAAAATAAAGAATTCTGCCAAATTTATATTTGATCAAAAAATAATGTTTTGATATTTGATTGATTCATACATTATATTTTAGACCTGTTACAACTGTCTTGGGGTAGGTTGTAACAATGGAGTATCCTAATGGTCAGATTTTGTAACCAGTTCATTGTTTATGGAAATACTTAAAGATAGTTATTCAGCAGCAGAGACACATAAGTATATAAAATAACAATTTTTCTGGTCTCCTGTAAATAGGTTTTGGGTATTGTGGAAATTGTAATAAGTGTTTAAACTGTCCCTGGTCGAACATACAATTGATGTTGCATTTCTTTTCGCAACAAATCTTTCCGTTTCGGTGCTTGTGTCCTGTTTCTCACTCATTTTCAGGTTGTAGGCTGCAAAATTTCACAGACGACTGAGGCAACACTTAACTTTCGTTATTCGATAAAAAAGTGAGAAAAAAATATTTTTAAATAGCTGGGCAGTGGTTTGATACCTGGAGCTCAGCCCCTATAGTATTACCTTATCAAGCCCAGGTTGTCATTTTTCGAATTTCAAAAGTGGGTGGGGTCTAGCTAAACCAGCGTGCTTTGTTACCCTTTAACAGTCAGCCCCACAAGATTGACATGGATCCAAGTTGTAGGTAACCCGACATTTCCCAGCATCTGTTTATGGTATACATTTTGCCCTTGTAGAGTTTTTGAAAGTGTATGAAGCTCCAGATTATTAGACAATGGCTGTAAATGCATTGTTAGTCCCAGTGGTCTTCCTGTGCATCTTGGGGTGCGGTCGCTTGTTTTACAGAGAACAGTTAGGAGGAACTGCTTTGTTTCTGAATGTTGGGCGGCGGTGTGATGCGTTGGCGGTGCAATGCGTTGAAGGTGCAATGCGTTGAAGGTGCATGGCGTTGAAGGTGCATGGCGTTGGAGGTGCATGGCGTTGGAGGTGCATGGCGTTGGAGGTGCATGGCGTTGTGGAGGTGCATGGCTCCTCGTGACACTGTCCACATTAGGATGACACTGCAGCAGCTGCCTGGTCACCCAGGCAACCCTGGCCCGTGACATTGCCCTCAGAGCTCACAGCAGGCTGAGGCATCTGTGCCTAATTAGAGAATAATGACGTGTCTAGACTGAGATCTATGCTGGAAACGTGGGCTTCGTCTGTCTACAGGCGTGGTTTAAAGCACTCATCTCATCGCACTGCATACCCCCAATAGGGAACTAATGGAGTCAACTTACAACAAACCATGGAAATGGCAATGTTTTCACAACTAATGCTGTTTTACCATAGCATATAGGCCCATAACTTAATAAAAGGGTTCAATGCTTTAAAATGACTCTAAAGTGCAGTATAAGAAACACCATGGCATGAGGCATGCATTCTTTTATTTAGGATGTGTATTAAAAGATGCTCTTTGCTTTTGCAAAGCACTCCAGAGTGCGTGCTATCTGAGCTGATCTTAAGGAAAACAATCCTGACCCTGCACAATGAACAAAAACCTGAGACATGTTATCAGTGCATGTCAATCTGATCTCATACCTTTGGCCAGGTTAGGAAATGTCTCCCTTGTAGTTGAGCCTGAGGTGTTGGTTGGAGTTCTGTGTGTACGCAGCTAAAACAGTCTGCCTCAGGTGCTCCAGGCTAATAATGCAGTACTTCAGGATCAGTCATTCACCCAGCTGACAGTCTGCTGACCTTTTTATTGCATTCAAGAGCCTACAGTTGAGCCTATCCTCATTCACAAAACAAAACTATTGTCTCACACAAACATGTAAGAGCGTACACTTTATTGTTCAGAAGAAACTGAATTATTGCCTGTGATTCAGTCTATATTTGGTCTTGATTTTGTATTAATAAATACAGGTCTTTATTTTTTTCTTCACAAAGTCTGGCGAGTTCATTGGCTACCGAAGTATATTCCCCAACACCTGCATTTTCTCTAACTGTGAGTTGAAGTTAAGGGCCAATGTCAGTTGAATCTAAGCAAAAGTCTCTCCCAAAACATAAAGATTATGGTCTGGGTCCAATCAACATTTGTATAACATTACATGATACATTACATCATCACTTGGGTGCTCTTATCCAGAGGAACTTACAGAGGTGGAGAACATCAGTGTTACTCAGGAATACAAAAATGCAGTATCACCAAGAAGGCACTGAAGGCCCATTTATAAGGTTAATCAAACCAGCGATTAGTATTATAAACAAAAGTAACACCTAACTCCCAACTAGCCTGTCTTTAGACGGCTACAGCGGCCACCAGAATTACCTCTATCAATAACCTTAATAAAAAAGTGCCGGATTAAATTCAGTTTATTGTCGCACTCAATGTAATTAAATGTCTTCTATGCCCAGAAAAATTTGAAAATGATATTGTTTTATTGTGATACCACACATTTTTAATGCAAAATTATTTTTATTTTGAACAACAGATAAAAATGATTGGCATCCCTGTATTTAATTGTGTACCCTCCCTTTGCCAAGATAATGGCACTGAGTCTTCTCCTGTAGTGTTTCATGAGGTTGGAGAACACATAGCAAGGGATTTGAGACCATTCCTCCATACAGAATCTCTTCAGATCATTGGTTCTTGCTTGTGGTCATCGCTCTCCTCTTCAGCTCGCCCCACAGGTTTTTCAATGGGGCTCAGGTCAGGGAACTGGGATGGGCGTTGCCAAACGTTGATTCTGTGGTTAGTGAACTATTTTGTGTAGATTGTTAGGTATGCTTTGAATGAGTGTTCAGCAAGTGTGTTATTGTGGAAGTTGTGAATTAATGACACGACACGTAGTAATTGTTGCGGTCTGGAGGGAAAACAAAACACCTACTACACAAGACATCACGGCAAGTAAGTAAACCTATTCTCTGAACAGGTCGAACAGCAGCGCAATTTGAATGAACACATCGGACAGATTGCCATGAATTATGGAAGCAGAAAAAAAGTTAATCGTATATATAGCCACTTAATAGACGGAGTTGTATTTAAAGTTTTTTTTTTGAAATGTCAATGGTGCGGTGACCGTCAGCTCATACACCGTGACCTACCATGAAACTGTGACACCGTAACAACACCCCACTCATTATCGGCAGGGTGTCGGTCGATATGGCTTACGGAATATATTGTTATCGGGCCAAAAACTCCTAATCGGTGCATTTTTAGAGCTAACCGTTTTTTGAGCTAACTGTTTTAGAGCTAACCGTTTTGAAATTGAAAGTACCCGATTCATCTTTTTTATGTTGGTACAAACTAATGGACAACTAATGTTTATTTAAAAGAAATAAGACATTTTGTCCTACAGCAAAACACTCAGATTCTTAAGTCAGATCAGAACAGGTCAGCTATTCAGTCCCGCAGGAATCAAAGTGAGCGCTGTTTGGTATTCCTTTAAACCCAACAAAGTGCTCGTCTTTGCTCGTCTTCTTTGCACAGAACCTCAAGGAGGACGCTTGAAACGGTGTACTAATAGGCAATAGCATCCAACGAGAGCACATGTTTTTCTACTTAATGTTTAGGTCTGTAGGCCAATTTTATTTATTTGTTTTATACTAATGGAGTTATATTAATATTAATTAGTGGGAGCAATAACCTTTGAATAATGTGATTATTACGGTTAAAAATTTTTTAAATATCGTGCAGTTAGTACGAGGCCTCTATAAGCCAGAGGGTATATAGGAGCTCCACTGACTGGTTCCATCATACAAGCTGTGGTTGAATAGTGTTTTGATTAGGTTGCAGGAATATAAATTGTTTTAGCACGACCCTATGATGGGAATACTGTTCAGATTAGAGCCCGACCGATTTTTGGGTCCAAAACCGATTCCGAAATTTAGGGGAGGGTGAAATCCGATATCTTTTTTTTTTGCATTGATCCCTCAAGTTTGGTTATCAAATAAAAATTGTGAGAAAGATCCACTGAAGGCAGTATATTCTTCAATTGAACAATTGACATGTCAAAATTTACATAAGAACATTTGCAAGAAGATTCAATGTAGCCTACCAATGTATCCCTATCAATGTACGTTTGATAGTAGCCTAATCATAGGCATAGCCTAATGCTCATCACCAATGATGATCAATCCATTGAAAACATATACAGTAGATATTAGATACTTTATCATAGTCTGTCCTTTTAAAAAGCAATTTCACTATTTCACAGATCATCCTGTGTGATCTAAGGTTTCCCCACTAAATTCAATCAAAGTAAATGAGCATTAATATTTAGGAGTGCAAAATTGAATCATTAACAATAAGTACTCCCCCTGTAAAGCACAACTGCACTTTGGTAGAACTTTGGGTTGTGTAGTTACCTGGCCATGATATGAGTCCAAATGGTAGCCATATACAGTGGGAGCAATAATTATTTGATCCCTTACTGATTTTGGAGGTTTGCCCACTTACAAAGAATGGAACTGTGTAGAATTTTAATCATAGGTACATTTTAACATTGAGAGACAGAATATCACAAAATAATCCACAATAACAACATCATATAAATTTTATAAATGTATTATCGTATTTTCGCATGAAATAAGTATTTGATCCATAGAACAATAGGACTTAATACTTGGTGGAGAAACCTTTGTTGGCAAGCACAGAGGTCAGACGTTTGTTGTAGTTTTTCACCAGGTTTGCACAGATCTTGGGAGAGATTTTGGTCCACTCCTCTTTGCAGATCCTCTCCAAATCCTTAAGGTTCCGAGGCTGTCGCTTGGCAACTCGAAGCTTCAGCTCCCTCCACAGATTTTCGATGGGATTTAGGTCTGGAGACTGGCTAGGCCACTCCAGGACCTTAATATGCTTATTTTTGAGCCACTGCTTTGTTGCCTTGGCTGTATGTTTTGGGTCATTGTCATGTTGGAAGACCCATCCACGACCCATTTTCAGTGCTCTCACTGAGGGAAGGAGGTTGTCGCCCAAAATTTTCCGGTACATGGCCCCATTCATCCTCCCCTCGATACGGTGAAGTCGTCCTGTCCCCTTAGCTGAGAAACACCCCCAAAGCATAAGGTTTCCACCTCCATGCTTCACAGTGGGGATGGTGTTTTTTGGGTTGTACTCAGCATTTCTCTTCCTCCAAACACGGCGAGTCGAGTTGATGCCAAATAGCTCTATTTTGGTCTCATCTGACCACATCACCTTCTCCCAAGCCTCCTCTGGATCATCCAGGTGTTCTTTGGCAAACTTCAGACGGGCTTGTACATGTGCCTTCTTCAGCAGAGGAACCTTGCGCGCGCAGCAGGATTTTAATCCTTCACGGTGTAGTGTGTTACTGATGGTTCTCTTCGTGACTGTGGTCCCAACTGCCTTCAAGTCATTAACAAGCTCCTCCTGTGTAGTACTGGGCTGATCCCTGACCGTTCTCATGATCATTGATATCCCACGAGGCGAGATCTTGCGTGGAGCCCCAGACCGAGGGAGATTGGCGGTGACTGTGTTTCTTCCATTCTCTAATAATTGCTCCAACAGTTGTTAACTTCTCACGAAGCTGCTTGCTTATTTTCTTGTAGCCCATCCCAGCCTTGTGCAGGTCTACAATTTTGTCCCTGATGTCCTTAGACAGCTCCTTTGTCTTGCCCATGGTGAAAACGTTGGAATCTGATTGATTGTGTGGACAGGTGTCTTTTATACAGCTACATAACGATGTAATGAGTTGAGATTAGGAGTGCTTCTTAATGGAAAACTAACTGGTCTGTGGGAGCCAGAATTATTGCTGATTGGTAGGGTATCAAATACTTATTTCATGCGAAAATACAATAATACATTTATAAAATTTATATGATGTTGTTATTGTGGATTATTTTGTGATATTCTGTCTCTCAATGTTAAAATGTACCTATGATTAAAATTCTACACAGTTCCATTCTTTGTAAGTGGGCAAACCTCCAAAATCAGTAAAGGATCAAATAATTATTGCTCCCACTGTATGTTCGTCACACTCCATTCACTTCTATTCACTGTATTTTGGAACGTATGCCATCTTTTCTGTATTTTTTTAGTATTCTTTTCTGTGAGAAACTTCTTTTTACAATAACAGCTCGTGGCGATCACATGATGAGGGGACTTTGCTTCACATAATAGCCTTTTGTGTTTGAATTTCTGGTTTTTGATGTTTCTGCCGTCCTCTGGCTCGCAGTTCCCGGTAAACTCCCCATTTCAAAGTTCACATAGTCTACTTTAGTGCGCCGGTGTTGTGCCGTTTTTTGGACTCCCCTAGATCCCTCGATCACATAAATGAGCTTGTCAAGCTCATAGACTGCAAAGAAGGCAAGCTACATAATATGCTAGGCCCTGCGCTGTTCTTTTGCTTAATTTCTCCAGTTTAAATGAACACTATAATACTGTGGATTGTGGTACGACCATAGCTATGAACCATGAATTGTAGATTGTTATATTGATTGTGGTTGACCATAAAATAATTGCAAAGAGTAACGATGTTGAACACTATCCTTTTCATTGGCAGGCAGAGGGTGGGTTATCTTTCCAGTGTCACAAAGCGAAGTGCAAGGCCTGACACTCGACAAAATTACTCTGCAGTGTCTTAATCACGTCTCTTAATATGCTGTCGCTTCGTGACACCTGAATATCACACCCTCTGCCTGCTTTTTACCTATCTTTACAAAGAAAAAGATATTGTTCAACTTTGTGACTTTTTGCTATTATTTTATGGTCCACCTCAATCAATAGAACAATTACAATTCATGGTTCATAGTTGTGCTCGCACCACAAGTCACAGTGGCTTTCAATTGAAGAAATTAAGCAAAATAAAAGCACATGGCATTCATAGCTTGCTATCGTGTAGCTTGACGAGCGCGTTTATGTGGGTTGAGATATGCAGGGTCAAAAAATGGCACAACACCGGCAATTAGGAACTAACTGGCACGGCGCACTAGAGATGCTCCGGAGAGATGGAGGATATGAGCTGAGTCTGCAGGTGGTGGTGATACAGCACTGTTAGCCAGCTAATTAACGTAAACCCATCTGCCCAGATATATTCCTTTTTCTTTCGTAATGTCTTTGGCTTTTTGTTTCACCTTGGCATGTAGGAATGTAAATAGAGCAACAAAGCGGTAGCGGGAGGTGGAAAGCAGGAAAGCGGAGGCAGATGCGGGAATGTCAGGGCCACATCCGTTATCTAGACTACACTTGGTGACCTTTTTGACCGTGTTTGTCATTTAAATGACGACGCGGACACTATTTACAGGCACAAATGCCATGAGCTCAAACTATTTGTGTGATTAAAAAAGCAACATTGCCATTGATTACATTGCATTGATATTAGCAGCGTCAGTGTACGTAGCACGGAGACTACAAACACCCTATGTTTGGCTACATGGTTAACTGGTTAGCAAGCTAGCTAACATTAGCTAACCTAGCAAACTAGTGATGACGTGCCGGTTGTCAGCGTGGGTTATATATTAAGAAAAAAATGTGGCCATTGTTTATTATGTTTCCAGCATTTCATTTCACTAACTAGATAGCTACTTACGAACTCACCATAGATCCATTAACAAACTCTATGATGCCCCATCTTATGCTTAGCTGTGGCAACACATCTCTGCCAAGCACATGCAGCAGCACAGAGCTATTTAAAGTTTAAACCATAGACCGTAAAAAAGGTTTAAACACCGACTCCAGGTGCTCTCTGTTGGCCAAACAATGTAATGACACTCAGTAGTGTATGACATGACATGCTGCTCAGTTTGTTTTTTGTTTATCGGCCAAAGCAAACGGCGATGACCAAATATCTGTGATAGGCTAAGATCTGCCCATAATATCGGCTGTCCGATAAATCGGTCGGGCTGTAGTTCAGATTACTCAACCCAGATTTCATAATGGTGGCAGCCCTGCCTTGTGCCAGCACAGTGTGTTCCTCATGGGGAAATACACATTACACAATACAGAATACATCTGAAGACATCCTCATCTCTCAGTGCTAATAAAATTTTTGCTGCTACAGGAGTCCCTGCTATTCCTTTATCTTTTAGGTTTTGTTTGGATTAGCGTGTAATTGTCTACGGTAAAATGACAGATTGATTCATGATGTGACTTGAAGCATGACGGTAAATGACTGACAACTGAGAGGTTAACTAATTAATCATTCCTCAGGTCTCATTGGAGTTTCTGTCCCAGACTTGTCTACTAGACATAATATTATCTTCATGCATGAAGTAAATATATAGCCTAATGAAAGCTACTTCAAAGTTAACTACAAGTAGGGCCTGGAGAAGTAATCTGGTTGTTATTTTGATGGCATTTCATTCCTCCAGTGCCTAGGAGGCGATATAGTTTTTATTTAAACCAAACAGTAATTCAAAACAGTAATTCAGTTAATTGTGTCAATCTGCTACTCATTGTATTACTGCTGTAATAGACACAATGTTGACAGCTACCACATGTTGGGCTCAGTGTAGTGATTTAGACAGTACAGCAATAAGCTAAATTAAAATGTCCAACACAGAAAATAGTTTTTCTTTAAAAGGTAACAAAGCACGCTGGTTTAGCTAGACCTTGCCCCTTTTTGGAATTTGAAAAATGCCTAAGGTAATCATATAGGGGCTCCAGGTATCAAACCACACCCCAACAATTTTTTTCACTAATAGCCTATAGCTCATTCTACTATGGACAGCACTCACAGAGGCTGCTTTGTGTTTGTTCCACTTTCACTTATACACACACAAACACGCTAGCTCCAGCTCCAGCTCCAGCCGCTGCCGAGCCCCAAGTAGCAGCCGAGGCAGAAGCAATGGTGGAGAATGAGAGGATGGGCAATGTTTTGGAGTGGTAGGTGGGCGGCACGCATAGCATCGTTTGGGCTTATAATGATACGGCCAGCAAACAACAAATCTCACGCTGTACAAATAATTACCCATTCCATGTAGGCTACTCATTTTACACAGCCTGTAGGCAATCACACTACTCATTAGTTACACATTCTACAGGCTCTGCTGGTTGGATTAGTTACTCATTCTACAGGCTCTGCTGGTTGGATTAGTTACTCATTCTACAGGCTCTGCTGGTTGGATTAGTTACGCATTCTGCAGGATCTGATGGTTGGATTAGTTACTCATTCTACAGGCTCTGCTGGTTGGATTAGTTACTCATTCTACAGGGTCTGCTGGTTGGATTATTTACTCATTCTACAGGGGCTGCTGGTTGTATTAGTTACTCATTCTACAGGGTCTGCTGGTTGGATTATTTACTCATTCTACAGGGGCTGCTGGTTGTATTAGTTACTCATTCTACAGGGGCTGCTGGTTGTATTAGTTACTCATTCTACAGGGTCTGCTGGTTGTATTAGTTACTCATTCTACAGGGTCTGCTGGTTGGATTATTTACTCATTCTACAGGATCTGCTTGTTGGATTAGTTACTCATTCTACAGGATCTGCTTGTTGGATTAGTTACTCATTCTACAGGGGCTGCTGGTTGTATTAGTTACTCATTCTACAGGGTCTGCTGGTTGGATTATTTACTCATTCTACAGGATCTGCTTGTTGGATTAGTTACTCATTATACAGGGTCTGCTGGTTGGATTAGTTACACATTCTACAGGGGCTGCTGGTTGGATTAGTTACACATTCTACAGGGTCTGCTGGTTGGATTAGTTACACATTCTACAGGGTCTGCTGGTTGGATTATTTACTCATTCTACAGGATCTGCTTGTTGGATTAGTTACTCATTATACAGGGTCTGCTGGTTGGATTAGTTACACATTCTACAGGGGCTGCTGGTTGGATTAGTTACACATTCTACAGGGTCTGCTGGTTGGATTAGTTACACATTCTACAGGGGCTGCTGGTTGGATTAGTTACACATTCTACAGGGGCTGCTGGTTGGATTAGTTACACATTCTACAGGGTCTGCTGGTCGGATTAGTTACACATTCTACAGGCTCTGCTGGTTGGATTAGTTACTCATTCTACAGGGTCTGCTGGTCGGATTAGTTACACATTCTACAGGGTCTGCTGGTCGGATTAGTTACACATTCTACAGGGGCTGCTGGTTGGATTAGTTACACATTCTACAGGGTCTGCTGGTTGGATTAGTTATTAATTCTGCAGAGTCTGCTGGTTGGATTAGTTACTCATTCTGCAGGGGCTGCTGGTGTTAGCATTTTAATATGTATTGCTTTTCGTGGTCAAGGAGGTAGATCAAGGATACTCTTCAATTCAATTATTAAAACACTATGTATTTATTTTGTCAGCTCGAAGTCTTTACAGAAGAATACAATGGGTTAGTACATCTGTGGTCCTCTGGAAGCGCGCTCTAAGCGCGCTCTCGCTCGCACGCTCTCTCGTGCACGCTCTTGCTCGTGGACCCCCCATCTCTGCTACTGTGGTGCTTATATACTGTTGTGCTAAAAAGGGGTATGTCTTCTACCTTCCATTTTCATACATCACTGGGCGTATAATTCAAACCAATCAAGCGCTTAGAATTACACATGTTCAGTTCATGTCTAGTATTTTTCCACTAAGTTGTTTATGATGGAAACTCATCTTATGACAGTGTTTTTGTGGCAAATCCTTTATCTGAAGAATGCTGTGGCCCTCCCTCTCAGAACTCTCAGAACACAGGCCCAAGGTCACCCATTCGAAACTCAACTACCACAGACAAGTTTATACATTCTATTTACAACATATACTTTTATAGGATTAAATGTCAGATTCCCACAATTCCCTCCTTTGATCCCGTCTTGGGATCAACACTATACAGCGGTATTCCAAGCTTGTATGGGTGATATCTTCACTCAATACCTGAAGCAGGTACACATTGCAAACCCAGTTTTCTTAATTTTATTTACTCTAACTATCAGGGTTATAATACTGGCACAGCGGTAAGCAATGATGTCAGAGCTCTTACTTAATCACCAGGAAAACCTCCAATAGGCAAAACCACAGAACTCTAGACTGAGTCTGCTGCTGGTGATGACATGTCTCTGTCCGATATCCATCTTAAGCGATACTCCTTCATTTTTAATACATTTTACTTTTTACACTTCTATCAAGAGGAAAGAAAATCCTAGCATTTTGGCAACAGTGCATTGGCAGCTTTTTCGAAACATTTTATCACAATATAGTTACATGGGGGTTTCTTCTTCAGGGGTTGGTGCATGTCCCGCATTGGTGATGATTTCTACAATTTGTGGCATCACAATCATTTGGTGTTCAGGTCCTAAGGTGCCATCAGAGTTAATATCTGCTGGAGTATACCCACGAGCCTCAAGCTCCTCGTACAGCACAATCGCTGACTCTCCAAACCAATAGGCATTACTGAATTTCTCATCATCTCTCAGGGCCAATAAGAGATTTGGCTTTTCTGGGTGATAGCTGGCAGCCCACTCCCAGCAACGCCATCCTGACCCTCCTCCCTGGGCATGTTTACAGTGGGGATTTCCAATCGGGCAATTGGGGTGTAGGGAGGTTCTGGTATCTCCCACACGGTTGGCATAGGCATAGGGTGCTCATCACATGGTTCAATCAGTAATGGTAGTACAAAACATTTAATCGACTAACATACGATACTTTTACCGCAAAATTATGTTGGCTTCTTCTTCTTTGGTCCAAGTAGCCTCAACGTCGGACCAATGGACAGAGGAGAGGTTACTAGCACATCACTCAGCCACGGTCTTTCTTTGGCAGATTATGTAATGCATCTATGTGTGTGTATTCTCTCTATCTGCCATTGATGAGGGAGCACATAGCTCCTGGTTGTGTAATTCTTTCTTCGTGTGTGTGTATATTCAGTGTTAGTGTTACTTTAATATACACCCAATCCCCGGGCGTATTCCACCTAAGCCCCAAGGAAATGTCGTCTGTCCTTTTCCCCTGTTGGAAAATAATCTTGCACATTCTGGTTAAGTGTTACACATAGCTCGCCAGTTCCCTCTTGAGCTGTTCAAGCGGGGGTCCATTGTACGGACCTCATACAAACGGCATGGGCCCTCCTATGGTCAATTGTGCCCTATTGGGGAAAAACTGATACTTTCCAAATTATTATACATCACCACTTCCCCCCTTTGCGCAATGGTCCTGCCCATGCGCATCCTTAATCACACTTTGCTCTGTGTGTGTTATCTGTTTATTAGTTGCTCGAGGTTGTGTGCGTCTGTCTTCTTGGGCCCAATATCTGCAGAGAAACCTGACAATTTCAGTTAGTCACACAGTAAGTTGTCATCTCCAATCCCCTGTAATTCTTCACAGCAGTGATAATTCGTTCCTGGAATTATCATTGGAGTTCCTGTCATAAATTCAAAAAAGGGGAGAAATTAGCAATAATTAGTGGGGCCTAGTTCAGCTCTCATTGTCAGTAGAGCTGCTTGAGAGCCGCCACCCAGTTCCTGCTGGAAACAGAGAAGAACTCCTTATTAGTCTTTTCCCTTCACTTAGGGTACATTTTCACATACGGGGCAGCGTAGGATTTATTTGTCTGTTCAGTTTATTTATTTATCTTTGTTTTGGTTGTGCACCTAAACTGACAACCCCTTAGGAGAGATCGCATTGCCGGGTTTCACTTTGATGGTTTTTAGACAAAATCAAACAATTAAACACAAAACAAAACCACACAACTTAGGATGTAAATGAAACTAATTATTTATCTGCACCCGAACAAAAAACACAAACATTGGGAAGGTGGCCTTGCCCTCCACTTCCCCCAGCTTAAACAATTTTCTCCTACTTTTTCTTTGATCAGATCCTCATAACCAATCTTACATAGCACATCTGCTTCTATACATAATAGAGATAAGGCATTCAGCCTGCCTTATTGCACAGTTGTTCTGAGGGGATTTCCTAAACAAAACGCTTGTAGTGTTTAACAAATAAACTGAAATAAATTTAACGATGTTCTATCAAAAAAGGCTGGAATAAACAAAACTAAATAGTACTGAAAATGAATTTATTCGTAAACTAAATGAATTAAAAATATCTCCAAGAATAGTATTAACCCGTATTCAAGATATATAAAACGTACTTACATTTTAATCGATTAAACAGCCAGAGCTGAGTGTGCTATTGGACTAGTCATTACGCAACTCAAAGCAAGAATGAGGTAATGAATGCACATGCAATTAACACCAGTGACAGTTGGCAACTCTAGTATAGCCACATATTGGTTATATTTGTGTAGCCTATATAAAACATGGTTATAGCATGGCCTCCTTAAAATAGCCTACATTTATTGTGCTATTTCAATACAAAAGAAAACAAAAATGTGCTTTATTTAATCAATATCATTATTTGAAATGGTTTAATAACGGGCAGACTTTCATTAACTCTTAGTTTGATAGTCACAGAATGGGCCTACATGGAAAATGTACAACATAGCCTAAAGTAGCCTATGTGATTTTGATTAGAAATGCTTGAACCGTTTTGCTTTCGGTAACGTTCCGCTGGGTGGACGTCAGATGCCAGTAGACCTACAGGTAGGCTACAGGTTTCGATCATTTTGTAACATTGCAGGCTATATATTTTTTTTTTAAATGTGAAACTAATTTGTTGCTAATTTATTAGGCTACTGAGTAGCCCGTAGCAGTAGCCCGTATGCAGAGAGTAACTGATTCGGTTGACAATTATGTAGGCTACTGCGGTGCGGTAGTCAGCAGTTCATATAGGCTAGTCAGTTCAGTAGGACTCACTGAACTGTGGTAGTAGGGGTAGTCTGTGGTCAGTACAGTTCGCTACAGTTCCTGACCGCTGATGCGCACTCAAGCATATGAACGAATCATTGAGTGATGATCCGGTACACTCAATTCACTTTAAAGATTCGTTCAAAAAGATTTGTTCGTTCACGTACTGCACATCACTAAGACACGCTCGCGCATGCCCACTACACTGGTTAAAGAATGAGTTCCTGGTCGTTCCTGACAGTGTTGTTGTTATACAATATATACACATACTCGGTTAAATCACACTAAAACACTGTCTCACTTTCTATGTCTTGGCTGCTGGAAACTACTAACTACTAACCCTAACCCTAACCCTCATGGGAAAATAAGTTATTCTATCCTGTTCTATTCCATTCTCTTCTCTGGCCACCAAACAAGTCCCCTTTCCCTGAAAGACTGAAAAGTTAAATTCAAAGCGGGCAACGCAGACCCTCTCTCTGCATGAAATCAAATCGCACATGCAGAAAATGGCACTCAAAACGAATTGTAACATTTTGCTTAAACACTAATATCTACTTTCACTTCTGAGGCACTAACCACATTCCAGGCAGCAAGGAAACATCGAATCAACCTCGCTAGCATGTTATTGGCAACAGTATCGGTCAGCAACCAACTTTCCATGATTGAGCACCCACCAGTCACCGATGTATCAGTGTAATAATAACACTGAAGTCATACTGATGAATAACATTGATTTTTACTTTGATAAATCAAATTCAGATGCGCTTTCTTTTTTGTAAACCCGTTAGAATTATTCATTTGCTATTTGTGCGGTCGCTGCTGTAGTTATATTCTTCTTAATGCAGCAAAAACCATCCAATCATAAGCGAATAGTGTCTCAATACTTCTCCATTCCTTTATCTACAGAATGTGCTTTTTGCAACATTCTGTTTACTGAACAGGACTTTCTGTTCTAGTTTCACATGCACAAGCCTTCAATCTCCTTTCACCAGACCCCCCTTTATGACTAACAGGTTTTGTCTGATTGTGTCAAAACCTTCCAGTAAACAGGTGATCATACATTTTGGATAATAAACACCTCTATTTAATAGCTTTAATCATTGAGTAATGCATAGATTTATTTTTCTCTAACAATTCCCGGTATGGGAACCAATCCCTCCTTTTATCACCTTTAGTGATAGATATACATTAAAAAACATAAAAATATTCAAAATGAACTTAACCGCAAATGTTTGTGGTTAATGCCAACGTTTATCAATTTGTTATTTTTTCCTACCTAAGAATCCCGATATCTCATGATGGAAAATGTAATAAATACTTGTAATTGAAATCGGTGCTCGGCCCGACCTCCCTGCTAGAAAGAAATTACCATCACGTTATCATGGCAATTCACACCGTGACCCTTGTTGTGACAAATTATAGATTATTCATTATTTATATATAATTATATATCATACTGTAGGACCAACTATATTAAAATGTAGTGTTAATATGAATATGCTCTTCTGTGGTAGGATGAACTGCACAAAAAGCCCATATGTGCACAACAGCACATATCCAAGGCCTCAGATTCAAGGGCAGACAATCACGCACGAAAAATGAGCTCATTATTTGTATCGAAGTGTGTTCAATGAAAAATGGTCCCACGCTAGGCACCCAATATGAGCTCATCTCGACACCTGTAAATCAAGGACATATACACACACCCACACACACACATACACACACACACACAGGCAATTAAATGTTCCTAGCTCGTCTGAAGTGATAAGCATAAATTACTCCCTACACATTCCTCCCTGACCGTCGAGAGGAACATCCAGTACCCTAGCCTTGAAAATTTATGTGTGTGTGCAGTTTGAGGAACTGATAGAATTTATTAAATCCAAATAAAACATTTATCGTCTATCTTTACAAACATTGGTGTAAAAACTATGTATTGGACTACTATTGTCAAACCGTGACTAGGATGTTTCTGATATGATTAAATCATAGCATTTCATCAAAATGGGTCGCAACAACATACAAGACGTCAGCTGAACTTCATGGTGCGCTGTTATGTTTTGCTTCTGTCATTAACGGACTTGTTTTTACGTCTTGCGGGTGAGCATGAAATTGACTGACTTAGACTGGACTGTGTGATTGAGTGTCTTTAACATATGTATGTTTTAGCCGATCAGCCTGGGTATGTATATTCGTGCAAATCTTTTTATAATAAATTACGTTATACCAGACTCTAGAATGTTGTGTCTATTTTGGAAGAAAGTTTGAATTACGTGTAGTGGAATGGTCCTGACCCCTCCCGACAGGACGGTGAAAGGATTGTTTGATTTATTATACTTCACAGCTTTAAATGTTTGCTTTGCTAGCATGAAGCTATAACTGTATAACTATAACTATAACTGCGTGTATTATCTGCATTAACCAGAGGTTTAAAATCAGTACATTGGCCTGCATTACTTACTTATTTATTTATTTGGTAAATCAGACCTTTTTCTTCACGAGATTCAGGGTGCTCATGCCGAACTACAGTTCCCTTTATACAACATCATCTCAACAACCATTTTATTTTATTTATTTCACTTAAATTAAAGCCTGCTAATATATATGTAAGTTTCTGTATTGCCATACCCGTTCTGTATACAGAATCTTCTAGATTTACAGAATTTAAAAGTTAAAATCTTTACCACAAATTGTCTCTTGGTTATTGAATCGTCAATCTTGTCTGTTACAAAATGACGCTCGAGCTTGTACTCAATTTATTTCTTTCAAACACTTTGAAGGACAAAAAATACGGTTCGGTTATCATGCTGAGATCAATCTTAGTTTTTATTTATTTATAACCATAGGCTAAAACCTTTCTGAATAACTGAATAACACAGAACTCCAAGCCAGTCAAAGGACAAAATTACAAATTAGTGCGCTCAGAATTTTCCATGAAAATAAACTGCATATATGTATAATATCATATAATATGTAATGCAATAACAAATTAACTAATAACGCAAATTGAATTACACTTTCACTTCCTTCTATGTTGTCTTGCTTTCTGTCACAATCCTATGCAAGTTTCCCTCGCGTATAACTTCCACTTATCTATCTGTACTAACCATAAACTTAATCAACCGTAAACTCTGATTAAGATCTTCCACACTTCTCTACACAACACTGTTTACACTTTCCCAGGCGGGTCTTCATTACGATGCGTCTGATCATAAGTTTCACAAATCTTATAGTACACTGAGATTATAACACAAACTATTGCAAATATATCATACATTGTAGTATAGCTCCAGAGACACAGAAAATAATTGGGCACATAATTTAACTCTTTTTCTTAAGTTCTCTCCTACATGAGCTATTACGGTAATTCTGGTGGTCAGGTTACACACACTGCAAAACGAAAGCTACGGGATCTTTTAACAAAATAAACTCTGCTTATTTCACTCAAGGTGTAAAGGGTTCAAAGCACTGCAAGTATTTTTTGTTTTCCTTTATAAATTCACCAATAATGTGCCTTCTACCCACTTAATAACTGCTCACTTCATCACGAAGGCTACAACTCAACAAGCCAAAAGTATTTGGACGCCTTCATGCGTGCACCGTTAGATTGTCTGTTCTTCCAGTCTCTCCGCTATCGGTATTGGCTGCCCACGACCAACAGGACACTATAATTTGTTCAATCAGAATCCCACTATCACAATATACCATGAGTTAGGCTTTCCATTCACTTTGAATCACATTCTTCTGGGTCAAACAATTTACAGATTTTTTCTTCTAAACTACTCAGCTGATTTAACATAAACACAACACAGCTCATACACAACCCACACAGCGCTTTTTCTCATACTTGTGTCGACACACATTCACTCTCTGGCCAGCACGGTAAATAATTTTTTTTTATCACTCATACACAACCCACACAGCGCTTTTTCTCAGACAAAAAATGGTTTGTCTGGCTCGGGGAACCATCCCAATTTGTTCCACTCGGCTAAATATTTAGTCCATTTATCACGACGCTTTTTCAATTCCTGGGCACATAATTTTGTGCTCAGATTGTCCCATAGTTTACGCAATACTTCTACTGTAGTAGCCATTTTATTTTATTCCGTAAAACGTTATTTATTACTTAGATATTGACTCGTTTTAATTTCTACTTTTTACTTGATTAGGATCCACAATTTAACAGTTCTAATTAAATTAACACAACCTTATTTCCCTTAATAATTCACCAAATATCAGTTATATTGCAGTCATTGGCTGTGATCAGCTGCATTCAGTTACTCATTTAATTTTCTCAATGCCTCATTACGTCTGCATTATCAGAAAATATTTTCACTGAATCAGTATCACGAAGGCTTACAATGACTGACGGCGTCGTGTAGACAAACACACCCACAGTTTTGTGACGTTAATTTTTATCCCCTTTTATCATTTTAATACAGCAGATATACAACAGATAAAAACTCAAAAACCTGTTTATGAATCAAAACTGTATTCCATGAATCAAGTCCTTTTGTATGTTTTCACTCGTGGCTTTAGCGCAATTCTAGCTCGACTGTCTGGTTCGAATTACCTCAATATATTAAATGTCGACTATTTGGTTCGACGGACCTTACATTGATATCACTAGATCAATGTATACCACAGTAATTTGCGTATTTTCGTTTCCGAGGTGCATATGCGTCGCCATATGTAACTTGATACTGGCCCAGAAGGCTGAATTCGTTTCCAAAGGACTACTCACTTAGTATCTCATTACATAGGTCCCACAAATAATGGACCCGCAAATTTTTAATTACACACAACCAAAGAATATTTTATTCTGTGTCTTCACTGCACTTTTTATCCTTATTCTTTGTCAAGTTGGGTCATGGAATACACCTTAAATCATTTCAATCGTCTGACACATTTTACGCAAATTAGTTCTTTTAACAAATTTTCAGATGGTTTGGTTATATTTCTCAGACATTTCCTATATTTCCTAGGCAGATTTTATGAAAAAGGTTCTGCTTACCTTGTCTTTTTGAGGCGCCTCGAAATGTCCAAGAGATTAAACCGTCACCGTCTTTTCTTTTGGATTGATCCAAGATCATCTCCCTCCTCCACGTCGAGGTCACCAATTGTTAGCAATTAAAATATGTATTGCTTTTCGTGGTCAAGGAGGTAGATCAAGGATACTCTTCAATTCAATTATTAAAACACTATGTATTTATTTTGTCAGCTCGAAGTCTTTACAGAAGAATACAATGGGTTAGTACATCTGTGGTCCTCTGGAAGCGCGCTCTAAGCGCGCTCTCCGGAAGCGTGCTCTCGCTCGCACGCTCTCTCGTGCACGCTCTTGCTCGTGGACCCCCCATCTCTGCTACTGTGGTGCTTATATACTGTTGTGCTAAAAAGGGGTATGTCTTCTACCTTCCATTTTCATACATCACTGGGCGTATAATTCAAACCAATCAAGCGCTTAGAATTACACATGTTCAGTTCATGTCTAGTATTTTTCCACTAAGTTGTTTATGATGGAAACTCATCTTATGACAGTGTTTTTGTGGCAAATCCTTTATCTGAAGAATGCTGTGGCCCTCCCTCTCAGAACTCTCAGAACACAGGCCCAAGGTCACCCATTCGAAACTCAACTACCACAGACAAGTTTATACATTCTATTTACAACATATACTTTTATAGGATTAAATGTCAGATTCCCACACTGGTTAGATTCGTTACTCATTCTACAGGGGCTGCTGGTTGGATTAGTTACACATTCTACAGGGTCTGCTGGTTGGATTATTTATTAATTCTGCAGAGTCTGCTGGTTGGATTAGTTACTCATTCTACAGGGGCTGCTGGTTGGATTAGTTATTAATTCTACAGGGGCTGCTGGTTGGATTAGTTACACATTCTACAGGGGCTGCTGGTTGGATTAGTTATTAATTCTGCAGAGTCTGCTGGTTGGATTAGTTATTAATTCTACAGGGGCTGCTGGTTGGATTAGTTACACATTCTACAGGGGCTGCTGGTTGGATTAGTTATTAATTATGCAGAGTCTGCTGGTTGGATTAGTTACTCATTCTACAGGGGCTGCTGGTTGGATTAGTTATTAATTCTACAGGGGCTGCTGGTTGGATTAGTTACACATTCTACAGGGGCTGCTGGTTGGATTAGTTATTAATTCTGCAGAGTCTGCTGGTTGGATTAGTTATTAATTCTACAGGGGCTGCTGGTTGGATTAGTTACACATTCTACAGGGGCTGCTGGTTGGATTCGTTATTCATTCTACAGGGGCTGCTGGTTGGATTAGTTACTCATTCTGCAGGGGCTGCTGGTTGGATTAGTTATTAATTCTACAGGGGCTGCTGGTTGGATTAGTTACTCATTCTGCAGGGGCTGCTGGTTGGATTCGTTATTCATTCTACAGGGGCTGCTGGTTGGATTAGTTACTCATTCTGCAGGGGCTGCTGGTTGGATTAGTTATTAATTCTACAGGGGCTGCTGGTTGGATTAGTTACTCATTCTACAGGGGCTGCTGGTTGTATTAGTTACTCATTCTACAGGGGCTGCTGGTTGGATTAGTTACTCATTCTGCAGGGGCTGCTGGTTGGATTAGTTATTAATTCTACAGGGGCTGCTGGTTGGATTAGTTACACATTCTACAGGGGCTGCTGGTTGGATTAGTTATTAATTCTGCAGAGTCTGCTGGTTGGATTAGTTATTAATTCTACAGGGGCTGCTGGTTGGATTAGTTACTCATTCTGCAGGGGCTGCTGGTTGGATTCGTTATTCATTCTACAGGGGCTGCTGGTTGGATTAGTTACTCATTCTGCAGGGGCTGCTGGTTGGATTAGTTATTAATTCTACAGGGGCTGCTGGTTGGATTAGTTACTCATTCTACAGGGGCTGCTGGTTGTATTAGTTACTCATTCTACAGGGGCTGCTGGTTGGATTAGTTACTCATTCTGCAGGGGCTGCTGGTTGGATTAGTTATTAATTCTACAGGGGCTGCTGGTTGGATTAGTTATTAATTCTGCAGAGTCTGCTGGTTGGATTAGTTACTCATTCTACAGGGGCTGCTGGTTGGATTAGTTATTAATTCTGCAGGGGCTGCTGGTTGGATTAGTTATTAATTCTACAGGGGCTGCTGGTTGGATTAGTTACACATTCTACAGGGGCTGCTGGTTGGATTAGTTATTAATTCTGCAGAGTCTGCTGGTTGGATTAGTTACTCATTCTACAGGGGCTGCTGGTTGGATTCGTTATTCATTCTACAGGGGCTGCTGGTTGGATTAGTTACTCATTCTGCAGGGGCTGCTGGTTGGATTAGTTATTAATTCTACAGGGGCTGCTGGTTGGATTAGTTACTCATTCTGCAGGGGCTGCTGGTTGGATTCGTTATTCATTCTACAGGGGCTGCTGGTTGGATTAGTTACTCATTCTGCAGGGGCTGTTGGTTGGATTAGTTATTAATTCTACAGGGGCTGCTGGTTGGATTAGTTACTCATTCTACAGGGGCTGCTGGTTGTATTAGTTACTCATTCTACAGGGGCTGCTGGTTGGATTAGTTACTCATTCTGCAGGGGCTGCTGGTTGGATTAGTTATTAATTCTACAGGGGCTGCTGGTTGGATTAGTTACACATTCTACAGGGGCTGCTGGTTGGATTAGTTATTAATTCTGCAGAGTCTGCTGGTTGGATTAGTTATTAATTCTACAGGGGCTGCTGGTTGGATTAGTTACTCATTCTGCAGGGGCTGCTGGTTGGATTCGTTATTCATTCTACAGGGGCTGCTGGTTGGATTAGTTACTCATTCTGCAGGGGCTGCTGGTTGGATTAGTTATTAATTCTACAGGGGCTGCTGGTTGGATTAGTTACTCATTCTACAGGGGCTGCTGGTTGTATTAGTTACTCATTCTACAGGGGCTGCTGGTTGGATTAGTTACTCATTCTGCAGGGGCTGCTGGTTGGATTAGTTATTAATTCTACAGGGGCTGCTGGTTGGATTAGTTACACATTCTACAGGGGCTGCTGGTTGGATTAGTTATTAATTCTGCAGAGTCTGCTGGTTGGATTAGTTACTCATTCTACAGGGGCTGCTGGTTGGATTAGTTATTAATTCTGCAGAGTCTGCTGGTTGGATTAGTTACACATTCTACAGGGGCTGCTGGTTGGATTAGTTATTAATTCTACAGGGGCTGCTGGTTGGATTAGTTACACATTCTACAGGGGCTGCTGGTTGGATTAGTTATTCATTCTACAGGGGCTGCTGGTTGGATTAGTTACTCATTCTACAGGATCTGCTGGTTGGATTAGTTACTCATTCTACAGGGGCTGCTGGTTGGATTAGTTATTCATTCTAGAGGATCTGCTGGTTGGATTAGTTACTCATTCTACAGGGGCTGCTGGTTGGATTAGTTATTCATTCTACAGGGGCTGCTGGTTGGATTAGTTACTCATTCTACAGGGGCTGCTGGTTGGATTAGTTATTAATTCTACAGGGGCTGCTGGTTGGATTAGTTACTCATTCTACAGGGGCTGCTGGTTGGATTAGTTATTCATTCTACAGGATCTGCTGGTTGGATTAGTTACTCATTCTACAGGATCTGCTGGTTGGATTAGTTACTCATTCTACAGGATCTGCTATATCATCATGTCCCAGTGAACATTTTTGTGTTGAAAATGCGGTGAAATGCCGTCACGCGTCTAGGTGAAAAAGAACGTTTTTTTTTTCGGCTAGGATGTAGCCAGGCTTTACCTTGGGCTAAATTGAGACGTTTATTTCAAAACGCCTCTCATTCTGAGATTTCCACCCCTCTTGATGTCTAGATTCCGGCTTTTGCTCACTGGGGTTACATGAATCTTGAAACACCACCACATAGAGTAACCTAAATCTATGGAGATAATGCATTGCTACATATTGCGAAATTTGTTTATGAATTTGTTACTTGTCCAACCCATCCACATAAGATTCGAAATTCAACATGATTGAGCCTGATTCTGTCTCTGACGCCACTCTTCATACTCAGATGAAGTAACGTTATGTACACAAAATGCAGGTTAAACAATCTGGCAACCAGTTGAGGGTCGTGTGCTTCTAATCTTCATATGAGATGCTAGAGGGGGCGAAATGCTGTATATATAGCCTTTAAACCCATTATGATTTAATTTGGTGGGGGAGAAAAAGGATGTTTGCGAAAAAGACTTTTGCAAACATCCAGAGCCTCTGTAGGCTGGACCACTGAAGAATATCTCACTATTTTGGTTTAGGAACAAGAGTTCTGAACTAAGACACCAGGGCTGATATTCATAAGTATATTTTCTTCTGATAGAGTACATATGGCTAATGCCTAATGGACTCTTGTAAAAGCTATTGGAGTTGAATTAACAGAACAATAACTGAACATTTTACTGTGCAGCAGATTCCATGGCAGGAACAGTACTCGAGACACATTTTAATAGTAATTATTAGAATTTTTTTTGTCTGCGAGTTACTTGTTTATTATTAGAATGTACTTGTATTAGAATTAGAAATGTCTGAGCAGGCTGTTTGCAGGCTGTTCTAACCTCAGTTTCTGATTGTGGTGTTTCACTGTTTGCAGGCTGTTCTAACCTCAGTTTCTGATTGTGGTGTGTCACTGTTTGCAGGCTGTTCTAATCTCAGTTTCTGATTGTGGTGTTTCACTGTTTGCAGGCTGTTCTAACCTCAGTTTCTGATTGTGGTGTTTCACTGTTTGCAGGCTGTTCTAACCTCGGTTTCTGATTGTGGTGTTTCACTGTTTGCAGGCTGTTCTAACCTCAGTTTCTGATTGTGGTGTTTCACTGTTTGCAGGCTGTTCTAACCTCAGTTTCTGATTGTGGTGTTTCACTGTTTGCAGGCTGTTCTAACCTCAGTTTCTGATTGTGGTGTTTCACTGTTTGCAGGCTGTTCTAACCTCAGTTTCTGATTGTGGTGTTTCACTGTTTGCAGGCTGTTCTAACCTCGGTTTCTGATTGTGGTGTTTCACTGTTTGCAGGCTGTTCTAATCACAGTTTCTGATTGTGGTGTTTCACTGTTTGCAGGCTGTTCTAACCTCAGTTTCTGATTGTGGTGTTTCACTGTTTGCAGGCTGTTCTAACCTCGGTTTCTGATTGTGGTGTTTCACTGTTTGCAGGCTGTTCTAACCTCGGTTTCTGATTGTGGTGTTTCACTGTTTGTCTCCCTACAGCCCCAAGCCTCCACCCCCTGATGGCATTAAGTCCAACCCCTCCAAGAGGCACAGGGATCGGCTCAACGGTGAGCTGGAAAGACTGACCAGCCTGCTGCCCTTCTCACAGGACGTGCTGTCCCGGCTGGACAAGCTGTCCGTGCTGCGGCTCAGCGTTGGATATCTCAAAGTCAAGAACTTCTTTAACGGTGAGTTCTGCCTGTCGGCAAGGAGGGCCAGACACCTGGGAACACAAGTATCTTAAACCACAGAAATGTGACCTTAATTTAAAAATGAATATATCTTCACTCCACCCTTCCTCCGCACCACAAGCCACCCCATGCAGGCCCAATGGGAAGACTAAGGTGTTTGTACTCTAGTGTGAACAGGGAAAAACCAGTGTGTGACTTACACTAAGAATATAACATTGTGCAATCACTTCACCTTCAAGGAGAGTAGCCATGCTGTATCTCTGTCATATAAAGGCTGTGAATTGAAGCCAGTAGGTGTTGTGTCTAATGGGGGGCATTGCCTGGTGCCCTGACCTTGTGTGGTCACACGGTCTGACTGAAACTTCCTTTTCCTCAGAGGAAGTTGGCACGCATTGTTTGGGCTGCTATTAAACCTCTCCATTTGATGTTGTTTTTGTCTGAACCACTAAAGCTTAAAAATGGGGCCACTGTCCCGCCATGTCCGGGCCATAATTAGCCCAGCCGTGTGAGTTTGTCTGGGGGTCAGCTGTGCCAGCCACTCTGCCCTAGACCGGTTTCCTGATATTGTTCTCCACACAACCAAAATAGCAGCAATTACAAACAGAAAGCATCAGATTTTGCCTCTGGCTGGGGCAAGCTGGCAGACTACGACAAAAAAGAGAAGGCTTCTCTGAGGTTCCAGTCTACACTTGTTGTTTGTAGGAGGAACATTCTTGAGATTGTAAGTGGTTTCTCTTTTTATCCAGAAGTGTGAAAGGTATACTAGTGAATATGATAGGCAAGGCTCCTGTGTCAACGTCACCAGGGAGACAGCCGTACACAACGTTTTATTTATGAACTCTGCGCCTGCAGCCGAGGAGGAAGCTATATTCAGGGAATATCCTCTGAATATCCATCATGTAAAGGTGGTGCTTTTGTACAATGGGTACAAGTGAATAAGGCAAGGGCTTTAAAAATCTCACACATCCTTGTGACAGGGTTCCTCCCTTTTCTGATGTTGCCGCAGATGGTGAAATTCATCACCGCCATTTCCTCTCTTAGCCTCCTGCCTCTTCCTGTTTCTACACCCTCCCCACCCCACCCCCCACCCCCCCTTACCTCTCCAACCCCCCCTTACCTTTCCGGTGTCAGTGAAGGCCAAGTTCACAATGAAATTCCAGATGGGGGAGAGTCCCACTTTCACTAACAAACACAGCAGGATGTTAGCCTGTGTGGCTTTCATTCTTCTTTCTGCAAACATTTTTCAATACCTTAAACTTGAACCTAGTTTAAGCCTCCCTGCTTGTGCAGAATAACATGAAGATTTCACAAACTTCCCATTTGTATATGAGGATGTGAAAATGATAAATGATTGCATCCTGATAATATTCTGACTGGACAAATGTTTTTTTTGTAAGTAGCTTTTGGTTGTCAGACTCAACTAGAGTAGGTTAGCGACCATGATATGACTGGAGCGAGGAGTGGGTTATCAGAAATGTTGAAAAACGGCATGAGTCTGATACCACTCCAGAACCGCTCCAGTGACGCAGTCAGCTCTGGCATGATCGCCCGCATTCTGCGTATTACATAAATGTTCAAAGAAAGATAGTCAGCCAATGAGGGCAGAAGACGTAAATAGTGTATGATTGGAGTGGCATCTGGTAAAATCTTTGGTTGTAAGAAAAAAGGAGTGAATTTGGAGAGACACCCTATTTTGTTCGGAGTGATGAGTGACTTTTGAGTGGAGTGGTGAAGTGGAGCAGGGGCACATCCCCGCCAGGAGCAGGATTTCATGTCGCTTATTTCGCTCAAGATAGCGGTCCAACAGAGTGTCCAACAGAGTGTCCAACAGAGTGTCCAACAGAGTGTCCAACAGAGTGTCCAACAGAGTGTCCAACAGAGTGTCCAACAGAGTGTCCAACAGAGTGTCCAACAGAGTGTCCAACAGAGTGTCCAACAGAGTGTCCAACAGAGTGTCCAACAGAGTGTCCAACAGAGTGTGAAAGCTGCCAATGAGAAAGACCCCCAGAAGGACTCCCACGCCCCCCCATACAATCGGGACATTATGCACCTATGCCGGCATCCCCACCACTATTGTCCCTGCAAACCTCTGTGACTTCCTATGGCGGTCCGTGCAATCTGCTGGCCCAGCACTCTGCACCCGTTGTCTGGGGAGTTATGCACAGTGTCACATGCGGCGAAACGCAGAGCTCTTTGTGAACATAGCTCCCAGCGATGAGTCAAAGCTCAGTTTGCAGCATGGCCTTGCTCTTTGTGACCTTATCTCCCAGCGATGAGTCAAAGCTCAGTTTGCAGCATGGCCTTGCTCTTTGTGACCTTATCTCCCAGCGATGAGTCAAAGCTCAGTTTGCAGCGTGGCCTTGCTCTTTGTGACCTTAGCTCCCAGCGATGAGTCAAAGCTCAGTTTGCAGCGTGGCCTTGCTCTTTGTGACCATAGCTCCCAGCTATGAGTCAAAGCGCAGTTTGCTGCATGGCCTTGCTCTTTGTGACCTTAGCTTCCAGCGATGAGTCAAAGCTCAATTTTCAGCGTGGCTAGACCCTTTTACTGTTTGTAAACAGCTATGATGTAATTTGCGTGCAGACGCTAACTGGAGTAAATAGACCCTTTTACGGTTTGTAAACAGCTATGATGTAATTCGCGTGCAGACGCTAACTGGAGTAAATAGACCCTTTTACTGTTTGTAAACAGCTATGATGTAATTCGCGTGCAGACGCTAACTGGAGTAAATAGACCCTTTTACTGTTTGTAAACAGCTATGATGTAATTTGCGTGCAGACGCTAACTGGAGTAAATAGACCCTTTTACTGTTTGTAAACAGCTATGATGTAATTTGCGTGCAGATGCTAACTGGAGTAAATAGACCCTTTTACTGTTTGTAAACAGCTATGATGTAATTTGCGTGCAGACGCTAACTGGAGTAAATAGACCCTTTTACTGTTTGTAAACAGCTATGATGTAATTTGCGTGCAGATGCTAACTGGAGTAAATAGACCCTTTTACTGTTTGTAAACAGCTATGATGTAATTTGCGTGCAGACGCTAACTGGAGTAAATAGACCCTTTTACTGTTTGTAAACAGCTATGATGTAATTTGCGTGCAGACGCTAACTGGAGTAAATAGACCCTTTTACTGTTTGTAAACAGCTATGATGTAATTCGCCTGCAGATGCTAACTGGAGTAAATAGACCCTTTTAATGTTTGTAATCAGCTATGATGTAATTTGCGTGCAGACGCTAACTGGAGTAAATAGACCCTTTTACTGTTTGTGAACAGCTATGATGTAATTTGCGTGCAGACGCTAACTGGAGTAAATAGACCCTTTTAATGTTTGTGAACAGCTATGATGTAATTTGCGTGCAGATGCTAACTGGAGGCAGAAAAGCTACTTTTGTAAAGCACAGGCAGTGTCCAGCAACTGGAGCTGCATTTCTTGCATTTGTCTGCTGCTGCAGCTGCAAACTCTGACATTGACAGACACTGCTTGTTATCTGAAGAGACTACAATGAGCCTAAATAAACTGAAATTAAAAAAAATATTGAGGAACACGTTTAAACTAACACGTATGCATTTGATAGGCTACTTAGGGGTCCATTTACTAAGGGGTGTTATTTTGCGGGCACAGCCAAAGTATTTGCACGCCTTACCATTTCACACTTCATGGGTTATCAACTAAGAATCATTATTTAAATTACCTCAGCCGCAAACAGCCATATTTAAATGTGAGGTTTTGCGTATTTCAAATGGTAATACTGTAAAAAAACGGTGAAAAGACTGGCAGCAATACTGCTGTTTTTATGATTTATTTTAGTGTAGGGTATAGGCTACTGTTACAGTTTATTACAAACTGTTTCACTGGATGTCTCTTAGTTTCTGCCGGGAGTTAGAGATGTTTGTCAGGACTGAAATGATCATAACAATGCTTACTAGCACTAAGCCTACCCACGCCATAAGTGTCACGTAAAGTCACATTTCCATTTAATCATGGGTTTTATTTTTATAAAGTTTTGATTTGCTTGTTATTCACGGAATGTTAGAATATACGTTGTATTACTTGTTTGATTCAAATACTAGTTACTCTTGTATTATGTAACACGATCATTCTTACTGTTCATGATGTAGGCTATCCACAAATTATATTCTTGTGTATATTGAGCATTAGCTAGAATGGGCCAGTTAACCTAAACCAAGCCCCACCAGCTCACTTTGGTGACAATGACTGGGTTGCCCACAAAAGGACCTGTTTACCTGTTACACCCATCCAGATTGGTAGAAGAACAGTTGACTCTTAAAGCTAAATCTGAAACCATGTTGTTTGTCTTGGTGCCAAAGAAATATGTGCACAGCAAAGTAAGAATTGAGCATTGGGCGACACACCCAAAGCTAATGTTCAACAGCAGCCACAAATTCAGGTGCACAGCTCCAAAATATGTTCTGTCTAACTGTTCTAACACATAAACTTCAAAATCTTTCCTGTCTAACACAGGTGCTTCAAAACTGGAGAGAGTAAAGTATTAATTAGTATTAAACAGGTTGGCCAGTATTCAGTATTAATTAGAAATGATTGTGCCTCTCGCACAGATCTGCTTAACAGAAACTGACGGAGGCTAGTGCTTATCACATGCATAGAAGCAATAAACAGAGATTTGCAGCCAAATCCAGTGTAGATACAGCATTTACTGACAGAGGCCTTCTCTGTGCTGGATGAGTTTTTAGTGAATCGTTGTGTGAAAAGAGGATGCAAGCTTTGACAAGTTCTCCCCTGCAGCAGTCACAGTGACTGCTTCTCAAAACCTCAGACAGTGTGTACAGTAGCTCCCGGTGATATCTAGGCCCATGTGATGGAGGATCAATCACTCTCCTCTGACAGTGACCTCTGACTCCATCAAAGCATTGCACTGTGTGTACCAGCCAGAGGGACTTTTTTTTTTTTTTCATTACCCTGTAAGCAACATGGCAGGCGGGAAGCCTGTATTGTGAAGAGAGATTGGAAAAGCTCAGTATTATGAAACCAAATCAGGAGGCTGCTTTTTAATTGCATTTTAAATATGAATGGTTGGGTAGTGACTATGATGACCAATCAAATCAAAATCACATTCCAGTTTGTCTGAAAAGTGTTGCTTTTCACTGAATGGAATGGAGTCTCTTCAGTATGTGCACTATTGTACCCCCATATTGTATATTGTAGTGAGTGAGAAGGAATGTTTGGCATGTGTAGACTCTGGACCAGGCATTCAGTCTGGCAGGACTTGAGGGCTCGGGAACTTAAGGGGATTGACACATCCACTTGAGGCCTGTCACCGTGGCAGCAGGTGGTAGGGGTGGCAGGGTGGCTAACTAGCCAAGAGGAGCGGTTATTTCCAGGGCATTTCACCCACTTGTGTCAGGTCTGCGCAGTCCCCTGCTGTCATTTTGTCTGCCAGTTTGCCCTGGACAAATTGAACTCTTTTGTGTACTACTTATGATGTTTTCCCGTTGTGTAATGGAAACTGACGTTTACATAAAAATTATGAAGGGAACTGGACTTGTACAATAGCAGGCAAAATCACAGAATGGGTCCTGTCATGAACTTCACTCTGCACTTAGGGAGATAACATGAGTTATTGTGGCTTTGCAGGGCCAACAGCCTCCCAAACTCTCGAGTCAAAATACATGGCGCACCTGTTTATGTGACAAGCCGTCGTGCTCAGTGAAGGTCTTACTGTACTCCAAAACACACATAAATGTTTGGCTAATCAGAACGTCTGATGGAGGCTGGTGAAGAACAGTTTGATTAACCTGTGATGAAACTAAACAATGTAACCGCCTTCGACTGAAAGGAAGTGCGTGTGTCACAGAATCAGTGAACAGTACCAAAGTCTGTGCCAAAGAGCTTAGTGTACTGAATGTGACATTATGAGCCAATTTTACAACGTAAATTTTACAATGTAAGATATTCACGCTCATCTTGTCATGGTTCGTAGGTCATTGTTTCTTTTTCCGATGTGATTCTCATCCTGTTTTCAAGATTGAGAGTCTATCGAATTTTTTCCACGTTCCGGTCTGGGGTTTTGTTTCCTCGCACTCGTTATTCAGTTCACCTGTGCTTCTACCTGCGGGGAATTTAAGTTCCTCACTTTCGCTTCCCCGGTGCTTCCTTGTCAGTCATTTATACATTGAGCCAGGTATAGTCAGGTTTAAGCGACCTCGTGATATTAACTTGCTTATGTTCACAAGGGACTTGCTTATAGCTGTATGCAGGTTTAGGATTGTGTTCCTCCTGTTAGCGTTCTGCACTATTTGTTTCCGTGCTGGTCTCTACGAGACAGTGTTTTCTTTTGGTGGTTTTATTTTGTTTCACCTTCCATCGGACGTTGTAGAGTTACGTTCTGAAGGTGTTTTCTTTGTTTTTTTCTAGTCTCTTATTATTGGATCTAGTATTGAGTTCGGGAAATTTAGATTTGTGTTTCACTCGTGCTATTTGAGTTCGCCCTATTTTCGTGGGTAGATTTAGTTTGGCTGTTTAGCTGTCAGGAATTATTTCTTGTTTTTCTTTTCTTCTGTTCGTGTTATTTCCCTCCTATTGGTCCTCACTTGTGTGGGTGACTTGTCTGATCCCCCCCTACCTATGCGTGTGATTCACCGCTACTAAATCCATCACACATCTGTTAGCTGTTATGACTTATTTTGTACAGATTTTCTGAGATTGTAGCTCTCTGGACACAAACCTCGGAGGCCACAATTAAACGTACTGTGCAATGTACCCTGCACAACACTATGCTGAATTTCTGTGTATCACTCACCCCCCTTTCCCACACACAGATACAGTCAAGCCGGAAAGTCTGCCCACCCCTTTCACCTTCTCCACGTTTTATTACATTACAGACATATTCTACAATAGATTGAGTTCATTTTTTGTCTCAAAATTCTACACAAAATAGCCCATAATGACAAAGTGAAAACATGTTTTTAGAAATTTTTGCAAATGTATTAAAAACTGAAAACTGAAATATCATTTCATTCATACCCTTTGCTTTAACATATTTATACTATAAGCGATACTATTAGCTCTCTGCATTTGAATGGATCTCTATGGGAATTGGGGGGTGAGACTAGATTCAGCTATAAATTACACTGGTACAGTATGGAACACATGGCTGGCTAAATGGCTGTAAGTCATCAAGGGTCTGAGCTATCGAACGAGCCCCAAACCATCACTCTGTTGCCGGATATGGAGTAGATGTGGATGGATCACTGCAAGGGTTATTTCTCCTGACTCATTTTCCTATAGAACTCTATGGGGAAAAAAGTCAGGAGAAACAACCCTTAAAGGGATCCATCCACATCTACTCCATATCTGGCCGCAGAGTGATGGTTTGGGGCTCGTTTGATACCTTAGACCCTTGATGACGTACAGCCATTTTGCCAGTCATGTGTTCCATACTGTACCAGCGTAATGTACAGCTAGTCTCACCCCCCAATTCTCATAGAGATCAGTTCAAATGCAGAGAGGTTATAGTATCGCTTGTAACAGTACCTGAAAATAAGATATCGAGAGTCTTTTGATGTTGTTGGGTCACAGACTTTAGGAAGTAACGGCATGCAAAGGATATGTGACCAAATATTAAATATGATACTTTAAAAATATGTTAAAGCAAAGGGTATGAATTAGGGATGTTCCTAACGACTAATTTCCCTGACGTTTAAACGGAAGTTTAAACTTAGACTAGTTGACTAGTCTAAAAGTAAGAAAACACTCAGAAAACAGTCAAAATTGAGCACAATTTAATCGATAAGGTTAAACATTGTCCGAAAAAATATTGCGTATATTATAAGAGCCATTTGAAACCGTTAATCACATTCTTCAATAACCAAATCGTATTTTAAATGCCGCTGAAATGTGTGGCACTTTGCGCCTTGCATTATGAACATTGCACATCATCCTACAAAACATGACAACAACTCACTAAATAAAAGTTAACAAATAACATTTATTGAAAACAATATTCAACGTAACAAAACATTTTTAGGAAACGTGCCTGATTATTACAACGGCATTTTCATTGGGTGAACGCGATCGCATAGCAAATACAGTAAAAAATAATAATCGGTCATCAGAAAAGCTACCAATAATAGGAACACAAAAAAATAACAATTAGGCCGACTGATCGACGTGACATTAGATTCGTTTTATTGGGCTATTCAACAACGCGATAGGCCTACTTACTCTTTCCACCTCGCTGGTTTAACTTGCAGGGCGAACAGGCTAATGAGTTTTGTTTTCCTTCGTTTTCTTAAATTATTTTTTTAATCCGGCGTTGTTAACATTAGTAACGGATTCTCGTTTTTTTATAAAGCAACATTTGGCCAGGAAAACATGAAATTTCAGTGCAAATTATGTCAATATGTAATTTAAATGTGTACATTAATAAAATAGTAAGTTTAACCGACTAGCATTTCTGGTGCCGACTAGCGAGGGTAGCAACATTTAATCGACTAGTCGACTAAACGCGCACATCCCTAGTATGAATACTTATGTAAATGAGTGATTTGCAAAAATTTCTAAAAACATGTTTTCACTTTGTCATTATGGGCTTTTTTGTGTAGATTTTGCCACAAAAAATTAACTCACTCTATTGTAGAATATGTCTGTAATGTAATAAAACGTGGAGACGGTGAAAGGGGTGGGCAGACTTTCCAGCTTGACTGTATGAGAGGCCTTTTAGGTCATATATGAATAGATCATACTTGATCTCACACACATATAGCTACCCCCAACGCTCCACAGACCACCACCCCAAATAAATTTAAGACCTGTTCGAAACACTGAATACATTCTTATCCAGAGCAACTGTAGCAAAACATAAGTGCATTTAATTCAATTCAATTTATTTTGTATATCGTTTTTTATGGAGAACTGTCACAAAGACGCTGTACAGAGAAGCAGAAGGAAAATTGGGCGAAAACCTGATTTAAATTGGTAATGCTGCCGGACCCGAATACAGTATTTGCCATGTAGGCCTATTTTTATGTTTCATATCAATGGTAAACATAACATATATTTAATGTATGAAAGAAGAGTCAGAGAAGTCTTTTATAAAGCATTTTATTAGGGTGGTTGCTTAAGCAACACACTACTTGTTCGCTTGCATATTTATAAAACCTTTCTTCTTATTATTTTTTTTTCCACCTAAATTTCTGAAGACTACTCCTCCTACAGCTTTTAAGCTAGACATGCCATGCCAACTATAATATTCACCTTGGCTCACAGAAGTGTGCTTGTATAAAACTTTCAATTTGTCCACATTGTGGCACTATATAGGTGATTTTAGGTTAAATTTTTGAAAGCTCATGCCCTTCACCCCATTTAACCTAGAATAATTAAATTTGGTACATAAATCCCTCCCTACAAAGGAACACATTTCTGGAAGTGGTAAAATAGGTGCAATTTGGTGACAGTTCCATTATTTGATAGTCTACAAAATCCCATGAGGTTGTAATGGACTTTCTACATACCAGCTAGTTTAATATCTCAGACTGTGACATGTTCAACCCACTTGATTATTTGCTGTGTTGGATCCCTCATTATTTTTATATTACCATTCATTCCACCTTTAATTTAAACCAAGCCGGCCAGCGAAGGATTTCCCTCTCTAGCCAGGTTCCTCCCGAGATTTCTTCCCTTTGGGGAGTTTTTTCTTGCCACTGTTTTAGTGTTTTTCTCTGTACAGCATTTTCTGTCTGCTCCTTTGGTGAAAATCTTTGTTGCCTTTAAGGGACATATTAGGAATTTTCTACTTTTTCCTCCATTAAGCACTCTGCTAGAAGGTTAGCCAATTGGACTCACTGCTGAGCAGGCCATTACAAGCCAGCAGTGTCAGCCGTCTTTAGCCATCTGTGTCCTTCTGTTTTATGAACAGCTTCTTTGTGACAGGTCTCTGTAAAAAGTGCTATACGAATAAAATAGATTTGATTTTATAATGGTCATAAGGTTACACTGGTAAGGTTTTTTGATGCTACAGCTCTCTAACTTTATAGTCTGGTAACAGATAAACCACTGCTGAAGCAACCACACTAAAGTTTATTCATAAACTTTACATTCTAGTTTTCCAAGCTGTATATCCAGGAGTTGTCACATTAGTAAATCACTGGAGATTTCCCTTGTCACAGTCAGAGAGTTATGGAAATATAAACATAAGTGAAAAATTCCAGGGGAGGAGGGTGTGAACCAAGATTGAGGGGGGAAAAAAACAACATGACAAGAACAATATCTGCATTGTATAGAGAAACAGATAGGGACCCGGAATGTTCTTTTGCGCGGCTGGAAGGACAGTTTGCTTTGGCCTCTGCAAGCGTTTCCTCTGTGGCTGAAATGGACACTCAGCACTGCACGCTCTTCCTGTCTCCGCCCTCCTCTTTTTCTCCATTTTATTTTCTCCCGTTTGGGGTCTTTTATGCACACTGTGCGGCACACAGGAAGAGATATGCTCTCCTTCCTCTTTGGCAGGGCTTGTTCCCCTGGGAGGCCAGCCTTGCGTGAGAGCTGAACCCAGGGGCTGCCAGCGAAGTGTAGCCGCTCAAGGTCTCCAATATTAGCTCACAGATTCTCTCCTCTTGCAGACACGCTGCCTTTGTCTGTCAGCACGCCTTTTGGGTGTTGGTGTCAGAATCCAGGGGCCTTTCAGGTGGCTTATAAGCATGTTCCCAGACCCAGCTCACTTACAGTACAGCACTGCAGTGTGGAGACAGACCAAGCTCACATACAGTACAGCACTGCAGTGTGGAGACAGACCCAGCTCACATACAGTACAGCATTGCAGTGTGGAGACAGACCAAGCTCACTTACAGTACAACACTGCAGTGTGGAGACAGACCAAGCTCACATACAGTACAGCACTGCAGTGTGGATACAGACCAAGCTCACATACAGTACAGCATTGCAGTGTGGAGACAGACCAAGCTCACATACAGTACAACACTGCAGTGTGGATACAGACCAAGTTCACTTACAGTACAGCACTGCAGTGTGGAGACAGACCAAGCTCACATACAGTACAGCACTGCAGTGTGGATACAGACCAAGTTCACTTACAGTACAGCACTGCAGTGTGGAGACAGACCAAGCTCACATACAGTACAGCACTGCAGTGTGGAGACAGACCAAGCTCACATACAGTACAGCACTGCAATGTGGAGACAGACCAAGCTCACATACAGTACAGCACTGCAGTGTGGAGACAGAGTGCCGAGTATCAGTTTTTTAGTGGCTAGGTCTGCAAACGTTAACTCAGCAAATTCTATGGAAGACCAAAGCCATTTATTTTGTTTGTTGCTACCTGCCTAGCTAGCTGTATATTTTGGCTTAATCTGGCCAATATTTCCTGCCAGCTAGCTGTACATTTCAGCAATTGGTAATTAGCTAATGGTGTACAACCTGAGCTCATAAGACTCAACAATTTTCTATTTTCACCAGTGAAATGCATTACTTAATAATAAAATTTGATGTAAGTTCACATTTTGGCATTCTTTTTTCACTACCCGAACCAAAGTGTTGCAAAATGATGCAAGTTGTGCGCCGGAAGTCAGATTCTGAACAGCCCCCCTGGGAAAAATTGTATTCTGGGAAAAAGTATCCACTACACCAGGCAGCCAGGGGTGATTTGAGCAGGGTAGCTGTAGCAACACTACAGATTACGTCCTCAGATGCTAATAGTGTAGTGACCAGGGGTATCTTTGATATAGTACACATGCTGGTTTATTAGCAACAGCTGAGCGTTATTTCAGACCAGAAATCAGAGGGTAATCATGGGTAAAGGGCGTAATAACCCAGAGGGTGGGAGCAGCAACACTAAACAGGGGAGAATGACCGAGGGACATCCTCCCCACATACAGTTCTTTCCATGGTTAAGATCCAAACAAAATAACGCAAGGCACCATGGGTTAGCTATGAAACGATGAACAACAACAAACATGCCGGTGCCCATGGCATTACCCAGCCGGTGGCTAGCTAGCTACTTCGCTAGCCGCCACTACAATATTCTATTCAGTAAAGCTGCAGGTGGACTGAGACGATTTAATTAGCCAAATTGCCATCTTGAAAGCATCACTCCCTCTCTTTTAAAAACCGCAAAATGTCTGCTTCCATTTACACTGAAATTGACTCACACGCACACTTGTGAGAACACACACACTAACTCACTTGCACATGGTTTTGCATTTTTTGTGATTATATTTATGATTATAAGATTTCAGTAGTGTATATGTGTATAACTTTTAAATGGTGTGTATGAGAGATTTTTACTAGTGCACATGGTTTTCACTAGTGTGTGTGTGAGAGTCAAAGTGTGAACAATGTCCCGTACGGCACATCATACAGACAGGCGTGTGTGTAGCTGGCAGAAGGGGTTAAGAGTGTCTCCATTGTGTATGGGGATTACAGAACACCGCCATTGTTTTTGTGTTTTGCCCGAGGCCAGACGGGCCTGTAGCAGCAGTGACTCTGCATGTCTGTGCCGCGTGACTTCGGCTCTGTGCGCTGAGGACCCTGAATAGAGTGCAGGTCTGTAAAGAGGATACTCAGTAGTGCAGGTCTGAGTATGTAAAGAGGATACTCAGTAGTGCAGGTCTGAGTATGTAAAGAGGATACTCAGTAGTGCAGGTCTGAGTATGTAAAGAGGATACTCAGTAGTGCAGGTCTGAGTATGTAAAGAGGATACTCAGTAGTGCAGGTCTGAGTATGTAAAGACGATACTCAGCAGTGCAGGTCTGAGTATGGAAAGAGGATACTCAGCAGTGCAGGTCTGAGTATGTAAAGAGGATACTCAGTAGTGCAGGTCTGAGTATGTAAAGAGGATACTCAGTAGTGCAGGTCTGAGTATGTAAAGAGGATACTCAGCAGTGCAGGTCTGAGTATGGAAAGAGGATATATGAGAATCTCCATGCAAAAATAATTTCAATTTTAAGTTACCACCAACATGTTTCGGCAATATGCCTTCATCAGGGTGTAGTAATGGTATCTGTTCAACAGGTCATTATATCACATTAGGTAGAAGCAAAATTTTACAAATTATCTTAATTTATAACAAATTGTTATACATTTGTAAACATGACAAATCTCCAATGTAGAAAAATATATTTTTCATCTTACAATACATTACATTACATTACAATATAGGCATTTAGCAGACGCTCTTATCCAGAGCGACTTACACAGCATTTTTGCATTTACAGCTGGATATATACTGAAGCAATTCAGGTGAAGTACCTTGCTCAGGGGTACAACGGCAGTGTCCTACGTGGGACTTGAACCTGCGACCTTTCGGTTACAAACCCAGTTCCTTAACCACTGTACTACACTGCCGGCCTACAATACATGGATCAATACAATTGACAAAACATTATTTTCATGGTAATTTACAAGTATTAGTCAATGTATGAGCTTTTTTTATATACAGTGCCCTCCACTATTATTGGCACCCCTGGTAAAGATGAGTAAAAAGGGTTATAAAAAATTCACTGTGTGGTGAATTAGCTTGATCTCACACTGACAAAATGAGAAAAATCCAACCTTTAATTGAAGTAAATTTATCATGAGAAAATGAAATCCCTCATCAAGAAATATTTTTTTTAACAAAACCACATCTGGCACCCCTGCATTTATATATAGAATAGAGTAATCATTTAAAATATTTTGAAACATCCTTTGCATGCCATGGCTTCCTGATGTCTGTGACCCAACAACATCAAAAGACTCTTGATATCTTATTTTCTGGTACTCTTACAAGCGATACTATAACATCTCTGTATTTGAATGGATCTCCATGGGAATTGGGGGATGGGACTAGATTTAGCTGTAAATTACACAGGAACAGTATGGAACACATGGTTGGCTAAATGGCTCTAAGTCAACAAGGATCTGACGTATCAAACAAGCCTTAAACCATCACTCTGCTGCCAGAAATCCAGTAGATATAGATGGATAACTTGAAGGGTTTCTTCTCCTGACTTATTTTTCTATAGAGTTCAATAGGAAAATTTGTCAGGAGAAACAACCCTTAAAGTGATCCATCCTGCATATCTGGCAGTAGAGTGATGGTTTGAGGCTCGTTTGATACCTCAGACCCTTGATGACTTACAGCCATTTTACTGTTCCATTTGGCCAGCAGCCATACCACCGTGCACTCTGCTCCTGCTGAATGGCTGAAGCTAAGCAGGTGTGGGCTTGGTTAGTACTTGGATGGGAGACCTCCTGGGAAAAACTAAGTTGCTGCTGGAAGTGGTGTTGGTGGACCAGTAGGGGGCAATCTTCCCTCTGGTCAAATAAAAAATCCCAATGCCCCAGTGCAGTGATGGGGACACTGTGCTGTAGGAGATGCCGTCTTTCTGATGAGACGTTAAACCGAGGTCCTGACTCACTGTGGTCATTAAAGATCCCATGACACTTATTGTAAAGAGTAGGGGTTTCCCCGGTGTCCTGGCTAAATTCCCAACCTGGCTCTTTCAATCTGCCACCTAATCATCCCCTAGTTTAATTGGCTAAAATCATTCTCTCCCTCTCCATCTCAGCTGATGTGTGGTGAGCATTCTGGCGCAAAATGGCTGCCGTTGCATCACCCAGGTGGGTGCTACACATTGGTGGTGGTAGAGACGAGTTTCCCCCTCATCACTGTAAAGCGCTTTGGGTGTCGAAAAAGGCGCTATATAAATACAAGGTATTATTATTATTATTATTACTGTACCAGCGTGATTTAAATTTAGTCCCACCCCACAATTCCCATAGAGATCCATTCAAATGCAGAGAGGTTATAGTATCACTTGTAGGAGTACCAGAAAATAAGATATTAAGAGTCTTTTGATATTGTTGGGTCACAGACATCAGGAAGGCATGACATGCAAAGGATATGCCACCAAATATTAAAAATGATTACTTTATTCTACATTATGTTAAACTGTCCAATATTTTTGATGCCCAAAAATGGGGGGGACTATGTACAAAAGGTTCATCCGATATGGATGAAATACCTTCAAATACCTTCAAATTAGAGCTAACAGTCTGCACTTCAACCTCATAGTCATTGTATCCTTTCAAACAGCCTTGCATTTATTATGTTGGTTACATCACATCATAACAAGAACTCGGGTACATGTAGGCCTAACACAGAGAAAGAGATCCTACACACTCACCAATCTGAGCGCAACTTGTAATAAACTAAAAATAATTAATAATAAAGACATCCAAGGAAAAATAGGGGAGAAAGAGAGTGAGAATCTGCCACCATGGGCAGTGAAACAAACCAGTGGAGGAAGTAAATAAATGCATGTGTATATGAACAAGTATGTGTTAAAAGTGCAAGAATTTTACATTGTGTGTGTGTGTGTGTGTGTGTGTGTGTGTGTGTGTGTGTGTGTGTGTGTGTGTGTGTGTGAGCTTATGTTTTGGAATTTTTATGTAAATCTGTGCCAATATATTTTGTGGCATGTGACTAACGCATTCTTTAATTTAATTGAAAAGCAGACATGGAGGTGCCAGGAGCTCAGAGATCAAAGATATGAATCACGCCCCCAAACACACACACACACATGCACACACTCTCATTGCTCATTGGCTGCCTTTATCTTCCATGGTGCAGTGTATATGCACACATCTATGGGCTGGACCTACTGGAACTAAAAGTTTTCAGATTACGATAATATCCTCTTGCATAGCTTGCATGTTTAAATTCTCTATCTCGTAATCATTCATTCTCTTGCACTCTCTCAGAACCTTACTCAGAGGGGGGAGCGCATCTGCCGCTGGCTGGCACCAGTTAATTGTAAAAAGGCTGCATTATACAGTATATACACGTATAATACATGTACAAACCCCAATTCCAAAAAAGTTGGGACAGGATGTAAAATGCACATAAAAGCAGAAAGCAGTGATTGATACAGTCAAGCCGGAAAGTCTGCACACCCCTTTCACCTTTTCCACGTTTTATTACGTTATAGACATATTCTACAATAGATTGAGTTCATTTTTTGTCTCAAAATTCGACACAAAATAGCCCATAATGACAACGTGAAAACAGGTTTTTAGACATTTGTGCTCATTTATTAAAAATCTAAATGTAAAATATCATATGTACACAAGTGTGCACACCCTTTGATATGACACCCAAAAGTGAGGTGCATTTTGTTTCCACTGATACTGCTTGAGATGTTTCTACAACTTAATTGGAGTCCACCTGTGATAAATTCAATTGATTGGACATGATTGGGGATTGCCAACACCTGCCTATATAAGGTCCCACAGTTGACACTGCATGTCAGAGCAAACTCCAAGCCATGGGGTCAAAGGAATTATCCGCAGACTTCAGAAACAGGATTGTGTCAAGGCATAGATCTGGAGAAGGGTATGGAAAAATGTCCCAAAGAGCACAGTGGCCACCATCATTCGTAAATGGAAGAAGTTTGGAATCACCAAGAATCTTCCTAGACCTGGCCGTCCGGCCAAACTGAGCAATCAGGGAAGACGGGCCTTGGCCAGGGACGTGAGCAGGAACCCGAGGGTCACTCTGACAGAGCTCCAGCGTATCCTTGTGGAGATGGGATAACCTTTCAGAAGATCAACCAATCAGGCCTTTATGGTTGAGTGCAGTGGCGGCCGGTGATTGGCTGACTAAGTGGGGCGGGTCATGACAGACACGGAGATCATAGAGTAACATTGTGGCCGACTCGAGTGCACAAACAGGGCTTTTAACTGCTACAGTTGTGCTATTTTTGCCGGAGCGCAGTCAATCAAATATGACTCATCACGTCTATATTTAGCTCGATTACATTTTGACTGTTTAGGCTAATGCACATTAATAATGTAGGCTACCTGCTATAGGCTATGCTCATATTCATGCAACAGAGGATCGACTCATTAAAACACCAGTGACATCAACAGCGTAGGGAAAAAATAATAGGGTATTTATTGACATTACTAAACGTTTGTTGTACAATCAACGTGCATCTCTTTACCGTTTATTTATTCTCATATCCAGGGGTACATTCCTTGCGGCTCCCAAACTAGAGAATTTGAAAAAAAAGGCTATTTCTGTCATTTAGGTTGCGACCCCTGATCTAGGCTATATAGAAAATTACTGAATTTGTTTTCTAAAGAAGATTATTCTTTGATCATTGATCATGGTCGCACTCGCAAACAATATAAAGCAAAAAAATATATCCTTGACAGCGGCACTGACACTGGAGAGCGACAGCGTGTAGCTGGGAGAACAACATGACGATCTCGCACACAAAAAAAGGAAAAATAAATGAATAGGCCTAGCCTACCTTACAATGTTGCTCCACTATCAGCATGCCTCCTCACTTATAAAGAAACTTTGCAGGGCCAGGTTTTCAAGGAGAGCACCTCCAATGGCATCTGCAGTCGTGCCTCCTTCCAATCGAACAAAGCCAAAAAATCTCTCCTGCACTGTGTTCGCAGTGTCGATGTAGCGGTACACAATGACGAGCTGACAATGCGTTGTTATGTCGGTGGTCTCATCTGCTTGGATAGACATGTAATCCGTGCTTTGTAGGTCCTGGACAATGTGGCCTTGCATGACAGACAGCATACAGTCCAGTAGCTCATTCTGTATGGTTTTTGAGGTGCCTTTAAATCCGGTTGCATTCTCCAAGTGCTCTTTCATTGCACCGTCCAGTGTCGATACAAAATCCCCTAAACACACCTGGATTCTCGGATGATTCCGTTTCATCGTGCCCCCTCAAAGCTAGTTCAAAGGCCCCACAGAACTTCACATAGTCGATCGATTTAGAAAGGATATGTCGGTTGTTGTGTTTTCGAATACTGGCGTGATATCCATCCGACAGCTGTGTAGCTATGTTAGCTCTTCCTAGCATGGATAGCTTAAGGCACGCTTCCATGTGTGCTCTGCTCGTGTCGTGTTTTTTCACTCGTTCGGAAAAGTGCTTAACGTCCGTCATCCCTGTTTTCGTCCACAGCATTTCACCCTGGCCATGTTTTTCTGAACGGAACAGAATGCAGGGAAAACAAAAAACAGCATTCCGAATTGGGCAGCCACATAGCCATGATTTCTTATCATACCAGCTCCTGGAGAACACTCGTGTGTACGACTTCCCTCTGTCCTTAGCCGCCTGCTGTAGATGAATATCTGGCCTATCTGGACCTAGCTCTTTTAAACGGAGTTTTTCTTGTAGACTAAGCTTCTCAAAGTGAGTTTTAAAAATAGACTCCACGCTGTTGAGTGCTAACGTTAACGTAACATTATCTGCTGCAGCCGCCATGTCGCTGGAAGATAGCGTCAACAACGAAGTTCACCAAAGTTCGTCGGACGAATGTGACATCGGCGTGTGCTCTCTTGCGCCATCTACTGACCATGACTACAATGTTCGTTTGAATGGGGTTAAATGAGAATGGCCAGGGCGTTCTGCCCAACGCCCCAAATGCTGTCATAGACCTCAAGCTAAAGTGCAGTCCTTCCAACAACCGCTAGGTAGCAATGCATGTCAATGTAGTGTGTGAGGGACGTACGATTCGACGCCCCAGAGCAACAGAGACGGTAATGATGTCCGCAAACCAACCAAAGCCAATTATTCAACATACATGTATTGACTAGAATTTATATACATTTATACAATCAATCTATGAAATGTGTTCAGATGAAAAATTATTATTATTGAAAAAAATGTTTTTTTATTTATTATTTAAAAAATTTTTTTTTTCTATCCAATCAAGTGGGGCGCCGCCCCTAGCGTCCCTATGGACGAGCCGCCACTGGTTGAGTGGCCAGACGGAAGCCCCTCCTTAGTAAAAGGCATATCACAGCCCGCTTTTTTTTTGTTGCCAAAAGGCACCTAGAGGACTCTCAAACCATGAGAATCAAGATTTTCTGGTCTGATGAAATCAAAATTGAACTTTTTGGCCTGAATACCAAGCATCACGTCTGGAGGAAACCAGGCACCGCTCATCACCTGGCTAATACCATCCTTACAGTGAAGCATGGCGGTGGCAGCATCATGATGTGGGGATGTTTTTCAGCAGCGGGAACGGGGTGACTAGTCCTGATAGAGGGAAAGATGAATGCAGCTTAGTACACCGAGATCCTTGAAGAAAACCTGCTTCAAAGTGCTCTGAACCTCAGACTGGGGCAAAGGTTTACCTTCCAACATGACAACGACCCGAAGCACACAGCCAAGAGAACAAAGGAGTGGCTTCTGAGAAAGTCTGTGCATGTCCTTGAATGGCCCAGCCAGAGCCCAGACCTGAATCCAATTGAACATCTGTGGAAAGAGCTGAAAATGGCTGTGTACCGACGCTCCCCATCCAACCTGACGGAGCTTGCAAGGATATACCAAGAGGAATGGGCAAAAATGTCCAGAAACAAGTGTGCCAAGCTTGTAGCTTCTTTCCCAAGACGCCTTGAAGCTGTAATCGCTGCCAAAGGTGCAGCAACCAAGTATTAGGATAAGGGTGTGTACAGATATGTAACCCCTAAATAACCTATTTTTGTCAATAAAATAAAATTGCATATTTTCTAAAAACCTGTTTTCACTTCGTCATTATTGGCTATTGTGCGTAGATGTTTGAACAAAAAATGAACTCAATCTGTTTTAGTATAAGTCGTATAAGTCTGTAACATAATAAAATGTGGAGAAGGTGAAAGGGGTGTGCAGACTTTACTATCTATTTAATTTAAAACGGTATAAAGAAAAGATATTTAATGTTTTATTTGATCAATTTTATAGATTTGTGTAATTCTTTGATAATTTTATGCCTGAAACACATTCCAAAAAAGTTGGGACAGGGGTAGAAGAAAAAAAAGACTGGGAAGTTCAAAAAACACCTGTTTAGTACATTCCACAGGTAAACAGGTGATGCTATCATGACTGGGTATAAAAGGATATCAAAATACTCATGATATCTTATTTTCAGGTACTCTTACAAGCGATACTATAACCTCTCTGCATTTCAATGGATCTATGCAGTAGATATGGAATGGATCACATTAAGGCTTGTTTCTCCTGACTCATTCTCCTATTGAACTCTTTGGGAAAATAAGTCAGGAGAAACAACCCTTCAAGCGATCGAGAATTGCGGCATTTCAGGAAGTTTGCTAGCACTCTTAGAGCAATAAACCTCGGATGCAAAAGTGAAAAATTGTCCAGTAAAACATGTCCAGTCTGCGGAGATACGTTTTTATGTTTCTTGATTGACAGAAAATGGCTATGGTAGCTGAGGTTTTTCAGCAGATGATCAGAATGCTTGAACAGGAGATCCGTAAAATTGAGAACATTTCGAAGCTGCATGAAAAGAGTCTCAGTTCCTTTTTACAAGAGAGGGTAAAGGGGGAAATGGTGAGGTCCAGATTTACTCATTTACAGGATATGGATGCTCCTAGCTCCTTTTTTAATTTAGAAAAGTCAGTGGCTTAAAAAAACATATGGTGTGTCTTAATCTCCCTGACCCTACCCTAATGCGGAGACATGCTGTGGCTTTCCACACCAACCTGTATAAAGCAGAGTTGTGTGATGAGCAGTGTGCTGCTGAGTTGTTAAAAGACTGCCACAGCTCGGGCCAGAGGAGCGTGCTTCTTTGGACTCTGAACTGTGCATGGAGGAGCTTAAGACTGCAGTGGTGGAATGTCATCTGGTTGAGCTCCTGGCATCCACAGACTTTTAAAACTGCTTTGGGGCAGATCTGCTTGCATTGCTGCGTGAGTGTTTTCAATTGGGATTTTTACCTGTCATGTAGGCGTGCAGCACTCTCCCTATTACCAAAGAAGGGAGACTTGACTAAGAACTGGAGGCCTGTTGCACTGCTTTGTACCGATTATAAAATACTGTCAAAGTTTTAGCTAACAGGCCTTTGATAGAGTGGACTATGTTTTTTTTGTTTTCCACCTTACGGGCTTTCGGTTTTGGAGAGGGTTTCTTGAGTTGGGTGGGTTTGTTGTATAGGGGGGTGGCTTGAGCTGTCCAGTGTCAGTCCAGAGGGGGATCAGGCAGGGGTGCCAGATTTCAGGCCAGCTGTACAGTTTAGTAATAGAGCCCTTACTGTGCAGGCTGAGGAACAGACTCATTGGGCTTCAACTACCGGGGCATCAAAAATACCAGCCTTAGTTGTGTCAGCCTATGCTGATAATATAAATGTATTTATTAGTGGTCAGAGGGATATTCAGGTGTTAGAAGAGAGCCTGAGGATCTACAAAAATGCTTCCTCTTCCAAGATAAACTGGGAGAAGAGTTTGGTTTTACAGGTGGGGAGATGGGTCGAGAGAGTAGCACCAAAACCACCAGGGGGGATTAGGTGGGGGAGGGAAGGCATGCGAGTCTTGGGGTTTTTTTTTGGGGGACTGAGCTTATCAGGGGAATAATCTGGAGGGTGTAGTGGAGAAGGGGTGTGTCAGACTGTCCAAATGGAAATGGCTGCTATGCCAGCTGTCATATAGGGGGAAAGTTCTAGTGGTCAATAACTTGGTCCTCATCTTTGTGTCATAAGCTGGTTGTACTACTTCCACCACGTGGCCTGATTGAGGAGCTACAGTGGATTATGGCTGCGGCTAACTATCTTCCAGTCTGTGAGGGAGGTTAGGGTTAGGGTTAGGATGTTATTATTAAGAAGAGCAGGTCGCCTGGGGTATGACAGGTAGCTTTTTCTGCTGACACCTGGGGAGGCGGACCTAATTGCACTCACGCCTTTTTATGAGTCGATGCTTCAGGCCTGGCGGGTATTTGAAGTCACCTGCGCGCCGGATGCCACGCCAGGGATGTGGCTGTTTGAGGAGCCCCTTTTCTTCAGTCGGTATTTAACTACAAAGACTTTGAGGTCTTTGTTTGAGGTCTGACCTGCGTGAGGCTGGCTGTGTAAAACTGGACCATCTTCTAAAAGCCTTCAGTGAATCACTTGAAGTGTTGGCAGAGTTGACTAGGATCAGGTCAATAAGAATATTACAGTGTGTGGTGGAGGAGTTCTGTGGGTCCCTGCCAGGTCTCTACAGAGTTTATGTTGAGGATCGTAATTTTTCTGACCAGTGGGATGATTTCCCCACCTTGGATGTCTCTCCTGCTGTGGGAGATTGGCAAGAGGATGGGGGTTTCCTGTCTTTTAAAATCCCAGAGCTAGGGGTGTTTGAAATGGTGGGGAAGAAGGTAGCATACTTAATTTGTGTGAAGGTGGTGCACAGGCGCTTTCTGGCAGGGATGAAGGCATCGAGGTGGACCGTTTTTTGGCCAAGCTGACCATTGAAAAGCAGGCAGCTGACCTCCAGTGGCGGATTGTGCATGGGTCTATAGCTACAAACAGGTAATTGGCACACCTGGACCGAAGTAATGGGGTGGGTTGTCCTTTTTGTTTAAAACCGGAATCCATAGCCCACCTGTTTATTGACTGTTTTAGGTTGATAGGTGGTTTAGGTTTGTTGAGGTTCTGTTTGGGGGAGGTTTTTTCATTTGACGGTTAAATTTTTGGGCCTAAATACACAAAAATAATCTTTTCCATTCTGTATGTGCTTTTAATGTATAATGCCTTGATAAACATTAACGTGATTATCACTAAACAGGACGTTCGATGTGAATTGTGGGTAATACGAGCTTGCCGAGTCTGCTCTTTTGCAGACTCGTTCCCTTGAGAAAAGTTGAGGGTGGAGGGGCTATGTCACAAACTTCACTTGGCTTTCTAGCGGATTGGACTCACACTTAAAATGGAGACAGAGGGTACATCCTGGTCTCAAAAGGGATTCCCCCAAGTGAAGTTTGCAAGTGAAGTTTGCGAGGGTGGAGCAAAAACTGGATTGGGACGCAGCCAGGGTTTGAGTACTCTGAATCCTGTAATGATGACGAAGGGGATGTTAGCTGCTAGGGTGGAGGCAGCATACTATAGGCTGGTGGCAAATATGGCAGGATTTGTCCGTATTTGGTGTGTGGGGTGCTCTGTGTACAGTGAATGATAATGGCGATTTATTGTTTGCTTTTTAGACATTGTCTTTTTTTTTGTTATTCTTTTTTGTTTTGTTTTTGTGTTTTTTTTGGTTTATTTGTTTATTTTCTCAGTGTGATTGCACAGTGGAAGGAGATTTTGTTTAATAAAGTATTTTGTTCAATCTCAATCTCTCTCTCTCTCAATTCAATATGCTTTATGGGCATTTCAATTGGAGAATTGTATTGCCAAAGCTTGTTGGATGAGTCTTCATGTTCTTCTTCCAAATTCACTGTCAAAAATGCTCCATACCCTCAAAGAATAATTTTCCCCATTGGATAACAACATCTGATCTACCAATGATAACGTCTGATCAAAGTACTCTCATCTCAAAGTACACAGCTTAAAGGGGTAGTCCACTCTAATTAACTTTTAGGCTAATATTTTAGAATTTTTGAAAATGTTCATCAATTTTCCAAGCTTTTTCTCTGTTGTGATAGCTGCTATGAGCATGGACGATGTGAACTCCGAAAAATGCAATTCAATGACGTCACTGAATTGCATTTCTGAGATGTCTAATATGGAAATTGATAGGAGAGTCATTTTCATATGGCGCCTAGAATTTTGTATCATAACCATAGCCGCGATTGTTTTATATATATATATATATATATATATATATATATGTTACATTTTGTATACATGTTGAAAATATTAAGAAATGTTTATTTAGACAGCCTGCATCGATATTTCGCAGCCGTTCAATCCTCCAACTCCCATACGTCATTGCGGCACTGAAACCAGGGTAACTACAAGCCTGCTGTCAGAGTTCTAACATTACATTTAGAAAATCTAAATAGCTAACAGTAACGTTACTGGCTTCAACTTGTAGCTAAGGCTGACACTCGGCTGGGGACAACGACAACGTTATTTCTTGCAATCAGGCTGACACTGAACATTAAGAAGAAACTTAATTTAAATATCCCTCACACAAGCAGGCTGACACTCAGCTGCGAAAATAGAAAAATGCCAGTGGCAGTTGACATAGCCTTTATATCGGACATTAGCTAGCATTAACTTTCACTTTAATCTTCAGAAAACAACAACACATCCTGTACCAGTGAGCTAGGTTAACTAAACTTACCACCATCAGACAGCTAGCTAACTTACTTTGCTAAATGGTAAACTTGCCTACCTTAGGTTTCTTATTTGTATTACATCCAAGTAAATGAATAACTAGCTAGCTAGCTAGCTATTCCATTTCAGTGGTCCGGTTAAAGTGCAGCATTGTGGGAATTGTGGTCTTATAACAAAGCAAATGAAGATCAAGCTTCCAAAATGTGATATCCACACAAAGTGATATTTTGAAATGTAGAAATCCTCCAGAAGGAAAATTGCAGTGATATGTCATAGTATTTTAAGAGGCTGCCTAACCACCCCACAAAATGTGAAAGCGGCATTAGCTTGGACAAAAACGACATGTACGTGTTATGCCTTTCACATATAATAATGTTATTTTCACATTAAAGAACGTCTCTTTTATTGTAAAGACTAAGAAATTCAACAATATTAACGGTTAACTGTTTACACTATGGCTTTATGAGTGGGGCAAACTCTTAGCAGAATATATATATAGAGCAATCAGCTTTCAATGGGTAGGCTACTCTTCTCATGCAGGTTGTAACTGTTCAAGTAGGCTAAGCTAGCGAAATAGAGGTAACGTTGTCATAAGATTTCTTCTTACAGTGAAAATGTAATTTCGCCACAAGTCAGAAATTATATCGGGAAATGCCCTCTTTGAAATTTTTAAAAATAAAATTAAAGAAAAAGGCTATGCTGTTACTGCATACCAGTTTTTTCCAAAGCCATCATAGCGCAGAGCTTTCAAAACCATAACAATGCGGAAACCCCTTAAGAAAACAAAATAAAAACCGTAGGCTACACATAGCCTAGCCTATGATAACTGTGGACGAAAAATGTAGCCTAATAAAGCAGGGATATGAGTAGGTTGTGAGTAGGCTATAATAAAATGTATATTGTTGTCCATGATTATGCTTTTTTGTTTTGTTTTTCATTTTTGGACATATATAATATTTTAGTTTACAGAAAGACACAGCAACAGCTAAATACAGATGTATTGAAAATAATTGGAGGCCTCTGTGTGGTGTTTTTAAACTCTAGTAGGCTTGTTCCCAGTAAATGTTTTGTTCCTTACAATCAATGTAGCTACTCCTTCAAATTAAAGCTGTATATTTGTCTTTTTAAGGAACAACTACTAGCCTATTGGAAGAACAATGAATCGCCTATGTATATACAGATACATAACACATTAAAACAGGATTGTTGTGGAACTCAATGTTAACTGAGTTAGTCTGTGCACATCAGATAATTAGCAACATTAACTGTAAAATAAGAAACCAAAGTATATCAGTATGCGATTCCTTAACTCTCATATTGACATTGTAGCCTATATACTACAACAAAATAATAGAATTCCTGAAATTCAATTATGGCTTTTTGGTGTGCCACCCCAAGATTTTCAGTGGCCCCATCTGGCCACCCCGATGAAAATTTTCTGGGGGCGCCACTGTGCATACGCGCAAAAAAGATGCGTATGCCAGTTTCCTCACCATCTGAGTCGCCAATTCCCAAAGTCTCAAAAATGTGTGTACGCATGAGCCATGCTCTGCTTAAATGTGTGCATGTTTTGACGTCAAGTTTGTTTTTTATAAATCCCAAATCAGTGTGGAAAGTGGCCAACGCATCTTTTTTGTGCATACGCACCTTTTATACATGAGGCCCCGGGTCTGGCAGTACTATTCTAGCATGTTCAAGTTCTGCTGTAGCTCTTGGATGGTGGGCAACAGTAGAACTAGGTCGTCTGCATAGAGCAGGGATTTTTGCTGCAAGCACTTAGTGGCTAATTCATATACAGTACCAGTAAAAAGTTTTGACACAGTTGCTTGAATGTATCTTTTTGATCTAAAGACTTATGCTTGAATTATTTTTTTTAGACAAATATAAATAGGGAAGTTGATGTCTATGTATGACTTTCTATCCAAAACATTTTTTTATTTTTTTTATTTACCCCCAACAAGTTAATTTAGAACTTCACCGTTCCACCTATGAAGCATTGGGTGTGTGTGTGTGTGTGTGTGTGTGTGTGTGTGTGTGTGTGTGTGTGTGTGTGATGGTGTGGGGGGATGTGGGGGGATGTGGGGGGATGTGTGTGATGGTGTGGGGTTGCTTTTCTGGTGACACTGTTGGACGAGTTATCTAGAATTGAAGGCACACATAACCAGCAAGTCTACCACAGCATTCTACAGGGACATGCCATTCCATCTGGCTTGCACTTTAGTTCGTTTGATTTTTAACAGGACAATGACCCAAAACACACCTCCAGGCTGTGTAAGAGCTATTGGACAAAGAAGGAGAGTGATGGAGTGCTGCATCAGATGACCTAATCTAACACCCAACCTAAACCCAATAGAGTTGGTTTGGGATGAGTTGGACCGGAGAGTGAAGGAAAAGCAGCCAAGGGCTCAGCATATGTGGGAATTCCTTCAAGACTGTTGAAAAAGTATCTCAGGTGGCTGCCTCATGAAGTTAGTTGAGAGAATGCCAAGAGTGCAAAGCTGGTATCAAGGCAAAGGGTGGCTACTTTGAAGAATCTAAAATATATGATACATTTTGAGTTGTTTACTTGGTCACTGCATAATTACATTTATGTTATTTCATAGTTTTTATGACTTTACTATTATTGTAAACTAAAAACAAATTGTAAAAATAAAGAAAACCCCTTCAATGAGTAGGTGTGTATAAACTTTTGACTGGTACTGTGTGTTAAATGGAGTTGGCCTTAAGTTGCAACCTTGGCGTATTCTGCATCTCTGGGTGGAAGAAAAAAAAAAAGTATTGTTTTTGCCAATTTTGATGCCGCATTTATTATCTGTGTACACTGATTTAATTATGTTGTGTGTTTTGCCCCGTACACCACTTTCAGGAACTCTGTAGAAAAGACCTCTATGTGACAAATAGAATAAAATGCTTTTTGTAAATCTTTAAAACAGGCATATTTTTTTTTTCTTCTTTTTTTTTACATATATGTCAATTAAGATATGTAGGGTGTAAATGTGGTCAGATGTGTGGTAATTTGGAAGAAATCCCATTTGACTTTTACTCAAAACAATGTGCTTAGTAAGGAAGTCTATTAGTCTTGTGCTAATTATGCTATTGAGAACCTTCCCCAGGTTACTGTTCACACAAAAGCCTCAATAATTGTTGGGGTCCAATTTGTCACCATTTTAAAAAATAGGGATTATGAGTCCACAGGCCTCATTCATAAAACGTTTTAAAATATGCGCGTACATTTATGTATGAAACAAGTTGGTACGAAAAATTTACGACAGATTCATCAAACCGTGCGGGAAAGGCAGATTTGCTCATATTCTGTGTGTATGTTCATACATTCCGTTTCATCGTAAATGACAGGCGTGTGCACGTTATTTTACGATAAATCCACGGCCATAAATGGAAGTTGTGAATTCCATTTAAAGGTGCACAGTCAAAGTGACTCAGTATAGATTTTTTAAAAGACTTAATTAGTTGCGCCTTGATCTGTTCAATAAGGTTAATGTTGTTTTTGGGTGGAACTTCCTCTTTAAGCATCTCATTTAGGATATTATCAGGGCCACTTGATTTATTAGGTTTCAGTCCAATGGATTTTGATTATCTTTTTTTTGCCAGTTCTAATTTACGTAATTTTTCTTGGATATGATTTTGGTCTGAATTTATGAAATTAAATAAATAAATAATACATTTTAAAATAGAATACATGTATTTCTCTCTCTCTCACTCAGCTGTGTCAAAGTAATCTTGTTGAACCTGATGGGTTGCGCATGGGTCTTGTTTCAGTCCTCTAATCAAAGTTGCTTTTTTCTTTATTTTCCTTTCTTACATAATGACATTTAAATAAAACACTTGTGTGCAGAGAGCCAGACACGGGGGCCCAGACGGCCAACAGGGGTCGGTTGAGCAATGAAGAATGCTATCCTCACCAAGTGAATCCCTCCCCTTGGGCGACGTAAAGCCAAGGAAAGTTATGGAGTCTAGCTCCTGCTATGCTAAGCTATGTCAGTGGCTGAGACCGCTCCTCTCAGTGTGTGACCATGCCCATCACAGAGGAGCTCCTGCATATAAAACAATATACCGTTTTGTGAATATATACCATTGTACTTACGATTCTACTTCTAGAAGCTATTTTATGATCGCAATGTTATAACAACAATGGTTCCTTATTTTGTAACATGATATAAAACCTGCTCAATCAAAATTATTTATATATACATACATGTTTGGGAAATCCCCAGATGATCAGAGAGAGGTCGATATGGTTACCTGTGTGGGTGTGGTCAGAGATAGGTCAGTATGGTTACCTGTGGTTGTGGTCTGAGATGACAATATACATCTATACATGATCGATGTTTTCTGATATATTTTTTGTCAGGGAGAACATTACACAGTGGCTCTTAACTGGTTATGAAATATGGTAGGAAAGCAGGGGAGTGAAGTACACTTCCACACATCTGTGGCCTGCATTGTTTTTCTGGTGCGGTTGGCGGCCTTTAATTATGGCTGTTGCAACAGCGTTTGAGGGAGAACACTGCACACTAACATGCCCAAATCATACCGTTTGGGTCTTTGGTTGGCCATGTGGATCTTTCTGCCTGCTGCCTCTGTGGGATTGCAGTCAGCTGTATTTACAGTTACTCTTTCTGACAGGGCAGAAAGTAGTCATTTTTTTCTGCACTGCATTGAAAACAAACTCTATGAAATACATCTACGTTTCAACTATTTGGCGGCTTTGAAGGGAGGAAGTTCATGTCAGGTTGTGTGACGGCATTTTAATCCTGTCATGGCCCAGGAAACAGTTTACCATAGAAGCGATTGTATCTGTTCCTATATCATTAAATGCATATGTTAGTACTTATGTTTATTGTGGTAGTCATATACGTATACCTAATATACCCTTGAGCATAAATTTTCATGAGCATAAATTCAACATTTTTTTATAATTCTGTCATGCTTTGCAAAACCAGGCTTCCAAACTGGCATTGTAATACAATTCCCATCAAGCAATTCACCAATACTCATAGACAAATATTTTGCAATGAAGTATGGGAGCTTGAGGCTAGAAAACACAGAAATAGCTGCATACACAGCCTTTCGAGATAAAGTTTCAATGATAAGAAGACAACGACATACTCAACTGACACAGGACAAGTGCGTGCACATGTACCTAAGATTGATTTTGAAATTGCAAAGATAATGGCTGAGAGCCAAGTAGCCGAGAGCATAAATGCTAAACAGTAGTGGAGTTCTTCCCAATTACATCATCAGGATCTCTTTCCAACTGTGGGTCAGTTGGAAAGTGGGGCATTACATGTATTTTGTTCTCCGTGCTTGCATTATCATGTGCAATAGGTCAAAACACATTTTTTTAACAGTTTCTTTTCTTTCTTTTTTTGGGAGAAACTTTAATATGCTCTCAGTGTATGGTACTTCCTGTTGCTGTGGGAAAACTATTTTAGGCCAACATCACAGGCACTGTTTTGGTCCTAAGCAGTGGTTGAGAAGATCAGTGAACTGGGTTACAGATTTCAAGTAAATTTTTTGACTAAAGTAAGGTTAAACAAAAATTTGTACTTTACTTTCTTGAACTAGGCTAATTATTTATCTCAACCACAGCTAGCTTCATCTTCAGAAAGAGACTGAATCTGAGGAGGAACGTCCAGATTCTCCAATTTGTGTGGTGTCATCTTTGATGGGCTCAAAGAGTTTCAAGAATGACTGAATACTCACCAGCTTCTCAACTCTTACGTTTGTCAGCCTGTTGCACACTCTGCTGTATGTTCCACCAAACAAGGACCAGTTCCGCTCTGATGCAGCTGATGTTGGAGGGATCTGGAGAATAATTGAAGCAGCAGGGGACATGGAGTCCCTTCCACTAGTTTGCTGCCTTGATGTGTTTGGCTGCCTCCCAGATGGCATTAGCACTCCACAGCCCTTCTTTGCTGGAATATTTACCCACATTTCCAAGGACTTTCCCCTGATCTAGTTTAAGGTGCTGGGCAATGGGAGTGATGGTACCATATGCTGCAGAAACCTGTGAGTAATTCTGTGAGTAAAACACAAACACACACCTGTGCGAGACAGCCCTGTAGTGGCTCCAGTCATGGAAAAGAGGACGTGGGTCTGTGATAAAGGATCCCCTTGGGTAAGCAAAAACAGCAGCAGGCTTTATAATCCCAGAGAGGGTCCTATAACCCCACATTCCCCTTTATTGCTTTCCAATTCAAAAGGCCTGTGGCTTGTGGTTTGAAACGCTGTTTTGGTGCAGTGGCCGCTCGCTGCTCAATGCTAGCATGCCGTCCATTTGCATGATGGTGCTTGTGTTTTTAGTATCTGGAGTGGATGTGCCAATATGTGAAGCTGTCTGTGGCGTATTCAACATCTAATGTCTAACACACCATCTAACACAACGTCTAACACCCCTCTTCAGGGCTGCCGGGTGAAATTCCAGAGACAAAATTACATTATTATATTATTACCAGGCCCGGGACAGTAATATTTACAGCCCATTAGGCTGCCCTTACCAGGGCCTGGGACAACGTACCCAGTAGCCCCCCCCCTCCCGATGGTGGCCCTGCTCCTGCCTTTTAATAGGGACGGCAAAATTTAACTTTAGAACGTAGATAGCACTGTGTGCATATGCCCTAGACAGTACATTTCTCACAGAAATGTAGTTTTCTTAATTAGTTTCCTTTACTGCAGTGCTCAATCTTACAACAACTGGTGTAAATGTTGTTACTTTGTTTCACTAATAATTATTAGAGTAATTCTGACTCTTGGAAAACAAACTCCTAAGCGTTAGCTTACACAAGAGACCAGGGGCCGTATTCACCAAACATTTTGTCTTTCCACTTTGATCTCATTGTTATGGATGATGTTGTGTTTCTTGAACATGCTTACTATGCCCATAGTGATTGGTTGATAGGGAACGGGTCTGTGTCATCAAATTCATAGAAATACTGTTGCGGGAGGTACAAATCATGTTGCCATATTCAAATAAAGATTTAAAAATAAAAATATAGGCTAAGTGTCCCTGATTTAACATAAAACCAAAAATAATATACTCAAAGAGTTTGGAAGTTAAATGCATTTTTGTAAATAGCCACGTCCCCCATCTATTTTCATTGGCTCTTTCTTTATAGATGGTTGTTGGGCTTATGTCGAGTGATATTGTGGACCATGTTTCATTTTGATTTAATCAAAATGCCAGGATCCTTAGGGATATAAGTGTTTTTCAAAATAATTCTGAAATTCTAACTACACACATATTTTGGGGTAGTGGCTATGTTGTTCTATGAGAGGAGAGGAATCTAGGAAAAGAAAGACTGTCAATGTTTGGATTTTCAACCATGCGCTGTAGCGCCACCAAGTGGCCAATTGAGGCCAAAATGGTTCATTCGGCGTTTGGAGTAACCCTCTATGAATGTGCCAAGTTTTGTAAAAAGGCAGTTTTGCCAGAACTAAAAAAACCCTAACCCTAACCCACCCCAAAACTTCAGACCCTAACCCTCATACAGACGTGGACTGAAGGCAGACGCACAAATGCCTCATGACCTGAAATGTCTCGGTCTCTCTCTGTGTCTGTCTCTCCATCTCTGTTTTTTTATAAAGGGAGAGAGGTGGAGAGGGAGAGAGAGAGGGGGGGGGGGGTAGAGAGCAAGTGGGGGAGGACAGGTGAGAGGGAGGAAGGGAGAGGAAGAGTTTGCTCGTGCCATGAAGTGATTTACAGTAGGAAATGGCTCAACAGGAGCCGGAATGTGAGAGGGGTCTGGATGCCATGAGTCAAACCCCCCCACCCCACCCCACCCCATATAAAATGAAGTGGTATATTCCCCACTATCTCTCCACCTCTCCTATCTCAACTCCCAACAGCTCCAGCACTGCTGTGCTGTCTCATTCACACCAGATACAGCCTTCTGCTTTCACCACACTTTTCTGTCTTGTGCTCTCGGCTCTGCATGCAAATTGTGGCATCGCTTGTAATTTAGTGTCTGACGGCACATTTTGCATTTTGTCAATTTAGCAGAGCAGATACTCTTATCGAAAACAACCTGCCCAGCATACATGTATTTTTTTGTGTATAATCCATATACAGCTGGATATTTTAGCAATTCAGGCTATGTACATTGCACAAGGGTACAACGACATTGCCGGACTGGTTCCTTAACATCTATTCTACACTGCTGACCAGTTCCCTAACCATTATCCTACACTGCAGACCAGTTCTCTAACCATTATAATACACTGCTAACCATTTACTAACTTATGCAGCAGGTTGCATCGTGTTGATGATGAAACAAGAGCCTTCTTGAGTTTTATACATTTTTTTAGTCGTCTGTTCTCAGATGACACACCAAATTTTTAGCATGTGAGCGTGTGGCTCTCCAGGACTAGGGTTGCAGATCCCTGACCTAGAAGAAAGGGATGTGCTCAGTGCTGTGAACATCTGCCTCACCAGATAACCAGTATAGAAGTACTACCGTACATGGGATAAACACAGGATGTTCTCATGTTACATTTGCAAATGGATCAGCAAATTATGACTGTAAACATCAAACATGGTCTTTTAGATTGTTGAGTGAAATAACTTTGTGACACAACCCTGGGAGGGACATAAGAGCTGGACACAGGAAGATGCGGAAATTCCAGTTTTCATTGTATGAGAGAGAAATGGAGAGAAAGAATGTGCATATTCATTAAATAAACTAAACAAATAAACTGAAAAAGCTTCTCCTTTCAGCCTCACATGATGCGGGTACAAATAAAGTAAAACAATTCAGGCATAATAAACTCTTGATACCTGATGAAGACCTTCTGGTTGAAGCATTGTGTCTGTATTAAACACATTCTTCAACAGTGTGTGGGTAATTTATTTTTCTTATGTCTGTACGCATCTACCCTGCACCTGTCTACAAGGTTTAGATGTGCGCACATTCTGTCCTCTTCTGTAATAAACCAAACCAACACAACAGCTTTTCAGTCAGGCTTTCTGTCCTTTTGTTTCTCTCTCGAATTTGGTGATTCCTGGTCTCAGACGCATACTGTGGAAGGAGCACACTTTTAAGTCCTGGACTGATCCGTAATGCAACCCAGGTGTGTGCCAACTTAGCCAATAGGCGTGGTTCTCCAATTGCCCTGAGTCCTTCTCTCAAACTGAGCCCTGCCACACTCTCACACTGAGTCCTTCTCTCACACTGAGCCCTGCCACACTCTCACACTGAGCCCTTCTCTCACACTGAGCCCTGCCACACTCTCACACTGAGCCCTTCTCTCACACTTAGTCCTTCTCTCACTGAGTTCTTCTCTCACACTGAGCCCTGCCACACTCTCACACTGAGCCCTTCTCTCACACTGAGCCCTGCCACTCTCTCACACTGAGTCCTTCTCTCACACAGAGCCCTGCCACACTCTCACTCTGAGGCCTTCTCTCACACTGAGCCCTTCTCTCACACTGAGCCCTTCTCTCACACTGAGCCCTTCTCTCACACAGAGCCCTGCCACACTCTCACTCTGAGGCCTTCTCTCACACTGAGTCCTTCTCTCACACTGAGCCCTTCTCTCACACTGAGCCCTTCTCTCACACTGAGCCCTTCTCTCACACTGAGTCCTTCTCTCACACTGAGTCCTTCTCTCACACAGAGCCCTGCCACACTCTCACTCTGAGGCCTTCTCTCACACTGAGTCCTTCTCTCACACTGAGCCCTTCTCTCACACTGAGTCCTTCTCTCACACTGAGCCCTTCTCTCACACTGAGCCCTTCTCTCACACTGAGTCCTTCTCTCAAACTAAGCCCTTCTCTCAAACTAAGCCCGGTCACACTCCTCCACCATCAGGACACTAATGTACATCTCTCTGCACACACTGAATACCCACCTCCCTGAGTCTACCAAAATGCGTGGTGTGCGCAGTATGGCTTGCCCCTCACGTTCGCAACGCCAACAGCCCTTCCCCTATGTTTCTGATGCACTCACCTGACCTGAGACGGGGAAAGGGGAACGGGTGAAGGTAGGGGCCTGGGGTGTGCAGAATATTTTGGCAAAACGAGTATCTGTGCTGGATATTGGGTTTTTTAAAGGTAAGATTGTCATCTGATCATTGGGAGCTATTATCCATAATCGGAGAGGTAGTTAGAGGGGCTCATATTTCATTAAATACTTTCCTTTAATTTCATTGGTTAATATTGCTGCCAGTAAGTGACGACTGATGTGTGGAAAGTACATATCACAGATGCAATAAATATTTAGTTTATTTAAATTAGACTATTTGGAATGCAAGCTGTGTTCAGTTATTTAGTCAATTGCTGGCTATTTAGGTACAACTATAAAAAAAGTTCCATAAATAGTTTGACCTTCAGGGAATACAATGCACTTTTACACAATTATTTTTGTCTGTCATTATGAAGTTGAATGCAATAGGCTACGCTCGTTTTGTTTGCCAATTTGATGCTTCTATGTGCACCTCACATTCTGAAAATATTCAGCTTATGAAAGCTGATCTAATAGCTGAAACATGTTTCACAACTAAACATGTGACATACTGTAAGTGTAATCTGCTTGCTAAATATCAGGGTGTGGTTGCGCGAACCGGTAAAAACCTGATGGTGTGAATACGTCAACCTGCGTTATCTGACCTGGGTCCACAACCCTGGTCACAACCTGGGTTATAACTGACCAACCTTCGATCTCAACCTGCGTTATCTGACCTGGGTTCACAACCCTGGTCACAACCTGGGTTATAGCTGACCAACCTTCGATCTCAGCCTGCTTTATCTGACCTGGGTCCACAACCCAATGATGTAGTCGCTGTGGCTGCTGAAACAGTTGGTGATGGCGATGTGGATGGTGTACACTTTTCTGAGAGAGTGGCTGAAGGACTTCAAATGGCTTAGGTATGAGAGCGGCGCAATGCACTGTGTACACTGTAAAGCCTGTGGGACGGAGATCGCAGGTTACAGTGCGTTTGCAAGGTAGTTGACACATTTTAAGCATGAGAGTTTAACTAAGCACGGAGACAGCGTAAAGCAGGAGACTACATTTTTAATCCTGGCCTCAGGATATTGCGTAAAGCCCCAGTGGTGGCCTACCATGCGTTTTTAAGGCTACTTTCACCGTTTTATGTTACTTGTAAACCGTACTGTTATATTGTCTTTTTTATCAATAAAAAAAATCTATTACATATATTGCTGGTGCTCCTAACTTTTTGAAGTTGGGAGCACCAGTGCTACCAAGTAACAAACTAATCCTCATCTTATCGTGTTATCTCTCCCGTCTTGTTACATCATGCATAAATTGCTCATTCGTTTACCTGCACAGCCTGCTGTACTGCATACAGAACAATTTACTTATGTGGAACAATAACTACTAAACGAAGACTTCAGACGCCATTTAATTCTAAAGAAACTCAGAACAGCTCATCTCAGACACAAACAGATTGCTAGCTGCTATGTGTAATTTTGCTGGCTAGCTTGCCATTGTTACAATAATTTACAGTATACCGGCAAAAAAATATGTTACCTTACACCACTTCCCGTCACTGAGACAAGATCGCAAAAACATCTTCGGGCTAGGAAATGTTGCACGGAGAAACGCCTGAATAATTTAGACATAACTAACCAAACCCAAGGTTATTTACTAAGTTTTAACTCTACGTTTTGGGCTTAAAAACCACTTACCCAGAAGGAATGGATATATTTGAAGGATATTTAATCAAAATATTGAGGTGAGCAGTTCATTATATATTATTAAATTAATGAAATATATAGTTTAATTAACTTCCATAACGCCTGTGTCTTTTTTTAATCCTGGAAAAACAAGCCAAATAAATTATATTTAAAAAGGTGGGATGGTATTGCAAAAAATCATGTATGGACAAATGTGTGAAATATATTTACACTGCTGTGAAATGCATATCATAAAATTTTCAATAAAAAAAAGAAACTTCACACATTTACAATATTGTGCAGTATGTTACATTTCTGTTAGGGATAACAGCTAGAGATGTTGCCATTTTTTATATCGGCATAATCCGCGTTGTTAGCATTCGTTTATGTGCTAAAAGTGTGCTTTTGAGACCTGTTTCGCCAAGCAATGGGAGTGAATGGAGAGAGAAAAAATTTAATTCTCCGTTGGCCAGTTGCTGCCCACTGGAGCGTCATGAAGATGAGCATGAATATTACGACTCATATTGGGGCCATGTAGCTATACAATATCATGTTCTAATAAAGTATGCCTTTAATGTATGCTCCTTATCCGACTATTTGAAAATGTTAGTGCAAAGTCCATTTCACATTTAATTTTCTTGCCCTCTACAACACTACCCTGTTATAATTTAAATGAAAAACCACATTTGACATAACAGTTTCTTATTGTAATCTCATGATTCGTGGTAAAAAGGAAATGATTGAAAAGTGAATGCGCAAAATTCTAATTTCAAGTAATTATGGTAAAAAGTTTGCTGTCTAGCTCTGCATGAGTTTATGGTGGGAGGTCGCATTTCAGAGGTGGTAGCTGGCTGAAATCTATAATTGTTGGCGTTAGCGCCCAGTGAATAGGCCTATTGTTTCACCAGCGGGAGGGGTCATACTTTTAAATCTCCTATTCATTGAATGGATGACATAATTAGTTTTCATATCTTGATGATTAGCATGGACTGCTTATTTTAAAATATTATTCAATCAATATTTTATTGGTTTTGATTGTTTTGGTTGTTACTCTGTAGCCTACTATAGTTAGGCTATTTAATGTTGTTTTTTTATATCGAACATTTTATTCGGATTCATGTGCTGCCTAATTGTGTAGCTTATCATTCCTGGCTATTTTAAATGTAAAGTATTTAAAAGTTGGTAGCTAGGCTACATAGACTATAACCTATAATTTAGCAAACTGCAATTTTAGGTGTATACTGTAGGCTACATGCAGCTAGGCCTACTTGTACATGTAGGCTACAGACAGTTTAGTATATTTCGGGCGGAGAGGAGTGGATGAAAGGAGGTGGGGAGTGATGAATATTGGGAAGCAGCCAGAGAAGAGTGCACATGGCAAGGCCTTTTTACATAGGCTATAATAAGGTGGCTCCCAATATTCTTCACTCCTGCAGTTTTTTCACTTCCTCCACTCCTCTCCTTCACTCGTCTCCTACAAGGAAGTATGCAAAATGGCCTGTACGTTTCAAGTACAAGTATTTGCATGTACAGTATACAATTTCATCAAGACATTAATTAATATGTAACATTAGACTAAAACACAAATTCCAGGGCACAGAGGGGAGGAGGTGACAATGGAGGAAAGGATTTCTCGAATATTGGGACACACCCCGAGTTTCGCTTGACATTCCATGGCTTATAATTAGGCTACATTTTAGATAGCCTATCTACACATGCATTTTGACAAATCATGATTACAATTATAATGTGACCAGTCAGAATGACAATACAATAATAATTCAAGACATCAGCAATTAAAATCTAACTAATAGCGATATAATTCAAGATATCCGACTATAGTAAAAAAAAAAAATACCTTATATAAGCTATCTATAATGAAGTCAAAGATATCACCATTCCACTCGTCACACTTGGCTACCAAATTAATAATTTATTTGCGTGACCGGTTTTACATTAGCCTACAGATATCTGTATGCTAATTTATTTATGACTCGTCAAAACGGTAATTTAGGATATCTGTACATTTTGTCTTAGCTTGTCAACTCTGGTTAGTTTACATGCTTTGTTTGTCATGTAGTAGCTTACTGCTAACGTTAACCTTATTTTTGACGTATTCACGCAACAGTAGGTTATGCTGTTTTGTCCTCAGTGATATTTTATTGTTTTTCGCCCAATGAATATTAAACATTGCACGTTGCAACAGTATGATAAAGAATTTGTGACGTAAACTTAAGGTGAATTGTCTTTTTTAAATAAAACTTGCACCATTTCATTAAAAATTTGTATAATTACAGAGTCGCATGGCTAATAATGTGTCACCCACAGCCCCCTGGAATGCTGATCCCATCTAAATAGGGTTTAAGGCTGATCTTGACCACACAAACCCATACAGGGCATCGAAATAACGGCGGAAAGACAAAATATGACAAAAATCATTAGTATTGTGGGGGTTTTTGTGTAGCCTACAGACAGAACTGTGGATACGCAGTGTATAGTTGCCACACCAGAAGGAACTAGCTGTTTAGCTAATTAACCTTAGGCTACATAGCTTGTGTAACATTTACCTAGTTTCCTTTTTAGCTTTTATAGTTTTGTGATCAATCCCCACACTCAGAGAACTAGGAAATATCGCTAGCCAGCCTGCTAACTGCTGGATGACCGACATCACAGGCACCATTGTGTGTCGGGGAATGTCTTGGTAGGGTTTGAGCTGCCCCTGTAACACCCTTATCCTTTTATTGACCGGTCTTATGACTTTGAAAATGCAAAGGAGGGATTGTTTTTGCATTTGCATTTGCCTTTTGGCAGGGTTTTTGCGTGACCACACAAAAATAATAATTTAAACGGAAGTAATGCTGATTTGATTTATGCCACAAATATACATGAAAAACTAATTGTCATATAAAGTGCATACCCACAAAATATGTAAGTGGACTTTTGCATATTCATTTGAATTATGTAATGGGTTTTGTGCACATCGAATGAAAAGATTGTTTATTTGCATTTTAATTTGAATTATGACCGGATTATGCTTCCATATAAAACTACTGATCCGCCATACTGAAGTTAAAGCATTCTAAATGCAGGTCTCCTTGTGCAGTAAGGTTCTAGAGCAGTGCCCGGAACAGCTATCATAATGTTTACATTCTCCTGTCTCAGCTCAATGTCACATAGGGGCCAGTGTTAGTGGTAGTGTCATATGTCAGATTGCAGCTAGCTTGATAACTCCATCTCCATTATAACCCACTCCTAAAGCATTCTGGAGGTTTGACAGTCTGAACCCTAAAGCATTCAGCCCTTGGACAAAAGGACCTGATGGGCGTACCCACAGTAGGTCCAGGGAGAATACGCGGATAATCATGCACCGATTGGCAATCCTCACACAAACCTTGGGGACACAGGCCTGTCCTAGATATTGCTGACAGGACCGTTGACACGACACCAGGGTTTCACACCCAAGCTAATCCCCTTTCCGTGGGGGCCAGTGCAGCAGAGTTAATTCCCAGGTGTTTTTTTTTTTCTTTTGTTCTGGCCTCCCTTAGAAACACTGGCATTATCTGTGGTGATTGTCAGTGTTGTTTCGTCAGAGCTGTATGTCTGGACAAGCACACAGGACTTTAACGCCAGGCACTGATTTTCAGCTGCTGTGACGAGCCTTTCGTCCTCTGAGGCTGCCGATTTCCTCCCTGCTCATATTTCCTTGGCACAATTTCTTCTCTGTGCCAACTACATATCAACAGCATGATAAAGCCACAGTGCACAAACAGTTTCACTCTGAATCCCCTCCTGGCAAACATCAAGCTTCAGAAGATGTCCGACTAATCAAATTCCACGTTACCCGCAGCATACCGGCCGGTGCCCTGTCCGACTAAGAGAATACCACTGCCTTATATTTATTTACAAAGCAGTGCTAGATAAGCTGCCGTCTTATATCTGTTCCCTTTTTCAGTTTAGATTTATTGGGCGGAATATTTGCGAATATTTTACTCTCTGCAACCCTTGTATGAATTCTGAATTTGGGAAGACTGCATTACTTTCTACACACCATTCAAATTGAATCAGCTCAAATTGGACAGACTGACAAGCGTTGAGGGTTTCCAGCTTTTTTTAAATTATGGTTTTCAGAGATCTTGTACTAGCTTTTCATAATATATTTGTTATTTTTATCTGTAAAATGTAATCTTGCTTATTGTTGAGAGATTCAAGTTCATGTATTGTACTAGTTACATTATTGTATTTTCAGGGCACCATTGTAAAAGAGAGTTTTACTCTCAATTGGCCTCTCCCTGGTTAAAATAAGGTTTCTATAATTAGTATGCCTGTAATGATGAATAATTTTTTTCTGCTAACCCTAAAATGTCTGTAAATGTATTCACAAAATCTTGGCTCTTTTATTTTCCACTCTGTGATTATAGGAATGAACAAGATGACAGAACTACACCACATCTACGTTTAGAAATAGATTTAGACATTTCTGGATGTAGGTAACTGACTGGCTGGCTGTCTGGTCCCCATTGTTGAAAAGCGTGTGCGTAAATTGCGAGTGTTGAAAAGTCGCTGTGAGTTTTAAATGCAAACACGGCGGCCGGTGGGCTAACCCAGGGGTTACATTACATTACATTATAGGCATTTAGCAGACGCTCTTATCCAGAGCGATTTACAAAGCATTTCTTTTTGCATTTATACATAGTATCCATTTATACAGCTGGATATATACTGAAGCAATGCAGGTGAAGTACCTTGCTCAAGGGTACAACGGCAGTGTCCGACCAAGTTCCTTAACCATTATACCACACTGCCGCCCTACTGCCACTGCCGCCTTTTCCCAAACTTTTCCATGCCAAGGACCCCCAAATAGCCGTAGCCTCTGGCTGGGCCCCCCCTATTGCGAAATAGCTTTAAAAAAAATTTAATTACACTGGCAAATATAAAAAAATCATACAGCTTCTTAATACACAACACAATACTTTTGACCCTATAATCATATATATATATTATATATATATTCCATAATCAGGCCATTGGCAGCTCAACGTAACACTTTGACTGACAGGCAGACGGTTAGTTATTGGCTGCGATTGAAAGAAGGGCATGGCAAAGACCTAATTTTGATATGAAAGGATTTATAACAATTTATATTTTATTTTAAACCGCCACAATAATCTTATGAATTGAATTGAAATTTTTAATTTTCCTCTCCCTTCCAATTGGCGCCCCCTGGCGGCCCCCACTTTGAAAACCCCTGGGCTAACCTACCATCAGTTGGGTTGGTGAGAAGAGGACTGTCTAGCCGAGAGAGTTCAGCATGTTTTCCCTCCGGGAAAGTGTGAGTTCCAGTCTGCGGTTTCACAGCTGTTTTTACTGCGGGAGGAGGAGCGGTGGCGTGTTTGGCAAGCTGTTCGTTGCTACTTGTCCTCCGCGCCATTTTGTGGGGAAAGGCCTTAGCATCCGGTCTGGCTTCAGCGTGCCAATACCTGTCAACTGGTGACTTCTCCACTGCACTAAACATCTTCAGAAAATAAGGTGAACTATAAGAGTGACAGTTATATTCAGTGCTCTGTATGTTCAGGGAATCTAACTGAAATACATTTATCATGAGCAATGCAAGTTTGTGTGCGACTGTAAAGTTTAAAACTGCATTGACTGTTGGAAACGGATTGTTTGAATTGAATGGTGAAATGGTTTCATTTTTATTTTACTTGCTGCTATGGGGTGGCGCTTTATTTTGAGGTCAATTAAGGATCTGTGTGTTACTGAGTTTTTCTGATAAAGGAAAGGTCTTTGCCCTACTTCTCATTTGTTTTTAAGGACTGAACTAAAAAAGGGGGGGAAAAAATATTTCTTACTGAGAAAATTGTAATAACTATTTGTTTTGTATACTCTGTGCCTACTATGTGCTGAAAGTGCTTTGTCACTGAAGTGGGTTATTTCTCTCATACAACTGGTGTATAAATTAAAACAAATTTTCTATTAGATGGGGAGATTTTCAGTTTAGATACTAGAAGAATTATTTCCTTTAGGAACCAGTTCCATTAGCTTAGATGACGTGTCAGGAAGGTAACCTAGGTGATACCCCTCTGGTATAGCTAATGTGATTTTCAATGTGATATTGGTTATCAGAATACCACTTTTCCTTTCTGTCAGAACAGTAAAAAAAAGAAAAGGAGACAATATTTTGGTAATAAATCCAACTTTATTTTTGCTGCAAAAACTTCAATGTTTTGTGTATGAGTATGTCAGAGTCTTCTGGACGTGATTACTTACCTTAGTTTATACCTATATATAATACTTACATTAAATCTGCTAACCACCCTTTAAAGGCCCCACACAACGGAAGTCAGATCACATTTTCCTAATGTTTTTCAGAAGGCTTCCTCTTGAAACCGGATGTTGGGGCGGGAATTTTTTTTTTTTAATGGGTGGGCTGTTGCGGTGGCTAGCTAGTTAGCTTCTGGATAGCAGAAAATGCAGACCACCCCCGAGAAAATCTTGATGTTTCTGAATGGTATGATAACAGTCGTATGTAACATCAACATCTGTAATAAATATTTGCCTAGAATCCGGAATCCTGTTTTGTTTTTCTATTAACGTTATGTTACCATTACCGCAATAACAAGATAGCTGTGTGCAAATCGCTGGACAGCAACAACTACTGTTTAGCTGTTAACAAATCATAACATCTATCATTTTAAGCGAGCTAACTTAAGCTTCAACCCTGTGTTTTCTGTATCACAAAGTCGACCTACTTTAATCAGGGTATATTGCCATGGCAACTTACTCTGCACGGCTATCCTGCTTCAGGGCAGGTCATGTTCAGCTAACAGATTGAGACATATAAAAGCATGGCCCTTTGACCAATCAACTCTTTGGCTTTGGAAAAAGGGGTCTCCATTCCATAGGATCTCGTAACGATATGTGCGGACAGTAAAGGGGGCTCTTTGCAGGGCGAAAAAAAGTTCCGGAAAGGATTTTGGGCTTAGAGACCAACAAAATCCGTTGTCTTTCCACGAGTTTGAGTTGTTTTTCTTGAATTTATGAATAAACTTGGTGTGATTGCTCCCGAAAAATATTAAACGTGATGTATCAAGTTTAAAGTTTAGGAGCTCTAGAACGTAGGCATAGAGTTGTCACAGAAATAAATGGTAGAACAATATAGTGAAAGTACAGATTTATTCGTTCGAGCGGTAAGGTAAATAAAGTATTAACTAACAAATGTAACCTGCACAATGAGCAATTATTTTTGCAAAAGGTGGGGAAGTGGGTTTGTGGTTTGAGGGGAGGAAAACCAACAAATTGAGATGTTGGCTGTGAGGATGTTGCATGATGTTGCATGATGCTTTCAGCTGTGTGAAACCTGCATTTTTTCTCTGTTGCAGCCACCGTGAAGAAGGGCAGTGCTGGCTGGCCTGAGGAACGGACCGCCGTATTTGGGGGGAACAGGCACAGTGTGACCACACTCGATGGCGTCTCCTTCTCTGAAGGCGACCTCCTTCTCCAAGTAGGTGATGGGAGCTCTTTATTGTGTTTGCCTTATCTATCTCTATATTTACATAGATACAGTTGTGTTCAAATAAATAGCAGTGCGTTAAAAAAAGTGAATAAAGCGCAAATACTTTTAATAGCTTTTAGTTCCATATTTCAAATGTAGTGGAAACATTACACATTCAATTCCAAATCAAAGCATGAACAAATTTTATCAAGTCTGCGTTATTCTTTTACAGGAAGCAAAGAAAAGGAATATTAATCTGTAAAAAAAATAGCAGTGTAGACATTTTTCTCTTCAAACTCAAACACTTACTGTATAAACTGAAGAAAATTTTCAAGATTTAACTTCACTTTAAATTACTGATATTTAGTTGCATAACCATTGTTTTTGTTTTTGATAACTGCCGCGCATCTGCGTTGCATCGAGTCAACCAACTTCTGGCACCTAGAAACGGGTATTTCAGCCCAGGATTCAATTTTCTGTGAATTTTTGGGTTTTGCTTCAGAAACTGCATTTTTAATGTCACCCCACAAGTTTTCAATGGGGTTGAGGTCGGGGGATTGAGCTGGCCACTCCATTACCTCAATCCTTTTTGTCTGGAACCAAGATGTTGCTCGCTTACTTGTGTGTTTGGGGTCGTTGTCTTGTTGAAACACAAATTTCAGGGGCATTTCCTCTTCGGCATATGGCAACATAATCTCCAAGTATTTTGATGTATTCAAACTGATCCATGATCCCTGGTATACGATAAATAGGCCCAACACCGTAGTATGAAAAACATCCCCATACCAGGATTTTTGCGCCATCGTGTTTCACTGTCTTCACAGTGTACTGTGGCTTGAATTCAGTACCCGGGGGTCGTCTGACGTACTGTCGATGACCACTAGACCCGAAAAGAACAATTTTACTCTCATCAGTCCACAGAATGTTACACCATTTCTCTTTGGGCCAATCGATGTGTTCCTTGGCAAATTTTAACCGATTCTGCACATGCTGTTTTTTCAACAATGGTGCTTTACGGGGGCTTCTTGCTGATAGCTTAGCTTCGATCAAACGTCTTCTGACTGTAACAGCACTTACAGGTAATTTTAGATCATCTTTGATCTTTCTGGAGGTGATGCTTGGCTGAATCTTTGCCATTCTGACTATTTTTTGATCCGTCAGAAACAGTAGTTGCTTGTTTTCTTCCAAGTGTTTCAGGTTTTTGTTGCCATTTTAAAGCATTTGAGATCTTTTTAGCTGAGCATCCTATAATTTGCTGCACTTTTTTATACGTTTTTCCCTCTCCAATCAACTTTTTAAGCAAATTACGTTGTTCCTCTGAACAGTGTTTGCAACGACCCATTTTACTTAGCAATTCAGAAGGAAATATATTTTATAACAATGTGTGAAACATTTGCTTCCCGTCTTCCTTAATAAAGGACAATTAATTACACCTGTTCTTTCACAGAATGAATGAATTTTCTAATTAAACTCCACACTGCTATTATTTTGAACACGCCCCTTTCAATGAATGAGTCAATTACTCAGAACAAGTAGCATGCATGTCATGACAGTTGGGTCTGTTGTTTTTCTATTACGCTCTACAAGTACATTATTTGCCATGCAGAAATATCACTACTACAAATAACAGTGGTTCATCAGGTTACTGATGTTGTACTGCTATTTTTGTAACACACTGTAATTCCTATTGGCTCCTCTTCTCTCTGGTAGACTGAGGGAGCTGGGAATGTGAACAGTCACACAAATCAGCACACCCCAGATCAGAAACATGGCTCCCTGTCCTTTTGAAACTGGGCCTTTTAGCTCTGACTTTGATCGAACTCTAGAGAGTGTGTTATAGTGTGAAATTCACTTTGCATGGCATGTTATGGATTTGCCTAGTCACTGACGGTGTCACAGCAATGTGGCAGGTAGCTAAACAAACGGCAGATGTAATATTTTTACGTAGCATACATTTACAGGACAGTATGGGTGCTATAATATTTCAGTTAATATTTCCTTCTACTTTGTTTTTCTCTAGTTCAATAGAAAGATGACAGCAGTAGTTAGGCCTAATGTTTATGTAGCTATCTAGCTAACGTCAGTCATCAACAGCTAACATGCAACACGAGAATAAAACAGGCCCTAGAATTAACTATCGTTAGCTAATTTAACACGACCCTCTAGCCGACTTAGCCGTTTCTTTCTTTTTTTTTAAAGCTATTTGTTTATCTGGCACCTATCTGCCATTAAATAGTGTATACATTTTGCCAGCAGCCACTGCTGCCATTGAATTCTGGAAGCTACCTGCCACTTTGCCAGTTAGTGGCATTACATTCTGGCAGCTACCTGCCACTTTGATGGTACCTAATTTCCAAAGAAAATTATCTGTGGTAATTGTGGTGTTGCCAATACATTTTCTGCATACGTTTGATATAGTCTGCGGCTATTATAAAAAAAGTGAACCTGATATGTTTGTGGAAAAATAAGTCAGGAGAAACAACCCTTCAAGTTGTTTCAACCCTTTCAACAGAGTTCAATGGGAAAATGAGTCAGGAGAAACAACCCTAAAAGTAATCCATCCATATCTACTGCATATCATCCACCAAGAATTCAGCCTCTAAAAAAGTCTACAGCTGAAAAAAATGAAGATTGAATATAGTGACACTTTCTACCGACTATGCAGTTCTCAGGCCTGGGTGGGCGTGAAAGCTAGTTAATATTTCAGGCCAAGGTCTCTAGGCAAGTTACACGCAGGCTCAGAAATGCAAACACCGCTTAGCAAAACAAACGATAGCTAAATGAAAAATAAAGTGCGTGGTGCAACCGTACCATATGTTTGAGCCATTGAACTAAAGAAGATCCATCCAGTTAATCTCAGAGACCCACGTCTTTCAAATAGTAACGTTTCCGGTACAGCGTAGCATATGTATTAGCCAACCTTAGTGGTTGTAGTTGCCACAACTTGTGTAGCTGTAAAATAGAGAGCATCCATACAGTGATCAGTATGCAAAGAAATCAATAATGTCTTCTTCAAATAATTCTAATAATTAGTCTGCAACCGCTTAAAATGTGGATGGTGCAAAAATGGAACATTTAGGGCAGAGGCTCACAACCATTCTCCTAAATTTTTATGAAGCAGCATAACTTTTAATGTGGATGACTGGTCAATCAAATACAAAGAAAGATACATTTTGAAATGTATGAGCCTATATGTGCTTATAATATGGAATTATCAACATTAAACCATTGCTATTGTTGGCTTGTAAAGCTAAAATGTAGTAGTATTAGTATTAGTAGAATAGTGTAGCCAGCTTAAAGATGAAGCTGGCAATGTAGCTAATATTTATAGCCTAACTTAGGCTATAGCTAATGTGAACAAATTAACATTACATCAGAACCGCAATTACTGTGACAATTGACATTATCATATCCTAAATATATTGCCAAAATTGCAATTTAGGCACTGTAGGTTCTAGTAAGTTCTGTAGGCACTCATCTTCTAGCTTGTTATTGTGGATTAAGCAGGCTATTTATTAAGGTTGCTACTATTTTGACGACGATGATTGGGATTTTTATATAGCTTGCCTATAATTTGTTAATGCATAACATTTGAATAAATGTGCAGCTACTCGCCCAGCTATGAAGCTTTTTAGCAAAGAAAATGCGTTTAGCTACCCTTACTAAACTGGATAGTTTGCTGCAAACCTGCAGGTTCCCACAAAGCTCATTTGCATGTGAAAATATGAATTTACCGCAAACCTGCAAAACATTTTTCTTGCTTGGGGGATTTATTTCAGATTGGACCGCATAGGATCCACGAAACAGTTGATTGCATTTTTAATAGGTTCCTGGCTACAAGCATTGCTCGGGAAAGCCCCGAAATGAGCAACTCGCCATACGTTGTGGTGCGATTTGCACCGTAAACATGGTCTCACCTGGCGGGCAGTGCAAGGCTGCAAGCGCGAATCACGGTCTAATCTTTTACCCCAAAATTGCATTCCACTGCACAAAAAGTTAACTGGGCTGCTCCCTTTGATGGACACACGCCCCATGGAGATGACAGCTTACTTTTTTGCTAGCGGTGGAGTTGATGTATTCTTAAGCAAATGTTTCAGAACACTACATGCATTTTTTTTCCCCCAGTTTGTTTTTATTATTCGTTTTTTTTTTTCCTCTCATTGATTAATTTCTACACATTTTGGTATACAGATATATTTATACCTCTGGTTATTAGTTACATTTTTCCATGGACAGTATCATACTCATCTCAATGTTTGGTTTTATATTCGTTTTTTTATGGTACTTTCTTTATATCCACATAGGGAGGTTCAGTTAACACCCCCCCCCCCCATACACACACACACACACACACACACACACACACACACACACACACACACACAATAAGCACATTTTTAAAAAAGCACATACACTCAATACCAGATACGTAGTGCTTAGATCCTCTGAGACATTACCTGGATTCAGCATAAAACAATGCTTATTAATCACACTGTTTTGTCCAGCCACGTATTGCTGTACATTGTAATAATCTAAAAGGAGATTACTGATTCCATTCTTAGGCCATAGTGTACAGGGTGTTTGTTCAGACATTACCTTGCATGTTCTCTTGCTGTTGACCACGGCTCTCACATAAAATAATATAATTTTTTTTATGTGTGCCTTTGCTTTCCTGGTACACACCCCACATTCAGCCCACCAGGGGTTTGTCCTGTAGCATTCTCTTGTTGCACTGGAAAATGTGGTTAGCATACTTTAAATGCTGGAAACCAGATTCCAATAAAACCATTATGTTAACATGCAAGCTGTTTCCACCAGCTTTCCAGAAGAGACAAGGAAAACAAACAAGAATCAAACAATATTATTTATATAGTGCATTTTGCAAAGAATCTCACAGTATTCTTCACAGTATGCCCAGTCTAAACTCCTACAAAGCAAGCCACAGGCAACCCAGACAAAGAAAAATCTCCCTGGATGGTATACAGGAAGAAACCAAACTACAGGTACGGAGTCCATCCTCCTCTGGCTGGCTCATGGTGTGGGTTTATGGGTACTACACAAAGATACAGAATGGAGACAGTAACATATGAACCTGCCAAGGGTTTCTTATGGCAGCATAACTGCGACAGAGACAGAGAACCTGTTCAGAGATGAGCGATACCCACTCACCAAGAGCCTGCCGGTTAAAATGTGTTAACAGCAAGTTGAATTCTGTATGAAAAGGCTCTACTGCCTGTTCTTATAGAGTAATCTTACATTTACATTAGATACACTGAGGCTTGTCTATGTAGTGCTTTGAAAGTCGGAAGCTAAATCTTAAAACAATTTCCCAAACATGCAAACTGCAAGCAAAAATAAACTTGTTTTAATCATTTAAAAAATAAACTCAGCAGTTTTTTAAATCGTTTTTTTCCCCTGGTGCTTTGTGCCAAGTTTAGTCACAGTGTGTGATACTGAACAAAGCAGCTGTTATTCATGTGCTTTCCTCTTGAGCAATGTTTACTTAGCAATGCAAACAATATTAGATATCAGGGACTTTTCAATATCTAGTGACAGTTGGTATGGTTGATGACCTTCTGAAAGAGACAGTGTATGCATTTGGCAGGTTTGTTTCTGTTTCCCTGTATGTAGGTGTAATTGAAGTCTATAACATAGTCTGCCAGTGAAAACAACTGTAAAAATGAAACATTTCTACTTGTATACATTGGTAATACAAACCATAACATTCTTTCAGCATGTTTTTTTTCTCCCTTTGTTTTTGAAAAACATATTGTAATAATTTTTCTCGTGCCTTTTTTAAAAAAAAATGCACTGTACCGCTTTACTGCTTCTCCTGTTTTAATTGACTTAGCATTCATTTTTTCTTCCATCCTCTCTCTCTCGCTCACTCTCTCTTTTTAAAAATGGCACAATCAATCATAATGGCAACAACAAGAACCAATAAAAAGATTCAAATATAACATAACACAATAATGATAATAATAATGATTATAATGTTGTAAATAATACAAATGCACACACTGCTGCCCTCTGCCTGTGGCAGGTAGCCGCATACAGTGCCCGCCAGAATAATTGCCAACCTCAGTTAATATGAACAAAATAAATTCAGTTTATTGTTCATCAAAATGTCTTCAATGCTCTGAAAAATATATTGTTTAATTGTGATAACATTGTTCAAAGAATCAATTCTTATTTTGAAGAAGATGTGTGTTGCAATTATTGGCATCCCTGTATTTAGTGTACTTTGTGCACCCCTGCCCTTTGACAGGATAATGGCACAGAGTGTCCTCCTTTAGCGTTTCTAAATAGCTTCTTGGCATAGAGGTGCCGTCTAATTGTACTTTTGGACACTTGGTGACCCCAGGATGCAACCAACAGGAAGCAGTTCTCAAACTGTGACCCTTGTAGGTATTTTTGACTCCATGAACCATCCTCCTCACTGTGTGTGGTGGCAAACTACACTTGTCTTCCAGGCAGGTTCATCACAGTTCCTGTTGCTTTAACGTTTAACCTTTTTAATTATTGCCCTAATGGAGGAATTAGATGAAGCCATTTTTCTTTTTTCTATAGCCATTCAGGGTTCTCCCCAAAAATAAATAGGCTACTATAACTAGAATATTTAAAAAAACTGTAAACTAGCTATATCGCTCGCTCACTCTCTCCTCACCACACAGATCAACCACTGCACTGCCCGCCCTCAATCCAAAACTTCAGGGTGTAGCCACCGAACTGGGCGTAGCTGTACAGGTTTCTATTTCGTCACCGGGAGGAATATGTCAGCTGGACATATTTCTGGCCAATCACAGATTGAACGTGCAGTACCCAACGTTTTACCACTAGAGACACGTTTAAGCCAGATTCTTAAAGTTTACGCTTTTTTGTGCTGACTGCAGAAATTTGTCAAGATTTGGACCAGGATCAATCAGTAATACTTAGAAAAAACCAAATGTATCGATTAGCATCTAAAGTAAGTTGTTTTTGTGCTTTGTTACCCTTTAAGTGTGAGAAAGGCGCTATATAAATGGAAGGCGTTATTAATATTATTATTATCATTATTAATCAGAATGTCATTTTCAGTCCGCTGATTTTCAGCCAACCCATCACTTTCTGTTGGTTCAGGTTGCTGTCTATTCAATGCCAGTATGACGCTTTGCGCATAATTCTGATTCAAGTTTAAGCAGCCGCTTGATGCGTACCGTTATACGATTTCCTACGCATGAATGAAGGCATAGAACAGCACTGCCTTTTCACGTACCTTGTGCGGTATTGCAGGATCAAAGAGTGCATGCGTCAAACAGCTAGGAGCTTTGACTTGGAGAAAAGGCAGTGCTTTTACTAGCATTTAAAAATAGAACTATAGGCTACTGACGTCTGATATTTTTTTTGTTTCAGTCAGCGTAAGCACAAGTTTCTTAATCTTTATTATTAAAAAACATAAATGTAAGTGGATATGCAATGTAAAAATACAAATGAATAAATACACAAAACAATTTTTAAAAGTTCCATTCCTTAAAAAGAAAAATCTAATTTCTGTTTCATTATCACAGGGTAGGCAGTGCCTACCTTGCCTATCCTTCTGACCAGGTGGCTGTATTGAGAGAGCCATTTTGAGAAATAGACAAGGAAGCTGTTTCCATTTTTTTTTTAAGACCAGATGACAGACACCATCTCCTACAGCCCAGTATCGTCATAGCCCCTTTGAGGCTTTCACATTTGTTCCAGAAAGAAGACTGCCAACTACTGCTCCTAATAACGGTGTACAACAAAATCATAGGGATATCAAATTGATGGTTGGTTAGGACATAAATGTTTGCACTACATGATGTAGCGATTGATGGTTTGACAGTAAACTGACATTCTGCCATTACACTGGTGAGAACCTGATTGTGATTCTAATGCAGGGGATGAATGTGGAGTTGAAATAACAGGATCTGTTCTCTCTCTCTCTCTCTCTCTCTCTCTCTCTCTCTCTCTCTCTCTCTCTCTCTCTCTCTCTCTCTCTCTCTCTCTCTCTCTCTGTCCTAAGGCTCTGAATGGCTTTGTCTTGGTGGTCACTGCTGAGGGATACATCTTCTACGCCTCTTCAACCGTACAGGACTACTTGGGCTTCCATCAGGTGAACCATGAAGCATGTTAAAACTCACTGTATCTGCATCTGTAGATCAGTATGGACCATAAATCAGTCCAATATGCATCCTGAATGAAGTATTCCAGGTACCATGCAAGAGCAATATTTTCTTGGTTTTAGAAAAATGTGCTTAAAACAGAAACCCTTAAAAAGTCTGCTTGGTTGAAGCCTGGGTTGTATGGATTGGATATCTCATAAAAAGGTTAGGTTTAGCTGTTGAGGCCATGCTGAGAGGTTGCATAAGGGGAGCTAGAATATTTATGTATTAATAGTGACTGCACATCCTGCTCTTTGTGTAAAACGTTTGAGAAATTATACTGCATATTTTGCCTTTAAGCTCTAGCTCAGTGGTGCCCAATCGTGTGCCATGGAGAGTATGCAGGTTTTCATTCAAACTAATCACTACACCTGCTGATTTCACTAATTAGTCCCCCCCTCCTCTGGTTGAAGGCATGTTAATTAGTGAAATCAGCAGGTGTAGTGATTCGTTTGAATGAAAACCTGCATACTCTCGGCCTTCCATGGCATATGATTAACTCTGTAGTAACCTTGTCTTTGGTCTGAATTCAGTAGGTTTTCAATGAGGCAGTGTGCAGCAGTTGAACTTAAATCTCAAAATGCCCAGTATGAAAGAATTCCATACTGGGAGCCAGTGTAGGGATTTGAGTACTGGGGTAACGTGATTTGTTTTGCTGTCTTCAGTCTGACGTGGTCCACCAGAGTGTGTTTGAACTCATCCACACAGACGACCGCGCCATGTTCAGACGCCAACTTCACTTTGCGTTCAATCCGGAAGAGTCCAGCACAGAGGAGGATGGCGATGGAGATAGCAGTAAGTCACACTGAAAACTACAGGATAAATCTTTATTATTATGATTGTACTAGTGTAATATACACATACTGTTAGATTTAATGATTGTACTAGTGTAATATACACATACTGTTAGCTTTAATGATTGTACTAGTGTAATATACACATACTGTTAGCTTTAATGATTGTACTAGTGTAATATACACATACTGTTAGCTTTAATGATTGTACAAGTGTAATATACACATACTGTTAGCTTTAATGATTGTGCTAGTGTAATATACACATACTGTTAGCTTTAATGATTGTGCTAGTGTAATATACACATACTGTTAGCTTTAATGATTGTACTAGTGTAATATACACATACTGTTAGCTTTAATGATTGTGCTAGTGTAATATACACATACTGTTAGCTTTAATGATTGTACTAGTGTAATATACACATACTGTTAGCTTTAATGATTGTACTAGTGTAATATACACATACTGTTAGCTTTAATGATTGTACTAGTGTAATATACACATACTGTTAGCTTTAATGATTGTACAAGTGTAATATACACATACTGTTAGCTTTAATTATTGTGCTAGTGTAATATACACATACTGTTAGCTTTAATGATTGTGCTAGTGTAATATACACATACTGTTAGCTTTAATGATTGTACTAGTGTAATATACACATACTGTTAGCTTTAATGATTGTACTAGTGTAATATACACATACTGTTAGCTTTAATGATTGTGCTAGTGTAATATACACATACTGTTAGCTTTAATGATTGTGCTAGTGTAATATACACATACTGTTAGCTTTAATGATTGTGCTAGTGTAATATACACATACTGTTAGCTTTAATGATTGTGCTAGTGTAATATACACATACTGTTAGCTTTAATGATTGTGCTAGTGTAATATACACATACTGTTAGCTTTAATGATTGTACTAGTGTAATATACACATACTGTTAGCTTTAATGATTGTGCTAGTGTAATATACACATACTGTTAGCTTTAATGATTGTACTAGTGTAATATACACATACTGTTAGCTTTAATGATTGTACTAGTGTAATATACACATACTGTTAGCTTTAATGATTGTGCTAGTGTAATATACACATACTGTTAGCTTTAATGATTGTGCTAGTGTAATATACACATACTGTTAGCTTTAATGATTGTGCTAGTGTAATATACACATACTGTTAGCTTTAATGATTGTACTAGTGTAATATACACATACTGTTAGCTTTAATGATTGTGCTAGTGTAATATACACATACTGTTAGCTTTAATGATTGTACTAGTGTAATATACACATACTGTTAGCTTTAATGATTGTGCTAGTGTAATATACACATACTGTTAGCTTTAATTATTGTGCTAGTGAAATATACACATACTGTTAGCTTTAATGATTGTACTAGTGTAATATACACATACTGTTAGCTTTAATGATTGTACTAGTGTAATATACACATACTATTAGCTTTAATGATTGTGCTAGTGTAATATACACATACTGTTAGCTTTAATTATTGTGCTAGTGTAATATACACATACTGTTAGCTTTAATGATTGTGATAGTGTAATATACACATACTGTTAGCTTTAATGATTGTGCTAGTGTAATATACACATACTGTTAGCTTTAATTATTGTGCTAGTGAAATATACACATACTGTTAGCTTTAATGATTGTACTAGTGTAATATACACATACTGTTAGCTTTAATGATTGTACTAGTGTAATATACACGTACTATTAGCTTTAATGATTGTGCTAGTGTAATATACACATACTGTTAGCTTTAATGATTGTACTAGTGTAATATACACATACTGTTAGCTTTAATGATTGTACTAGTGTAATATACACATACTGTTAGCTTTAATGATTGTACTAGTGTAATATACACATACTGTTAGCTTTATTGATTGTACTAGTGTAATATACACATACTGTTAGGTTTAATGATTGTGCTAGTGTAATATACACATACTGTTAGCTTTAATGATTGTGCTAGTGTAATATACACATACTGTTAGCTTTAATGATTGTACTAGTGTAATATACACATACTGTTAGCTTTAATGATTGTACTAGTGTAATATACACATACTGTTAGCTTTAATGATTGTACTAGTGTAATATACACATACTGTTAGCTTTAATGATTGTACTAGTGTAATATACACATACTGTTAGCTTTAATGATTGTACTAGTGTAATATACACATACTGTTAGCTTTAATGATTGTGCTAGTGTAATATACACATACTGTTAGCTTTAATGATTGTACTAGTGTAATATACACATACTGTTAGCTTTAATGATTGTACTAGTGTAATATACACATACTGTTAGCTTTAATGATTGTGCTAGTGTAATATACACATACTGTTAGCTTTAATGATTGTGCTAGTGTAATATACACATACTGTTAGTTTTAATGATTGTGCTAGTGTAATACACACATACTGTTAGCTTTAATTATTGTGCTAGTGTAATATACACATACTGTTAGCTTTAATGATTGTGCTAGTGTAATATACACATACTGTTAGCTTTAATGATTGTGCTAGTGAAATATACACATACTGTTAGCTTTAATGATTGTACTAGTGTAATATACACATACTGTTAGCTTTAATGATTGTGCTAGTGTAATATACACATACTGTTAGCTTTAATGATTGTACTAGTGTAATATACACATACTGTTAGCTTTAATGATTGTGCTAGTGTAATATACACATACTGTTAGCTTTAATGATTGTACTAGTGTAATATACACATACTGTTAGCTTTAATTATTGTGCTAGTGAAATATACACATACTGTTAGCTTTAATGATTGTACTAGTGTAATACACACATACTGTTAGCTTTAATGATTGTGCTAGTGTAATATACACATACTGTTAGCTTTAATGATTGTGCTAGTGTAATACACACATACTGTTAGCTTTAATGATTGTGATAGTGTAATATACACATACTGTTAGCTTTAATGATTGTGCTAGTGTAATATACACATACTGTTAGCTTTAATTATTGTGCTAGTGAAATATACACATACTGTTAGCTTTAATGATTGTACTAGTGTAATATACACATACTGTTAGCTTTAATGATTTTGCTAGTGTAATATACACATACTGTTAGCTTTAATTATGCTAGTGTAATAAACACACACTGTTAGCTTTAATTATGCTAGTGTAATATACACATAATGTTAGCTTTAATTATTATGCTAGTGTAATATACACATACTGTGAGCTGTAATTATTATGCTAGTGTAATATACACATACTGTTATGTTTAATGTTGAAGTAATTGTGTTAGAAGCACACAGAGGTGTTTTATTCCTATTGTATGTTAAAATTTTCTGAATTGTTATCGGGGTTGTTTTTCCAGGTATGCAAAATATTAGTGACATCACCAGCAACATTGTGAACTATGACCCCCAGCACATCCCCCCAGAAAATTCATCTTTCCTGGAGAGGAGTTTTTGCTGTCGTTTCCGCTGCCTGCTGGACAACTCCTCTGGCTTCCTGGTAAAAAATAAATAAATGCAGTATTCCAAAAGCACAGTATTGTACCATCGCATCACGTGGCTCCTGCTGCTCGTTTTTTTGTAATATTGTAAAGGCGACCAGGGTAACTGAAGGAGAGGATGGTGCGGCGGAGGTGACGACTGGGAAGGTTGACACAGTTCAACAGTGTGCAGAGACCGCAACACTGCGTGTATGGAGGAAAGTCGTGGAGGTGGATTTTGTGTGTTGGACTGCTTAGTGAAACTGGACATTTTGGGACAGCGGGGGCTATTTTTAATCATTTAATCATTAATTAACTTAATTAGTTTGATTAATGCAATGATTTTATTGAATGTCTTTATTTGATATGTTTGTTTGTGTGTTGTGGGTCTGCCCCACTCTCTGTGTCTTTTTTTGTGTATTCGTCTATGTCCTTTGTGATGCTTCGACATACTGAATGAAGGTTTTCTGGCTGAACTCAGATTAGCACTCCATCTAAAGGTGATCCCTTTCCTGAGTCCTGCACTGACAACTGTGTGTTTCTGCCACGTTCAGGCCCTGAACCTCCAGGGACGGCTAAAGTTCCTCCACGGACAGAACAAAATGTCTGAAGACGGGACCGTGGCCCACCCCCAGCTGGCCTTGTTCATCATTGCCATGCCCGTGCAGACTCCCTCCATACTGGAGATCAGGACCAAGACTCTCATCTTCCAGACCAAACACAAGCTGGACTTTTCCCCCATGGGCATCGACACCAGGTAGCCAAGCTCTGTAGTGATACAATCAAAATGGAATATGAGTTGTGGTCGCTGTGCGTTTGTTGCTTGGATTAATCTTTTGTGTATATAATTTATTTCATTTCCTGCAGAGGAAAAGTGGTTCTGGGGTATACTGAATTGGAACTGTGCGCCAGAGGCTCTGGATACCAGTTTATTCATGCTGCCGACATGATGCATTGTGCAGAAAACCATATCAGGAGTGAGTTTTTGTGTCAATTCTTTGTGTCTCATTGTTAATTTGATTTATATAATAATTATTTTTTACATATAATCTCATATTGTATCATTTATCATTTATGTATTTTACTTGTGATGAACGTAATTGACACACTTTTGTTATTTTTCTTTCTGCAGTGATGAAAACAGGGGAAAGTGGTTTCACGGTCTTTAGGCTGCTGACCAAGCAAATGGTTTGGGTTTGGGTTCAAGCAAATGCCAGACTTGTGTACAAAGGAGAAAGGCCTGATTTTATTATTGCACGCCAGAGACCCTTGACGTGAGTATTGATAACACAAAACCCCCCGCAGTCTCATCCTATCCCTGCTGTTTACACTCTGCTAACAATCACATCCCTTGGTAACCATAACACTGTCTATTTTCCTAGTAATGAAGAGGGTGAGGAACATTTACGACAGAGGAGGATGCAGCTTCCCTTTAACTTTGCTACTGGAGAAGCTGTTCTATATGAAAACAGTCCCACTCTGGATGTGTCTGAGATCTCAGGCAATGGCAAAGCCTCTAAGGTGAAGAAAATCCCAGGCCAGAAGCCCCTGGATCCTAATTCTATCCTCGGCTCCATGCTGCAGCAGGACAAGTCAGCCTATACCCAGCACCCTGACCCTGATCCCCAGTTCACCCTAGACAGTGCCTTTATGGACAGCCGTGCACTTGTTAACATCCCCGGTGACACCTGGCAGCAGGGGGCCCCGAAGCCCAGCTGCGTAGTTAAAGAGGAGACCTCTGTCATGGCCATGATGGACACCCTGGAGGATATCATAAACAGCGGCTCCCTGCAGGACCTGGACGTGGATGCCACGGAGCTGGAGGAATGGGAGAACGCCCTGCTGAGGATGAACATCACCGACGACAACATCTCAGAGGAGTTCAGCGACATCCTCAACAAAGACATCCTCTCCTATGTGGAGGGCGTCCTGTTCAACGAGAACGGCATGAGCGGTTCCCTCGGATCTGTCCCAGCTAATGGCTTCCCCACTAACCCCCGCAGCAACCAAGGCTCTTTTGTCGGCGTGCCAGAGAGCCTGCCAGTGAATGAGCTGCACAACCCCACACTGCCTGTCAACTACAGCTTCACCCTCCCAAGTGCACTGCTTGGTGGTTCCCAAAACCAGGTAATTGCAGTCAATCCCCAGGCTCACCTTGGTATGGGTGGTCTAAGTCATCAAGTAGCAGGAAAAGCAGCCAGAGGGTTGCAGCAGCTCCCACCTGTAAATGACCCTATGCAGGACTCCACAAGGCTGAATAGGGGATCAGATACCATGCAAATACCAATCCCCTACCAGCATGCACAGCTGGGGGGCATGTTTACTCAGTCTGCCAGGCTCCCAGTCTCCTCTTCCAAAAGCAGTTTGAGTGAGAACAATCAGAGTGCTCATAACACTACCTTGCCAGGGCCTTGTGCTCAGATGCACAACCAGGTCAGACAGGGCCTGCCTGGATTACAGACTGTTTTCAGTCCTGTCAGGCTGAATGGCTTTGGCCATTTGCCCCAGATACAGATGGCTGCTCAGGGCATGGCAGGGCAGGTCCATCCCAATCAAATGGCTCCATTGCAGGCCAGGCTTACGGCCGAGCCATCAACTATTCAGCAGCAAAGTTCTGTCAGCCAATCAAACAGTGTGGCTTCAGCTCAGGAGAATGGGTGGGTGCCCTCTCTCCCCAATACTAACTTTGCAGACAACCTGCTGGAAACCTTTAGCCCAAATGTTTTAGCTCAGCAAGATTTCCTCTTGGAACCTGCGCCAGGTGCCTGCCTTCAAGGTAATTTGTCACTTCAAACTCAAAATAATCAAAGACTACAGTCATGGCAGCACCAACAGCAACATCTTGCTACATTGCCAAATGGTCATCAACATCCATCCAGCTGTTTCAGTCAGACTCCAGAATTCCCAAGAAACCCACTTACAGCTATTTTGCCTCAGAACTTTGAAAACGATAGTGTTGGCTATGGACCTCAAAGTACCCCGAATGGGGGTTATCCTCCCCAGATAGTGATGGTGGATAACACACCTCTATCAAGTAACAGCTACATGTTTGAGAGCAGCTCATCCACTCCTGTGAATGGGATGCAGTTCAGCGGGGTGCAGCTGGCCAACTCCATCTCTTCATGCCAGAACAGAACCCTAACCCATGGCCAGAACCACCGACAGGCATCGTGCTACTTCCAGAGGAACTCTGGTGAGCCCGTCATGGGAAGCTCAGCCATCCACCAGGAAGGCCCTGCCTATGCCTCCCTGTCCTGCAAGATGACTCCAGGTTTCTCTCCGGAGAACCTGATGGCTTCACCGCAGTATCTTCCCTACAGTGGACATGTGCAGGTAATAAAGATTTCATATAGGCCACACCACTCCAGTTGTCATGGAAAAGGTATTGTCTGCCTACTGCAGGGTTTTCATGTCTAAGGAAGTTAGAGTTTAGGTAAGTTATGAGGTTATTGTATATAATTCAGTAATATTCTCACCAAACAGATTTCTGCTTTATGTTAATAAATTATGTGGATATACTCTCCAAACAGACTTAACTGCCTTAAATGAATGACATGAATGATACAGACACTGATATTCTCTCCCAAAACCATTATACTAGCCTACTAATATGTGTGACCCGAAGCCAGGTTGAGAGTAGAGATGTGCATTTGACCTGATTTCCCTGTTCAAGTACTCGCATGGACTTAGAAACGAGTTTCTTAATTGATGTAAGCACATGTATGCAAATTAGCTCCACTCACCATGTGTCACTCACCATTCACTTCATGAATCCACAACATACATTTATTATTACATATTATGTTTAATATTTAATAAAATATAATAAAAATGTAAATTAAATGTAACTATTAACTAGAACCGCAACGTGGCATGCAAATTGGCGTTGTGATTTTAAACTTTGAATTAATGAATCAGTGCCATTTGTGCCATGTTTCTGTCATGCCTTGACTTTTACTAAATAGCTATACTGAAAATGCCTACGTTGTTATATTTTTAAAATGACACTTAGAAAACCAGATAGATTTGTTTTTCTTGATTTTATTTTTTTTTCGCACCACGTTCAGTTTCTTGCAATTGAAGCTGATAATAAAGCAAAAAATAAATAGCGTGTGGAAATAGTCTATTCCAAACAAAGTAAAAATGAGCTTTAGCAGCGATTTTCCAGATAACAAAATTATGGCCCCGAGACGTCCCCTGAACGTCTCGGAATGTCGCCTAGACGTCTTTTTGAAGGGTGTTCTAAATGTTACGGAGACATTACAGAGAACGTTCCCGGTACGTCCTAGTAACGTCCCCCAGACATTCAGAATTTATTTTCTCGTCCACACTTTCGTTCTTTCCTGGGTTTTTTTCCTTCCTGTCTCGTTGAGACAGTACCTAGGTTTGCCTTGTTTCCGCTTGCCTCGTTATTTTAGCTCTTTGATAGTTTTTGAGCTAGAGGCAATTTTTTTAGCTGTTTATTTCTTCTCGAGTTTGCGAGTACATTCGCCCTCTTTTGGGGTTGTTTTTTGTTTGGCTTACGCCGGGAGGTTTGTTTCTTCTTTCTCTTTGTTTTCTGCCCGTTCGTGGACAGACCCTTTCTAGTGGTTTCCCATGTCTGGTGTGTAAAACTCTCTGATCCCCTGACGGTCGTGCCTGGTCCTCGTGTCCCGGCCACTACACCGAGTCCAGAAATCCACGATTACAGACATGGCCCGGGAGTGCGCTGAATTTTAATAGGTCGGATATCTTCCAGATATGTTTTCTTTTTTCAAGAGGAAATAGGTTTAGGAATAGCTGGTGGCAACTGTATGGCTTTAGCCCGTATAGTCTATGCTGTTTACAATTCCAAATAACACCAGATGTAGCCTAATAGAGATTCCCTGTAAAACTAAATTATTAATTTTCAAAAGGGAGCCGTCTAATTTATCAAAAGAGCCACTCATCTAGGTTTTTTCCGATAAGGCACCTGCTTGAGTTTATAATGCTGCAGCGGGGAAACAGCGTCTATTTCAAACTGCTAAAAGTGTACCAGTAACACTTTAAGAAGCCGTCTGCCTGGCAATTGTTTATTGTTGATCTATAGCATTTTAGGTTACCTATGTTTTGTTGAGGGCTGGGCTTTGGCCGTTATCGCTCCATGCACTATAGGAATGGAGGACTGATGGCTTTGTCTTTGGCGGTCCCGGCCCGAAAAAAGCTTCTAGTGTTAATAGCCATATTAAAGATTATTTTACATATTTATTTAACAATTTTACATAGAAATAACTTTTTATTAGTATTATAAATGTGTATTTATTAGTAATTAATTCTTCATATTTTAATAATTTGATAATCTCAAATATATCTATTTAAAAAAAAATGTAAATTTGACTCTTTTTGAATACTAAGGTCCTGAACGAGTACTCGAGTACTCCCGCCTAAACTCCCAACCTGGCTCTTTCAATCTGCCACCTAATCCTCCCCCAGTTTAATTGACAAAAAAAAATTCTCTCCCTCTCCACCTCAGCTGATGGTGAGCATTCTGGCGCAAAATGGCTGCCGCTGCATCACCCAGGTGGGTGCTACACATTGGTGGTGGCTGAGGCTAGTTTCTCCTCATCATTGTAAGCACTTTGAGTATCGAGAAAGGCGCTATATAAATGCCAGGTATTATTATTATTATTATTATTATTAGGCTACCGATCACAGCATGGTGGAAATAGTTAGCAAAAATAGATCCAAGGTGCAGGGCCGGATTAAGACTCTATAGTGCCCCTGGGCATCAGCACCCCAAAATGCCCCCCCACAACATACATGTGTGCCCAACAGAATCGGCAAACTGTGGTAGGGTAAACTGAATGTAACACAATGTACTAAGTTATACCATACAATGGACAACCCAGTATTAAATGCAAAATGTGAATTAAATGTGAGGATGAACTAAATGTGAGCATACTATCAGATAAAAAAGAGTGTGTAGGCCTCATAGCTACTAGAAACTGTTTAACCAATCACGTTACTTATGATTTTTGAATCACAATCTTGCTGTTGAGTTCAACATAGCCTACACAAAATATCGAAATGTTATTACCGGAAAAGTAAACAAAGTAAGGTTTAGGGACGATACATTTTCTTTTTCACAGGAGTCATCAATAGAAAAATAATTACAACAATTAATATTGTATCCAATACTGAATCGAATAAATTAGCCTATAGCAATAACTGGTGAATCCATCGGTTAGCTACTGTCGAAAATATAGAAATCATATTGTAACTTCCATTTAAGAAATATTGCCAAAGTCCGGCCGTTTTTAACCCAGCAGGATGCTGAGAAGTTAGTTCATGCATTTATTTCAAGTAGACTGGACTATTGTAATGCTCTTTTAACTGGTATTCCAAAAAAGTCCATAGAGAAATTACAGCTAATTCAGAACTCTGCTGCTAGACTTTTAACAAAAACAAGGAAGAGAGAGCATATTACTCCTGTTTTAGCTGCACTGCACTGGCTCCCTGTATCTTTTAGAATTGATTTTAAAGTCCTTTTATTTGTATACAAAGCTCTCAATGGTTTAGCACCCTCGTACATTTCAGACTTCCTGTCTTTTTATGTGCCAACTCGAGTTCTCAGATCCGCCACAGCCGGCCTATTAAACATACCTGTGGTAAATCGCAAAAAAAGCGGTGAGAGTGCTTTCTGCTATTATGCCCCGAAACTCTGGAACACTCTCCCGCAGGACCTTAGAACAGCAGACTCAGTTGGCACTTTTAAAAAGCAGCTCAAAACATACCTTTTTAAACTAGCTTTTGATTGATTTATTTGTCTTATATTAGCTCTTTTAAACTAGCTTTTAATTGATTTATTTGTTTTATCTTCTTATTTTACTATTTATCATTTTGTTTCCTATTTTTTATGCTCCCTTAATATTTTATTACTACCCTTATCATTTTTATTGTCTTATTTTTCATTTTACCTGTTCCTATTGAATTTTAACTCAACATTTTTACTGTTTTAAATTTTCTTATGCCTTACTTTTATTCTTTTATTTTTATTTTTATGTGTCATTTTGTGTGAAGCGCTTTGAGCTGCATTCTTTGTATGAAAGGTGCTATACAAATAAAGTTATTATTATTATTATGTAACTATCAAGCAGGATGATATCCTAAATCTGAACAGAGTGCAGGGCACTACAACATATTGACCCATGTGGGGAGTGAACAAAGCTGATTGGTCATAAAATATTGCCTCTTTGTCAAGCCCCACCCAAGTCCAGCTATCCTTCGTTACTTTTGCTAATTTCGTCATGCTTTCGCTTAGGAAAGCAAGTTTCCTTGCAAACCTGGGCCATTGTGAGGACCCGTCAGTTATAGCTATGAATCTGCATTTGTATGTAGCCTACTTTATGAAATTGAACACAGATTACCCCCTTGCTAATCAAGCGAGTCTCGGGTAGGCTACGTTACAGTGTATTACTTTTCATTCAGTTCATAGTCATGTCGGAGAAAAAACAGCTTTATTTTCCTAAGTAGCCTAAAGGAAGCTAAACTGAGCATATTCGACCAATGCTTACTGTATTTACTGTGTTCGACCAGTTGGCACTATGCACATAACTCATAAATGCTTCCAGGTAACGGGTTAATCAAATCAAATAAATTGTAGTGTCATCTTTAGTCTAATTCTTTGCTAAGAACCTCCGTACATTCAGAGTTTAACTTTACTTTTCTCTAACGATGCGCCGTTTTTATTTTTCTGCTCCATATTTTTCATTTATTGAGTCAAAAATCATGTAATTTGAAGCGGTTTTCACAGATATGAATCTGGACACAATCCGTCGGCTACTTGTTAAAAGGTATATGTAACTGGAAAAAACTTATTTATTAACGTTAAATAGCTACAATGGCTATGATATAAAATCGCCTATAATAAGGAAAATATCAGCGCATAATGTCAGCTATCGCTCTCAGCGTAAACAAGAGAAGCTTAACCTGTTGTCAGTGGAAGTGAACAGCACGGTCATATCTGTCACGGTTTTTCAGGTTGCCGGTCTGTCTCAGCTGAGGTTTTCCTTCTGCCACGGGACGGCGCCCTGTCCAGGTTTTCTCTCTCGCCCGGCTATTATCCTTCGCCCTTTTGTCAGGTGTCTGGCTCTTTACTTAAGTGCGGTGCTTTCTGTTTCCAGTGCTTGAGTGTCTTACTTTGCCACTGAAAGCCAGGTAACTCGGTATAGGTTCAGGCGACCTCTTTACTTTTTGTTTTCAAAAGTAACTCGGGACTTGCCTTAGGGACAGCGTAGGATATTAGGAGTTTATTGTCCTTTCTCTCGTTTGTTCTTTACGTTCCTTAATATTTGGTTTTTATTCCTGTCTCTCTTGAGACAGTACCTTTGTTACCATTCTCCTGATTCTCTTCTTTTGTTACTCTGTCTAGTTGACAGAGCTGAGGTGTTTAATTTCTCCTCTTCTTTTCTGCTCGTTTTTGCGAGTATCTCGCCCGCCTACCTGGGTTGTTTTTCTTTCGCTTTTCTATCATTTGCCTCCTATTAATAGACTCTGTTAGCAGAGTTAGAGGTTTATTATTATTATTTTTTTCTTACTGCTCCATTCTGTGAGCGTTTGCCAACTTTTCCTGGGATTCACCCCCCTTTTTTAGTTCTCCTATCCCCTTTTTAGTGGTCTCTCCACTTCTGTGGAGAACTTTAAGGAACCCCTGTCAGTCGCGTGTGGTCCTCCGCACCCCCTCCCTCACAATAACATGGCAGAACTGTTCGTAGGCTATCGTGCACAGCTGGGTAAGTAACTAGCTATAACATTACAAAAAAATGTTATTGAACATCATTTTTATATTTATTCTTTACCTAACCTTTGCTAATCTTTACTCCCGTTTAACCTTTTTGAAATTTTGATATAGCCTACGGAGCTACAATTCTTCATTTTAGTCACTTTAAGGGTTGTTTCTCCTGACAGATTTTCCTATTGAACTCTATGGAAAAATAAGTCAGGAGAAGAAACCCTTCAAGTTATCCATCCATATCTACTGTATTTCTGGCAGCAGAGTGATGGTTAAAGGCTTGTTTAATACATCAGACCCTTGATGACTTAGAGCCACTTTGCCAACCATGTGTTCTATACTGTTCCAGTGTAATTTACAGCTAAATCTTGTCTCACCCCCCAATTCCCATAGAGATCCATTCAAATGCAGAGCTGTTATAGTATCGCTTGTAAGAGTACCAGCAAATAAGATATCAAGAGCCTTTTGATGTTGTTGGGTCACAGACATCATAAAGTCATGGCATGCAAAGGATATGCAACCAAATATAAAAAATATGGCTTTTCTACCACATTTAATTTAGCGTGTTCAATACTTTTTTCCTGTGTCATTTCACTTTATTGCACATAACTTTTTTAAAGAATTGGAACGTTACAATTTCTTAAGCTGTGTAGTTTTATTGAGTTAATACCAATGTCTGGTCAAAATCTCATGTGAATAGCTACATTGGAAATATGTTTGATAATAAAATTGTTGACGTGTCCAATACTTATTTCCCCCATTGTATGTTGCCATGCTTTTCTACAGTTATCTAGCTTAAGATAACATGAATTACTTAGCAGCAAGTATAAATTACCTAACGGGCAAGAATGGACTAGGCCACGTGAATATGAAATACATATTGAGGAGGAAAATCTCCCTCATGTTCCTCTAAATGGTACAAAGTTAAACATGACACATTTCTTCAAATTTTAAAGCAAGACTACACTTTACACTTTCAAAATAATAAAAAAAGGAAAAAGACCCTGTGCAAAGTTTTGGGAACCCTTTTGGATTATTCTTTGTTACTTTTTAAAAAGATTACTGAGGCCCAGGCCCAGTTGATTTACTCGTTAGGGCTTCAATGGACCAGGTGAATATAATTCCAGGGCTGAACTATTTATAGTTATTTGCATTTATGGATCTGAATTATTTTTAATCTGAATTTCAATCTGAATTGTTGATATTTGAAATAAAATCATTGTTTAAATGCAAATTTATGAAATACACATAAATGTCATATGTATATATTTCAAATATACTAAATTCTAATTCAAATACTTTTGTCAGTTCTTGAGCTCCATAATATTGGCACATTCCACCTTTAGTCATGAGTCCTCCAAGATTCAGATGCAAATGAGTTTCGGGGGTGAATCCGTGAAATCACGGAAAAAAAAAAAACAAAAAATCCGTGTGGGCCCAAAAAATCACTGAAATGTCCGTGAACACACACACGGACACACACACAAATACAGTTAATACAACTCATATACAACACATAATAAATAAAACAAAAAACAAAAAAAAAAAAAAAAAAAAAAACTGAATGTATCAAAAGTGTGTTGTTGAGAAACACAACGACGTCGTCGCAAAATCTGCACTCAGTCTCAGTTTGTGAAACGGGGAAAATAAATAGCCACACGGGATATGAGTGTCATTACTTTGTATTACGGGATATGAGTGTCATTAACTTTGGGAGCGAAATCCGTGTGTGTGTGTGTTTCATTTTCAGTGATTCCGTGGGCCCACCACGGATTTTGAGTTAAACGAATGTCCGTGGCTATTTCACGGATTCCTGTGAGATCATGTTGGTTTCGGGACAGACAAAAGACAGAGCGGGCATCCGTGTTTATCCAAACATTCATACGGTGGTGCAGTGGCTAGCGCTGTTTGTATGTTTGCATTTTCCCCCCGTGTCCATGTGGGTTTCGTCAAAAGACATGCAGGTTAGGCTAATTGGAGACTCTACATTGCCCATAGGTATGGGTGCATGAGTGAATGGTGTGTGTGCCCTGCGATGGATTGGCGACCTGTCCACAGTGTATACCTGCCTCTCACCCAATGCATGCTGGGTTAGGCTTATGGTGAAAAAGGGCAGAATTCAAAACAAAAACTTTAAAGCCAGTTTTCTCAAAATTGTGTTTTGCTAAAACACAATATTCAAACAGTCATATTTCCAGAAATATTTACTCAATATAATAGTATTTTAACATGAGATGAAAAACTCAAAAAAATTTATCCAAAGCATGGATCCGGTCACATACACTAATATTTGGCTCTTTGATTTTCTCTACAGATGCCGAGTTGTCTGTTAGAAGAAAATGGATCTCCCTCCATCCCTCTCTCTATTCCTCCACTCACTAATGGAACCACATTTTATACAGAGAACAGTCAAAGCAACTGCTGTGAATTCTAGAGACAACTTATTTCTGTGATGGAAAGGGACGCTGAGAGAGGTTGGAGGGCAACTTGAAAAGAAATGACAAGCCACATGTGTGACATGACAAGCACCTATGTAGGAAACGCCTCTCCCAACTCCCCCTGCAGCTCAGACTCAACAAGCACATGGGACATTGGTGCTCCTCGGATGCAGGACTACTTAGGATCATGATTTGGGAACAGATGCTTAGCCAGGTCACATGGGATTCACCAATTTGTCTTTTTTTGAAGCCAAGTTGCTGTGGAATATATTTGTTCTTGTTTTTTGTAGTAATTACTGTTGGTCTTTGTCTCAATTTGCACACAAAAAAAATGCAAAAGCAGTGGAAACTAGAGTCACACGTAGTTGATTAGGTCGTGCACTCAAGTGAAAGGGGGAGGTGAAACAAAACAAAACAAATGACAGAACACTGATTTGAAAAAACGTGAAGAACATAGAAAGCGGGGCGGGGGTGCTGGGAGGAGAGAAAGAGCTGAGGCCATTCCCAGGAACTGTCTGTAATTTAAGGCAAGTAAGACTCTGCTACTGCCCTCTTTTAAATGTTTAGTTTGAGAGTTTCACTTTTACTTGTAAAATATAACAACAAAACCATGCTATGATGGCTTTATAAATAATGTTTATTAAAATATATATAACATTTACTCATCCACCCTTGTACTGATTAAAAAAGCATGCATCTGTAATATTTTTATCAGCATATAATTGAAATAATGAACATGTCATTGAGCCATTCTTTGTTCTTGCTGTCTGTTGTACATAGGAGTGGTAAAATGCTCAAGAAGGAAGTGGCTTTGTTTGAAATGATTGGAAATGTAGCCTCCATTTGCATTAATAAAGGGCTTGATCCCTGCATCAAGTGATAATGCATGTTGGACAGAGGCACACTAATGGCTGAACCTAATGTGATAACCATTAACGGACCTTTTCTTCTCAAGTTTATTATCATTAACTGTGCCATTAATGAAGCAGACATTAACTATGTGGAACTGTGTGAAATTAACTATACAGATGGAATAACTGTAGAATTAACCATGTGGACTAACTGCAGAATTAACTATGTGGACTAACTATACATAATTAACTGCAAAGGACCTAGTTCATTAGCTTTCTGCACTATGACCAACCAGTGCCTTAACTTGATATCATTCAGAGGGAGGTTTATACTTTATACTATGCGTGAGTGAGTGAGTGGATGGGTGAGTGAGTGAGTATTTTGTGAGTACTGTGTGGATTATTAACTCTGTACAGTAAATGTATCAGGATTTTTAAAAATTAACTAGACAAACTGCAAGCATTAACTTGATTAACTTGACATCTCCAATCCCACCCAAATTTGGAATGTCAAATTTCCAAACTATGTACAAGTGTGCTCATATGCGCCATGCTGTCTGAAGACACTCGCGGTTCTCCTCTCAAACACGGGCACAGAGAGAAGACACTCGCAGTTCTCCTCTCAAACACGCGCACAGAGAGTAGACACTCGCGGCTCTCCTCTCAAACACGCGCACAGAGAGAAGACACTCGCGGCTCTCCTCTCAAACACGCGCACAGAGAGAAGACACTCGCACAGAGAGAAGACACTCGCAGTTCTCCTCTCAAACACGTGCACAGAGAGAAGACACTCGCACAGAGAGAAGACACTCGCACAGAGAGAAGACACTCGCAGTTCTCCTCTCAAACACGTGCACAGAGAGAAGACACTCGCACAGAGAGAAGACACTCGCAGTTCTCCTCTCAAACACGCGCACAGAGAGAAGACACTCGCACAGAGAGAAGACACTCGCGGCTCTCCTCTCAAACACGCGCACAGAGAGAGGACGCTCGCAGTTCTCCTCGCAAACACGCGCACAGAGAGCAAGCCACTTGCAGTTCTCCTCTCAAACACGTGCACAGAGAGAAGACACTCGCGGTTCTCCTCTCAAACACGTGCACAGAGAGAAGACGCTCGCGGTTCTCCTCTCAAACACGTGCACAGAGAGAAGACACTCGCGGTTCTCCTCTCAAACACGTGCACAGAGAGAAGACACTCGCAGTTCTCCTCTCAAACACGCGCACAGAGAGAAGACGCTCGCAGTTCTCCTCTCAAACACGCGCACAGAGAGAAGACACTCGCAGTTCTCCTCTCAAACACGCGCACAGAGAGTAGACACTCGCAGTTCTCCTCTCAAACACGTACACAGAGAGCAAGCCACGGGCTCCCGGACAGCCAACGATGGGCGCTCAAGCAATGAACACTGCAATCCTTGCCGACTGAATCCCTCCCATACATCCCTTGGGCGACACAAAGCCAATTGTATATCGCCCCTGCAGGGCTGCCGGCCACAGGCACGAGACCATCATTTATACTGAGTGAGCTTCCTTGCAGCCCAATACTTTTGTAATTTGTAAAAATATATAATTGTTTGATTTCACAAAGTTGCTATGCTTTTGCTGAGGCAGTTTATCATTATTATGTTGGAGCACAGTTCTATATGCTGATATTCACCCCAAAAGCATATTTTATAAATGAATATCATTCATAAGTTTTTCTTTGGTGTATAACATGTGTTTTTGAGTAACCATTGAGTAACCAAAATGCATAAAGCATATATTAGAAGTGCAGTGTGGCTATAGGTGAAAGATAGAATACCATAAAATTGAATAGAATAAAATAGAGACAATGGCGCTGTAACAAAAAACTGCGTCTTCAATCGCTGCTCTCTCCGATAGCAAAGCAAGACTATTCTTTCTCTATTTTTCTAAATGTAAGGCTAATTTATAAAAAAATATATTTGAAAATTTTCTGAAGAGACAACCATTGTGCCTTGTAGTCAAGACAAGGAAGTAAAGGCAGCTATGTTTTAAAAGCACATCAGTGACGGATTCCACCAGACTATGGCAAGATATATCATTCAGCTGTGTTTCCATAAGGCATACACAAAGAAAGGACATTAGAATAGTGGCATTAATATAAGAATTGTGAATCTTTTTTTAAAACAAATTTGCACCAAGTGCCATAAGTAATTTGCTGATAACATAAGATTAAATGTTTTGTTGTTTTTTTTCATTTTTGAAGGTTTGAAAGGGTGAGAAGATAGAAAGACTATCTACTCTAATCCAAAACAAGCTGAGCAATTATAACTCACTGAGTTGCATTTATTTAAAACTAGCAGTTGTGTCTTATTTTGTGCAAAGTAATAATATGATGTTTAGTCATCTAAAGCATTGTACACATGGTTTGACTGGCAGGAGTGGCTATCTGATTTGTCTTGCACCATATGAAATAAATGGCAGGTGAACAAAGCTACCAGACAGACAGTTAATTTTACCATGAATTCAGTTAGAAAGGTATTTGAAGAAATGCTCATGGAAAGTGTTAAAATGACAGAATTTGTGGGACTGCACATAGACTGCCAAACAATTAATTTGCTGTTTTACTTCACTTCTGAAGTAGCTGTATGAATGAAATTCTTTAGCTTTTAACTCAATATTTAAATGGTGATGCTGGAGATGTGATTCGGAGACAAGTGTCCCTGTGTTTTTGAGTATTTGAGTGTTGTCATCCACTAAACTGGGCTCAAGCTCTTAGATGTTTTCTGTTAGATTTGTAGGAATTTAAGCACCAGCTTTTCTCCTGCTCATTTAATGGATTCTGAGTTATGCTGCTACATTTCTATTTGAAAGGCAGTATCTGTGTTTTGCATCTAGTCTCTATGGCCTCACAGACCATATATTACTTTTGTACATTTCCCTGTAAGCTAGTGTTGACCTTTTTTAAAAATACAGTATATATCATGTAGCTTTTATAGTGCTTCTTACATTGTATCAACAACCCACCATGCTGCTTCCCAATGTTATATTTCATCTTCATTATTAAAGAGGTTTTTAATGACTTCATGCTGTGTGTCTGTGTGTCCGTCCATCAAAATTATACAGTATAAAACAGTGGCCATAGGATTTTTACAATTAATTTATATGTCATACATCACATAATAATAATGCCTTGCATTTATATAGGGCCTTTCTCACTGGCCGGTGACTCCAAGCGCTTTACAATGATGAGGGGTAAACACCTCTACCACCACCAATGTGTAGCACCCACCTGGGTGATACAACGGCAGCCATTTTGTGCTACACATCAGAACAATTTAGCCAATTAAACTGGGGGACGATTGATGGCAGATTGAAAGAGCTAGGTTGGGAATTTAGCCAGGACACTGCGCCACACACTAGGCAGAAAATCTTATGGGGCCCTTCTGACCGATTTCCACTGTCATCATGTTTCCCAAAACACTAATCATGACTAACTACACTAGCTGACAAAAACATACATACAAGGGGTGGAATCCACTCTTAACCTAGGCTGTGTCTGAAATTGTATACTTGTTTACTATCAAGTATATACAGAAGTAAATGGTCCCAAACTCCAGTATGCAAGCAGGCAAGTATGTTTGCAATCCACCGGAGGTTTTTTTGGAATACTTGGGAGGACTGAAAAACAAAGTATGCATCCGAGCATACTTTTCGTATGTCTTTTCCGAGTTGAAAGCAAAAAATTTTAATTTTGAATGTTCAACCAAGAAAATGTAGATCGCAAAGACGGGTAACTGAAAGCTAACAACAGTGTCACAAGCTAAAAGCGGGAAATAAGACGACTTTTTAAAAACTTTTTATCATCAAAATATTACATATACATGGCAAGTCAGGGAACAAATGGCATTGTGGTGAACATTACACACATAAATAATTAAAGATAATGAAATTATACGGATAGCTCCCGGGGTCCATCTCCATCATGGGAACTTAGGTCGCAATAATCGCCTCCTTCAACGCTCATCATCGGTGACTCTATTATCAGGACATTAAGTTGAAGTTGGCAACGACTGTGTTATCCAGGCGCTAAAGTCGCCGATTTGATGTTTGAACTCCCTGGCTTGCTGACACAAAATCCCACGGTTAAAAAAGTCGTCATACACGTAGGCATAAACGATATCCCCCAGCAACAACTACTTAAACAGGATTTTATGGATTTTTTAATTTTTTTAAAGATCAGTGGAAAAGATATTTTTATATCCGGTCCCATCCCACAGTGGGTCGCGGGATTGGGCATTTTAGTAGACTTCTTAGCCTCAACTTTTGGCTTCAGATGCAATGTGAGGCACAAAACTTCGGTTTTATTGATAATTTTAATCTTTTTTGGGAGTGCTCTGCCTTTTTTAAACGAGATGGTCTGCACCTGAACTCAATGGGTTCACGTATGCTCTTCTCCAACATTTTTCATGCCACCCTCATTAGCTCACGTGCATGACTGTTTACACACAACTCAATATGCCAATTCACTTCCCCTTCCTGTAGTGGTTTCACTTGCGCTTCTGCCTTCGGGGTATTTAAGTTCATCACTTCCGCTTCTCCGGTGCTTGTTTGTCTCACGACATTGCATTCGAGCCAGGTATAGCCAGGAACTAGTGACCTCCTGATATTAAACTCTGTTTATGTTCAGGGGGGACTTGCTATAGCTACTTAATCGGGTATAGAATTGTTTTCCACCTGGTAGCGTTTTGTGCTATCTATTTTGTTTTTTTGCTGTTCTCTCAGACAGTTTTTTTTTGTTCTTTCGTTTTGGTTTTGCACTCTTCCAGCTTTGAGTTATAATTAGCCGAGAGTGTTCTTTTGTTTTATGAAGTTTTCCGTTATTAGCTTATTACGTGATTTTGTTTGTATTCTACTAGTTTTAGTAGTGCACCCGGTTTTGTGGGTTGATTTTCGTTTTGCCTGTTAGCCTTAAGGAATTAGGTTCCTGTCTTTTCTTTCTTCCTTTATTATTTTCTTACCCTAATTATTGATCCTCACTATTGTGAGCTGACTTGTTCTGATCTCCCCACCTTTGCGTTTGAATCTCTGATCACTCAATAAACCCCTTACAGTTCCGGTTAAAACCACTCTCTTTCGCATTTTCCCATTACTGTCAAATACCTGCCATTTTTCCTCCAACGATGTCTTTTTCCTCCAACACCAAATCCTGATGCACTGGGCACCTCATTCTCTCCCCGCTAAAGCAAGTCTTTTGAGCGGCGGAGTAAATGCTGCAAATCTCCATCTGTTAAAATTCTGTGGAAATGCGTCGTCGAAGCGGGCTGCACAGCAAACATCAGACTCCCCGTCAAATTTGCCCATATAAACGCTCAGCCCCTATCCAATAAGACCTTAATTTTAAATGACAACTTTACGTCTCGTCAGTTGGACTTTTTATTTGTAACTGAGACCTGGCTTAACGTTGGTGATCTTACTTCACTTGGTGATCTTTGTCCTTCCCACTGCAGCTTCATAAACTCCCCAAGAACTACTGGTCATGGAGGTGGCTTAGCCACCGTTTTAAAAAATTGTTTTAAATGCAGAGTTACGCCCGTTGATGTCTAATCTACTTTTTAAGATTAATGTCACTACCCCTGTCCTATGTGCATTGGTGTACAGACCTCCTAAAACTAACAGTAACTTTATTCAAGAGTTTTCTGATCTTCTATTATTTATGGCCTCTCACTCTGATAAACTGTTGATTGTAGGGGATTTTAACATTCATATCTGTTGCCCATCAAAATCTGTGAATGAGATTAAAAGAATTCACAAGGCATAAAAACTCATTGACCAATCAGTGTCGGGTCCAACACATCAGAAGGGTCACATGCTAGATCTTGTGTTATCATCTTGTTTCTCTGTCTCTAACCTTGAAACGGTTGATACTGGTGTCTCTGACCATCTTATGGTTATGTTTGAATCCACTTTGTTTTGTCCCCTCACTACCCCCTCCCAGCCCCACTCCCTCATCAAATCTATAAACTCAGCCACAGCCACACATTTCTCCATCACATTCATGCTCACTCACCTACCTCGTATCTCAGATACCCTTCTCTCCTGCACCGGCACTGAGGATCTAGTCACTCTCCTCAACTCAGCCTGCTCTGACACTCTGGACTGTGTAGCTCCTTTAAAACTAAAAAGACCCAAGGCTGAGTACTCCCAGGCTGGTACTCCCTGGCTGAATGACTCCACCCGTGCTCTTAGACAAGCTTGTAGGAGGGCTGAGCGCAAATGGAAAAAAGATAACATTACATTTTAAGAAATTGCTTAAAGACTTACGAAAGCTCTGTTAAGTCAGCTAAAATTCTATATTATGCTGAAATAATTAATGAAAAAATGCCCACAGACCTAAAATACTGTTCAACACAATTAACTTTTTCTTAAATCCTTCTACTGCTGCTACTTTTGAGTCCACCACTAAAACCTGTGAAAAGTTTTGGAATTTTTTCATAGACAAAATTGATAACATAAGATCTCACATCTCATCTTCAGGCTCTGATCCTTCAGAGACACACTGTCCAGTCAGCCCCCTCTAGCAGTTTCAACCTGTGACATCCTCACACATGAATCCCACCTACTGTCCTTTAGACATTATACCGTCACGCCTTTTCAAGGAAGTTTTTGTTACAATCTGCCCCCTTATTTTGGCTATAACTAATAGCAGTTTAACAAATGGAGTCGTCCCTTTCAGTTTTAAACATGCTATTTTGCAAACCCTACTAAAGAAACCTAGCCTAGACCCCAATGACTATAAAAAGTTACACCTAACAACGTTTGTCCATTGAAGAACCTTTTTAACTGTCTAGATGACATTAAATGCTGGATGGCGAGGAACTTCCTTCAACTAAATGATAATAAAATGGAATTAATTATGTTTGGACCTCCTAGCTCTGTCACCAGCCTAAGCAATTGCGCTTGGTCCCCTGTCTACAAATTTTCAAATTGTAGTAAAAAATCTTGGTGTCTTCTTGGACTTTTTAATTTTTTAACAGTCAAGTCAGTAGTGTTGTGAAGGGCAGTTTTTATCAGCTTAGAACCATAGCTAAGTTAAAGCCGTTTTTAAATCATAAGGACCTGGAAACAGTTATTCATGCTTTTATTACCTCTCTGCTGGATTATTGTAATTCCCTGTATATGGGGTTGGCCCGTTCCACTCTGTCTCGACTGCAAATGGTTCAAAATGCAGCTGCTAGATTTTTAACTGGAACAAAGAAAAGGCAACATATTACTCTGGCTCATTTGCACTGGTTACCGGTGAAATATAGAATAGATTTTTTGATTTATTATTTGTTTTTAAAGCCCTCAATGGATTAGCTCCACAGTACATCACTGATCTGCTGACTCCATATTCTGCTCCCCGGTCACTTAGGTCATCCACAAAACAACTCCTCTTAGTCCCCTACTCACGTCTCAAAACTAAAGGTGACCGGGCTTTTTCTGTTGCTGCCCCCAGGCTCTGGAACAATCTCCCGTCCCACATTAAGTCCTGTCCCACCGTTTAACATTTTAAATCAAGAGCCACTTTTTTTCTCTTGCTTTTAGTACAACTTCAGGTTGATCCTCGTACTCCTTATTCCATTTATTTTATTGTGTTGTATTGTTAATACATGTATTGTACTGTGATGTTATTTTGTTGTGGTTTGTGCTGTATTGTAGTGACTGGAAAGCACTTTGGCTTAACTCCTGTTGTTTTAAATGTGCTATGTAAATAATAAATGAAAGTGACTTGACTTGACTTGAAATGAAATACAAAATTGGGGGTAAAAAGGCATGTCACCAAAAAAAGACACCAAAACTGACATAATATCTATCAGGGAAAAAAGAATCCAAAGCGGACAAAAGGAGCATTACAATCAAGTACAATAAAAGCAAAGATGCATAGCCTACATTCATATATTCTCTTGTTCTTTTTGTTCATAGTCTTTTTAACATTTAAAGTAGGCTAATTGACAATTCAAGTCATTTAAAAAATGAGTAAACTTTGGTATGATCCCTTTCCATTTGCAAATGTAAATGTGATGTTTACCCAATACAATTAATACATTTATTAAATCTGAAGTGTTCCCCGGCAAGCCGTCCATATAAAGGAAAATATCAATAGATTGGAAAGATAGTATATCAGATATTTTTAACGATAGCCATTCACGAATGCCTACTGTTATTACCCCGGCTCGAAGGGCCGCCCGCAACATATAGGATGTAAAACATAAGGAAACAGTTACAAAATTAGTTTATTAAAATATCACAATAGACAGACTTAGAACAAGCAGTGGCGCCGCCAAGGGGTGGCCAGGGGGGCCACGGCCACCCTGATAAATTCGCTGGCCCCCCCACTGGCCCCCCGTCGCGGCACGCGAGTCGCATATGCATAATATGCTTCCGAGTCTGCATAATATGCTTCTATCTGATTTGACATTAGGTACTATTCATTTAGATCAATAATGTATATTTTTTGTATATAATGTATATTTTTTATATACTACAACAACATAATAGAATTCCTGAAATTCAGTTATGACTTTTGGTTTTGGTGTGCCACCCCAAGATTTTCAGTGGCCTCCTCCTGGCCCCACCTATGAAACATTTCTGGGGGCGCCACTGAGAACAAGGGGAAAGGTGTTGGAGATATAAGTAAACATGAAACAAGACAAGCACAAAAATGAGAATCCAAAGAGACATACACACTGAGACACGATGGCTGGTGGTTTTGCAATAGGAAGCATTGGAACCACTGTTCAGATTCAGATTCAGATTCAACTTTATTGTCATTATCCATGTACAGGTACAAGAACAACGAAATGCAGTTTAGCATCTGACCAGAGTGCAAAGAGGCAGTAAAGTGCATTGTGTATATATATAATATGGTACACTATAAACATTATGTACAGGAGTATAAATGTGGATATATAAATAATCTCAATAGTATAAATAAACATGAATAGACAGTAGTAAGGGCCATCAATGACAGTAATTGTAAGAAAAATATAAGTCTATACAGTATGATACAGTATGGTACAGTATGGTACAGGATGATTAGTATGGGCATTATGTACAGCGGTATATTTAACAGTAAAAGTCTCTGGGGGAGTGACTGGGGTGGTCCGGAGGTAGGGCGGGGGGTTGGTTGGTATCTGGGGGGGGCACAGGTATCCGGGGGGGGGGGGGGGGGGGGGGTCACCGAGGTGTAGAGTTCAGCAGGGTGACAGCTGAGGGATAGAAGCTGTTTTTGAGCCTGTTCTGGAGAGGAGGGTCCTGTAGCGCCTCCCAGACGGGAGGAGGGCAAACAGTCTGTGTTTGGGGTGGTAGGAGTCCTTGACTATGCTGCGTGCCTTCCTCAAACACCGTTTGTACTGTACCGTCTCGATCAATGGGAGAGTGGTATTAGTGATGCGTTGGGAGATTTTCACCACCCTCTGCAGCGCTTTCCGGTCAGAGACAGTACAGTTTCCATACCAGACTGTGATGGAGCTGGTGAGGATGCTTTCTGTGGCACACCGGTAGAAGTTCACCAGGATCTGAGGAGACAGATGGGCTTTCCTCAGTCTCCTCAGGAAGAAGAGACGCTGGTGAGCCTTCTTGACCAGGGCCGAGGTGTTGAGGGCCCAGGAGAGATCCTCTGAGATGTGGACACCCAGGAACTTGAAGCTGGAGACACGCTCAACCTCAACCTCCCACTGTTCCAACCTTCCCGAATTGAGCAATACCAAAGTCTCCACTTGAGACAATACCAAAGCTCCACAAAACAAAACCCAGTCAAATGTGCCTCCACAGTCCTATACCTCTAGATCTCCTCCCACTTGTCACAAGTCTCCATGTGTACACCTACTTCCGGGTAGGCTACCATGCATAGCAAAAGCAGCGTATAAGATGTGAATAGGCTACGCTTCCACAAAGAAAAGCTAAAACCAGCTTCAAAACTGAGAATCACGCAGAAATGTATTTAACAAATGTGCACCCCTACATCATGGCAACAACCACGACAAACAACAAAATGTAGCCTAGTATGTGGAAATAAGGTAACCTGTGTTATGCAGATATTTCTGAGGTTTATAACACGAAAATTAGTTCAGCATTAAGGGAGTTATAGACCTAGCATATTTTCTCAGGGGAAGTCTGCATCTGTCAATACACTACCAAAATACGCGGATCTTTATGTGACTTATACAGTATATGTATTATATTAGCCTATATGTATAAAACTATACGCATAAGTGAGTGGTATTTAGTTTTTTATATTTATGGACTGAGCAACCAATGATCATAGCTGAACATGCCCCTTTCATGCCGACTTTTACATTACATTACAGTCATTTAGCAGACGCTATTATCCAAAGCGACATACAGTAAGTGCATACAAAAACGTCATCGAAGTAACTACAGAACAGATAAGACAAAACACATCCTTCCCATAAAGTAGCAGCTATCCCTTGTAATGAACATTGAATGCAGTTCACAGTAAACTGGTTAAATCAACTCTACTACAATTCTATTATAAATACTATTATAAACTTCAACACACAGTTAAACAAGAAACAAGTACCATGATAGGTCCTAGATACGTAGGTGTATCAGTCCAGGTGGAGTCTGAAAAGGTGTGTCTTCAGGCCACGACGGAGCGCAGGCAGGGTTGGCGTAGAATGTAGGGGAATGGGAAGTACGTTCCACCACTGGGAAGCTAGGGTGGAAAAGCTCTGCAGTCGGGACGAGCGAGCACCATTGACATGGAGGGGGGGGGAAGTGCGAGTCGCCCTGCCGTAGACAAGCGAAGAACATAGTTCTGGATCAAGTCCTGCAGGTAGGCGGGGCCTGTCCTATTGGCTGCAGTGTAGGCCAGGGTCAGAATTTTGAACCTGATCCTGGCTGCAACTGGCAGCCAGTGGAGTGACCTCAGCAGGGGGGTGACATGCAAAAATTTCAGGAGGTTGAACACAAGGCGGGCAGCTGCGTTCTGGATCAGTTGAAAAGGCAGAATGGCGCAGGCTGGTAGGCTTGCGAGCAGGGAGTTGCAGTAGTCCAGGCGTGAGGTGACCATAGTCTGGACGAGAAGCTGGGTGGAGTAGGTGGTCAGGTATGGTCGAATCCTCCTGATGTTGTACAGGAGGAACCTGCAGGACCGTGCCGTCACCCTGATGTGGTCTTTGAAGTCCAGCTGGTCGTCCAGGACCACCCCCAGGTTCCTTGCAGAGTGGGAGGAAGCCACCATGGTCCTGTCAACAGTGATGGAGAGGTCATGTAGTAGGGAGGTCTTGTATGGCATGAAGAGGAGCTCTGTCTTGTCGAGGTTGAGATTTAGGTGATGGGTAGTCATCCACTCAGAGATGTTGGCCAGACAAGCAGATATCCTCTCCTTCACCTGTTCGGTAGAGGGAGGGAAAGAGAGAAAGAGTTGAGTATCATCAGCATAACTATGGTATGAGAAGCCATGTGAATTAATTACTGAACCAAGAGACTTAGTATAAATGGAGAACAGCAGAGGAACCAGTACAGATCCCTGCAGGACTCCTGTAGACAGGGAATAGGGTGCAGAGACAGAACCCTTCCAAGAGACTTGGTTTGTATCGTATCTCACTGATAGATCCTACCAAGAGAGGGCAGTCCCAGAAATGCCCATCTCAGTGAGTGTGGAGATCAGGAGTTTGTAGTTGACCATGTCGAACGCTGCAGACAGGTTGAGTAGAATCTGAAAAGGAGAGGGATGAGGCTCTAGCTGTGGCGAGTGCCTCCGTCACCGCCAAGAGAGCAGTTTCCGTGGAATGTCCGGTTCTGAAGCCGAACTGATGCGGGTCAAGCAGGTTGTTCTGGTGGAAAAAAACAGACAGTTGGTTATGGACAGCTCGTGCAAGAGTTTTGGACAGGAAGGGCAAGAGAGATACAGGACGGTAGTTTCCTGACATCAGAGGGGTCTAAGCTAGGTTTTTTAAGGAGTGGGGTTACACGGGCAGTCTTAAAAACAGCAGGAACATGGCCACAGGTTAGGGAGGTGTTGATAATAGAGGACAAATATGGAATCAGCTCACCGGATATAGACTGGAGGACTGCTGACGGGATGGGGTCCAGTGGACAGGTGGTTGTGCAATGGTGCGTCATGAGTTGAAGCACATCTGCATCCTCCAAAGTCTTGAAGGATGACAGTGTGGCGATGGGTTCGGTATGGGGGAGTTCCGGATCATAGCCACCTTCCCCTCAAAGTGGGTCAGGAAGTCATCTGCAGATGATACGTGATATAGGCTCTAGGCCATTTGTCAGTGTCCATCTGACTTTCACCATTTCACTGTAGTACAAGTGAAACATTGAACAATTAATATTGGAAACGTCTTTTGCCTTTGCAATAAAAAAAGGTTTGTTAATGTGAAAATAATAACAGTGTAATAAATTAACTGAAATAAACTGTTAAATAAAGCATTTAACAGTTGCACATTGTTTTTGTTGAAAATAAACTTGTGCCCTGTTGGGCTCGAACCCCCAATCCTCTGTGTGAGAGGCAGCAACTGTAGCCAGTAGACCACAGTAGCTTCATGGAATACACAAAGCGGTTTTGTCTGTGATTCTGTGATGTGTCGACATTAGTTTGAAGCATTTTTATTAGGCGATAAGCTTGGGAGAGCAGGCATACGATGTTGTTACCTAATGGGGAGAATTATTCTTTGAGGGTACAGAGGCAGGCAGAAGTGAGGGTCTCTGGGTAGGCAGAAAAAATGGGAAGAAGAAGAATGAGAAGAATAAGAAGCGGAAGAGGAAGGAGAAAAACCGCAAAATAATCCAAGTTTGGGGCTTTATTGTGTGGATGTGTGAAGTTATATCTGAATGCTGTGTGGTTACATGAGGTCAGAACATACAAAAGGTAATGTTTTTAAGGGCTGAGAGTCTGTGGTCATTGTGGTTACTTCTATAGGAAACCCTGAACCCTGAAACTCTGTGCTGTATTGGTATGGGGCATGCCCCGCCAAGCCGTAACTTAACGGATGGCATACCTGCCATCCCAATTATATAGAGATACGTATGACGTATATGAGAGTGTGCGAACGCGGCACACTAGATTCATTCATACTAATGTACCGTTGCTGAGATAAACCAAGTAAATAACGTACAAACTTACTTGTCTGCCTCCAATGTGTCATTTAAAGTTACGACAAGACTTGTGCAGATTCTCACAAATGCCTCGAAATATCAACATGATGTCCCGTATATTCTGGTGAAAGACTTTGCGTGCAGATGTTGGTGTCAGAAGTGAAAAATCTGTAAGTAAGAAGCAAATAAACTGGAAAAATAAGGTTGAAATCATTTAGTTCAGACGACTCGGAGAAGTAACGTTACCTCCGCAAGCTAACAAGTGAAAACGCCGTAGCCTGCTAGCTAGCTAGTTTTGCTGCTGAAACTGAGGAGAGAGAAAACATGGATCAAATATTTTCAATAACACCCCCTGGTAGCTTCCATTTCGAAGATCCAAGTGCTTGGGCGCATTGGATAAGACGCTTTGAGCAATTTAGAGTGGCTAGCAGAGAAATCCCCAGCTTACCAAGTGAATTCGCTGCTCTACATAATGGGAGACCAAGCAGAGAGCTTTATTACCGATGTACATAAGATGGTAGAACATTGCAAATACAGAGCTTTACGCAAAAAGATGATAAGAGATCGCATTGTAGTTGGCATTAGAGACTCCAGACTCTCCGAAAAGCTGCAATTGAATGCTAAACTGACGCTGGCTGAAACGATTACACAGGTCAGACAAAGCCAGGAAACAAAGAGGCAGCAGCCAGTGTTACGACCAAGCAGAGGCAAAAGGGTGCAATGTTGATGCCATAGCCACACACAGGAGGTCAAGCTACTCACCACAGAAAACACATACTGTCCAGGAAATGTATGTTGTTGCTGACCTGGTGATGCCATTATTGGGTCTTCTTGCCATACAGGAGCTACAGCTGCTACAACAGGTAGCCTCAGTCCAAGCAGCAGAAGAGTACACAGCGAAATTCCCAAAAGTCTTCTCAGGTTTAGGAAAGCTACAGGGCAACTACAAGATCAAGCTGGCTGATGATGCAAGGCCATATGTACTCTCAGCTCCCCGCTGTGTCCCATTACCCCTCCTAGACAAAGTAAAGTCTGAGTTACTCAGAATGGAGGAAATGGAAGTAATCCGGAGGATCGAAGAGCCCACTGAGTGGTGTGCTGGGATGGTTGTGGTCCCCAAACCTCACGACAAGATCAGAATCTGCGTGGACCTGAAGTGGTTGAACGGAAGCTGAACGGAAGCTGAACGGAAGTGTCTGCAGAGAACGACACATCCTACCCGCGGTTGACGAGACGATGGCACAGCTAGAGGGAGCAGTAGTCTTCGCCAAATTGGACGCAACGTCTGGAGGTACTGACAAACTTCATCACACCTTCCGGCAGATACTGCTACAGGCGCTTGCCCTTCGGAATTTCCTCAACCCCAGAGCACTTTCAACTGAGGATTTTACAGCTCATCGCAGGCACAGAAGGAACTCTGTGTCACGCAGACAACGTGTACGGTAAGGACCGAAAAGAGACGAGGCTGCATGAAGTGCTGCAGAAGTTTTAAAAAGCAGGCCTCACACTCAATGACAAATGTGAGTTTGCAGTGGAAAAGGTGCGTCAGCACTCTTTCACGTCTGTCACATGTGCTCAGTGTGAACCTGCTCTCATCTGTGAAGAGAACGGGGTGTCAATGCCGAACCTGCCAATTCTGGTGTTCACTGGCAAATGGCAATCGAGCTGCACGGTGCTGGGCTGTGAGCACAGGTCCCACTACAGGACATCGGGCCCTCATGCCACCCTCATGGAGTCTGTTTCTGACAGTTTGGTCAGAAACATGCACACGAGTAGCCCGCTGGAGGTCATTTTGTAGGGCTCTGGCAGTGCTCCTCCTGTTCCTCCTCGCACAAAGGAGCAGATACCGGTCCTGCCGCTGGGTTGTTGCCCTTCTATGGCCCTGCCCAGCTCTCCTCGTGTAATGGCCCGTCTCCCGGTATCTCCTCCACGCTCTTGAAACTGTGCTGGGAGACACAGCAAACCTTCTTGCGACAGCAGGTATGGATGTGCCATCCTGAAGGAACTGGACTACCTGTGCAACCTGAATGGGCTGCAGGTACCGCCTCATGCTACCAGTAGTGACAAGGGCACTAGCAAAATGCAAAACTAGAGAAAAATCAGTCAGGAAGGATAAGGAGAGAAAAATGGTCTGTGTCCACCACCTGCAAAACCATTTACTTTTTGGGTGTTGTCTTGCTGTTGCCTCTCCTGTCCATCTGTTGTCACTTTCATTTGCACCAAAGCAGGTGAAATTGATTCACAATCGTTTACGCTTCCTAACTGGACAGATCGATATCCCAGAAGTTTAATTGACTTGGTGTTATACTGTGTTGATTAGGTGTTCCCTTAATTTCTTGTTGCAGTGTATATAATATGAATGAAACCTTTTTTTTGGCCCCCGCACTTGATTCCGGCCCGCCTGGGAGAGGTAGCAGAGAGAGCAAGAGATGGAAGAGCCGGATAGTTTGCCTATAAAATATTAGATATCCTACACTATAGCTATAATTTTTTTGCTTAAAATAATGGATTTGGACAACAAAAAAAATGTGAGTCATGTCATTGACCCATAAATATGATGCACATGTAATTGAGCTGTCAAAGTTAAAAGTTTAGACAAAAGTTCCTCTCGAGAAGACAGCCCCATATATGATATTACCTGCTTCAAAGGCCATTAGGAGCAGAATGCTTTGTGAATGAGAGGCTTGTGAGTAACCTATGAGTGGTGAGTGCAAACTTACCCCGACCCTTGGAGGAACCACTGAGGGCTCTCTTTTCCGGCCAGCGTGTGGCGAGCTGGCGCCCTGGCGAAGTGGCAATTTCATCATGGATTTTCATGTGCCTGAGCCTGTTTGACTCGCTGTGTGCCTAAGTATAGGCCTACTTAGTTCGTGATTTTACACATTCCCCTGTGAAACAAATGCATTATTTCCTTGATAGTAGACATTTTTTGCAATATCAATGCAAAATATATAACGTCATCATCTTCCACTGCAGTTCGCTATGAGCTGTGCTGTGTGCGGCTCTGGTCCGAAAATAGCGAAATTCAAAACCCCCGTATGATACCCTTACTTCAGGGATTTTGCTGATTACATTTGGGAGCACACTTTTCAAGAAGTACACAAATATTTTGGTTGCATAAATATGATGTAAACCTTCGTTTAAAAAAAATGAGGCACAGCTTCGCTGAGGTTTTCCTTCAAATATAACAAAAACAACATGTGACATGGCCGTGCAAAGGTGGGGCGCAGGGTTGTTAGATCTGGCAAGACTTTCCAGCTAAATGGCGACTCAAAACTAGCCCAAAATATATTTTTAACTGAAACCAACGTATTTTAAATAGAAATCATATTTACTTTTTAAAATAAGTGTGTGATTTGCGACTTTTCATTTTTACCCGTGACTGCACTTTGAAAGTAGCCCAATAAGAAAGTAGCTGTAAAACCGCGGAAAATAGTATGGCGCATATTTTTCGCGGACCGCTAAACAGTGCACATTAAACAGCACACTTCGGCCAGTGCACTGGCTTGGCTGTGTCTGAATCAGTACCCTTCCATACTATTAAGTAGGCAGGACAAGAAAGTCCAGGGCGGCAGTGTGGTATAATGGTTAAGGAACTGGGTTTGTAACCGAAAGGTTGCCGGTTCGATTCCCAGGTCGGACACTGCCGTTGTACCCTTGAGCAAGGTACTTCACCTGCATTGCTTCAGTATATATCCAGCTGTATCAACGGATACTGTGTATAAATGCCAAAAAAATGCTGTGTAAGTCGCTCTGGATAAGAGCGTCTGCTAAATGCCTATAATGTAAAGTAGGAAAAATCTTCTCTATATGTACTTAAAACCCCCGTATTATATACTTACTTCCGGGGTTTTGATGAGTATATTCGGGAGCACACTTTTAAAAAAGTACGCAAACATTTTGGTCGCATAAAGCTGACATTTTCCTTCAATAACAACAAAAACAACACATGGATGCGCAAGGGTGAGACGTATTTACAACACTTCCACACTTCAGTGGAATAGTATAGAGGATATTTTCTTGCGTACTGCAAATTGCATACTAAACAGTGCACATTAAACAGCACACTGTACACAGAAGACAGGATGAAGTAGATATGGCTCAGATTCGGACACAGCCGAGCTCTTGAAGGAGGTGTGCTTTGTTAGGGTTGGAGTGAAAACCAACAGGACGGTAGATCTCCAGGAACAGGGTTGCGGACCACTGCTGGTGACCCCCCCTGGTTGATCACACACACGGGGGCTGCTTGCCAAAGCCACCCATGAATTGTCTTCCTCCACTCTGGCTGTGGGCTGCAGTGTGAAAAGAGGCAGGCTGGTGACACTGTGGTGACACTGTGTGTTTTGGAAGAAAACCATGGATGTCCTCACTACAAAATTGCCAACAGGGATCGCTGCTTGAATGTAACTGTAAATAGCTAATTGGACATTTCAAATTAGGGTGGGAATTGGAAATGTGGAATTCTTAATATAAACAAGTAAATAAGTAGAAACTGGCATAAGAACACTTAGTTTAATTGAAAACATTCAGGGTCACTCGAAGGCAGAAAATGCGCAACACTTAAAAAATCCCTCACACCAGATCTAAAAAAATAGAGTTTAATGTTTATGTGCTATATAACAAATTAAATATATTAGTGTTTACAAAACAGGTGCATAACCCAACAGAACAATTTTTCACTTCAACAATAAGAACAGTGATAAGAACAGATTTACAATTTACTGACAAGAGACACTGTTTGGTCCCACAGATAAAGATGTGCTGCTCTCCATCAAAGCAACTATAACCCCCTGTCCCAGCAAAAATAATAACAATAAAGTATTATTATTGAGGACAGTTACTAACACGTAAAATAAGAGTCTAGATAACCTCCTTTAAAGCGCGACTAAAGCCCATGGGAAATCTGCGTTTCCCCCCACATCCACTGGCCAAACAAATGTAATTGCATTGCTGATCAGTGATTGGCACTCACTTGCACAGTTGGTACATGTGACAACTCACAACTACCCAAAAGCACCAATTCAGTTGGTCTACACAACTTCAATTCAATCTGTAGTTTTCAATATGAAAAGGGGAACTACAAATTGATTAAAAAAAAACATTTTTATAAAGAGTTACGTCACCTTTAAAAGGTGGTTGCATATGCACCCTCCACTAGCCAAATGCTGGTAAAATGTTGATTGTGGCTGGTAGATTTTCTACTCTAGCAGCCACTTTGGCAGGTAACAAACTGGGTTCTGTAACAGGTAATGTGGCTGGTAAAATGTTGAAAATCCACAAGCCACTCTGGCCAGTGGGTGAAAAAGTTAAGTTAATTCCCTGCATATGCATTGCATTGTTGGTGGTGCATTCATGTTGTTGGTGAGCTGATGTACCTGCCATTAATTACATTATTTCTCTTGCAAATGCACCAAAGCTTTTTACTTTACTAGACAGATAACTGCTCACATAAACAAATACAAATACCTAATTTAGCAGGCTATATCTTCCCAGCAAAGGAAGTTACCATCATTCAGAAAATTCGTTTTCCATTTCTTGGTGAAATACTATAAAAATTACCCTTAAAAACTGACAGGTCATCTAAAAATGACCATTCTTTCTCTTTCAGTGAAGAAGAAATGTTGGGTTAATTTATCAAAATCCCAAATTAAACTACTAAATTTGTCAATAGGTTATTACAAGAAAATACTCTTTTTTCAACAAACATTTACACTTTAAACATTAATGGATATTAACAAACAAGCAAAGAGCTGTACACAAACAAATTCAATTGTTTCTTGTTTCCACGTGAAGATACAAGAATGAATAAAATCATGAACTCTCCACGTTTACAGTGATAAGTATATTGCAACAGAGTGAATCAGTGTTTCTGAATTCATCATCTACAGCCATTTGTATGCATGTATGTATGTATGTAGGTAAGCTTGAACAAAGGGAAACCTGATTGGATGCTCCATTTCAGGTGAAGACGGAAAAGACTCATCAATGACTACATAAAAAACAGACACTCACGGCCCAACAAAATGCACACCATATTCAACTACTTTAACAATACTGACAATGACATACTTATTAAAACATGAGAAGTGTTGGTATACTTTTATGCTAATCCTAATACCACAGAACATTGCATTTAGAATCAAGCACAGGTGCATATAAGCTACAGGTTGTGGTGGAAATCGGTCAGAACTAAGAATACGCTACTCAACACATAAATACTGTACAGTGAACAATCCCAGAGATGGGATGACTGGACACCTCTATTCAATTTCTCAAAAACAGTCATTTAGTATTGCTATTCTAACACATGTACATAATATTGGAATCAGTGTTGTATGATACACTGTGAAATGATATAGTGACAAAACCCTGTTTTTTTTAAATGCAGGAATTACTGTTCCTTTTCTACAAGTATGTACAAAATAATATTATTTTGTAGAGCATCACAGATTTCATGAAATATTTTTCCCAAGCATCACAGATTTCATAAAATATTTTTCCCAATCTAAGACCTATATTCAATCAACGTTTGTCCTTATCTTTGAACAACAAATACATCCATGCCTTTAACTTTTACTTGGCAAGTTAATTTTGGTTATCACTGAACTCCTTAAGACCAACTAACATTCGCATTTAACACAAATGCTGATTGAATACAGACTTAATACTAAAAAACTTAAAACTTTAAAGAGCACTGCCTTCCTGAAAAGGCCAAAAACACAAAGACAAGATATATATATTGTGCTTCTTCTTGATGGCTGAAGAGAAACGCTTCTGCAAAATGTAGGACCCATCCTTTGGTAAAAGGAAATCACTGCACTGTCATCACACCTGTCCACAATATCTTATGTTCCCTTCAAAAACTCACTTAGTGGAGTCTCCTGCAACTCATTCTGACTTTTAGAACAGATTATGTGCTCATCCACACGCTGTCTGACATGAAGTCCATGTCATCTCTTTAATCTTTCCTCTACTAATAAACACCTCTCCAAATTAATTATTCCCCCCCCCCCCCCAAATTAAACTATTAGGCCATCATATTGAATTGCTGATATGATCATAATCATGTATCAGCACACTGAGGGGCTTTATGTCCAAACACACATACAGTACCAGTCAAAAGTTTGGACACACCTACTAATAGAAAGCTTTTTTTTTTTTTACCATTTTAGAATAATAGTAAAGACATCAAAACTATGAATGGAATTGCGGAGTGGAGGTGTGTTTTGGGTCATTTCGGTCAAACCAGATGGGATGGCGTGTTGCTGCAGAATACCGTGGTAGCCAATTCAAGTGTGCCTTCAATTCTAAATTGCTGACAGTGTCACCAGCAAAGCACCCCAACACCATCACACCTCCCCCCCATGCTTCACAGTGGGAAACGGTTAAGTTCTAAATTAAATATTGTTGGGGGGTGCAGTAAAAAAAATAAAAAAAATGTTTTATTAATTTTTGTTTTGGAAAGAAATTCATACATAGGCATAAAGAAAAACATACATTCATTCAGGTGTGTCCAAAATTTGGACTGGTACTGTATACTATTAGATTTGTTCCCATGGGTTCAGAGAAAAGACATTTTCAGATCATATGCTCTCTGAACAAAACACGTGTTTAAGTAACTTTGTGTACAGCACTCAGATAAATAACAGACTATGACAGTCCAACACCATAACGTTTACAGAGAAGGTGGCTGAAGGGACTGTACAGCCAATGAGAAGAGACAAAGAGTGTCTTCAGAAGGGACTGTACAGCCAATGAGAAGAAACTAGGCGTGTCTTCAGAAAGGACTGTACAGCCAATGAGAAGAGACTAGGCGTGTCTTCAGAAAGGACTGTACAGCCAATGAGAAGAGACTAGGCGTGTACTCTGAGCTCGCTAAGGGTTCTTGGCGCTTTGGAAAAAACGAAACAGTAGGAGAACGTATTTTTACTTCTTGAGGCAACATTGGTTGTTAAGGCTCTACTGTATCTGTGCTTTTTTAGTATTCTATGACAGGCAAAGTGTGCTCAGTACGAACAAGTGAGAGCCGCAGGCGCTATCTGGAGTCATCAGGTTCCCTTTTGACGGTCTTCTTGTCAGAGAGGTTGAGGACGTGGTGGGAGAAGTAATTCCCAAACCCATTTTCTGAAATCAGAAACACACATCTCTAAGTGCTATCAGCCTACCAGGATATCAGGGACTCCATACCTCCAAAAACTACTCAGACCCTACACACCTGCCAGATCCCTGCGTTCCGCCTCCTCAGGACGACTGGTACCCCCCCCTCTTCATACTAGCACCCGGTCTCGACGTCTGTCTGTCCTGGCCCCTCGGTGGTGGAATGACCTCCCCGTGGAGGTCAGAACAGCAGAAAGTCTGACCGCCTTCAAGCGCAGATTGAAGACTCACCTCTTCAAGCTGCACCTCTCTCCACCCCTCCCTACCTCCCTGTGACTATTGTTATTAATATTGTGTAATTACCCCCCCCCCCCCCCAAAAAAAAAAACCCCAATCATACTGACTGCGCCTAGTACTTCGATTCGTATTTGCCTTTTTAGGGTTGTTTTTAAACGTTCTTGTTCCTAGTTTGAAAATGCACTATGTACGTCGCTCTGGATAAGAGCGTCTGCTAAATGTCTATAATGTAATGTAATAGGACTGTCAAATAAGATTTACAGAGCCTTAGAGCTTAACTGGACTGGAAAAGCAACCTTGAATAGCGGCTTGCAGTCAAATGACCGCGCTCTGATTTCAATGGCAAAAAGGGAGGGAAATACATTATAGGGACATTCTGTAAATAGGGACAGGCTGTTCTCCTTATCCATGCTTTTGTTATGGGTAAGTGAGTGTGTGTGTGTGTGTTTGCGTGGTGTATGAGTGTGAGTGTGTGTGTGTGTGTGTGTGTGTGTGTTATGGGTAAGACAAATTCTTTGTGGTCAGACCTTCAAACTAATAAAATAACAATAGTCAGATTTTGAGCAGTCTATAATGTCAGCCATGTTAATCTCACTAAAGATATATTTTTACAATAAGTAAACAGTAAAATTGTTTTTATTGTTTAATGTATACATGATAAATTGCCCATGAACCATATCCCTCCTGTCAAAAAAGTTTTGTTTGCTCCAAAATTAGCAAATAAAGCAAGTGAAATTATTTTAACTAAAGTTCATTTGGAGATCTCCATTCACCCTGCACAACACAGGTTGCTTTTTATTTTGCAAATTAGCAATTAGATAATAATAAATAGGACAATAGCTTAGGCTCTGAAAAAAACTAATGATTCTTGGAACTCTGTGACCTGCCAGTGAGCTGGGCACATGTAGCCTGCATGTTTCCCCAAAATGAACAATTTTAGAATAGAAAAAAAACTTCCCAATTTATTTGAAAACTTCAGTGGCTATAGCTATAAACCAGGGGTGGGCAGTCCTATTCGAAAAGGGCTGGTGTGAGTGGAGGTTTTTGATTTAGCCCAGCACAAAGACACCTGATTCAACTAATTAACAGAATCAGGTGTCTAAGTACTGGGCTAAAACAAAACAAAAAAAGGTTTTGGGATTTTTGGATACGTATATGAAATATTTAGAAATGGAGACCGCAGTGCTAGGAGATCAAGGTTCAAAAGATCACTCCCACTGTTCTAGTGTTAAACCATGTTGACCCCCAAGTTCTGGTAGTAAAATGAATCAATCAGTGCTTTTTTTGTAGAAATATTATTTGATCTGTGAGAAATCAAGCTAATTGAGTTTCCCAAATTCAGCAATTTATTTTGGTACGGTTCATATACTATTCCGTAAATAAAGTACCCAACATCCTATATTTACTAAACTGTTTCCTGAAAACAATTAAGACATGATGAATCAAAATAAATTCCACCACAATAAACAGTATAGAACATCCCTTCTCTATGTTTGATCAGTAGCATGGAGCTATGGCTTGGAGTACGGTTTCTTCATACTATCTAATGTATTCTCAGTGAAAATGGTGTTGGTAATTTTCCTCTGTACAGATCGTTTATTTTATGATCCATTATATAATGTGATATACTGTTTCTGACAACCAGGTGCCACTGCACTGGACAACCCTTTAGGTTGAGAAGAAATTCAGGTTTATGTAAATCAGTATCATTTGAATGTAAAGCTTTAAATTCATATTTTCTAATAATAGAAACAGCACCATCTGGTTGTCAGAACCTGGAAGTAGCAGAACCTAAGACAACAATGCACAAAACAAATAACTTAAATGACACGTTAATCTGTACAGGGGGAAACCATCACCATATTCACTGGGAATACATTAAATAGTATAAAGATACGGTCCTCCAAGCAATATATTCATGCTACTGATCAAACATAGAGAACTGATGTTATATACCATTGTGGTGGGATTCGGTGGGGTTTCACCATTTATTTGGATTCCTCATGTCTTAATCATCATTAGGAAGGATTTTCCATATCTGTGTTTTGACTCAACTGTCTGCACTGCACCAAAGACATGGAAGGAGTCCACAATCATTCCAGTTCCAAAAAAGCCCAGCTCCAAAATGTTAAATGACTTTCACCCTGTTGCGATAACATCTGTGCTGGCAAAGACCATGGCGAGAACAACCCTACCTTGTCCACAGAAAATCAACTGGACTCTTTACAGTTTGCTTACAAAGCACCAACGGGGCCTGAGGACGGAATTCTCACCATAGTCAATATGGTTGCTTACCATAGTCACTTACCCTATGCGGTCACACTTTAAACTAAGTGTTGCTCATAAAGGCTTTATATAGCATATACAGTGAGCAACATAATTCATTGGACAGTGACACATTTTTTGTTATTTTGGTTTTGTACTCACTTTGAGGTTGAAAGGACCCAATGACGATGAGGTTTAAGTGCAGACTGTCAGCTTTAATTTGAGAGTATTTCCATCCATATCGGATGAACCGTTTAGAAATTATAGAACCTTTTGTATATAGTTCCCCCCCTTTCGGGCATCAAAAAATATTGGACAGTATAATGTAACAGATGTATAATTGTAAGTTATATTTCACCAAAATTACTATTCTCCTTGTTCGAAATTTGTTATTTATATCTGTTTCTGTGTACAATTCTTTGGGGAACGTCTAATTTTCATAGGCAGTTTCACATTGTATTTTCACCGCCTCGCCACTAGGTGGCGGTTTTGTCCTGAAAGGTATGCTGTGAACAGGCTATTAATCCCAATACGCGCCAATTTCTCTTCAGTCAGCGTTTGATCACTGAAGAGGTAAGACCGTACGAGTGCTGTTGTGCTCAATAAAGTGTAAAAACAGTGTAATAAGCTAAACAGAAGCAGTGTTATATTTTGTAACAAGTTAAAAGTAACGTTCTTCATTTCCCTGGTGTTTAATTTGGTGTAAATGTGTGAATTCTGTCGTGTACAGCATTTTACTAACTCAGCTAGCTTACCGATCTCATATCAGATTGTTGTAGCATTTAAGCTAAGCGTTCCGGTGTGGTTTCACATGCGGTCTGCCGTTGTCTGTTCCTTCTTTAAAGGAGTGTGCATGTCAGAGAGGCCACAGATAGTGCTGTACACTGAAAGTAATTGTATTTCACACAGGTATGTGAACTTCCCCCCTTTACTTCTGGTTATGTAAACTTTTGTATCAATAATTTGTATTTTCTTTTTATAATATCTATGTATATTTCTGTTCATTCTATTTTTATATTAAGCCAAAAATATATAAAATATTGCCGCTGTGGTTAGGAAAAATTTCTGTAACTAATATTGTTTTTGCATACAAATGAGATGCAGTTTATTTTCATAAATGAAACATGGAAATGTTGTAGTAACATATAAGGTCACTGTAGTATCACAGGGAGTCAGCGTTTGATCACTGAAGAGGAGTGTGCATGTCAGAGAGGCCACAGATAGTGCTGTACACTGAAAGTAATTGTATTTCACACAGAAAATAAATGCCCTCCACGGCTGGCATGAAAGCAGTTGTCCTCGCTTCCTTCTACACCAAAGACACAACGCAGAGCGTAGCCAGGCGGTGTCAGACCGAACCGGCTACATTGGTGCCGTGACCCGGATTTCTCTGCTCCAGACTGGTTCATCATCATCCCTGGGGCCGTGGATCAACATCAGCTTGGTCACCAGAGGTTGCTACATGTTACACAATTGCCCTAAAATACTTTTAGAATTGAAGAAAGGCATGAAACAGTTATAAGAAAAATGTATAAGTCATAATTGGAAACTGTTTTCTTTTCAGTTGTTTTGAACTCTTTAAAGGGGAAATTTGTCACCCTACTATATATTTTTTTGTACAGTCAAGTATTAATTTACTATTGGAAAAATGGATGGTGACACAATTCCAGTAGACAATTTTAATCTTGGTAGGGGAAGGGGGATTTGTATCTCTGGTTCATCTAGTACTCCAAGCCGAGGTGCAGCTAATGTAATGCTAAGTTCACCAGCTTTCTGTTCTACTCGTATACGTAGTCAGGCAGCTTCCAGTCGTACTCAGGGAGCTACCTTTTCGGGCCTTCCAGACACAAGCGACCCAGCCTTAAATTACCTGATAACACATATTGCTCAGCAGGTAGGACAGACTATTAGCGAACAGTTAAGGGATGAGAGTGGGAAAAAAGAAGCTAGAGGCGCACAAGCTCAGAGCAGTGTAAGCCAGACAGCCAGTAACCCCACTTACCTTGACTTGACTGGTACTAAGTTAGTCCTACAGTCAGATGTGAAAGAACCTCCGGTGTTCAGGGGAGACGGGTCTGACAAGAACACAGTCTGTGAGTGGCAAGAGCTAATGGAAGTGTACTCCAGGAAACGAGCCATACCCCTGAAAGAACAGCATGCTGAAATAATGTGTAAGCTAATGGGCAAAGCTAAGGACATTGTAAAGATAACTTTGAGGAGCAGCCCATCTATGAAGCCTCAAGAAAACCCAAAAATCATCTTTGATATCCTCAAACGAAATTTTAGTGAGTTCACTTATTCATGTATGCCAATGGCTGACTTCTACAGCACAGTGCCTGTGGCAGGAGAGAACCCCGTAGAGTACTGGCTTCGGCTGAACAAGGCAGTTGATGCTGCAGAGGAGGGTCTGAAAAGGCTAGGACGATACATGGAAGATCCATGTCAGGAGGTAGCCATGATGTTCGTTAAACACTGTCCAGATCCCGCCCTCGCTGCGGTCTTCAAGTTTAAAGCACCAGATAAATGGGCAGCCAGTGAGATTCAAGAGCATATTGATCGCTACCAGATTGAAATGAAAGAGCAGCTGCTCTCCAAATCAAAGCGCCCTAAGCCAGTGACAGTTAATGCCCAGACCCCAGCCATTGATGATACTGTGACATGCCACACAGTGGAGCCCCCTGCACATGGCGAGTTCAGTGCAATGCCCAGACCCCATTGTAATGATAATTGTATGAAAATGCTAGTCAGTCTTTTTGACCGCGCACTGTCACAGAACAACCAGGCTGCACAGAACCCAGTTCCCCCGGGGCCGTTTCAGCACAGATCATGCAGGGTTTGCCAGTCTCCAGAGCACTCCACCTTCGCCCACTGCAGGGAGAAACGCCTATGTCTAGCGTGCTTCGAGCCGAATCACATAAAGAGAAACTGTCCCAACAGCCAGTCTGGTCATAGTCAGCGAGCCTCCCCATCACCAAAAGGCCAGCCTTTAAACTAATAGGCCCGCATACTAGGAGGGGATGTGTGGGCACAAATGGAGAAACCCTCAGCAGTTGTGATATTGAACAGCAATATGATAAGGCATGTGCCGCAGCACCAGAGGGAGCTAAAGTGATAACACAAAATATACAGAGAGTGGGCCCCTATGATGAGCTCTTTTACACTCCTGTTAACATAAACAACACATTTCAGGTGCAGGGGATGATTGACTCTGGTTCTATGGCCTGCACACTCAGCGAGCAAGCAGAGCAAAAGATGCTGAGTCACAATGTACTTTCAAAACCCACTCCCTTGACTCAAGAAATAGTACTGGTAGGCTGTGGAGGTACACTAACTAAACCTAAGTACACATATGAAATGGAAATGAAACTGTATGGGGAAAGCTGTATTGTATCCGTTCTTGTGGTGCCCGGCCAACGTGATGATCTGATAATAGGCACAAATGTCATCAGATTTCTCATGCATCAAATGAAAATAACCAGCGACTATTGGCGTCTTGTCTCCAGTGGCAACCTTCTCCCAGAGTGTGAACAGTTTCTCGACCTGATGGCGAATTCATCCCGGTGGAGAGGCGAGGAGCTTCCTGACAGGATAGGGACAGTAAAGCTGCAGCAGTCAATCACTCTGTTGGCAAGGCAAGAACATTTAGTCTGGGGTAAATTGCCAAATAATGTCCCCATGTCACCAGGCAGCACAGTAATTGTTGAGCCAACCTCGTCTAAGTCTATGCCTCGTAACATCATGGTGGCTCGTGTAATCACACCCATGTGGGGCGATAGGTGGGTTCCTATGAAAGTTACAAATATGTCAGACAAGCCCATCATGCTAAAGAGAAACAGCAAACTAGCAGATGTATCTCCCTGTCTAGCTGTGGAAGATTTTGAAGTTTTTCAGGGAACCAGCCAACCTGAGACAGCCAAGCAAGATAAAGAACATGACAAGGCACAGCCCACAGATCTCAAACAGCGTCTACGACAGGTTGGGCTCACTGATGTTGATATTGACAAGTGCAATGCTGGCCAAGAGGGGAAAGAGAAATTAGTTGAGTTGCTTGAAAAGTATAATGACATATTCTCCAAACATCCTCTAGACTGCGGTGAGGCGAAAGGGTTTACACATCGCATACGACTAAGCGATGACAGACCATTCCGCCTCCCCTACCGGCGGGTGCCGCCAGCCCACTACCAGAAACTGCGGCAGGTTCTATCTGAGATGGAAGAACAAGATATAATAAGGAAGTCAATGAGTGAGTACGCCTCCCCTCTTGTATTAGTGTGGAAAAAGGATGGCAGTTTGAGGCTGTGTACTGACTACAGATGGTTAAACGCTAGAACTTTCAAGGATGCTCACCCACTCCCACACCAGTCAGACTGTCTAGCCGCCCTCGGAGGAAACACATACTTCAGCACAATGGACTTGACCTCAGGCTTTTATAATATACCTATGGCAGAGGTGGACAAAAAATTCACAGCATTCACGACCCCAATGGGTTTATATGAGTATAACAGAATGCCGCAAGGTCTTTGTAACAGTCCCGCCTCATTCATGCGAATGATGCTCAGCATATTTGGAGATCTGAATTTTGGCAGTCTGTTATGCTACCTTGACGACTTGCTCGTGTTTGCAGCCACTGAGGGCGAGGCTTTAGAGAGGCTAGAGGTGGTTTTCCAGCGGCTCCGGCTTCACAACCTGAAGCTGAGCCCCAAGAAGTGTTACTTAATGAGATCGTCTGTCAAGTTTCTCGGTCACATTATAGATGGCAGGGGAGTATCTGTTGACCCAGCGAAAGTAGAGGTTATTTCAAAGATGTCAAAAGTGGATCTGATGGAGGATGACGGCTGCACGCCATCAGCAAAGAGGATAAAATCCTTTTTAGGAATGGTGTTTTATTATCAACACTTTATAACAACCTACTTGCTGAAGCTGGGGGTGTTAGTCATGACAGTATCCAAGATTCCTTCCGGCTAAAAGTCCAGAGTCACCAGGTAGGAAATGATGTGAAAGAATATGTCAAATGCTGTCAAAGGTGCATATTAGCCAAAACACCAGACCCTTCAGCTCGGGCCCCACTTGAGAGCATTAGAACTTCAGCCCCTATGGAACTAGTGTGCTTGGATTTCTGGAGTGCAGAGGACAGTAAACAGCGCTCAGTGGATGTTCTTGTCATAACAGACCACTTTACTAAGTTAGCTCACGCTTTCCCATGCACAAATCAGACTGCTAAACAAGTAGCTAAAAAGCTGTGGGATCACATCTTCTGTGTGTACGGGTTTCCTGAACGTATCCATTCTGATCAGGGAGCAAATTTTGAAAGTGAGCTCATTGCAGAATTGCTCAAAATGTCTGGGGTCTCCAAGTCACACACTACAGCATACCACCCTATGGGGAACGGGGAAACTGAGAGATTCAATAGAACACTTGGTAACATGCTGCGGTCTCTGCCCCTCAAAGAGAAACACAAGTGGCCCCAGCAGATACAAACACTGACCTTTGCATATAATTCAACTGCTCATGAGACCACAGGATATGCACCGTTTCAGCTCATGTTTGGTAGGGTTCCAAGGCTCCCTGTAGATGTGATGTTTAAACAAGTGATGCATGACCCAGTGGTTGTTGATCACAAAAGCTATGTGAAAACACTCATGTCACATCTCCATGAAGCAGCCAGACTCGCACAGAAACATGCTGTCAAAAACCAAGACAAACAGGCACATGGCTATAACAAAAAAGTAAAAGGCATTCACCTAGAAATAGGAGCCAGAGTACTCATTGCAAACAAAGGCGAAAGAGGAAAGAAAAAACTAGCTGACAAATGGCATCCCACAGTGTACACAGTCAAAGACAGAAACCTGCAGACTCACACATACAAGCTGGAGGACAGTAAAGGAGACACAAAGATAGTGCACCGCAACCTAGTCCTGGACATCAGCTTCCTACCTGTGGAGGCGTCGGAGGAGGAGTTGTGTGACATTGGGATGGAGGTAGAATCGTGTGGAACTGATTTTCTGGAATCTTTGGAGGAGGATATAGAGGATAGGACCAGTGCATGGATAATGAGTGGAACAGATGATACTCAGAGTCAGGAGATTCTTGAGTCTGAACAGTCAAGTCAGAGTACTCCAGAGTTGGACCACGAGGAACAGTCTGTCGATATTCAAATCCAGAGTTCTCCCAGTGATCAAAGCCACTCACACAGGGACACTGACCTTGATAGTTTGGTTGTAGAACCTGATTTAGATTCAAAATGCATGTCTGATGTACTTTTAGGGGACACAGATACCCAGTTACAGTCAGTAGATGCAAATGGCGAGACAGGCATACAGTCGCAACAAGCAGACTCTATTCATAAATCAGACACCCAGGTGCATTCAAGAGATACAGGATGTGACACAGGTACACAAATAGGCTCGTCGGCAGGAACAGAGCATGTTAGGACACGAGCAGGCAGTCATAAAAAGGGTTGATCGACTCATTGAATCCATGGTTCAAAGGCCTTTTGATTTCAGGGATTTGACAGGTTCAATTAGGAGAAAGTCTCAATCACTTCTCACGCTGTTTTAAGGGGTCAAATACTTTTTTTGTTTTTTTGGTGGGCCTACCTATAATTCTGTCAATCTGCGTTTAAGGGACAGTGTGACCAATGTAGGGTTTCACATGTAGTATGATATGTGATTGAAGGTGGCGGGATGTTTGTATGGTGTAAAAGGCATCATGTTGATCTAGGAGGGACTAAGGCTTGATCACCCTTACGTTTTCTCTGAACCTATGTAGTAGGTAGCTTATACAGCTGATGGTAAAGCTTAGAGTTTTACAGTAAGTCCCAGCCAAGTTTTCAGATATTGTGTCAGCTGTCCCAGTATTTTGACTGGTTATTCATAGGTATGGTTTGAATTTTGGTGAAATTTAGGAGGGGTGAATGTAACAGATGTATAATTGTAAGTTATATTTCACCAAAATTACTATTCTCCTTGTTCGAAATTTGTTATTTATATCTGTTTCTGTGTACAATTCTTTGGGGAACGTCTAATTTTCATAGGCAGTTTCACATTGTATTTTTCTACACCAAAGACACAACGCAGAGCGTAGCCAGGCGGTGTCAGACCGAACCGGCTACAATAACATAATGTATAATAAAGTAATCATTTTTAATATTTGGTCGTATATCCTCTGCATGCCATGACTTCCTGATGTCTGTGACCCAACAATATCAAAAGACTCTTGATATCTTATTTTCTGGTACTCTGCGAGCGCCGTTCATATATTTCCCCACACCTTAAATCTTAAGCAATTACTTTAGACCCAAGAAACCAGGGGCCTCATTTATAAAATGGTGTAAGACTGAAAAATTGATTATCAGTCCTAAAACCTTGGAGCTGGTGGCGACTTCTTTGAGGGTGCAATAAAACAATTTACCAGGTGGCCTGAGAACCTTTTTCCTCTGACCTCTCATGGCCTCGTAAACAACAGCTGGAATTGACCTCACAACTGGGCATTAGGCAGGCAGTGTTTGTCACAATGTTTGTTCACAGGCTGTAAAAGACATGTGAACAAGCACCCAAGGCTCTTGGAATGGACTGAAACAAAGCTGCATATGTATCTTGCATCATATGTATGTGCATGTAAATTAGTAATTGTGGAAGTATAAAGTAATTGTGGATAATATGATAAATGTGGTGAATTGGGATTAATACTAATTAGGGATAGTTATTAGGGATGCGCTTGTCCATATATCTGGAACCTAGAGTGGCCATCACTGGGACCTCACCTGATATCTAGATAAATGATAGGGAAGATCATAAGATCACGCGCCGTCGTTCAAAGAATCTTATTACTATCACTAGATTGGGGGGAGTAGACAGTTTCTCTCCCTGGAGGGGGGGGGGGTACCCGGGTGGTGAGAAGTTAGATCTCTTCCTGCCAGACTTTATTTGGACAAACAAAGGGAATTGTAGAATGTGGAAGGTCTGCTCAGGACTGCATTTAAGGGAAGCCCAAAAAGATATCCAGGAGAATCTGCTTAACAGTTCTCCTGGTACCATAGTCACACCGTACGGAATCATTTGGTTATATACTTTGTTAGTGAACTTGTTCATGTTTATTTGTCTTAGCAGCATGTTATCCTGTGTTTAGCTATAGGCATTGAATGTGTTCGTGTTTGCTCTCACAGTCTTAACCAGTGATTCTTTGTCATTAATAAATTACCATGTTTCACATAATCTGCATCTTTCTTTTCAACCCTTTTTCCAGCTTCAATTGCCTGTATGATCTGAGCTGCAGTGTTCCGAGCACTGTGGTATGTACGCTTGAGTCTCAGAGTCAGAAATTGACTCTGAGACTCAAGTCTGTAATTGACTGCTAATTCTAAGCTAAAGACCTCCCTGCCTGTTATTCAATTATTTTTATATTTAATTTGCGTGGTCTCTATGACTCTCATCCATCTTATACCCTTTTCAGCCTAAATTACGACTGAAGACTCAGGGGGACAATTCTGACCAAGGACCAACTGATCAGTGGCCTGGTAAAGCAAGTCTTTAGTGGCGTTCACAAGTTGGGAAAGGCAGCCAAGTTCTGCCCGCAAAACAGGGTTGGTAGTGCATGGTTCTGGTGATTTGATGTGAAGCGAACCCATGGGCATTCTACGCCGGTTCTTGTCAAATTCGCCTTAAGGAGCCCTTTAAATGCACTCTGACCTGGGCTCGCAACTATCTATGACAAATGTAATGCATGTATTGTGTTGGCTAGACCCCCAACCTCTGCGTTCTCCAACGAACTGAGCTTCAGCAATAATGCTGATTCCGGCAAGCATATATTGAGTAATAGTGGTACCTAAGGACGAGTCGAGTGTAATGATTAAAACCAAATTCGAAAGTATAATTTTAAATGGATTTGATGAGATAAGAGTATAATTTAACTGCTTTAATCAGTCAGTTAAATTCAGAGCAATGACAGAAATGAATTCGGACCTTTGGATGGCGTCTTGCCTTCTCCGGTGGAGTGGCGCCTCTTCAGCTCATTGGCCATCTGCTTCCCCAGGGGTATGTCCTCGTGGGCTCCACCCTGTCTCTGTCCAGGTGCATGCAGATTCAATGGCCTCTTCCCTACATGGCAACAAACACATACAGGCTGCAATTGAACAACTGGGTTAAACACACATCCTCTTTCCCACATTTTGTTGCCCCCTTTTGTACACGAACACATTCAACTCCCAGCATTCCAGGCAATTTGCGTGAATCCATCAAACAAAAGAGTTGTGTTTAGTTTCAATTAATCTCAGGGGCTCTTCAACCGACACTAACGTATGGTTACATGAGCTCTTCAAAGCGAGACCATGGTTGCAAGGCTACTAAGCAGAACGAGAACAAACCCTCCCTCACTTTTTCCCACATCCCCACATGAGACGGAGGAGGAGGGAGACTGTGAGGGGAACAACATCAACTGCTCTGCGCGTTACAGCCAAACAAGTCTCTCTTTCACAAGATGCATTATGTAACATCTACTGCGTAAAGTCTAGGGGTGCAGGAAGTGAGTTGAGGGTTCTTACACAGCTGGAGAGAGGTGGCGACATGAAGAGAGGTGAAATTAGGGAATGCTATGAATTTAATTGTTATCCTTCCAAGGCTCCAGGACAACCTTCTAAACGTTTAACCCATTCACGCAGATGCAATTCTCATTCTCAATAATTCTAGGGGGGGGGGGGGTGCAGCTTTAATTTAAAACTCTGTGCCTCATGCATAATAAAAAAAAAAAAAAAAAAAAAAAAAAAAAATAAATACATATGCGTATGTTCCCCCCCCCATCGGGAGTCAAAAAATGTCAAGTTTTTTTTTTTTTAAATAAAATTCCGTGGAAAAAAGAGAGTACCATTTTTTATTGTACGTATGCACGTACAAATGGCTTAAATGAAACAAGACAATTGTACCATTTACAATACTGACTTATTGTAGAGATCCATTCAAATACAGAGGTTATAGTATCGCTTGTAATTAGGGGTGGGACAATGCACCGATGCATCGTGATGCATCGATCCGAATGTGTAAATACAACTGCATCGATCTGTAAGATTCGAATCGATAAGCATCGATTAATATCGCATTTTAAATGAATGTGCACATGTATTCATGTATTCAAAAATTATTTAAAATATATATTTCTGAGACACGACTACTTTTAAAACTGTTTTGACCAGCTTCAATCCATGTTTCTGCTCCAAGCCCCACGTAAGCGTGAGTTGAAAGTAGGGACAGGCGGGAATCAAGCGACAATGAGACGGACAGATCTGATCAAAATGGCTAGCTGCGTGCTCGCTGAGTGCGACAAAAGAGACAGAAACTTACAGAATTTGCGAATGTTCCGAACAGAAAATCAGTGGTATGGAAGCATTTCGGGTTTAGAAAGAAGGAGGGTGTACTTGACAAAACCGCTGCAATATGCAAGATCTGCCAAGTAGAAATCAGATACACAGGCAACACCACAAACATGATAAACCATTTGAGCCGACGATACACAATTGACGTGAAGGACAGCAAGCGCGTTAGCAAGCTGGTTAGCAAGCTGGTTAGCAAGCTAAACTCGGGAGTCATTGACACTTCCCCTGAGTTTCCTGGAGAAATGGCCAAACAGTTCTATTTTTTTGTATAATTGTTTTTATTAGTTTTTATACACATACCGTGTCCAGACAGTTAATTGTAAAGTGCTTTCTGATATTTAAATTTAAACCATTTTCTATTCAAAATCAAGTAGACGTTAGTGACAAAAAACAAAAATAGTAAGACTATTTCCAATGTCTTATGTTCAATTAATTATTACTACGTTAACTCCGATTCACAAAATGAATGTCGTGGAACCTAGATACACCATACCATGCAGAAAATATTTGAGTGAAAAATGTATACCTGCTCTGTATGAAGAGGTGAAGAAAATTGTTCGACTGTCCTTGCAAAACGCTACGAGAGTAGCTTTAACTACGGATGGATGGGCATCTTGCTCCACCGAAGTTCTAGATCGTACTAAGATTTAGGAAAGTACTATGCATGACACTAACCTATAGGCTATTTCATTTTTCTTGGCCCAGTTTAGTAATTGTTATACATTTTGCCATTTTCATTTTGTAAATAAAGGAAATGTATTAGGGTACCATGTCTGACACTGTTTGAAAAACAATAACTTAAATAGGGCAACTTTAGAAAATACACTGTTAGTCATGTTTATTGCTGCATTATTTGCTGCAGACAGCTGCAAAATGTATGGCATGCCTTAACAATAAACATAATGCTGTGAACTTGGTGTAAGGTTCTAATTGAATATTTAATTACTGCTGAATGTATCGGTATCAAATCACATTAGCATACCTATTACATTTTTTTAAAGTATCTAAATTAATCGAACCGAATCTTATCGAATCGAATCGTGGTCAAACGTAAGATATTATGATGCATCGAACCTTTGCCGAAAGAATCGTAATCGAATCGAATCGTTATGGGATTGAATCGTCCCACCCCTACTTGTAATACTACCTGAAAATAATATATCAAGAGTCTTTTGATATCCTTTTATACCCAGTCATGATAGCATCACCTGTTTACCTGTGGAATGTTCCAAACAAGTTTTTTTTTTTTGCCCCTGTCCAAACTGGGCGAGTCCAAGTATGGGTCGAGAGGCAAAGGTTCCCTACCAATGTTATATACACTCTATAACAAGCCTGCTATATACCATGCTATATACACTCTATAACAAGCCTGCTATATACATTCTATAACAAGCCTGCTATATACCATGCTATATACACTGTATAACACCCCTGCTATATTCCAAGCTATATACACGATATAACAAGGCTGCTATATACCATGCTATATACACACACGCTATAACAAGCCTTTGATAAAGTCTGAGTGTTTCTCTCTCCCATGTGTGTCCTCCTGCATTCAAAAGGTGTAACGTCAATTCCTCCGTCTATTTATTAGACACGGGTGGAAATGAATACATTTAAAATAATTCTACTTGACCGATTTGAAAAATATTTGAGAATTCAGGTCCCTGGCCTGCTGTCAACATAAGTGTGAAGTTTCATCCAAAGTTTCATCCACTCCCCTTCCTCCCCCTCTCCACCCAGCCACCACTCCCCTTCCTCTCCCTCTCCACCCAGCCACCACTCCCCTTCCTCCCCCTCTCCACCCAGCCACCACTCCCCTTCCTCTCCCTCTCCACCCAGCCACCACTCCCCTTCCTCCCCCTCTCCACCCAGCCACCACTCCCCTTCCTCTCCCTCTCCACCCAGCCACCACTCCCCTTCCTCCCCCTCTCCACCCAGCCACCACTCCCCTTCCTCCCCCTCTCCACCCAGCCACCACTCCCCTTCCTCTCCCTCTCCACCCAGCCACCACTCCCCTTCCTCCCCCTCTCCACCCAGCCACCACTCCCCTTCCTCTCCCTCTCCACCCAGCCACCACTCCCCTTCCTCCCCCTCTCCACCCAGCCACCACTCCCCTTCCTCTCCCTCTCCACCCAGCCACCACTCACCTTCCTCCCCCTCTCCACCCAGCCACCACTCCCCTTCCTCTCCCTCTCCACCCAGCCACCACTCACCTTCCTCCCCCTCTCCACCCAGCCACCACTCCTTCCTCTCCTTCTCCACCCAGCCACCACTCCCCTTCCTCCCCCTCTCCACCCAGCCACCACTCCCCTTCCTCCCCCTCTCCACCCAGCCACCACTCCCCTTCCTCCCCCTCCACCCAGCCACCACTCCCCTTCCTCCCCCTCTCCACCCAGCCACCACTCCCCTTCCTCCCCCTCTCCACCCAGCCACCACTCCCCTTCCTCCCCCTCTCCACCCAGCCACCACTCCCCTTCCTGCCCCTCTCCACCCAGCCACCACTCCCCTTCCTGCCCCTCTCCACCCAGCCACCACTCCCCTTCCTGCCCCTCTCCACCCAGCCACCACTCCCCTTCCTCTCCTTCTCCACCCAGCCACCACTCCCCTTCCTCCCCCTCTCCACCCAGCCACCACTCCCCTTCCTCCCCTCTCCACCCAGCCACCACTCCCCTTCCTCCCCCGCTCCACCCAGTCACCACTCCCCTTCCTCCCCCTCTCCACCCAGCTACCATTCCCTCTACCGTAACAAAAACACAATTTTCCTAAACATCAAGAATAAAGAATTTCTCTTTTTCCACAAAGCCCATGCAATACTGAGATTTGGCTCTCTGTGGAGAGTGGATGGGGGCTGACCATACCGTGGTGTTCACTGGTAGGCTCGGATGAAACACCATTGGTGCTCTGCTTGTCTGTGCGGTTTCTCGCAGCCCGTGAGGGAATTCTCCAGTCCAGGGCCTGCAGCCGCTCTTGAGCTGACGCATCATGGAGAATCTCCATCTGCTTGGTCAACAGACGCTCCAGCTGGACCTGCACCACACAGACACACTGGCTAGCGGCTACTAAAACATAATAAAGCAACATAAATATACACACACACACACTTACTACTGACAAATAATAAAAAGTAATAGAAATAAGTTCGAAAAAAATAAGTCGAAATAGACTAAAATACTGCGATTTGTTTTCTGCTGTTTTTTGCTGTGACACCCCCTAAATAGCTTTGTGGTCTTCAGAGGTAATTAAAATCTCCAGGAGACACCATTACACCCTTTATAGCATAGATAAGGGCAATATTGTATGGACCATGAACAGGTTTGCCCTATCCAATTATATTGTCTCTCTCTCTCAAAGGCCTGAATCTAAAAACAAGATATTCAAAATCATGCATGCACACATAGACACGTGTTTGTATACTACAGCACAAGACAGTCAGAGCTGTGGCAGATATACAACTGACACTTACAATGGCATAACAAACCCACGCATGCACACACAGTGAAGTCAGATTTTACCATTTGTAACAGAATTACACCATACGTCTCAGAATACTGGTAGGAATAGGTAGAATAATTGTTAATAAATATGGCATCCAAATTCACCATGTTCACTGGGTAGGATTCAGATAAAATTCTGTCAATATTATTTCCAACATTTTCCCAGGTACAGATTTAAACATGGGGAATCCAAATAAAAGTTCGAAATCCATCCAGGGACCACCCAAACCCTACTGCGGGCCCACCCCCGCAACCACGATGTGGTACAAGTTATCGATAATCCAGAGGTTTTAGGGAGATACATTTTGGAGCATACAGACAAGCCGGAAAGTCTGCACACCCCTTTCACCTTCTCCACATTTTATTACGTTACAACGTTTTATTACGACTTATTCTACAATAGATTGAGTTCATTTTTTGCCTCAAATATCTACACACAATTGCCAATAATGACGAAGTGAAAACAGGTTTTTAGAAAATATGCAATTTTATTTTACTGACAAAAATAGGTTATTTAGGGTTTGCATCTCTGTACACACCCTTAGCCTAATACTTGGTTGCTGCACCTTTGGCAGCGATTACAGCTTCAAGGCATCTTGGAAAAGAAGCTACGATCTTGGCACACTTGTTTCTGGACATTTTTGACATATCCTTGCAAGCTCCGTCAGGTTGGATGGGGAGCGTCGGTACACAGCCATTTTCAGCTCTTTCCACAGATGTTCAATTGGATTCAGGTCTGGGCTCTGGCTGGGCCACTCAAGAACATGCACAGACTTTCTCCGAAGCCACTCCTTTGTTCTCTTGGCTGTGTGCTTCGGGTCGTTGTCATGTTGGAAGGTAAACCTTCGCTCCAGTCTGAGGTCCAGAGCGCTCTGGAGCAGGTTTTCTTCAAGAATCTTGGTGTACTTAGCTACATTAATCTTTTCCTCTATCAGGACTAGTCGCCCCGTTCCCGCTGCTGAAAAACATCCCCACATCATGACATGCTGCCACCGCCATGCTTCACTGTAGGGATGGTATTAGCCAGATGATGAGCGGTTCCTGGTTTCCTCCAGACGTGACGCTTGGTATTCAGCCCAAAAAGTTAAATTTTGGTTCCATCAGACCAGAGAATCTTGATTCTCATGGTTTGAGAGTTCTCTAGGTGCCTTTCGGCGAACCCCAAGTGGGCTGTGATGTGCTTTTTACTAAGGAGGGGCTTCCGTCTGGTCACTCTACCATAAAGGCCTGATTGGTGGAGTGCTGCCTGGATGGTTGATCTTCTGAAAGGTTCTCCTATTTCTACAAGGATACGCTGGAGCTCTGTCAGAGTGACCCTCGGGTACCTGCTCACCTCCCTGGCCAAGGGCTAGGTCTAGGAAGATTCTTGGTGGTTCCAAACTTCTTCCATTTATGAATGATGGTGGCCACTGTGCTCTTTGGGACATGTAAAGTTGCAGAAATTCTGACCACTAGATGCTGCTGTTTTGACTGTCCACTAGAATATATTTGGGACTGGAGACATGAGAACATACTAGAATGTATCAATCACCAGGTTAATTGGCTTCAGATATGGTTCATTACTACTCAGTAAAAAAAGATTGGCTCAGGCTTATCATCCTCATGGGTTGAACATTTATATTGGTTTAGAATGGATGGTGTGGGTGTGGCTTCTTTATATCAAAAAGGTCTGCATCAGTTGGACTATATCTGGTGAACAAGCAAACCATTCTTCAAAGGTAAATGCTCCTGAACACATTTAGTTTTGATCTCTTTATTTTCGATTGTTTTCTATAAAGGTGTTTTTAATTGTTTAATGAGTTTAATTAAAACCAACCAATTTAATCAGCAAGACCGCCTGTGATTGGTTAAGACCATGAGAACGCCTTGCCTGTTCACTCACAGCACTGAATTAAATATTTGATTGGTTACAGCGCTCATTCACTGATAGCGCAGTTTGTAACTGGGAAGGCTTTATTTTAACAGCAGGAATGGGATGCAGTAATCGTGACCTTTTGAAATAATATCACAGTGGCCAAAATCGTAATTGCGATTAATATACAATTAATTGTGCAGCCCTAATCTGAATATAATTTGCATGCATATACTGCAAAGTTCAAGGGAATGGTGTGAATATTAGTCGGAGGAGAATTATAAATGCATAACTATACCGCTGGAAAGCTAGTAAGGTTGCTTGCTAGTTATTTTAAGAAAACTATTTTAGGAAACTGTATAGCTAGGGAGCGTGCCAGCTCGATATGAAACAGGACAGACACAAGACCAATGAACAGTTTAAACTCTCGGCTCCAGCGCTGAGCATCATGGGATAGGCAGGCTTAGCCCCACAGCTGGACATGCTCAGAGAGAAAGTGACAAACAGGCGGACATTTCCATGTTTGTTGCCTTGGTTACCTGGATATTTTGGCCTACGGTCTCCTCCCCTTTTGACTTGGCATGCACAAGTTGCTCCCTCAGTGTCTCCTGACGCATGTGGATGGCTTGCAGCACCTCCTGCAGGTCGAAAAAGCCCTCCTGATAGAACAACAAGAAAACATACCAAAACGTAGATTGGCAAAAAAAAACATTGCAAAAAAGACAATTACTCATTCAGGCTTGTTTGTTTGTTAATTGAGCTCCTTGGTGCCCACACCCCCGTCAAAGCCATGCTGTGAGTCATCACGGACTTCACCGTTTCAGGAGCTGAAAGATCTGCTCCTGGCCTGAACGCGTCAGATGAAACTTGAGATGCACCCTGTACAAGAAAACAGCCCTGTAGATTCCTGTGTTTCTGTGGGATGTGTAAGAGGACCAATTGTTCTACAATTTCTTTATATTTATCACATCAAAGTGCAGCTCCGTTTCCATTTTTAGGAACAAGCCAGGAGGCTGCAGTGGGAGCACAGCCTCTCTTCTCGGGGCAGCCAAGTCAAATTGACCCCAAACAAATTAGGAAAAGTCATATAGTGTCAACATTAAAAAAGAAGGAGGTTAACTGGTTTTTAAAATATGTCACTGAATTGGGTCAACTTGAGCCTGAAGATATGACAGTTAAACTGATAAGGTATGTTAGGCCCGCTGTCATCCAAAATGAGCAAAAGCTCAAAAAACTGCACTAATTCAATTTGCAATAAGTTTAATGTTGCCAGTGTGGTATCATTTTATTTTAGTTAGCTAGCAGTTGTAATGGCTAACATTAGCAAATACGGACGGATATAATGGACAGATACGAAGAACATCAAACAATGACAATCGCAAAAAGCAACACCGTTGCCTCCAACAAAGCAGAGAGGAGCTTTTGCAAAAAAATTGCTCATCACATAGGTTAAATTAGTTGGTTAATATCTTTTTTTACGTTACCACTCGTAATGCATAAATCTATAGGCTACTCTAACTATATTGTCCTAGTTTATTTCTAATGTGACAATATACTTTCTAGAGCGCCAAAACTTTAAACTTGATACAGCGTTTAAAATCTTGCTGAAGCAAGCACACCAAAGTTTTTTCAGAAACTCAAGATATTCATAAACTCTGGGTAAAGACCTTTTCCGGAACCCTGGGGGAAAATATTTTTGCAGAATAATCTTGCCCCGCGAAGAGGCTCCCTCACTATCCGCACATATCTCTATGGGAATGGAGATGTCTTTTTCTAAAGCCAAGGACTTGATTGGTCAAAGGGCAGTGCTTTTATACATTTCAATCTGTTAGCCTGAACATAACCTGCGCTAGAGTAGTTACTGTGGCGAAATTGAAAGTGATTAAAGTGAGTCATCTTCGTGATACAGAAAACCCAGGGTTAGCTTGCTAACCCCTTAATCTCGCTTCGTAGTACACACCCCATAATATTCACCCAGAAACTAAGGTTGAAATGCAGTGTTGTACAGGCAGCACTGTGCCAACACCTCAACAGCATTTAATGAATGTCATTACCACATAGACTAACAAGAGAACCGGTCTATGTTGACACACAGATATAAAGGCAAGTTAGCTTGTTCACACACTACATGGAGAGACGTAAATGAGTGAAATATTTTCAGATATCAAATGTAAGCCACCAATACCTTACACCCATCCAACCTTTACAATGCCAACTGTGAGCTAAAATGCATGTTGTTAAAGAATGGTGATACATGGGCAATGTTGGGCAGTAACACACTACTGTAATCTTATTACTTTCCCAGTAACAAGTAAAGTAAGGCTTTACAATTGCCAAAACAGTAATTATATTAGTTACTAATCCAAGTAACGCTGCGTTACTGCGTTGCATAGTTGCCAGAATGCAATGTGTTTTTTTTTGTCCTCCTATAACTTTAAGCTGATGGTACACGGGCATTATTTTCTGGCAATATTTCCAGCAATATTGTACAATATTGCCAGCAATGGGCAATGGGTATGGGCCATTGTAGCAATGGGGCAATAACTGAAAAAATTATATTTGCGGATCGCGTTTTTAACCTCTGTTTCAAACCTTTAACGTCATCTCAGCGCTAAGGTATATATGTGCCCAGAACGGCAAGAAGCACAACTTTCTGCCAATGTAATCCAATCGACCGTATCTCTAAATTTGACGGATGCATTCATGGATGTATTCACCAGTAAGCAGGCGGTCTGATTAGGTCTGCTGAATAAAGTTAGCTAGCTAGCTAGTTAAAAGTCACTCAGTTCATCAGTACAGTAGTAAATAATACAGAGTAATACCAATTACTTACAATCAAAATTCATAACATAATCAATAACATAAAAAGGTTCAATAACATAACTTATGAAAAGTTGGTCTTTATTTCAATATTACACTAATACATCAATATAACTTACCTAAGTAATAAATAAATAAATAAAGTTATAAGAAATCAGAGCATCCGTTCAGTTTCCTCGCACCACTTGGCAGCCATTGTTGAAATTTATTTTTGGAAGACTCAGGTGTCATGTGACCCAAACTCTAGTCTGTGATTGGATGGTAGCAAACTATTGCTTGCCTCGATCAAACTTGTTCAGATATTGATTTATCAATAGGAAAATGGCCAGCAATCAATGCCTGTCAATACGACATCTAATTTGATAAAGCATCTGACACGGCAGCACAACAATGTGAAACTTGTCACAAAAAACCCTGGCGCTGACACGGAAGCCTCATTGGCGAAATATGCAGAAACACTATAAAAGATTTATAAGTTAGCCTAAAGAAAAAAGTCAGGTTGCTTAATTTTTTATATGATGGACTATGTAGAAAGTCTAGTTAAAATATTTAAACGATACAGTTAAAAAGTCAGGAAAGACTGTGGCTTTATAAAAATAGTAAGAAAAAGTCGGGAAAGACTTAAAAAAAAATTTAAAATTATTTTACATGATGGAATATGGAGAAGAACCAGTTAAAAGACTTAAAATAAAAACTCGGGATGGACTTGCTTTATTTTGTATTAAAATTTTTATTATATGTATAAATATATACATACTGTATCCCATCAGGTTTCAGAGGCTGCAATGTTTGCAGGTATCCAGTTTGACTGATTGTGGACTCGTTCCAATGAAGTGGATTCACTTCTAAAAGGAGCTGGCTAAACAGGTTGGACTGTGATGATGTCACTCCCGTCCTGTTGTTTCCCGTGTTTTTCTTCTCCCCTTGTCTCGTGTTCGTCTCTCCATTGTCCGTTTTCCCTAGCTGCAGGTTGGGCGTGGTTTTTCCTTTCGTGTCACTCTGTTTCACTACTCTTCTCTCAGCCTATCCCATTCCCCCGTTTTGCATGCATTCCACACTCTCCGCTCTGTTAATCACCCTCGCATACATTCGCACGCAGCACCTAATTGATATCAATTAATGTTTGTATTTAGTCACCCGGTGTTCTCTGTCCCGTGCCAGTTCGTTAATGCTCTTTGTCTGAAACCTCTGGTTGTGTCTAATGTTCTAGAATCCAGTTTAAGTTGTAGAAACTAAAATCTGGTTCTGTGCCGGCGTTAACTCGCCCTGCTACTCTGTCTAAGTCGAAGTCTGCTCTTTTCAGGAACGGCATTTCCCGCTGTTCATTTGCCCTGTCTCGCGGTACTAACTTTGTCTGCTTCAGTCTGCCAACCTGCAGTTGTTTGCTATCCCTGCCTGTGTTGCGGTTCCCCGCCACCCATCTGACGTTGTGCATACATCCAGAGCTCCTGTTCACCACTCTGCGGTGCCCACTCTCTGCCAGTGCTACGGTTGCTGCTGATGTGCTGTCGCTCTGCACTGCTGTTGCTGCTGCTGCCGCTCTGCTGATTGCTGTGCCACTACTACCACGCCTGCGTCCTGCCTGGGCTCCGCTCCACTGTCCTGCACTTCTCCTGCCACCTCACTCAGCCCTGTTCCCGCTCCCGCTCCACCTCTGCTCAGCCTGCATGGTTATCCGTCTCCATCTACAGCCCCTGGCCTCTCCTGTCCCTGCAGCTCTCCTGCTGACCCCATTACCCGGACTGTCCGTCTTATATGTACTCCCTATGCTTCAGAAGAATTTGTCGAAGCATAATTTATTGGATGCCTAGCGCTCCCACTCTGTCTGTCAGTCTGTCTGTTGTAAAGTCCAGTTCCGGCTTGGAAAAATAACTGCCTTGTCTGTAAAGTCCAGTTCCGGCTTGGAACTATTGCTGCCTGATTGTAAAGTCCAGTTCCGGCTTGGAACTATAACTGCTTGCCTTTTTCCCCATGCTTCAGGAATACTCCCTGGTCAAGCAATAAAATATCTGAGTATTGGCATTCCTGTGTCTGAGTCGAGTATTTGAGTCCCGTCCATATTCGGGGTCATAACATGTACGTCACTTTTTCGGAAGGGGGAGGGGGGTTAAAGTAACGAGTAATGTAACTAGTAATGTAACTAATTACTTTGATACAAAGTAATCAGTAAAGTAATTTTGATTACTTTTTAAAGAAGTAATCAATAAAAAGTTAATAATTACACTTCCTGAGGAACTTTCCCAACACTGTACATGAAAAACAGGAAGAATGGGCACTGGAAGCCTGCTGATGCCCTGTTGGTGTGCAGCAGCTAATAGTGCCTTTCCAAAGGACCGTGTGGTTAAAACCACAGAGCTTCGATCTCTGTCATTCACTTGTGTCAGCGTGGAAGAAACCGGGGTAAAAGTGAAACAAGTGAACCCCTACTCTTGAGACGCCAACAGGACCAAGGCAGCAATTATGGGATAGTGGGAGTTTCCAGGACACAGACATCAGAATCCTGGAAACAGATCAAATATGTTGCCATAGAGAGATGAATGGAGAGCTGCCATGAAAAAAGGCTCCTTTAAACTAAAAAAACTAATAAGAGTACTATATAGAATAAAGTTCAATTAACTCTTGATTATATAATACATTTCCACAAAGGAAAAGTCAGTAGAATTTGAATGTCAAAAGAAAATGAAAGTGAAAAGAAGTGAAGAAGTTAATTAAATGAAAGAAAAGAGAACATAATAATAATAATAATAATAATAATAATAATAATTTCTTCATAAAGTATTTTTTATATATCAGTGTTTGAAGTTCATTATGTTCACATGCCCCAGAATTTCAAGATGCTGGCCTGAACATAGGTGAAGTGGCACAAAAACACTGTCATTTGATGTCATAAATAAACAAATGCATGTTTATGTCACAGTCCGTGGCTATTTCTTCCTGTTTCGCCGCGGTTCTCGTCCTCTCTCTCCGGTAAGCAGTCGATCGGATTTTTTTCCAAGTTCCGGTTCGGGGTTTTGATTCTCATGGCTTATCATTCATTTCACCTGTCCGATTACCTGCTAGGTATTTAAGCCTCTCACTTCCGCTTCCAGGCGCTTCTTTGTCATTTCGTGCCTTCACATAGTCAGGGTTGGTTAGAAAATAGCTGCTCTATATTTTCACTACTAAATTGGCTTTAGCTGCCTAGAAGCTCTTTAGGGATTAGTCCCGTTCGTTATTTTTGTTCCTTACTCTCTGCTATATTGAGAGTGAGAGGTTTATTTAAATTAATTTATTTTTCACCTCTTATCGGGCGTTATAGTCTACGTTCCGAAGGTGATTCTTTGTTTTCGCCTTTTCGAGCTATGCTCGTTTTTTTCTGTTTAGGAGTCTCTGTTCTCTTACTTTTCTGCTTGTGTCTACGAGCCACACCCGTGTTAGTGGGTTGTTTATTATTTTGCTACTGAGACTCTTTTAGTAGTCCTCACATTCGTGAGTGAATTCGCATTCACATTCGTGAGTTCTGTAATCGTGTTTTGTTTTGTCGCGTTTGGCTCATTGTTACAAACCCAAACCCTTTACAGTTTATGGAAGTGAGAGCTCTCGAGTAAAGATCTGTTTAGACAAAAGGGAGCAGCTAGGTGTTAGATTTTTTCCAGTGAACTATGACTTCCTATGCATTGTCACATTAGGGCTTGTTGTGGGATAATCCCCCCCTACCTGCCCGCATATCACACGCAAACTAAAAGCATTTATTCAAACAGTGAAGGTCATAGGTCCCGTCCCTGTCAAGATCACATAAACGCTATTGAGCTCTGCTGTTGGTCATTTTAGTGAAAGTGGTAATACACAGGACTGGAAAAGGTGTGAACATTCATTCATTTGAAAACCACAAATCAAACATATCAACTGACTTTATATTAATTAAATATTCTCAAGAATCACCCTGTAAGAAGGCATTACAAATCTGTTTTGGGGAGCACCAGACATCCAGCCATCAATACAATTAATATTACATTTAGGATTGAAATGAAAGTTGTAAGGTTTTTTACCCTCACATAAGGCTAAACGGAGGAGCAAAGCCATTATCTCTGCAGAAAAACACCAAAGACCCAGCTGAACATACCTCTGCTTTTATTCTCTTAGGAGACGGCTCGTCTTTGTATCCACATTGCAATCTGGAGGAGGGAGAAAGAGAGGCTTATTCTGAACACAGTGAAATTAAAGACATGAAATACAAATAAAAGTAATTTAATGTTTTACCTTATCAACTTTATAGATTTTTGTAAATATATGCTAATTCTGAATTTGATGCCTGCAACACGTTCCAAAAAAGTTGGGACAGGGCCAAAAAAGAAAGAAAAAAAACACCTGTTTGGAATATTCCACAGGTAAACAGGTGATTCTATCATGACTAGGTATAAAAGGATATCAAAATAATCTTGATATCTTATTTTCAGGTAGTATTACAAACGATACTATAACCTCTCTGCATTTGAATGGATCTCTATGGGAATTGGGGGCTGGTAGATTAAGCTGTAAATTACATAGAAATAGTATGGAACCCATGGTTGGCTAAATGGCTGTCATTCATCAAGGCTCTGAGGTATCAAACGAGCCTCAAACAACTACTCTGCTGCCAGATATGCAGTAGATATGGAAGGATCACTTGAAAGGTTGTTTCACCTGACTCATTTTCCTATTGAACTTTACGGAAAAATAAGTCAGGGGAAACAACCCTTAAAACCCCTTTGCGCAGATGGTAAATTTGGTCAATTCTCATCTATTTAGGGTATAATAAATTAATAACAAGTAAAAATAACTTTTAAAATAAACAAAACAATTAAAGGTGTATGTTTTAAAATTTTAAAGTAAAAATTTATTTTAATTAATATATTTATAAAATTTAAAAAGAAATAAAAATTTGAAAAAAATTTAAAAAAAAAAAAACAAAAATAAAAAAAAAAAAAAAAAAAACAAAAAAAAAAATAAAAAAAATAAAAAAAATTATCTAAAACAATATGTGCAATTTACATGAATAAACAAATTATACTAAAGGTGTATTGCAGCAAATAATGAAATGAACTGTGATGTCATGTTTGGTGATGTGTTGGCTGTGATGTAGCTGTGTTGTGAGGTGTGTTCAAAACTGTGCTGTGGTGCTGTAATGTGTGTTAGGCTTGGTAAAAAAAAATGAAAAAAAAACAAATTAAAAAACAAAATTTTAAAAAAAAAAAAACAATTAAAAAAAAATAAGCGTGAGTAGGCAGTGTAGGAAAACAAGCTTAGCAAAAAAGAGCAAAAAAGCAAGGTTAGTTTTGCTGTGTTAGCAGCAAAAAAAAAACCGATGCCAGCTTTGCTTCCTTTTAGCTATCTCTGAGTAAGTTTTTTGTTTAGTTATGGTTTCTCTAATTTTTTTATATCTTCTTTATATATTTTCGTCTGTTCCTCCTTCTCTCGTTTTTCCCTTCCTTCTCCCTCCCCTCTCGTCTCCTTTTCTCCTTCTTGGGCTATATCTTTTCTTTACTTTTTGTCTTGTCTTTTTTTTAAATTAACTGTTAGGCTTTTATTTTAATAGCTTTTTATAGAATTAAATGTCTTCTGCATGACCATGATTTGAGTGGAAAAAAATTGCAGAAAATTAAAGAAAATGAAAAAAACTAATTTCGTGAAAAGGTTAAAAATGCATTTGGTTTTTCATGCAACAACTAGCACATCCCTAATAAATGACATCTGGAGTTAAACCTGGACTAAGGTTTCGTTAGTTAAACGCCCCCATAAGCCCCCCCGTGCTCCCAAACCCCCCGTGCTCCTCCAAAAATAGATTTTTTTTGGTTTTTTTTTTTTTCTTTCTTGAAACCTGCTGAAATGAATTTTAAAAAAAAAAAAAAAAATTTTCTAAATTGAAAATTAAAAGTTCATCCAAAATTGCATTGTTGCAAAAAAAAGGATGCTAGCATAGACAAAAAAGATTAGCTAGATAGACATAAATTAAATTTAATTGTAACTTTTCTAAATTGTACATTATTTAGCAGCATTGTTTGTGTCCGGTAAACAAAAAATAAATTTGAAAAAAATATAAAAAAAAAAAAAATTCTATATACAAAAAAAAATAATATACGGTTTTGTTCTCTCCGTATGAAATTTCTGGCCCCACATTTTAAACATATAGTAGACTATATCTGGCTAATCGCTAAACATCTAAAATCGGCTATATCTAGTGGTGTCGGCTATATACGTCGCTATATAGATCATGGTCAGACGTTTTTGGGTGAAGGCCTAATCTTGGGGGGGGGGGGGGGTTCACGGGGGGGGGGGGGGGGGGGTCTCTAAAATTCTCTAAAAAATCTTTTTTTAATCTTAGAAATTGAAAATCTTACCATTTACAGCCAAGGCCAGACAGCAGATCTACTTGTAAAAAATTTGTCAAAAAAAAAATCAACCTTTCAATCTTTAGAAATTGAAAACCAAAATAAAAAAAAAAAAAAAAAAAAAAAAAAAAAAAAAAAATTGCTTTTAAAATAAAATTGGATTAAAACAAAAAAAAAAAAAAAAAAAATAAAAAAAAAATAAAAAATTAATTTATTAAATTATTAAACTTAAGCTCCATTCTTTCCAAGCAAGGCATCTCTTGTGAACGTCTCTCTAAATAGATTGCTCTCTTGATATATTATATTATGTTTGACTGAAACTGAAAGCAGATGACATGACTAATTTATTATAAATCCGCTCCGCCCTATTTCATATATAGCCGAACAACCCTGTCATGTCAAAGAGGGTTGCTGTTATTTATAAACAATTTTTTCAGTCAATTCCAAAATTAATGTATGCATTTGATTCATTTGAAGTGTTAGTTATGAGCACTCAGCAGCAGCAGGTTGGGTAAACCGCCCCCCTATTTTATTTTGTCTTGACATGTCTATAGACAATGGGCCAGATTAATATTCAATTTTTGCATTTTTTTTTTTCTCAGTTAATGATGAAAATCAAAAAAAAATTTTATTATTTGTGACTTTTTTTGAAATTTTGAAAACATCCTTTTCCTTTTACACATTCATCCATTTTTTTTGGAATTGGTTTCATTCAAAAAATTGGCCCCCCACCACACAGTATTGTAGTAGACCTAGACCTGAGTCTTAAGTTCTATTTGATATTGTTAATGTAAAAAATAATAAAAAAAAAAATCCTATTCTCTCTGACATTCATCATTCACTCTGCATGTAAAAGTAGCCCACCCTGTAGCATTTAAATTTAGAACGTATACAGGTCACACTATCACTACTAGAAACTTTATTCATGTTCTATCAGATTACTTTGATTTAGACACTTCAGCCAGCTCCCTGTCAACCAATGATCTGGCAGAGGAATTATAAACTGCTCTACGCAAAATCCTTGATGTAGTTGCTCCGTTAAAAAGTCAAAAATTAATTGAGAAGAGGCTTGCCCCCTGGTAAACTGACCACACGTGGGCTCTTAAACAAAAGTCTCGTCAGCTTGAACGCAAATGGCATTCCACTAAACTGCAGGTATTCCACTTGGCTTGGAAAGAGAGTTTTAGTACCTATACGCATGCTCTCTCCAATACTAGGTCCTCTTATTTTTCAAAGCTTATACAAGAAAACAAGACTAATCCCCGATTTCTATTCAGAACAGTTGCTGAACTAATAATCATGCAGCAACTAACCCTCAAATTCCAGTTTCATGTAGCAGTAATAATTTTTTCAATTTCTTTAGTGATAAAATAATTGGAATTAGGAAAAAGATCACACAAATTAGTGGTCATGATTCTGATGATATAGAACTGCCTCCTAGACACACTGAACATCTTGAATAATTTACTCCCATACTTGAGAGCGAACTAATTAAGTTATTGACTTCTTCAAAATCATTCACCTGTCTTCTAGACCCCATGCAGCTGCTAGGGTTCTTACTAGAACCAATAAATGGGAGCATATCAGCCCGGTGCTCAAAACTCTGCACTGGCTGCCTGTCAAATTCAGAATCATTTAAAGCTTTAAATGGTTTGGCGCCAGAATATCTTAGTGACTTACTCATTCCTTACTGTCCTCCTAGATTACTTCGCTCTCAAAGTGCTGGCTATTTGAAAATTCCTATTATATCTAAAATTACAATGGGTGGCAGAGCCTTCTCTTACAGAGCTTCTCTGATGGAATAATCTTCCCATGTATGTTCGGGCTTCAGACACACTTTCTGTTTTTAAGTGTAGGCTAAAAACGCACCTCTTTAGTCAATCCTATAGTTAAGGATGTCGGGGGGGGGGGCCTAATTTACTCCAGATTACTCCGGCGCATGCCCTCCTTGCCCTGAGTTTGCAGACTGATCCAGTCATGCCCCTCGCCCTGAGTTTGCAGACTGCTCCAGTCATGTCCCTCGTCCTGAGTTTGCAGACTGCTCCAGTCATGTCCCTCGTCCTGAGTTTGCAGACTGCGCCAATCCTGTCCCTCCTTTAGTTTATGCTCCCAACTTGACGCAACCGGAGTCCCAGATGCACCACCTGCCCCATTGAATTGAACATTTTACATCCTTTTCTTTGGAATTCTTATTTACCAGCTAGTTTTATTAGATCCCTTATTAGTCTCTATTACAATCCAGTTCATCACCTTTAGTTTAAACCAAGCCAGCCAGCGAAGGATGGGCACCCCCTCTCTAGCAAGATTTCTTCCCACTGGGTAGTTTTTTCTCGTCACCGATGAATGTTTTTTCTCCTCGACCGGGGAGTTTTTTACCTCGTTTTGCTGGTTGGGGGCTAAGGCCTGTTTTTTTGTTATATTTTCCTTCCGTTTCCCTGTACAGCGTCTTTGTGACAGTTCTCTGTAAAAAGCGCTATACAAATAAAGTTTAATTGAATTGTCCATTAGTGTCTCCAAATCTATCCAAATGGCTAAATTGTGTACTGCTCTAAATAAAAAAGAGAGAGATATATTTAACTACAAATCAAATCAAATTCACTTTTGCATCATTTTCAAGTGGGAATGACTATATTTTCATCAGTATAGGGGGGTAGATATATATGGGTCCGAAACCCCTATGCAAAACATGTCATAAAAGGCATAAAATTAGTTTTGTCCATTATAAAGAATATACATTTGCTTCTTCCGATGGATTAAGATAAAAATATTGATATCACAGTGTTACATACACCTAAATATGTAGCCTAATCATTCACTCTTGTACCTCAATAAAACATCACTTTTCCCTGTACTCTACAGTATGCATATGTTTTTTTAATATTCCTAGTCATTTTGACTCCAAGAAAAATCTTTACCTTAATCTACCACATATCAGCACACTAAAAATTGGAATGAGCATATGCCATTCCATAAGTGACAAGAATATACGCCATAGCCTATATTATGTACGATAACATGAAAATAAAATAGTATTCCACCATCTGCAAAATGCTGCCAAATGTTCTATCTTCAATAAAAATCAGTAGGCTACATCAAAAATAAAATCAACGATTGTACTACAGTATGTGAAATGCGCTCAAAATGTGAAAATAACAATGGGCCTATCAATCATATTGGAAAGACAGTGCTCGAGTGGAAAAATTAACTTACATCTGTAGCCAGTGAGAACAACTGCATTTTAGATGCACATTTTTTTACATATCGGTAAAGGGGAACTCCCCTTCCTATTGCGTTATTTATATAGCTTGCGTAATATGAGACAGTAAAAACGAAAAATGCTGTTACGCTGGGCTCTTGTAAATGGTTTAAAACACTGAAGAAGACATGGGATATACCGTTGCTAAGGGTATAATGTACTCTATGGGATAAAAGAGCCGACAATTAAACCAGAATGAACTGTAATGAATGAGGCAGGCTTGCAGGACATGGGGGGTATTACTCTATGGGATAAAAGAGCCGACAATTAAACCAGAATGAACTGTAATGAATGAGGCAGGCTTGCAGGACATGGGGGGTATTACGAGTTGACGTTTCAGATAGTGTAATTGCGGTATAAAGTGTTGTATATTTCTCAAACCGATTGTACCAGAGAATAAATTACCACTGAATTCTGAAAGGAACATCTCAATGTGTAAAACCAATGGTAAGATTGTATATTAATTTCATGTTTAGTAGCATATATTGCTAGTAGAATACATGGTAGAATGAGAGAATACTTTCACATGTTTATTTAGCATTTGCGTGAGCAGGTCTTTTCTCACGGCATTTCTGGCATACGATCAGGCGATTGTTGGGTTTATCTTGTTGCTGTGATGGAATTCAAATTGTATATGATGAATAAATATATTTATGAACTCAAACATAGACGCTATTGTCTATGAGTTTGTGATTTCCACCAATAGTTTGGCTGCAGGAGCAACGAATGTCTCAGTTGAGCAAAAAGGTGGCGCCGGCAGGAACTTCACTATGCATCTGCATAGGAGTTCATGTTAAATCGTAAATAACAAATCTCTACTACAAAACCTAGCCGGCAGTTCATAGGGATCCACATTGTTTATTGAATGCATCAATATAGCATTTTTTATCGTTAAGAACTTACATGGCCCTCTGGTGGACATACCCAAGCATTACATCATAATTAAAAGAATTTGTTGACACTGTATTTAAAGGGAGCTGTATTATATATAAAAGATTATTCAAATGAATATGTATTTTACATTTAAAAATTCTAATAAAATTTTGGGTCAATGTGACAGCCCTAATTTACCATGACCTTTAGCATGTGCAAAATATTTTAGCACATGCAAAACTAATAACACAACCAATGATGTGTTAGGGCTATATACCAAAGCGATAATTATCGAATGCGATAATGGCTGCCGCCACCATGTGCATTCAAATGCAGAGAGGTTATAGTATCGCTTGCAACAGCACCAGAAAATAAGATTTCACATGGCCTCTGAAGCTTGAACGTTAATCGCATCAGGTAGAATTAAAAAATAATGGATGGGATTCACACTCTGTGGAGCTACCGGCCACAGTCAGCACTGATATGGATGAGATTCACACCCTGTGGAGCTACCGGCCACAGTCAGCACTGATATGGATGGGATTCAATCCTGGACTGTGGGACTACCAGGCCAAAGTCTCCATTAATTACTTGACTACAAGTACAATGCTAATGTGGAATACAGCGTACCTGCATAATAGCCAGATTATTCCCATTTCCAAATTTACTCTGAGTGGTATCAGTGTCAGAATCATGCTGTATAACCCAAACTTCTGACATAAGTGTACATATTTAGCCAGTAATCCAGGTGTCATCTGTGCTGGACACTTGGATAAAGGGAGCTAATGCTCACAGTGGGAGATTACTCCACATGCACCCCTGAAAGGCGCTAAAATGTGCTGGCGAAAATGGTCTTTAAATAGAGGGAGGGAAAGAAAGCAGAACTGAGCCCGGGAAACAGTTCATTTTCTATTGTAGTGGTGGAGGGGTGGAGGTGTGTGATTAATGGAGAAACGGCTCACTTGCTGGTCCTGTACGTGTACTTGTAGGTGACCTCCCTGGAGATCTGGCGGGCCAGGCTGAAAAGCTCGTCCCTGCGAGCCAGAAGTGCCATATCCTTCATACACAGCTGAGCCGCAGCCTCGTTCACCGTTAACTACAAAGTAGAGAAATGACATGTAATAAATCATTCATAACATTGTAAAAGAGTAATAAAGTGTCCATAATGTGGCTATGAATGGTTTTTGAAAATGAACGACAAATGTCATTTCCCATTTCTACTATGACTGTAAAAGGCACACGTTTATATTTTTTTGCATAGTTCTTAGAACACAGACCTGTGTGCATCATGTACCATGGTGATGTACACAGAGAGAGAGAGAGAGAGAGAGAGAGAGAGAGAGAGAGAGAGAGAGAGAGAGAGAGAGAGAGAGAGAATAGAATAACTTTTTATATGTTTTTAGAATAACATTTTCCTGTTTGGGAACTTTGTTTGAACAAACATATCAAACAAAAATTCCATAAAATCATTGCATTAATCAAACTAATTAACTGAATTTAACTGGAATACAACCATGATTAAAAATAGCCCCCACTGTCCCTAGATGTCCAGTGTCATAAAGCAGTCCAACACACAAAATCCGCCGCATTATCTTCTCCTTCCGTTCCCTGGATGCCTTTTGAAGATTGCCTGCACTCCCGGAATACCGGATCAGTCCTGACATTTTCAACTCCGGTGAAGAGCGATGTTAAACTTTGTTGCTGCAGATTCTGTGCTGCAGATCCAACGGACATTCCCGAGCATATGTTGTGAATGCGTCTCCTTGTTGACGACCACAAACAAAATGATCTCAACTAGACAATCCGTCAATATTATAAAAACGAGCAGCAGGAGTGCCCTGAACAATCTCCAGCCTGCTTCCCTGTACAACAACAGACACACAGTGCATGAAAAAAACAAAAGACAAAAGCCTGACACAACGAGAGAGAGAGAGAGAGAGAGAGAGAGAGAGATGTATGGATGACTTTAAGGGTTGTTTCTCCTTACTTATTTTTCCATAGAGTTCAATAGGAAAATAAGTGAGGAGAAAAAACCCTTAAAGTGATCCATCCATATCTACTGCATATCTGGCAGCAGGGTGATGGCTTGAGGCTCGTTTGATACCTCAGACCCTTGATGACTTACAACCATTAAGACAACCATGGGTTCCATAATATTCCCGTGTAATTTATGGCTTAATCTAGCCCCCCCCAATTCCCGTAGAGATCCATTCAAATTCAGAGAGGTTATAGTATCGCTTTAAGTACCAGAAAATAAGATATCAAGAGTCTTGATGTTTTTGGGAAGTAATGGCATGCAAAGGATATTCAACCAAATATTAAATATGATTACTTTAAGTTTATGTTAATTTGTCCAATTTCTTTTCGTCCCGTAAAATGGGGGGACTGTGTATAAACAGGGCTACAATTGCTACATGGTTCACCCGATATGGACGTACAAAACTACAAATCAAAGCTGAAAGTCTGCACTTTAACCCAATAGTCACTGTTCCATTTCAAATCCAATGTTCTGGAGTACAGAACCAAAACAACAAACCTTGTGTCACTGCCTGAATACTTTCCATCCCCACATTTATCTTAATATATGATGGGCCGCAGACTGCTTAACCCCCACCCCGCTTCAGAAACCACAAGCCAACCCCCACCCCGCTTCAGAGACCACAAGCCAACCCCCACCCCGCTTCAGAGACCACAAGCCAACCCCCACCCGCTTCAGAGACCACAAGCCAACCCCCACCCCGCTTCAGAGACCACAAGCCAACCCCCACCCCGCTTTAGAGACCACAAGCCAATTCCCACCCCGCTTCAGAGACCACAAGCCAATTTCAGATCTGTGGGAAACAGTGCATACACAAGTACACACTCTTTCACAAGTCTTTTACAAACACACACACGGACACACACACACATCACACAGCATTTTTTCAGTGACTCTAGTGCCTATAAGACTGAGTATCACACTGACTCTTTATGCACACACACACGCACACACACACACACACACACACACGCACGCACGCACGCACGCACGCACGCACGCACGCACAAAATCACATTCACATACAAACACACACACACGTTTCTACCTCATGCAGCGTCAGAAGTTTGCCATCCTTCCTCTTGGAGTCAAAGCGACCATATATGGCACTATATTTGCGAATCTCCTCCTCTCTACCGGGGTCCTCCTCACCCATGTCCAAGATGTGGCTGATCATCTTGGCCAGTCTCTTGTTGCCCTTCAGCTGCTCTTTGACCTCGGCCAGGTCACTCTTGACCAGGGCCAGGGCCAGGGTCATCCTGTCCACGCACTCTGCCACCGACTGCACAGCGGCCACGTCCAGTGCCTCCAGCGTGTCACGCGGGGACGAGGGCGAGCCCGCATTAGCCGGGGACAGGCTCTGCTCACTCTCCATCCCGTGGGCCGCCCAGAACTCGCCACAGCTCGGCAGGGGGGAGCCGCCCGCCACGTTAGCCCTGGCTGGCTTGCAGGGGTCC